>CM024599.1:40586794-41786794 GCA_014182555.1 Eucalyptus erythrocorys | reverse complement strand
TTGCACTTCCTGTTAACATAAATATGTATCATGTTATTGATATTATATCATCCTAACAGCCAGCAAAGTTAACATCTGAATACCTTACTAACTGCAAGAATTAAACTTGTCTGTAAATTAACATATAATCTATTGTCCTTTTAAAGTACCTTAAAACCTTCTTGGCAACAACCCAGTGATTGCGTCCTGGATTCAATTTATATCTGCCTAGAAGTCCCGTTGCAAAGATGATATTTAATCTAGTGCAAAATCAAGCATATATTATACTTTTAAGTGCACTAAAACAAGGTACACCATTTAATTAGATTTTCTCAATATCTAAATAAGGATAACGTGATGGATTCAGTCCATCACCCTTAACAACATGAGTAATTCCTGAATTGCAATGATGTATATTGAATATTTCCAAAATACGATCAGCAAATGTCTTTTGAGAAAATCTAATAAAATCCAATATATATTGCAAGAATAATCCTTGCAGACCTTAGTGCAAAGAATAAAAAATACCTCAAGGTCACTACTTGTAAACAAAATATCATGTACATAGAATATGAGAAAAAATAACTTTTCTCCCACTGACCTTGCAGTATATTGAATAACATTGTTCCCAACTGAACAAAATAACAACACTATGAAACTTCATTACTATTGTCTGGAAACTTGCACAAAACTATTAATAAGACTTTTTAGTCTACACACAAGTTTACTTAAATCTGTTGCAAATCCTCCAGTTACACTATATAGATTTAGTATCTATTTGGCGTAACTCCATATAAAAATAAATAAATAAATAAACTATTAATGCCATATTCATTCTGAAAGAGTCTTTTAAAGAAATAATTATTTCTTCACTATTAACAATCCACCCCTCTTTCAGAGTGAAAACTTTAGCTACAAGTTTAGCTTTAAACTCCATAATTGATATCCTTTTAGTTTTGTACGCCAATTTGCAACTAAAGAACTTGTGATCTTTAGACAAGTCAGTAAGTTTCCAAATATGTTTCATAGATTGCATATCGCCTTTAGGGCATCTAATCACATACTTAATTGTGGATAAGAAACAACATTTATTTATGTCGCTAAATTAATCATGTAGTGGATATTGCAGTCATGCTCTCACAAATAGACTATATAGTTTAATGGAATAATTGATCGTCTTTCCCTAACAAATCTCCTGAGTAAATCTACAACCACTTCATTCTATACTTGAGAGGAAAATTTCATCATAAACTATATTAAGAATAGTACCTTGAACCTCATCAAGTTTAGTCTATGGTACATGAGATTCCACAATTGTCTGTATCACAATTATCTATTTAGGCAAAGACAAAGACACAGTGATTTTCCATTATACTATTATACCTAATAGTCTGAGAGCAGCTATCCTCTACAATTGCGTCAAACTGTAGAAACTTTACAGTATGTGATATCATAATTCTTGTATCTTCTTTAGGGTCTTAAAATCAATACCCTTTTGAACAATCTAGATAAGATATAAAATAATTCCGAGTGAATCTAAATTCCAACACCTCTAATATTGGATTAGATAATCACCTCTTAATTTAAATAAGAGTTAAGTAATTTACATCCAATTCATAAGTCAAAAGAAGTTTATGAAATAACTTTGATAAGAAACACGTTTTGTGGTGTGAAAATATTGTTTTCAAAATACCATCCCATAAAAGACCAAATAAATTAGTCTTATTAATCATACTCATCACCATGTTAATTATGGTGCAATTATGCTTTTCAGCCAAATCTTTTGTCAGGATTTATAGGTATAGTAATTAAGTTACCACCCCAGAATCCACCAAGTATTTGACAAATGACCCTTTAAGCTATTTCGCATTGTCATACTTGTCAAAATACTCACAGCCACTATTAAGCCTGACAATCTTTTAAGGCTAATTGTAATAATTTATTCTTTATCTCGGTCATTTTCCCTAAATAGAAAACTTTTGAAAACAACCTTTTAACCATATACCAGATGGATATGTCGTTAGGACTTAAACATAATATTTCGCAGATTTGTCCTAATTTCGATATTAGACAAGACATAATTACAAGCCACTAAGGCTTCCATCATCTCTTAGCAATGTAGTTAGTAGGCAAATCACTTTTTAAGTGTTCCAGAATGGAACTCTTCATGGACAATAAGCACATTTTATTGCTCTTTTCTCAAGCAATAAATCATATGTCCACAACTTAAAATTTGAAGCAGTAAAAGTCTCAATAATAGTGGAGTTATTAATTACAGAAAGGTTATTGAAAAACAAGCTATGTATATAATTAGCATCATGTGAGCACCGTGTAACTTGACGTACAAGTAAACATCCAGAGAGTTACACGCATAATCATATAATCACCTTTGGGCAGAATACATGACATGCAGTTGTACACTTCCCACATGATAGCGGTTATAAGAATATGTTCCAATCTTCGTGAATTCATCACCTTTGGGCAGATGAACCACTAGGACTGATCACTCCTCCATCACACCATCATGTATCCCTCCATGAACTAATACACAATCACCTCCTTTGGGAGTATAACCATGCATTAGACCGGGTGACATCCCAATCAGTGTACGAGACCGAAATTTCTGAAATCCAATCAAGTGTGCCACTTTGGCGGTCACTACTCAATTGAATCTTTGAAACTCTTTCATACCAAGGATATATTTACATCTCACATACACCATATACATGTGATTTCAACTTTAGTGATAGGGGCATATATCACTGAAATCACATATCATACTAATTACATTGCCTTATTCATTAATAAAATTAATCATACATATATATATATATATATATATATATATAAATATACATAGGGAATCTGAAAGATAGATTCCAATGAGATCACCAATCACAGCAACACAGGAAACTTCTCTTGTGCACCAAAATTACAAATTCCAATGATTCTTTTTAATGTTGATCTAGAGAATCTATCACAAATCAACATCAATAGCAATACATGGTACACTGATCGAGAAGCCCGACAGTGATCCATTATAGCTCATGAGTTTCATAAGGCAAAACATGACTCCAAGGCCAACAACTAATTTATTAGTCAATTTTAAGTAACAAATATCATTACTTCAACCAAAGTGGCCTATAAATTGAGTCAAATCACGTAACCAAATATCTAAACTATAACAAGTAGATACTATTGCTCTGCATAAATATTGCCATACTCCTTAACCATAAAAATATTCAATTTGATAGACGTTAACCAATGATCATATGAGTTTAGGTATAATATGCAATAACTTAACTAACATGCATTACCTACACTAAGCAGATGTGTTAATTAGTACAATCAGTTTGGTCGCAGATTCTTAAGACGTCCAATATTCAAAGGTTACCAGCATGTAAAGGAGTATGCATGAGCAACAAAAGTTTTTCTCATTATCTCAAGATATAGTTCAATTATTATCTCATAATGATTGTATCTCATTAAGCCAACTTCAGTTCACAATTGATTTTTATTGATGAATCACACCTTTATAATGATTATGTGATAATATACCTATAACCCAACAGTTGTATTTTCAAAATAACAGAAAATACAATAAAAATACGCAAAAATACCCAAAAAATACGCATATTTAGGGTTTTGTATGTATTTTCACATCCATAAAATCACCAAACATGTAAAATAAATATACCACAAGATAGAGGAGGACCATACAAGTCCAACACCGCCAACCAAGCGCCAAAAGGAGGCCCCACGTGCCCGCACGCGTCGCCTGAGTGCGCGGCGCGTGGGGCTCACGCGCGTGTGAAGAAGCCGGCCCGAAACCGGTTCGACCGGCGGCGGTCCGACCGGTTGACTGGTCCAGTCAAAGAGTTGACCGAGTCGGGTCGGTCAACGGTCGGGTCGGTTGCTGACGTTAGCGGGTTGGCGTTGACGTCATCATGCACATGCGGCACACGCATCAGGTCGGACTCGGGTCGCTGACGTCAGCAGTTTGGGTGCTAACGTCAACGACCGCGTGCGTCGCACGCCCCGCGCGTGTGGGCGTGTGGGGCGCGTATTCGACACCCCGCCGGCGCTTGGCCGCGCGTGGGGGCGCGTGCAATGTCCCCTGGCGACGCGCCACCGACGGTTTTCACTGTCTCGTCAAGCCGAGTCCCAATTTGGAATTTAATTTGATTTTTATTAAACTAAAAGTCTGGAAAATCGCAAATTAGGTCAGATTCATATTAATTAGGGCAAATCAGTAAAATTTAGGGCAAATTCGTCAGATTAGGGTTCAAGTTCTAGAGTTATGGAGGCTCTGATATAATAAGTTGGATGCAAATTGCGCAACCCCAAGATCTCCATAACTAGAACAAGAACAAGAACACACACCCAAAGATTAGGGTTCAAGTTCTAGAGTTATGGAGGCTCTAATACCACATGTTGGACGCAAATTGCGCAACCTTAAGATCTCCATAACTAGAACAAGAACACACATCCGAAGAGTAGAAGATTAGTGCACCTATTTCAAGATCTCGTTCTTGAAAGCGGAAGCGGAAAGGGATTGCCCACACATCAAGGGGTTTATCCACGCATCAAATCCTTTTTGTCTATTACCCTCCGTATCACTGGCTCAATGAGGCAGCCCCTCACGATTAACGTTAGAATAACGTCCCTTAGGTGAGGATATGTGAGGTTAAGGTTAGAGGAGAGACTTGAGCACTATTTATAGAGTTTCCAACCAGTCCCCCTCATTACGGGCCAGGCTCAACTCAGCCCACACTAGCCAGTCACATATTAGACTAATTAAGAAACCTTCTATCTCATTTTAGACCAAACCCCGTAAAACGGTAAACGTTAAACAGTAAATAACAATGTCAATTAATTTTGTCCACATATTAGAAAAATTCTTACAGAACGTCCATGAATCTTCCTTGCGTGGCCTTCGACGGCTACGCACGATGATGCTTGGGACTGGAAACCCGTGTTTGCATTTCAGCGGTGGATCGTCACAATAGGCCCTAATATTTCCAAATTCAGAGGGATGGTGGATGGCGAAAATTGCTATGGGTGATTAGCAATGGCCCGATGGTGACTTGCGGCACGGTGATTCATGGGTGAAGGATGGTGGAGCAGCACTGGCGTCGTCGACTTCTTGGCTCGTGATGAGAGGAGGGCTATGACGGGCTCCACGTGCAGCAACATGGCGGATCAAGAACGAAGGGTAGTGAGCAGTGGCAGCGGCAACGCGGCAAGCGGGCGACTCTGGCGGCAAACGGGAAACAGGCCTACTGAAGAAGAACACTGTTCTTGTTATTCTCTTTTCTTTCCTTTTTTTTTTTTTCTTTTTCCTCGCACCCCGCCGCACGTCCCTCACCCGTCTCCCTCTCTCTCTCTCTCTCTCTCTCTCTCGCTTTGTACTTTTCTGATTTGACCTTTCTTTTCTTTTTCACATAACCCCACTCGGCAAAGGCTCCCCCCCAAAACCGAAGCGCTCTCTCTCTCTCTCTCTCTCTCTCTCTAATCGTGCTCGATTTCCCTTTTTTTTTTGTCGTCGAGAAAAGAACCCCTTCACGTTTTCCTCTCAATGGCCATATAAATCAATGTATCTAGCCTCCTTTAACCCTACGCATTTTAATCTACATATAGGCCAGATTAGGATTTTTTTATTTTTCCAAAACTGTATCAACAAATATTTCTTTTCCAAACGCAATATTTGATTTTATTCCAAACGCAACATTCGCTTTTGAATTGAAATCTCACAAAGATAAATCCGTAAAATCTCCTCGTGGATATGGGTTTGGGCCAATCTGCTCTCTTCGTAGGCTTAGCCCGACTCATTAGATTAAAGCTCACAACCACTAATTTAAATCCATCCACCACCGGTCCAATAAATAAATGCAAAAATGCGAATGCACCTAAATCTATATGCTATGCAATTAATTAATTAATTTTTTTGGGGATAAAATTAACCCCTAATTTTTAATATAATAAATGACTAGACGGGTCGCCAAAATTTAGGTGTCAACACTCGGTATTCTCGCTTCAAAGTGGAAGAGCGGGAGACGGTAGGTTGTTTCTTCACCGCCCATGAAATGAGATTAGAACCAAGATAGGTACGTAAAACCGGTGGATCGTCTTGTCTCAACACAACCAGCCCAATTTGCATCGGAGAAGCCATATAAACTCATAGAGCTGTGAGAATGAAGAAATATCCCAAGATTAAATGTTCCTTTCACATAACGAAGCACCCTTTTCAACTTATGAAAATCTCCAATAGTAGGCTGTTGCATTTTCTAACATAACAGGTTTGTTACAAAAGCAAGATTAGGACGAGTGATGGTCAAATATTGCAATCCACCAACTAAACTTCTGTTTGCAACTGGATTGGATAGAAGAGCATCATCAGTTTTCAAGATGACTAGTCTTAGGGACAGAGGATTGGAGACGGGTTTGTAGTCAGTCATGTTTGCTCGTGTAAGTAAATCGAGGGCATATTCTGTTTGACATAAAAACAGCTCAGTAGATGTGCACTTACCTTCAATTCCTAGAAAATAATGAAGATGGCCAAGGTCTTTCATATGGAATTGAAGACTAAGGGAATGGATCAGGGTATTGAGCAACTTATCTGAGCTACCAGTCAAGACAATATTATCAACATAAAGTAGCAGAAGCACTGTCTCTTGTCCATCACGAAGTATAAAAAGATATGGATCAGTTCTACTACGAAAAAAACCAGCTTCAAGCAAAAAATTGCTGAACTTGTCAAACCAAGCACGCGGTGCTTAACGAAGACCATAAAGAGACTTTTTAAGAAGACAGACATACTGGGATTTTTGTGGATGTATAAAGTTAGGAGGTTGCTCCATGCATACTGTTTCATTCAAGGTTCCATGTAAAAATGCATTTCTAACATCAAGTTGATGTATTGGCCAGTTCTTTATCATTGCCACATAAAGTGCAATGCGAATAGTGGCATGTTTGACAACAAGGCTAAAGGTTTCTGTAAAATCCACTCGTTCTTCCTGATGAAACCCCTTAGCTACTAATCGAGCCTTCAATCTATCAAGACTCCCATCTAGTGCAAGTTTTGTCTTAAACATCCATTTACAGCCTATAACATTCATTTGATTGGTTCGAGGAACTAATAGCCAAGTCCGGTTTTGATCCAAAGCATCCATTTCATCTTGCATTGCTTTATGCCATCCTTGATCTACTAGAGCAGATTTAACTGATCGTCGTTCAAAAGGCACCTTATAATAAGCAAGATAGACATATCGAGGATTGATCTTTATAATGCCAGATTTGGATCCGGTTTGCATAGGATGAGTAGATAGTGTACCTTGTGAGATACTCTGAGAATTGGAAGAAGCTTGATCAATAACTAGTTCATCTATTGGCTCAGTTGTGGAAACAGAAACTTCTGGTTCTGCAGAAATGACAGGTTGCAGATGTAAAGAGGATGAAGTTGAGGATGCTTTGGAATAGGAGAAATTTCTGGTTCGTAGTGATGATTCTAGTATCTTGTAGATAACCTATACGTTGATGTGAGGGAGATTCCATTCGATCTATACTTGGAGAATCTAAGAATTTCACTTCCTCTCGTCCATAGTCGATATAGATTTGTATACCGAGGATACTCCGTTGCCAATTTCTGAGTAAAAGGAAAGAAGCTTTCATGAAATATAACATGACGACTAATGGATATATAACCAGTGGTGGGGACAAGACATCGATATCCCTTATGGCGGTCACCGTATCCCGTAAAACACACGGGTAAGAGATCGTGAATCAAACTTGTGCTGTGCATAGGGTCGAGACACGGGGATAACACGCATATCCAAAGATTTTAAGATGGTCATAACTCGGCTTTTGCTTATACAGTTTGCTGTAAGGCGACTAAATTGGTAACTTTGGGGTGGGAAGAATATTAACAATGTAATTGGCTGTTATAAATGCATCAACCCAAAATTTCAATGGAAGTTTTGCATGATAGAGCATAGCCAGGCCAAGTTCAACAATGTGACGATGTTTTCTTTCATGTATTCTATTATGTTCTGGTGTGTAAAGACAGGACACATGCTATTGAATACCACAACTCTATAAATGAGACTTAAATTTGTGACTGATGAATTTTCCTCCACCATCACATTGGAATATCTTGATTTTACAATCAAACTGATTTTCTACTAGTCTCTGGAATATGAGAAAGACATTATAGAAATCTAACTTCAATTTCAGTGGATAGATCCAACAAAACCGAGGGAAGTTGTCAACAAAAATGACATAGTACTTGAAGTTTTGAAAGGAGTTAACTGGAGAAGGCCCCCAGATGTCACAATGAATTTGTTCTAAAGGCATAGAAGCTGCAGAGTTTGACAATGGAAAGGGGAAAGCAGTACTCTTATCTACTTGATAACTCCTACATATTGAATGTAGTTTCATATTGCAATCAATTAACTGCCGATTCTTCATATACTTCAAAGTATTTAGGTTGGTGTGAGCTAATCGCTGATGCCACACATCTTCCCCAACAGTCCTATGTCTTTGAGTAAAAAAGACCTCCGTTGTATGAGGATCCACTTGGTAGAGCCCTTTAACCTTCCTTCCGAGCATCATGGTTGTGTTGGAGAAGTTGTCCTTTATATAAACCCCAGTTTTGTCAAAGACAAATGAACATGGATAATCGTCTGTTAGTTTCGATACTGACAAAAGGTTTTTCTTAATTTCTGGAACAATTAGCATATCATTCATAGGTAAAGAATCAACTGCGGTATGTAGCAATGCATCACCAATATATCTAATAGGTAGACACGAGCCATTACCAATCATAACTGTATAAGTGCTAGTGTGTCTAGAGAAATTATGAAGAATACCGGCATTAGCAGTGATGTGAGCAGTCGTGCCAGTGTCTGGATACCACTCATTGCCATTTGACTCTTCAAGATGCATTGCTGCTAGTGCTATTGGTATTTCCTCAGCTTGATATGAGTTGTTGAATCGATACCAACAGCGAAGTGCATAATGTCCTGGACGTTTGCATATTTGACACTCCAAACAAGTGTTATCTGTTGTTTTCTCTACCAACAAATTTTTGTCAAGAGTTAGATTTGAAGAGGGATATGACTTGGTATC
Source organism: Eucalyptus erythrocorys (assembly GCA_014182555.1). Lineage (NCBI taxonomy): Eukaryota > Viridiplantae > Streptophyta > Magnoliopsida > Myrtales > Myrtaceae > Eucalyptus > Eucalyptus erythrocorys. The sequence continues at coordinate 41,777,689 of CM024599.1, read as the reverse complement.
TAGATAGCTCTATGAAGAACCCGCATATGGTCTAAAACCTTGACCAAAACCAATGCTAGAGAAGGTATCGAACTGCTTGAATTGCTGGCCTCCCTGTTCATAATTCGAATTATTTAGTTTATAACTCATATTTCTTCCAAGATATCCATAGTTGCAATATCGATTATTGAAGGGACGTCCTCTTCCATAACTTCTTCCTCCACGATTATTCCCTCTTGATCCTCCAAAACCAATATTTTGTTGTGCAAGTTCTCTCGTCAAACTCTTTCTCTCAGTAGGCTTTAGTTTTCCTTTGACCATAATAGGCTAGATTAGGACTGAATTGATTTGAGGAATAGTTCTCGTAACCTTGCTTCGAATCTCTCTAAATGTGATATCACCTCATCATACTGTTGAGGTTTCAAGCAGTATATTGTGGTTTTAAAACTCTCATACTCAGATCCTAATCCCTCCAGGACTCAGAACAGCTTTGTTATCTCATCTATGGGTTTCCCTGTTGCATTGAGTTGATCATAGATCGATTTATACTCTCTGAGATATATTGACAGTGCTCAATCACGCTTTTGACATGCTTGCAGCTTTTCTCTCAGCTCAAATTCTCTAGCCACAGATTTTTGTGTGAATCGATTGAGTAAGGTTTGCCATACCTCATATGTAGTGTCCAAGCCAATTATCACACTGAGTATGTTTTCTGAAACAGCTCCACAAATCCAAGAGGATACAAGTTGATCTGTCTTGATCCAATCATTGTAGTCAAGCTCGTAACTTTAGTACCCTGTCCTTCCACTTCAACCTGCAATGGTTTAGCAGGTGGTGGGATTTCTCCACTGATGAAACCAAACAGCTCTTGGCTTCTCAAGAACTTGTAAAACTGAGCTTGCCAAAAAATAAAATTATCTTCGGCTAGTTTGATGGTAACAAAGTCAGAGATGTTAACATGAATAGGGAATGGGTATTTCTACATTCTTGCTGCCATTCTACACTTGCAGATCCTAGAAGATACTTAATTACAGACTCCTACTAGTTTTGCAGTATGGAGTCGTGAATATATCACCGATGATGATTAGATCTCGATGAAGAAGAACAACTCACAGATCTGTTCAGAGACATAGATGATTCACAAATCCACAATCAAAGAAAAATACCACCATTAACAGCAGAAGAAAGTGATCAATGAAGCTTGAATGTGGTTTTAATCTGCTGCAGGTTCATCATCTTTGCGCAGCGAACAGAAATGATTTGTACTCTTAGGGATTGGCTCTAATACCATGAAGAAATTTATGAACAAAAAGAGAGAGAGAGAGAGAGAGAGAGAGAGAGAGAGAAGAGAAACAGAGTCGATGAACTTTTATTCAATGAGAGGCTGTTTTACATCAAAGAGCTCAATGAAAACATTTTCTCTCTTCAGATTAGTTTTATATCAGCTGAAAACTGATTAACTAAATGAAACAACTAACTAATAGAAAGCAAAACAGAAAGTTTGACTTTACAAACTTAAAACATACTGATTCCTTAATGTAAACATACTACACATGCTACAATCTTTGTTGTTGCCTTCTTTCCTTCCTCTCGTTCTTGACAACACGGGTTCTTCGCAGCTTTTCTTCCTCTGTTCTCGACAGCACTTAATGGTTCTTCAGTAGCTTCTCTTCTTCTATTCTCGGCAGCACTTACTAGTTCTTCGGTAGCTTCTCATCCTCTGTTCTTGGCGGCACTATTAGTAACTTCATTATCATGCTTTCGCATTACACTTCCTCTGTGTTTGACAGCACCAGTACTTTGCATATTACTCTTAACACCACCCAACTTCTTCATGGGACAATTTTTTCACCACTGAAAAACTCTCGAGTGTGCATTCATTGCTTCGAGCGTTATCATACGCACTTATGACCACTAACTCGGATTTTTCTCATGATGATGGAAATAGTTACGTCGGGTTTCGGAAGATTTTCGGTTCTGTCCACGTCCTATGTTTCTTTCTAATAAATAAAGGGTGCCGAAAAAAATATCTGAGACACTCTTATTAAGATTGTCTTTGAGATTTTTAGAGGAAATAGATGGAGATTTCTCATGATTAATTTCATCGAAAACCAAAATTTTTTCTCATTAAAGAAAGTTTATGTATAATATAAGGGAAGACTACACTAACTTGAATTGAATTGGCTATATTTTCCTACTACTTACTTGTAGTTAGAGACATCACTTATAAATTTCTTCTCGGTTGTTTAGAATGAACAACGGATTCTACAATGGATTAAGTAAGTTCTTACAGTTTTTTGTCTAAACAAGTATCTGATTGCATTGAAAATAACATTAAGCTGTTAAAGCATGTCAATTTTGTAGAAAGAGTTATAAAAGTTAACTTGATCAGGGGACCAAGTGAGTGTGAAGGATTGAAGCCTGCATCGTTTGACTGTTGAGAACATTGATCTCTCGTCATTATATTGCCTGCCCTTTGATGACACTGACTTTCCACTAGCAGGCAAACAACACTGAGAGTTACTTTTAGGGTACGTTTGTTTTTGTAAAAACTTTATGATAATTGAAAATATTTTCCATGAAAGTCTTTTTCAAGGGAAAATTATTAGTTTTCATTTATTTAATGGTTTAGAAAAATCAATTTCCTCCCCGTCAAAAGGAGAAGTCATTTTCCCTTGTTCCAACCTTGTTGTATTCATGCATGGAAAACATTTTTTGTAAGTACATTAGTTTTCCGTCATCCAAACGCTAAAAAGTCAGAAAATAATGTCCGAAAAATGATTTTTCTTCGAATAAACAGACCTTAAATTTCATTAGAGAAGCCAAAGGTCCATGATCCATTAGCATTCATGTACAAGTGATACATACAACTGTCAAACATGCATTCTGTGGTGTCATCCACTAGTGTAAGTATGGATAATAGCAAGATGGACAGAGATTCGTTCTACGTCAACCAGTAAGTTTAAAAAAGGGGCAGAAACTGCCGTAGAAAAAGGGGTGATTTTGGGTTTGGCCAAGGAAGAAGATGGGCACAATAAATGGAATGGTCCCCCCCATCACGCTCACAAGTTGCGTCCACTTTGACGTTGAAAAAGGTGTTTGCATCCAATTGCCCATTTCCTACGCACACTCTCTCTCTAGATCCATATTAATCTCTCACTTGGAAAAATATATAAGACTTGGTGCATTTACTTCACAAAAAAGTCAATCATATAGGAAAATACTTTCCCATAAAATATTTTCCAACAATACAGTTAGTTTTTCTTGACATAGTAATATATGATCAAAAATGTTTTCCGATGTTTGAATATTATTGGAAATTGATTTCAATATCACAACTTTATTCCAAGCCAAAAAAGTTCAATTTTAAAAATAGAAATAAGAAATTCTAATTTTTTAATTAATTTTATTTTTCTCCTTTTTATTTTCATTTTCTTTTAAAAATCAATTATTATTATTATTATTTTTTTTTTATTTTATTTTTTCTCTTTTCTTTTCGTTTTCTTTTCTTTCCTTTTATTTTTTCTCCCTCCTCTTCGCTACCGACTAGTGATGGTCATAGGCAAGCTCTGCCTTGCCGAGATCAAGCGAGCTGCAAGCTCACCAGCCTTGGCAAAGTACGAGCTCCTCATAATCAATCGAACTAGGAGCTCGCTACTCGACGAAGCCTGAGCTCATCGGCCTTGATGGAGCTCTAGTTGTCAACCTCGAGCTCGCTTGGATCGGCTAAGCCTCAAGCTCATCCGTTCGCACCTAGGCTGCCCATCAGGCTGCATTGGTTCTATGTCTGCCGAGAATGGCCTTTCATTTTCTAAATTTTGGACAACATGATTTCTTTAATATTCGCAAACCTCAGACAAAATACATATAGTAAAACTATTCATGATGAATTATTGTATTAATGTAATGCGGGGAGTACTGACAATGGGTGCAAATCTATTGCTCTTTTTTTTTTTTTTTTTTTTTTTTTTTTGCGCGAATGATAACCATTTTCCTTAGAAATTAATTTCTAAAATAGAAATAGATTATTCTATTTCTACTTCCGGATGAGTCTCTGGAAAAAAAAAAAATAATACGCATATGATAAGGACACAAAATTTATATTTTGGAATTAAAAATTCGTTTGATAAGGGGACAAAATTTCTCTCTTCCAAGCAACAACAGGAGGGGTGGCCATTGGTGGGTTGGCGATCGGCTAGCAAAGAGGACAAGTGATAAAAATAGTTTTTATCTCTCATTTCTATTCCAAAATAAAGAAATAGAAAATATTTACTTTTTATTTTTGTTCCAAATTTTAATATAGACAAAAAATTTGTTCGAGAAAAAGAAAAATCAAATTTTGTTACCGAATAGATTTATATTCCAAATATGTTTTTGGAATAGAAATAAAATAGTTATCATGTGTGCTCTTCCTTTTTATTCATTTCCATTGTGAAAAAAAAAAAAAAAATTGAGTTTTCTGGTTTTTATAATTAAAAGAAAAGGTGTAGGAACTCCCGAAATTTGTTCTCCTTTGAATCGACTTTAGGAGCGAGCAGAAAGCAACGCGAAGCTTTTTTTTTTTTTTTTTTTTTTTTCTTTTTATGTTTTATATATACATTATTATGATTAGGGGGATGGCTTTAGGTGAAATTAGGATGAGTGCCATCGCAGGAAGTTTCTAAAAACTCTATGAAGATTATCACAGTTAAATATGTTACGAAATTTGATTGTCCGCATTTACATCTTTACATTTTTGAAAATACAAAAAAAAAAAAAAAAAGTCATAAACCTATTGTATTGATAATGATTCAGTTTTAAATATATTAATTAGATTAATTTAATTATAAACATTCTTGCATTGGTACCGATAAAGTCCATCTCGACTAATTTATGCCGGAAATTATTGACATGAACGCTAGTTGTCCTACAAGGCACAATCAAGCATTGACGTGAATATTTTTATAATATTTAATTATTTTTCGAATGTTTTAAATATTTTTTCCTTTTCCTTTTCTTTTTTTTTTCCTTCTCTTTCCCTTCTTTTTTTTTTTTTTTTTTCCTTTTTTCTTTTTTGTTTCCATTCTTTATCTTCCTCCACCAGCCTTCGTGATGGTTGACAAAAGTTGCTGGCTACTAACAAGGGCAAGGCCGAGGACACCATGGTCGGTGGAGGTTGCTGGTTGCCGACGAGGGCTGGGCGGCCCTCATTGGCAATAGGCAAAATCAGCCCTCGTTGGCCTTTGGCGAGGGCCAATGATGGCTAGGCAAGGCCGCCCCTCACCATGTCTAATGAGGGGACCTTTGCTCAATGGGTCAAATTAAAAGGTTTAAAGTTGAATTGATACCGATGCAATAAATTTATGACTTGTTTTATACTTTTTCCCATTTTTCGGATGCCTTGCAAATGTGTGTGTGTGTCTATATATATATAACAAGAAAGACGATGAAAGCAAGCATGCACGCACATGGCACGTGCTCAAAATCTAATTCTAATTTAAATGGAATAGTTATTCCACCTTTTAGCCTAAAGATTTCCCAGCTATCCAAAATCAAGAATTATTAATCATTGATCTCATGGAAATAATTATTTTCATATAATTAAGAATGCTTAAGTTTGTTACTTACTCCATGATTGACAAAAGAAAAGTCAAAATTATTATTTAAGTAGTCATAGTTGTTTATGTTAAACTGCAAAATTATTTATCTCTAGACAAATTTTTACATATTGTGATTAAATACTATAATAGCAAATCAGAGACTTCACTTATATGTGTATGTTTACATCTGCCTAAATAATTAGAATCCATAACATGAAATGACAATCATGTTCACAGTTTATAATCTGTAGAGAATAAGTTAAAAAATATGATGACAATGAGGGATTTCAACGTTCTACAAGGTGATCATTGCTATTATTTATTAGGGAAAAGTAGATTATAAGTCCTAAAACTTGTCTCAAAGGTGCAAAGCAATCCTACAACTTATAAAAAGTACAATCACATCCTAAAACTTGCAAAATTGGTGCAATCAAGTCCTTCCGTAATCTCCGTCCAATTAAACTAATGAAAAATGATGACATTATTTCTTTTAATATTTTCTCTCTCTCTCGTGTGACATTACCATACTAAAACGTGAAATATAAAACTAAAACGTCATTTTCAACTAAATCCAAAATTTTTTAATCGAAATCTTAATTAAATTAGATTATAAAATCCAAAAAGGAAGAGGCATTTGTTTGTCAATCACAAATGATGAATTTCCTAAGTTTGTACCTCACGTGTGTTGCAACCGACCCCCGATATGGAAGGAAACATAAGATTGGGGATATTGCCTAAAGGACGGACCTATGGCTTACGATTTAGAGGTGGGTTCTCTCAAGCCTATACCTTGCGTAACATCAGGCATTCAAATTGGCGGCATAAAAATTTTTTAAAGAATGAGTCGTCACTAGCCTATTAGCTTTGGCTAAAAACCAAGTTAAGTGTGAGAGCGTATTTCACTTCCCATGTGATCAAAGAATCTGCGGTCGATAAATTAATGCTATTTCAGTACCTAACTTTGTTAATTTTAAAACAAAACATTTTTGTTAGGCGGTCTGGATTGATTTTATATCTATCAACTAACATATAAGATGATCATGCGAGTGCGTCATTACTAAAATAGCAATCAGCAAGCAAGTAAGCATTATCCAAGTTGTAGGGAAAACAAGCGTCTAGTGTTAAGAAATAGTAATTGTCTATCCTAACTAGTCTAAAGGGTAGCCATAGTCATCATATTGAAAGTGCGCAACCAATTGATAAATCGTCTCAAAAAGGAAGCATTTAAACCTTAAGATTTTGTTCGATTTTGAGCTCGATTTTTTTGTCAATGATTTCCCTACACTTTAAGAGAAAATACCCCCAGAAAAAAAAATATAAATATATATATTAAAGCTTTTTCTGATTTTAGAAAATAATAAAAAATCATTGGAATATTTTAATTTTTTTAAACAAAATATGTAATAAAGACATTTTTTTATTTTTTCCGAAATGAGATTTGGGTCAGGTCTCCGGATCTAATCCGGGTAGGCACGACCCAAATCCACTGGCCTAGGTCGCACGTCCCAGCCCCCACAGGAACCGGCCTCGTTATATCGAGCCTAGTCCGTCCCAAACTTAATAACACAAAACAAAAGAACAAACTAGTCCAAATGACGCAAACCAGACCAAGCCCAAATACTTCTACCTCACATCAAGCCCAAGCCTACTAAAATATAACCCCCCAAGCCCGACACAATTACATTAGAAATGAATTTAACCGAGCTCACCCGACGAGCTAATTTTCCTCTTCCTCTTCTTCTCTGTCTTCCACGTCCAGTTCACATTCCTAGAACCCCGACTTCTTCACAGCATCAATTCTCAAGCTCTCTCCTCTCTCTTTTCTTTTATAATTATCTCAACGTTAAGGCTTACAAAGAAAGCACAAAAAGAGAACCTCGCTTGCTGAAAAACACACGTTCGAAAACCATCACACTACGCTGGCCCATAAGCACGCAATGACCCAAAAGGAAAGACGCCTCTAACAACGAAACAACAATTAGAAATTTAACAGAATCACGTTCAATGCCTAAAGCACAGTTCAAAACAAAGCATAAGCCAAAAACCAAATGACGCCAAAACGGATATGGTTCCAGCATTATATAGCGAACCCATAATCATCATATAGCGAACAAACAACGCTCAAGGTAGACTCCGAAACGATCCCTTCACATTAACACAAGCGTAGATGGCAAACGACAACGAGCCTTGGCCTCAGTCAAGTTGAGACAAACCGAGGGCGTTGTCACCGGAGATGGCCCTACCCGGCGGCCCGACGATGGTGCATGGATGGCGAACTAGAGATATGTCGGGCTCAGTCTAATCGCCTCGCCCGTTTCCGAGCCCAAACGATAAGGAGAACCGATTTGAAACAAACAGAACATCGGCTTACTGAGAGCATGGGTGCTGAAAAAGGGAACCGCAAGCGTCGTCGGGAGCAGGCCTCTCCAGTGGAACTAAGCTCACGTATTTCACTCCTTGGCTTAGCTCCCACTTCCCATATCACTTGCTCCCTCTTCCTCGAGTCTCACTCTCTCGGTTGCCGCCTCGCTCTCTCCCTCTAGCCGAAGAAGAAGCCCCCAAAAACCGACTAACCCCCCTCGTCGGCCGCTCTCCTCTCTCCCTTTCAAGCCATGACGCCAACTGTTGCCAAACCGATCGTACCGTCCTCGCCTCATTCTTCTCTGTCCTTTTTGTCGTTTGTCGGGAAGCCAATGTCCAACGGCAAAGAAGGAGAAGAGAAGACGATAAGGCCAGGCCGGGGAAAAAGGAAAAGAAAAAAGTGGGCGGGCCCGGCCCAGGTTGGGAAAAATGTAAAGGAAAAGAAGGAGCGACCGGGCTAAGGCTAGCCCTAGCCCGCCCTGCGGCCTTTTTTAAAATTTTTAATACTAATAAAGCAAATGCCCCTAATGTCTATATGATTTACTTTACGTTTTACCTTTTTAGAGACTAATTATGCAATTAAATCTTAGATAAAAGGGTAAAATTTAAGTGTTAATAACGTGACACTTGTTTTATCATTTTGAGCTCAGGTTAATCTTATCAAAATTTGAAAGTAGTCTGCCCTGGACCCTTTAAATCCGGGCTAGGTTAACAATTTGACTGGCCCTCAAGGCCCGGTTCGAAAACACCTCATACGAATTGGCCTATATTCTAAATCTGGACCCAACTGATTGCATTCAGCCCACATTTTTTAGTCTTTTTTTTTTCTTTATCTTCTCTTATTTTTTGTTCACTATTCTTTTTTCTCTTTTTATTTTTTCCTTTTACTAAGACTTCACCGAGACTTCACCAAATACATATGGCATTTGGGTAAGTTTTTTTTTCTCACTTTGGGGAGATGCAATTGCATCTTTGAGGCTCTCCAAAGGACTTTAGCTAAGTGCAAAGTTGGATGTGTCTTTGAGAAGTTGCATTTTAGTCATGCTGAGCCTTAATTTGGGTCCGTTCGTTTCGCGGAAAATGAGCCATTTCCAGAAAATATTTTCCAATAAGTCATTTTCAAGGAAAATGACAATATTTTCTGGTGTTCGACTAAAACCTGAAAATGTTTTGGAAAATATTTTCCATTGTTCGGTAACGAAAATACATTATGCTCACCAGATTGACGAGCGTAAGTGTCAAGCTTGAGACTCGCCAGATCGACGAGCGTGAGCTTGAGATCGACGAACTTGGGTTCACCTAATGACGGCCGATGACTAACCAAGAAAGAAGAAAATGAGAAACAAAAAAAAAGAAAACAGAAAAAAAGAAGAGAAAAAGAAAAAGGAAATTAAAAATAATTCAAATTAAAAGAGAAAAAGAAAATTAAAAAATAATTCGAATAAAAAAAGAAAAGAAGAATAAGAAAAAAATGGGAGGAGGAAGTGAGGTTTGTAGAGATGTACCGATAAGAGGGATCAAGAGAGGAAAATGGTTTACACTTTTCAAAGTGGAAAACATTTTCCCATACTTTAGAAGACTTTTTTTTTCCTTTGATGGAAAACATTTTCCCAAGCGAATTCATTTTCCTGAAACGATTTTCCGGAAATTATTTTCCGCAAAACGAACTGAGCCTTAATGAAAAGATTTTCTCCCATGGGAGTGCTCAATAGTGCCAATTGAAGCTCTTCCTGCATGAAGACAGTCATTAAAGTGACAAAGGCAAGACTAGATCCCATCACCAGTTTCTCACAATATTTTGCTTGGTATTTGACACAACATAAAGAGTTAAAATGAGCATATGTCCCACCATCTACCTTATCAAATACCAAGAAGAATCACCAGCTATTGGCACATAAAAGTAGATATGAACCATGTAACAGAGGAAATTACCAACAACCACTGGTATGAATTTGGATATAGTTCAAACTATCTTGTGAATTAGGCCGTCGTCAATAATTGAACTGCTCAATTTCTTGAACAGCTCGTACAGCGCTTCAACTTCATTACTCGTGACTGTAACCCACGAAATCAAACCAGAAAACAAAAGTGAACATCCTCTCCTCCAAACGACCCAAACCAACCAAATGCATCGCAACCTCGAGAAATCACGAAGCCTAAAAAAACATAATCGACTCTCATTTTCAGGATTGTTCAACACAGAATTTCAAATTTTCTAGAAAAATCAACCGGATCATTATGTTCCTCCGCAAGCTCCAATAGCATTCTCTCCATTTACTAACGAAGAGGTATATAACCATACATTCACACTGAATTCTCTCCGTCCAGCTTTAACAACAAACATAGCAACAAAAGGCACTCACATCTCATCTCGCTAGCAAGGCCGTTGACGTTGTCGAACCGGTAGCCTAAGTAAAACCGACACTGACATGCTACACGCGACACGACACCACACAACACGTCGGCATGTCGTTTATAAAAAAACAAAGAATAATCCCGACACATTGGGACACGTTTGATATTAAATATATATTTTTATATATACATAATAAATTATCATTTTATGTTTATTTCAATCAAATTAATTTGATTCAAATTCATAAATAAATAAGCCTAGAATGAATTTACACTAAAAATTAATTCACAATTTATTAATATTATCAATTGTTTCAATTTGACAAATTCAACTCTATTCCAATAATTCATAAAACTTAAAAAAATAATAATAAGCAATCTACATTTTACACCCGCATGTTAGATACGTCGGAAGACGAGAAAAAAACTTAAGGAATGAATTATGTATTTCAACAACTGGATGCGTGGTATCAAAAATATCATCAGCAATCATGGTGTCGACGACGACTCCAAGACTCGTACAACAGTAGCAGCCGGCCCGCTGGTGCCGGTGGCCACGGGGGCGACGTAGGGCGAGCAAGAAAGTCCAGAGTTTCAGCCCGTCGACGCCCCTGCGACGGCCACAGATATTCTATGACGAATCCCGCGGTCGGGGATCGTCGGGGCCATCGCAGGGAGCGTTGACGGGCTGAAGCTCTGGACTTTTTTGCTCGCCCTGCGCCGCCTCCCGTGGCACCGGCACCAGCGGGCCGGCTGCTACTGCTGTACGAGTCTTTGGAGTCGTCGTCAGACAGCATTGATGACCTCCTAAGGTTCCTCTTCTCCTTCACGAAATTCTTCGATGTCCCCACAATCTGTCCATTCATGTAGTTTGAAACCAAAAAACGCGTCAATTGCAGTATTTCATTAAATAAGTCCGGAAAAAAAAAAAAAGTAAGAAAATGACCTTTGAATAAGGACAGGGACTTATTGGGCAATTGCGGGGGGAGTCGAACTTTGTAGTTAAACCAGACAATTGGGTGATTAATGTTGAATTGTGGATGCGCCTAACCGAAATTCTTGAGCGAAATTTACATCGATCGATATGGTTGGACATCACATTACTCAAAAATTGGTCGCAGGACTCACGACTGATCAGTCTCATCGAGAGAATCGGTTCTTGATATTTGAAAAGGAATCTCTTTTCCACCATCAATGTTTTCTTTCTTTCGACTGGTGGTAGTTGAAGTCTACAAAATTGGAAAAATGGAGAAAAAAGTGCTCATAGTTTTCTTCAATATTCAGGGTAATGACCGCATTTCTACTTCCCAATTTCTGTCGAGATTTTTCTATGGTATCATGGGGCAAAAATGGGGAAGAGAAGAAGGAAATGAGAAAAGAGCAACAGGGGACTCAACATCAATTGAGCTTCTCTGTTGAGGACGTCGAGGATTGATCACTCTGTTCCACTCCAACTTTTTTACTTTCTATTTATTTCTTTCTATGGAAAGGTCCACAAAAGAGATGAGTGCAGGAGAGAATTTCAGCAAATCTACGTGCGATGGAATGCTCTTGGAGTTTTTGCTTTAATCTTCAATCCACCACTTGACTTTTGTCTTCTTCTCTTCTACCAAATCTCGGCCATTGACGGTTCAACAGCACGGGATGGACTGGGATTGAGAAGACACCAAAGAAAACAAAAGAATTTGCCCATCGCAAATGAAATTGTCAATAATCTGGAGCTCGCCGGACCGCTTTGATGTTCATTACATTCGCTGGATATGCCGGCTGAGCAGCTCTCTAATTCAAATTATTGCGCGGATATGGTTCCCAAATTGGAATCCACAAACAACGAGCTCGGATGATGATGGGCGATGGTGCCGCGGCGCTTGACGAATGTGATGGACGCAAATTGCGCAACCCCAAGATCTCCATAACTAGAACAAGAACACACATCCAAAGAGTAGAAGATTAACGCACCTATTTCAGGATCTCATTCTTGAAAGCGGAAGCGGAAAGGGATTGCCCACACATCAAGGGGTTTATCCACGCATCAAATCATTCTCCTCTATTGCCCTCCTTATCACTGGCTCAATGAGGCAGCCCCACACGATTAACGTTAGAATAACGTCCCTTAGGTGAGGATATGTGAGGTTAGGGTTAAAGGAGAGACTTGAGCACTATTTATAGAGTTTCCAACCAGTCCCCCTCATTACGGGCCAGGCTCAACTCAGCCCACACTAGCCAGCCCCATATTAGACTAATTAAGAAACCTACTATCTCATTTTAGACCAAACCCCGTAAAACGGTAAATGTTAAATGGTAAATAACAATGTCAATTGATTTTGTCCACATATTAGGAAAATTCTTACAGAACGTCCATGAATCTTCCTTGCGTGGCCTTCGACGGCTACGCACGATGACGCTTGGGACTGGAAACCTGTGTTTGCATTTCAGCGGTGGATCGTCACAATAGGCCCTAATATTTCCAAATTCAAACGGATGGTGGATGGCGAAAATTGCTATGGGTGATTAGCAATGGCTCGATGGTGACTTGCGGCACGGTGATTCATGGGTGAAGGATGGTGGAGCAGCACTGGCGTCGTCGACTTCTTGGCTCGTGATGAGAGGAGGGCTATGACGGGCTCCGCGTGCAGCAACTTGGTGGATCAAGAACGAAGGGTAGCGACCAGTGGCAGCGGCAACGCGGCAAGCGAGCGGCTCTGGCGGCAAACGGGAAACAGGCCTGCTGAAGAAGAAAACTGTTCTTCTTATTCTCTTTTCTTTCTTTTTTTTCTTTTTCCTCTGCACCCTGCCGCACGTCCCTCACCTCTCTCTCTCTCTCTCTCTCTCTCTCTCTCTCTCTCTCTCTCTCTCTGCTTTGTACTTTTCTGATTTGACCTTTCTTTTCTTTTTCACATAACCCCACTCGGCAAAGGCTCCCCCCCAAAACCGAAGCACTCTCTCTCTCTCTCTCTCTCTCTCTCTCTCTCTCTAATCGTGCTCGGTTTCCCTTTTTTTGTCAGTCGAGAAAAGAACCCCTTCACGTTTTCCACTCAATGGCCATATAAATCAATATATCTAGCTTCCTTTAACCCTACGCATTTTAATCTACATATAGGCCACATATTAGGATTTTTTTATTTTTCCAAAACTGTATCAACAAATATTTCTTTTCCAAACGCAATATTTGATTTTATTCCAAACGCAACATTCGCTTTTGAATTGAAATCTCATAAAGATAAATCCGTAAAATCTCCTCGTGGATATGGGCTTGGGCCAATCTCGCTCTCTTCGTAGGCTTAGCCCGACTCATTAGATTAAAGCTCACAACCACTAATTTAAATCCATCCACCACCGGTCCAATAAATAAATGCAAAAATGCGAATGCACCTAAATCTATATGCTATGCAATTAATTAATTAATTTTTTTCGAGGATAAAATTAACCCCTAATTTTTAATATAATAAATGACTAGACGGGTCGCCAAAATTTAGGTGTCAACACTCGGTATTCTGCTTCAGTGGAAGAGCGGGAGATGGTAGGTTGTTTCTTCACTGCCCATGAAATGAGATTAGAACCAAGATAGGTACAGAAACCGGTGGATCGTCTTGTCTCAACACAACCAGCCCAATTTGCATTGGAGAAGCCATATAAACTCATAGAGCTGTGAGAATGAAGAAATATCCCAAGATTAAATGTTCCTTTCACATAATGAAGCACCCTTTTCAACTTATGAAAATCTCCAATAGTAGGTGTTGCATTTTCTAACATAACAGGTTTGTTACAAAAGCAAGATTAGGACGAGTGATGGTCAAATATTGCAATCCACCAACTAAACTTCTGTTTGCAACCGGATTGGATAGAAGAGCATCATCGGTTTTCAAGATGACTAGTCTTAGGGACAGAGGATTGGCGACCGGTTTGTAGTCAGTCATGTGTGCTCGTGTAAGTAAATCGAGGGCATATTTTGTTTGACATAAAAACAGCTCAGTAGATGTGCACTTACCTTCAATTCCTAGAAAATAATGAAGATGGCCAAGGTCTTTCACATGGAATTGAAGACTAAGGGAATGGATCGTGGTATTAAGCAACTTATCTCGAGCTGCCAGTCAAGACAATATTATCAACATAAAGTAGCGAAGCATCGTCTCTTGTCCATCACGAAGTATAAAAAGATATGGATCAGCTCTACTACAAAAAAAACCAGCTTCAAGCAAAAAATTGCTGCACTTGTCAAACCAAGCACGCGGTGCTTAACGAAGACCATAAAGAGACCTTTTACGAAGACAGACATACTGGGATTTTTGTGGATGTATAAAGTTAGGAGGTTGCTCCATGCATACTGTTTCATTCAAGGTTCCATGTAAAATGCATTTTTAACATCAAGTTGATGTATTGGCCAGCTTCTTTATCATTGCCACATAAAGTGCAATGCGAATAGTGGCATGTTTGACAACAAGGCTAAAGGTTTCTGTAAAATCCACTCGTTCTTCCTGATGAAACCCCTTAGCTACTAATCGAGCCTTCAATCTATCAAGACTCCCATCTAGTGCAAGTTTTGTCTTAAACATCCATTTACAGCCTATAACATTCATTTGATTGGTTCGAGGAACTAATAGCCAAGTCCGGTTTTGATCCAAAGCATCCATTTCATCTTGCATTGCTTTATGCCATCCTTGATCTACTAGAGCAGATTTAACTGATCGTCGTTCAAAAGGCACCTTATAATCAACAAGATAGACATATCGAGGATTGATCTTTATAATGCCAGATTTGGATCTGGTTTGCATAGGATGAGTAGATAGTGTACCTTGTGAGATACTCTGAGAATTGGAAGAAGCTTGAT
The DNA here is from genome assembly GCA_014182555.1 of Eucalyptus erythrocorys. Classification (NCBI taxonomy): domain Eukaryota; kingdom Viridiplantae; phylum Streptophyta; class Magnoliopsida; order Myrtales; family Myrtaceae; genus Eucalyptus; species Eucalyptus erythrocorys. The sequence continues at coordinate 41,762,587 of CM024599.1, read as the reverse complement.
CAATAACTAGTTCATCTATTGGCTCAGTTGTGGAAACAGAAACTTCTGGTTCTGCAGAAATGACAGGTTGCAGATGTAAAGAGGATGAAGTTGAGGATGCTGGAATAGGAGAAATTTCTGGTTCTGTAGTGATGATTCTAGTATCTTGTAGATAACCTATACGTTGATGTGAGGGAGATTCCATTCGATCTATACTTGGAGAATCTAAGAATTTCACTTCCTCTGTCCATAGTCGATATAGATTTGTATACTGAAGATACTCCGTTGCCAATTTCTGAGTAAAAGGAAAGAAGCTTTCATGAAATATAACATGATGACTAATGGATATATAACCAGTGGTGGGGACAAGACATCGATATCCCTTATGGCGGTCACTGTATCCCAGAAACACACAGGTAAGAGATCGTGAATCAAACTTGTGCTGTGCATAGGGTCAGAGACAGGGATAACACGCATATCCAAAGATTTTAAGATGGTCATAACTCGGCTTTTGCTTATACAGTTTGCTGTAAGGCGACTACATTGGTAACTTTGGGGTGGGAAGAATATTAACAATGTAATTGGCTGTTATAAATGCATCAACCCAAAATTTCAATGGAAGTTTTGCATGATAGAGCATAGCCAGGCCAAGTTCAACAATGTGACGATGTTTTCTTTCAGGTATTCTATTATGTTCTGGTGTGTAAAGACAGGACACACGCTATTGAATACCACAACTCTGTAAATGAGACTTAAATTTGTGACTGATGAATTTTCCTCCACCATCGCATTGGAATATCTTGATTTTACAATCAAACTGATTTTCTACTAGTCTCTGGAATATGAGAAAGACATTATAGAAATCTAACTTCAATTTCAGTGGATAGATCCAACTAAACCGAGGGAAGTTGTCAACAAAAATGACATAGTACTTGAAGTTTTGAAAGGAGTTAACTGGAGAAGGCCCCCAGGTGTCACAATGAATTTGTTCTAAAGGCATAGAAGCTGCAGAGTTTGACAATGGAAAGGGTAAAGCAGTACTCTTAGCTACTTGATAACTCCTACATATAGAATGTAGTTTCATATTGCAATCAATTAACTGCCGATTCTTCATAGACTTCAAAGTATTTAGGTTGGTGTGAGCTAATCGCTGATGCCACACATCTTCCCCAACAGTCCTATGTCTTTGAGTAAAAAAGACCTCCGTTGTATGAGGATCCACTTGGTAGAGCCCTTTAACCTTCCTTCAGAGCATCATGGTTGTGTTGGAGAAGTTGTCCTTTATATAAACCCCAGTTTTGTCAAAGACAAATGAACATGGATAATCGTCTGTTAGTTTCGATACTGACAAAAGGTTTTTCTTAATTTCTGGAACAATTAGCATATCATTCACAGGTAAAGAATCAACTGCGGTATGTAGCAATGCGTCACCAATATATGTAATAGGTAGACACGAGCCATTACCAATCATAATTGTATCAGTGCCAGTGTGTCTAGAGAAATTATGAAGAATACCGGCATTAGCAGTGATGTGAGCAGTCGCGCCAGTGTCTGGATACCACTCATTGCCATTTGACTCTTCAAGATGCATTGCTGCTAGTGCTATTGGTATTTCCTCAGCTTGATATGAGTTGTTGAATCGATACCAACAGCGAAGTGCATAATGTCCCGGACGTTTGCATATTTGACACTCCAAACGAGTGTTATCTGTTGTTTTCTCTACCAACAAATTTTTGTCAAGAGTTAGATTTGAAGAGGGATATGACTTGGTATCTAGATACCTCTATGAAGAACCCGCATATGGTCTAAAACCTTGACCAAAACCAATGCTAGAGAAGGTATCGAACTGCTTGAATTGCTGGCCTCCCTGTTCATAATTCGAATTATTTAGTTTATAACTCATATTTCTTCCAGGATATCCATAGTTGCAATATCGATTATTGAAGGGACGTCCTCTTCCATAACTTCTTCCTCCACGATTATTCCCTCTTGATCCTCCAAAACCAATATTTTGTTGTGCAAGTTCTCTGTCAAACTCTTCTCTCTCGTAGGCTTTAGTTTTCCTTTGACCATAATAGGCTAGATTAGGACTGAATTGATTTGAGGAATAGTTCTGTAACCTTGCTTCGAATCTCTCTAAATGTGATATCACCTCATCATACTCTGGTTGAGGTTTCAAGCAGTATATTGTGGTTTTAAAACTCTCATACTCAGATCCTAATCCCTCCAGGACTCTAAACAGCTTTGTTATCTCATCTATGGGTTTCCCTGTTGCATTGAGTTGATCATGGATCGATTTATACTCCGAGATATATTGACAAAGTGCTCAATCACGCTTTTGACATGCTTGCAGCTTTTCTCTCAACTCAAATTCTCTAGCCACGATTTTTGTGTGAATCGATTGAGTAAGGTTTGCCATACCTCATATGTAGTGTCCAAGCCAATTATCACACCGAGTATGTTTTTCGAAACAGCTCCACAAATCCAAGAGGATACAAGTTGATCCGTCTTGATCCAATCATTGTAGTCAAGCTCGTAACCCGCACTCGTCCTTCTACTTCAACCCGCAATGGTTTAGCAGGGTGGTGGGATTTCTCCACTGATGAAACCAAACAGCTCTTGGCTTCTCAAGAACTTGTGAAACTGAGCTTGCCAAAAAAGAAAATTATCTTGGGCTAGTTTGATGGTAACAAAGTCAGAGATGTTAACATGAATAGGGAATGGGTATTTCTACATTCTTGCTGCCATTCTACACTTGCAGATCCAAGAAGATACTCAATTACAGACTCCTACTAGTTTTGTAGTTTGGAGTCGTGAATATATCACTGATGATGATTAGATCTCGATGAAGAAGAACAACTCACAGATCTGTTCAGAGACATAGATGATTCACAAATCCACAATCAAAGAAAAATACCACCATTAACAGCAGAAGAAAGTGATCAATGAAGCTTGAATGTGGTTTCAATCTGCTGCAGGTTCATCATCTTTGCACAGCGAACAGAAATGATTTGTACTCTTAGGGATTGGCCCTAATACCATGAAGAAATTTATGAACAAAGAGAGAGAGAGAGAGAGAGAGAGAGAGAGAGAGAGAGAGAGAGAGAGAGAGAGAAGAGAAACAGAGTCGATGAACTTTTATTCAATGAGAGGCTGTTTTACATCAAAGAGCTCAATGAAAACATTTGCTCTCTTCATATTAGTTTTATGTCAGCTGAAAACTGATTAACTAAATGAAACAACTAACTAATAGAAAGCAAAACAGAAAGTTTGACTTTACAAACTTAAAACATACTGATTCCTTAATGTAAACATACTACACATGCTACAATCTTTGTTGTTGCCTTCTTTCCTTCCTCTGTTCTTGACAACACCAGGTTCTTCAGTAGCTTTTCTTCCTCTGTTCTCGACAGCACTTACTGGTTCTTCTATAGCTTCTCTTCTTCTGTTCTCGGCAGCACTTACTAGTTCTTCGGTAGCTTCTCATCCTCTGTTCTTGGCGGCACTATTAGTAACTTCATTATCATGCTTTCGCATTACACTTCCTCTGTTTTTGACAGCACCAGTACTTTGCATATTACTCTTAACACCACCCAACTTCTTCATGGGACAATTTTTTCACCATTGAAAAACTCTCGAGTGTGCATTCATTGCTTCGAGCGTTATCATACGCACTTATGACCACTAACTCGGATTTTTTGTCATGATGATGGAAATAGTTACGTCGGGTTTCGGAAGATTTTCGGTTTTGTCCACGTCCTATGTTTCTTTCTAATAAATAAAGGGTGCCGAAAAAAATATCTGAGACGCTCTTATTAAGATTGTCTTTGAGATTTTTAGAGGAAATAGATGGAGATTTCTCATGATTAATTTCATCGAAAACCAAAATTTTTTCTCATTAACGAAAGTTTATGTATAATATAAGGGAAGACTACACTAACTTGAATTGAATTGGCTATATTTTCCTACTACTTACTTGTAGTTAGAGACATCACTTATAAATTTCTTCTCGGTTGTTTAGAATGAACAACGGATTCTACAATGGATTAAGTAAGTTCTTACGTTTTTGTCTAAACAAGTATCTGATTGCATTGAAAATAACATTAAGCTGTTAAAGCATGTCAATTTTGTAGAAAGAGTTACAAAAGTTAACTTGATCAGGGGACCAAGTGAGTGTGAAGGATTGAAGCCTGCATCGTTTGACTGTTGAGAACATTGATCTCTCGTCATTATATTGCCTGCCCTTTGATGACACTGACTTTCCACTAGCAGGCAAACAACACTGAGAGTTACTTTTAGGGTACGTTTGTTTTTGTAAAAACTTTATGATAATTGAAAATATTTTCCATGAAAGTCTTTTTCAAGGGAAAATTATTAGTTTTCATTTATTTAATGGTTTAGAAAAATCAATTTCCTCCCCGTCAAAAGGAGAAGTCATTTTCCCTTGTTCCAACCTTGTTGTATTCATGCATGGAAAATGTTTTTTGTAAGTACATTAGTTTTCCGTCATCCAAACCCTGAAAAGTCAGAAAATAATGTCTGAAAAATGATTTTTCTTCGAATAAATAGACCTTAAATTTCATTAGAGAAGCCGAAGGTCCATGATCCATTAGCATTCATGTACAAGTGATACATACAACTGTCAAACATGCATTATGTGGTGTCATCCACTAGTGTAAGTATGGATAATAGCAAGATGGACAGAGATTCGTTCTACGTCAACCAGTAAGTTTAAAAAAGGGGTAGAAACTGCCGTAGAAAAAGGGATGATTTTGGGTTTGGCCAAGGAAGAAGATGGGCACAATAAATGGAATGGTTCCCCACATCACTTTCACAAGTTGCGTCCACTTTGACGTTGAAAAAGGTGTTTGCATCCAATTGCCCATTTCCTACGCACACACTCTCTCTAGATCCGTATTAATCTCTCACTTGGAAAAATATATATGACTTGGTGCATTTACTTCACAAAAAAGTCAATCATATAGGAAAATACTTTCCCATAAAATATTTTCCAACAATACAGTTAGTTTTTCTTGACATAGTAATATATGATCAAAAATGTTTTCCGATGTTTGAATATTGTTGGAAATTGATTTCAATATCACAACTTTATTCCAAGCCAAAAAAAAAGTTCAATTTTAAAAATAGAAATAAGAAATTCTAATTTTTTAATTAATTTTATTTTTCTCCTTTTTATTTTCATTTTCTTTTAAAAATAAATTATTATTATTATTTTTTATTTTATTTTTTCTCTTTTCTTTTTCGTTTTCTTTTCTTTCCTTTTATTTTTCTCCCTCCTCTTCGCTACCGACTAGTGATGGTCATAGGCAAGCTTTGCCTTGCCGAGATCGAGCGAGCCGCAAGCTCACCGGCCTTGGCAAAGTACGAGCTCCTCATAATCAATCGAACTAGGAGCTCGCTACTCGACGAAGCTGAGCTCATCGGCCTTGATGGAGCTCTAGTTGTCAACCTCGAGCTCGCTTGGATCGGCTAAGCCTCAAGCTCATCCGTTCGCACCTAGGCCGCCCATCAGCCGCATTGGTTCTATGTCCGCCGAGAATGGCCTTTCATTTTCTAAATTTTGGACAACATGATTTCTTTAATATTCGCAAACCTCGGACAAAATACATATAGTAAAACTATTCATGATGAATTATTGTATTAATGTAATGCGGGGAGTACTGACAATGGGTGCAAATCTATTGCTCTTTTTTTTTTTTTTTTTTTTTGCGCGAATGATAACCATTTTGCTTAGAAATTAATCTCTAAAATAGAAATAGATTATTCTATTTCTACTTCCGGATGAGTTTCTGGAAAAAAAAATACGCATATCATGAGGACACAAAATTTATATTTTGGAATTAAAAATTCGTTTGATAAGGGTACAAAATTTCTCTCTTCCAAGCAACAACAGGAGTGGTGGCCATTGGTGGGTTGGCGATCGACTAGCAAAGAGGACAAGTGATAAAAATAGTTTTTATCTCTCATTTCTATTCCAAAAATAAAGAAATAGAAAATTTTTACTTTTTATTTTTGTTCCAAATTTTAATATAGACAAAAAATTTGTTCCAGAAAAAGTAAAATCAAATTTTGTTACCGAATAGATTTATATTCCAAATATGTTTTTGGAATAGAAATAAAATAGTTATCATGTGTGCTCTTCCTTTTTATTCATTTCCATTGTGAAACAAAAAATAAAATTTGAGTTTTCTGGTTTTTATAATTAAAAGAAAAGGTGTAGGAACTCCCGAAATTTGTTCTCCTTTGAATCGACTTTAGGAGCGAGCAGAAAGCAATGCGAAGCTTTTCTTTTTTTTTTCTTTTTATGTTTTATATATACATTATTATGATTAGGGGGATGGCTTTAGGTGAAATTAGGATGAGTGCCATCGCAGGAAGTTTCTAAAAAACTCTATGAAGATTATCACAGTTAAATATGTTACTAAATTTGATTGTCCGCATTTACATCTTTACATTTTTGAAAATACAAAAAAAAAAAGTCATAAACCTATTGTATTGATAATGATTCAGTTTTAAATATATTAATTAGATTAATTTAATTATAAACATTCTTGCATTGGTACTGATAAAGTCCATCCGACTAATTTATGCCGGAAATTATTGACATGAACACTAGTTGTCCTACAAGGCACAATCAGCATTGACGTGAATATTTTTATAATATTTAATTATTTTTTGAATGTTTTAAATATTTTTTCCTTTTCCTTTTCTTTTTTTCCTTCTCTTTCCTTCTTTTTTTTTTTTCCTTTTTTCTTTTTTTGTTTCCATTCTTTATCTTCCTCCACCAGCCTTCGTGATGGTGGACAAAGGTTGCTGGCTACTAATAAGGGCAAGGCCGAGGACACCATGGTCGGTCGAGGTTGCTGGTTGTCGATGAGGGCTGGGCGGCCCTCATTGGCAATAGGCAAAATCAGCCCTCGTTGGCCTTTGGCGAGGGCCAATGATGGCTAGGCAAGGCCGCCCCTCACCATGTCTAATGAGGGGACCTTTGCTCAATGGGTCAAATTAAAAGGTTTAAAGTTGAATTGATACCGATGCAATAAATTTATGAATTGTTTTATACTTTTTCCCATTTTTCGGATGCCTTGCAAATGTGTGTGTGTGTGTCTATATATATAACAAGAAAGATGATGAAAGCAAGCACGCACGCACATGGCACGTGCTCAAAATCTAATTCTAATTTAAATGGAACAGTTATTCCACCTTTTAGCCTAAAGATTTCCCAGCTATCCAAAATCAAGAATTATTAATCATTGATCTCATGGAAATAATTATTTTCATATAACTAAGAATGCTTAAGGTTGTTACTTACTCCATGATTGACAAAAGAAAAGTCAAAATTATTATTTAAGTAGTCATAGTTGTTTATGTTAAACTGCAAAATTATTTATCTCTAGACAAATTTTTACATATTGTGATTAAATACTATAATAGCAAATCAGAGACTTCACTTATATGTGTATGTTTACATCTGCCTAAATAATTAGAATCCATAACACGAAATGACAATCATGTTCACAGTTTATAATCTGTAGAGAATAAGTTAAAAAATATGATGACAATGAGGGATTTCAACGTTCTACAAGGTGATCATTGCTATTATTTATTAGGGATAAGTAGATTATAAGTCCTAAAACTTGTCTCAAAGGTGCAAAGCAATCCTACAACTTATAAAAAGTACAATCACATCCTAAAACTTGCAAAATTGGTGCAATCAAGTCCTTCCGTAATCTCCGTCCAATTAAACTAATGAAAAATGATGACATGATTTCTTTTAATATTTTCTCTCTCTCTCTCGTGTGACATTACCATACTAAAACGTGAAATATAAAACTAAAACATTGTTTTCACCTAAATCCAAAATTTTTTAATCGAAATCTTAATTAAATTAGATTATAAAATCCAAAAAGGAAGAGGCATTTGTTTGTCAATCACAAATGATGAATTTCCTAAGTTTGTACCTCACGTGTGTTGCAACCGACCCCCGATATGGAAGGAAACATAAGATTGGGGATATTGCCTAAAGGACAGACCTATGGCTTACGATTTAGACGTGGGCTCTCTCAAGCCTATACCTTGCGTAACATCAGGCATTCAAATTGGCGGCATAAAATTTTTTTAAAAAATGAGTCGTCACTAGCCTATTAGCTTTGGCTAAAAACCAAGTTAAGTGTGGGAGCGTATTTCACTTCCCATGTGATCAAAGAATCTGCGGTCGATAAATTAATGCTATTTCAGTACCTAACTTTGTTAATTTTAAAACAAAACATTTTTGTTAGGCGGTCTGGATTGATTTTATATCTATCAACTAACATATAAGATGATCATGCGAGTGCGTCATTACTAAAATAGCAATCGGCAAGCAAGTAAGCATTATCCAAGTTGTAGGGAAAACAAGCGTCTAGTGTTAAGAAATAGTAATTGTCTATCCTAACTAGTCTAAAGGGTAGCCATAGTCATCATATTGAAAGTGCGCAACCAATTGATAAATCGTCTCAAAAGGAAGCATTTAAACCTTAAGATTTTGTTCGATTTTGAGCTCGATTTTTTGTCAATGATTTCCCTACACTTTAAGAGAAAATACCCCCAGAAAAAAATATAAATATATATATTAAAGCTTTTTCTGATTTTAGAAAATAATAAAAAATCATTGGAATATTTTAATTTTTTTAAACAAAATATGTAATAAAGACATTTTTTTATTTTTTTTCCGAAATGAGATTTGGGTCAGGTCTCCGGATCTAATCCGGGTAGGCACGACCCAAATCCACTGGCCTAGGTCGCACGTCCCAGCCCTCACAGGAACCGGGCTCATTATATCGAGCCTAGTCCGTCCCAAACTTAATAACACAAAACAAAAGAACAAACTAGTCCAAATGGCGCAAACCAGACCAAGCCCAAATACTTCTACCTCACATCAAGCCCAAGCCTACTAAAATATAACCCCCCAAGCCCGACACAATTACATTAGAAATGAATTTAACCGAGCTCACCCGACGAGCTAATTTTCCTCTTCCTCTTCTTCTCTGTCTTCCACGTCCAGTTCACATTCCTAGAACCCCGACTTCTTCACAGCATCAATTCTCAAGCTCTCTCCTCTCTTTTCTTTTATAATTATCTCAACGTTAAGGCTTACAAAGAAAGCACAAAAAGAGAACCTCGCTTGCTGAAAAACACACGTTCGAAAACCATCACACTACGCTGGCCCATAAGCACGCAATGACCCAAAAGGAAAGACGCCTCTAACAACGAAACAACAATTAGAAATTTAACAGAATCACGTTCAATGCCTAAAGCACAGTTCAAAACAAAGCATAAGCCAAAAACCAAATGACGCCAAAACGGATATGGTTCCAGCATTATATAGCGAACCCATAATCATCATATAGCGAACAAACAACGCTCAAGGTAGACTCCGAAACGATCCCTTCACATTAACACAAGCGTAGATGGCAAACGACAACGAGCCTTGGCCTCAGTCAAGTTGAGACAAACCGAGGGCGTTGTCACCGGAGATGGCCCTACCCGGCGGCCCGACGATGGTGCATGGATGGCGAACTAGAGATATGTCGGGCTCAGTCTAATCGCCTCGCCCGTTTCCGAGCCCAAACGATAAGGAGAACCGATTTGAAACAAACAGAACATCGGCTTACTGAGAGCATGGGTGCTGAAAAAGGGAACCGCAAGCGTCGTCGGGAGCAGGCCTCTCCAGTGGAACTAAGCTCACGTATTTCACTCCTTGGCTTAGCTCCCACTTCCCATATCACTTGCTCCCTCTTCCTCGAGTCTCACTCTCTCGGTTGCCGCCTCGCTCTCTCCCTCTAGCCGAAGAAGAAGCCCCCAAAAACCGACTAACCCCCTCGTCGGCCGCTCTCCTCTCTCCCTTTCAAGCCATGACGCCAACTGTTGCCAAACCGATCGTACCGTCCTCGCCTCATTCTTCTCTGTCCTTTTTGTCGTTTGTCGGGAAGCCAATGTCCAACGGCAAAGAAGGAGAAGAGAAGACGATAAGGCCAGGCCGGGGAAAAAGGAAAAGAAAAAAGTGGGCGGGCCCGGCCCAGGTTGGGAAAAATGTAAAGGAAAAGAAGGAGCGACCGGGCTAAGGCTAGCCCTAGCCCGCCCTGCGGCCTTTTTTAAAATTTTTAATACTAATAAGGCAAATGCCCCTAATGTCTATATGATTTACTTTACGTTTTACCTTTTTTAGAGACTAATTATGCAATTAAATCTTAGATAAAAGGGTAAAATTTAAGTGTTAATAACGTGACACTTGTTTTATCATTTTGAGCTCAGGTTAATCTTATCAAAATTTGAAAGTAGTCTGCCCTGGACCCTTTAAATCCGGGCTAGGTTAACAATTTGGACTGGCCCTCAAGGCCCGGTTCGAAAACACCTCATACGAATTGGCCTATATTCTAAATCTGGACCCAACTGATTGCATTCAGCCCACATTTTTTTAGTCTTTTTTTTTTCTTTATCTTCTCTTATTTTTTGTTCACTATTCTTTTTCTCTTTTTATTTTTTCCTTTTACTAAGACTTCACCGAGACTTCACCAAATACATATGGCATTTGGGTAAGTTTTTTTTTCTCACTTTGGGGAGATGCAATTGCATCTTTGAGGCTCTCCAAAGGACTTTAGCTAAGTGCAAAGTTGGATGTGTCTTTGAGAAGTTGCATTTTAGTCATCTTTGAGCCTTAATTTGGGTCCGTTCGTTTCGCGGAAAATGAGCCATTTCCAGAAAATATTTTCCGATAAGTCATTTTCAAGGAAAATGACAATATTTTTCGGTGTTCGACTAAAACCTGAAAATGTTTTGGAAAATATTTTCCATTGTTCGGTAAGGAAAATATTTTATGCTCACCAGATTGACGAGCGTAAGTGTCAAGCTTGAGACTCGCCAGATCGACGAGCGTGAGCTTGAGATCGACGAACTTGGGTTCACCTAATGACGGCTGACGATTAACCAAGAAAGAAGAAAATGAGAAACAAAAAAAAAAAAAAGAAAAAAAAAAAAAGAAGAGAAAAAGAAAAAGGAAATTAAAAATAATTCAAATTAAAAGAGAAAAAGAAAATTAAAAAATAATTCGAATAAAAAAAGAAAAGAAGAATAAGAAAAAAAATGGGAGGAGGAAGTGAGGTTTGTAGCGATGTACCGATAAGAGGGATCAAGTGAGGAAAATGGTTTACACTTTTCAAAGTGGAAAACATTTTCCCATACTTTAGAAGACTTTTTTCCTTTGATAGAAAACATTTTCCCCAAGGAATTCATTTTCCTTGAAATGATTTTCCCTGAAATTATTTTCCGCAAAACGAACGGAGCCTTAATGAAAAGATTTTCTCCCATGGGAGTGCTCAATAGTGCCAATTGAAGCTCTTCCTGCATGAAGACAGTCATTAAGTGACAAAGGCAAGACTAGATCCCATCACCAGTTTCTCACAATATTTTGCTTGGTATTTGACACAACATAAAGAGTTAAAATGAGCATATGTCCCACCATCTACCTTATCAAATACCAAGAAGAATCACCAGCTATTGGCACATAAAAGTAGATATGAACCATGTAACAGAGGAAATTACCAACAACCACTGGTATGAATTTGGATATAGTTCAAACTATCTTGTGAATTAGGCCGTCGTCAATAATTGAACTGCTCAATTTCTTGAACAGCTCGTACAGCGCTTCAACTTCATTACTCGTGACTGTAACCCACGAAATCAAACCAGAAAACAAAAGTGAACATCCTCTCCTCCAAACGACCCAAACCAACCAAATGCATCGCAACCTCGAGAAATCACGAAGCCTAAAAAAACATAATCGACTCTCATTTTCAGGATTGTTCAACACAGAATTTCAAATTTTCTAGAAAAATCAACCGGATCATTATGTTCCTCCGCAAGCTCCAATAGCATTCTCTCCATTTACTAACGAAGAGGTATATAACCATACATTCACACTGAATTCTCTCCGTCCAGCTTTAACAACAAACATAGCAACAAAAGGCACTCACATCTCATCTCGCTAGCAAGGCCGTTGACGTCGTCGAACCGGTAGCCTAAGTAAAACCGACACTGACATGCTACACGCGACACGACACCACACAACACGTCGGCATGTCGTTTATAAAAAAACAAAGAATCCCGACACATTGGGACACGTTTGATATTAAATATATATTTTTATATATACATAATAAATTATCATTTTATGTTTATTTCAATCAAATTAATTTGATTCAAATTCATAAATAAATAAGCCTAGAATGAATTTACACTAAAAAATTAATTCACAATTTATTAATATTATCAATTGTTTCAATTTGACAAATTCAACTCTATTCCAATAATTCATAAAACTTAAAAAAATAATAATAAGCAATCTATATTTTACACCCGCATGTTAGATACGTCGGAAGACGAGAAAAAAAACTTAAGGAATGAATTATGTATTTCAACAACTGGATGCGTGGTATCAAAAAATATCATCAGCAATCATGGTGTCTGACGACGACTCCGAAGACTCGTACAACAGTAGCAGCCGCCCCGCTGGTGCCGATGGCCACGGGGGGCGACGTAGGGCGAGCAAGAAAGTCCAGAGTTTCAGCCCGTCGACGCCCCCTGCAACGGCCACAGATATTCTATGACGAATCCCTCGGTCGGGGATCGTCGGGGCCATCGCAAGGAGCGTTGACGGGCTGAAGCTCTGGACTTTTTTGCTCGCCCTGCGCCGCCTCCCGTGGCACCGGCACCAGTGGGCCTGCTGCTACTGCTGTACGAGTCTTCGGAGTCGTCGTCAGACACCATTGATGACCTCCTAAGGTTCCTCTTCTCCTTCACGAAATTCTTCGATGTCCCCACAATCTGTCCATTCATGTAGTTTGAAACCAAAAAACGCGTCAATTGCAGTATTTCATTAAATAAGTCCGGAAAAAAAAAAAAAAAAAAGTAAGAAAATGACCTTTGAATAAGGACAGGGACTTATTGGGCAATTGCGGGGGGAGTCGAACTTTGTAGTTAAACCAGACAATTGGGTGATTACTGTTGAATTGTGGACGCGCCTAACTGAAATTCTTGAGCGAAATTTACATCGATCGATATGGTTGGACATCACATTACTCAAAAATTGGTCGCAGGACTCGCGACTGATCAGTCTCATCGAGAGAATCGGTTCTTGATATTTGAAAAGGAATCTCTTTTCCACCATCAATGTTTTCTTTCTTTCGACTGGTGGTAGTTGAAGTCTACAAATTTGGAAAAATGGAGAAAAAAGTGCTCATAGTTTTCTTCAATATTCAAGGTAATTACCGCATTTCTAGTTCCCAATTTCTGTCGAGATTTTTCTATGGTATCATGGGGCAAAAATGGGGAAGAGAAGAAGGAAATGAGAAAAGAGCAACAGGGGACTCAACATCAATTGAGCCTCTCTGTTGAGCACGTCGAGGATTGATCACTCTGTTCCACTCCAACTTTTTTACTTTCTATTTATTTCTTTCTATGGAAAGGTCCACGAAAGAGATGAGTGCAGGAGAGAATTTCAGCAAATCTACGTGCGATGGAATGCTCTTGAAGTTTTTGCTTTAATCTTCAATCCACCACTTGACTTTTGTCTTCTTCTCTTCTACCAAATCTCGGCCATTGACGGTTCAACAGCACGGGATGGACTGGGATTGAGAAGACACCAAAGAAAACAAAAGAATTTGCCCATCGCAAATGAAATCGTCAATAATCTGGAGCTCGCCGGACCACTTTGATGTTCATTACATTCGCTGGATATGCCGGCTGAGCAGCTCTCTAATTCAAATTATTGCGCGGATATGGTTCCCAAATTGGAATACACAAACAACGAGCTCGGATGATGATGGGCGATGGTGCCGCAGCGCTTGACGAATGTGATGGATGGAAATTGCGCAACCCCAAGATCTCCATAACTAGAACAAGAGCACACATCCAAAGAGTAGAAGATTAACGCACCTATTTCAGGATCTCATTCTTGAAAGCGGAAGCGGAAAGGGAATGCCCACACATCAAGGGGTTTATCCATGCATCAAACCATTCTCCTCTATTGCCCTCCTTATTACTGGCTCAACGAGGCAGCCCCTCACGATTAACGTTAGAATAACGTCCCTTAGGTGAGGATATGTGAGGTTAGGGTTAGAGGAGAGATTTGAGCACTATTTATAGAGTTTCCAACCAGTTCCCCTCATTACGGGCCAGGCTCAACTCAGCCCACACTAGCCAGCCCCATATTAGACTAATTAAGAAACCTACTATCTCATTTTAGACCAAATCCCGTAAAACGGTAAATGTTAAACGGCAAATAACAATATCAATTAATTTTGTCCACATATTAGGAAAATTCTTACAGAACGTCCATGAATCTTCCTTGCGTGGCCTTCGACGGCTACGCACGATGACGCTTGGGACTGGAAACCTGTGTTTGCATTTCAGCGGTGGATCGTCACAATAGGCCCTAATATTTCCAAATTCAAACGGATGGTGGATGGCGAAAATTGCTATGGGTGATTAGCAATGGCCCGATGGTGACTTGCGGCACGATGATTCATGGGTGAAGGATGGTGGAGCAGCACTGGCGTCGTCGACTTCTTGGCTCGTGATGAGAGGAGGGCTATGACGGGCTCCGCGTGCAGTAACTTGGCAGATCAAGAATGAAGGGTAGCGAGCAGTGGCAGCAGCAACGCAGCAAGCGAGCGGCTCTGGCGGCAAACGGGAAACAGGCCTGCTGAAGAAGAACAACACTGTTCTTCTTATTCTCTTTTCTTTCTTTTTTTTTCTTTTTCCTCTGCACCCTGCCGCACGTCCCTCACCTGTCTCTCTCTCTCTCTCTCTCTCTCTCTCTCTCTCTCTCTCTCTCTCTGCTTTGTACTTTTCTGATTTGACCTTTCTTTTCTTTTTCACATAACCCCACTCGGCAAAGGCTCCCCCCCAAAACCGAAGCGCTCCCTCTCTCTCTCTCTCTCTCTCTCTCTCTCTCTCTCTCTCTCTCTCTCTCTCTCTCTCTCTAATCGTGCTCGATTTCCCTTTTTTTGTCAGTCGAGAAAAGAACCCCTTCACGTTTTCCACTCAATGGCCATATAAATCAATGTATCTAGCCTCCTTTAACCCTACGCATTTTAATCTACATATAGGCCACAGATTAGGATTTTTTTATTTTTCCAAAACTGTATCAACAAATATTTCTTTTCCAAACGCAATATTTGATTTTATTCCAAACGCAACATTCGCTTTTGAATTGAAATCTCACAAAGATAAATCCGTAAAATCTCCTCGTGGATATGGGCTTGGGCCAATCTGCTCTCTTCGTAGGCTTAGCCCGACTCATTAGATTAAAGCTCACAACCACTAATTTAAATCCATCCACCACCGGTCCAATAAATAAATGCAAAAATGCGAATGCACCTAAATCTATATGCTATGCAATTAATTAATTAATTTTTTTCGAGGATAAAATTAACCCCTAATTTTTAATATAATAAATGACTAGACGGGTCGCCAAAATTTAGGTGTCAACACTCGGTATTCTGCTTCAGTGGAAGAGCGGGAGACGGTAGGTTGTTTCTTCACTGCCCATGAAATGAGATTAGAACCAAGATAGGTACAGAAACCGGTGGATCGTCTTGTCTCAACACAACCAGCCCAATTTGCATTGGAGAAGCCATATAAACTCATAGAGCTGTGAGAATGAAGAAATATCCCAAGATTAAATGTTCCTTTCACATAATGAAGCACCCTTTTCAACTTATGAAAATCTCCAATAGTAGGCTGTTGCATTTTCTAACATAACAGGTTTGTTACAAAAGCAAGATTAGGACGAGTGATGGTCAAATATTGCAATCCACCAACTAAACTTCTGTTTGCAACTGGATTGGATAGAAGAGCATCATCAGTTTTCAAGATGACTAGTCTTAGGGACAGAGGATTGGCGACGGGTTTGTAGTCAGTCATGTGTGCTCGTGTAAGTAAATCGAGGGCATATTTTGTTTGACATAAAAACAGCTCAGTAGATGTGCACTTACCTTCAATTCCTAGAAAATAATGAAGATGGCCAAGGTCTTTCACATGGAATTGAAGACTAAGGGAATGGATCAGGGTATTAAGCAACTTATCTGAGCTGCCAGTCAAGACAATATTATCAACATAAAGTAGCAGAAGCACTGTCTCTTGTCCATCACGAAGTATAAAAAGATATGGATCAGCTCTACTACAAAAAAAAACCAGCTTCAAGCAAAAAATTGCTGCACTTGTCAAACCAAGCACGCGGTGCTTAACGAAGACCATAAAGAGACTTTTTACGAAGACAGACATACTGGGATTTTTGTGGATGTATAAAGTTAGGAGGTTGCTCCATGCATACTGTTTCATTCAAGGTTCCATGTAAAAATGCATTTTTAACATCAAGTTGATGTATTGGCCAGTTCTTTATCATTGCCACATAAAGTGCAATGCGAATAGTGGCATGTTTGACAACAAGGCTAAAGGTTTCTGTAAAATCCACTCGTTCTTCCTGATGAAACCCCTTAGCTACTAATCGAGCCTTCAATCTATCAAGACTCCCATCTAGTGCAAGTTTTGTCTTAAACATCCATTTACAGCCTATAACATTCATTTGATTGGTTCGAGGAACTAATAGCCAAGTCCGGTTTTGATCCAAAGCATCCATTTCATCTTGCATTGCTTTATGCCATCCTTGATCTACTAGAGCAGATTTAACTGATCGTCGTTCAAAAGGCACCTTATAATCAGCAAGATAGACATATCGAGGATTGATCTTTATAATGCCAGATTTGGATCTGGTTTGCATAGGATGAGTAGATAGTGTACCTTGTGAGATACTCTGAGAATTGGAAGAAGCTTGATCAATAACTAGTTCATCTACTGGCTCAGTTGTGGAAACAGAAACTTCTGGTTCTGCAGAAATGACAGGTTGCAGATGTAAAGAGGATGAAGTTGAGGATGCTGGAATAGGAGAAATTTCTGGTTCTGTAGTGATGATTCTAGTATCTTGTAGATAACCTATACGTTGATGTGAGGGAGATTCCATTCGATCTATACTTGGAGAATCTAAGAATTTCACTTCCTCTGTCCATAGTCGATATAGATTTGTATACTGAGGATACTCCGTTGCCAATTTCTGAGTAAAAGGAAAGAAGCTTTCATGAAATATAACATGACGACTAATGGATATATAACCAGTGGTGGGGACAAGACATCGATATCCCTTATGGCGGTCACTGTATCCCAGAAACACACAGGTAAGAGATCGTGAATCAAACTTGTGCTGTGCATAGGGTCGAGAGGGGATAACACGCATATCCAAAGATTTTAAGATGGTCATAACTCGGCTTTTGCTTATACGGTTTCTTTGTAAGGCGACTACATTGGTAACTTTGGGGTGGGAAGAATATTAACAATGTAATTGGCTGTTATAAATGCATCAACCCAAAATTTCAATGGAAGTTTTGCATGATAGAGCATAGCCAGGCCAAGTTCAACAATGTGACGATGTTTTCTTTCAGGTATTCTATTATGTTCTGGTGTGTAAAGACAGGACACACGCTATTGAATACTACAACTCTGTAAATGAGACTTAAATTTGTGACTGATGAATTTTCCTCCACCATCGCATTGGAATATCTTGATTTTACAATCAAACTGATTTTCTACTAGTCTCTGGAATATGAGAAAGACATTATAGAAATCTAACTTCAATTTCAGTGGATAGATCCAACTAAACCGAGGGAAGTTGTCAACAAAAATGACATAGTACTTGAAGTTTTGAAAGGAGTTAACTGGAGAAGGCCCCCAGGTGTCACAATGAATTTGTTCTAAAGGCATAGAAGCTGCAGAGTTTGACAATGGAAAGGGTAAAGCAGTACTCTTAGCTACTTGATAACTCCTACATATAGAATGTAGTTTCATATTGCAATCAATTAACCGCCGATTCTTCATATACTTCAAAGTATTTAGGTTGGTGTGAGCTAATCGCTGATGCCACACATCTTCCCCAACAGTCCTATGTCTTTGAGTAAAAAAGACCTCCGTTGTATGAGGATCCACTTGGTAGAGCCCTTTAACCTTCCTTCCGAGCATCATGGTTGTGTTGGAGAAGTTGTCCTTTATATAAACCCCAGTTTTGTCAAAGACAAATGAACATGGATAATCGTTTGTTAGTTTCCATACTGACAAAAGGTTTTTCTTAATTTCTGGAACAATTAGCATATCATTCACAGATAAAGAATCAACTGCGGTATGTAGCAATGCGTCACCAATATAAGTAATAGGTAGACACGAGCCATTACCAATCATAACTGTATCAGTGCCAGTGTGTCTAGAGAAATTATGAAGAATACCGGCATTAGCAGTGATGTGAGCAGTCGCGCCAGTGTCTGGATACCACTCATTGCCATTTGACTCTTCAAGATGCATTGCTGCTAGTGCTATTGGTATTTCCTCAGCTTGATATGAGTTGTTGAATCGATACCAACAGCGAAGTGCATAATGTCCTGGACGTTTGCATATTTGACACTCCAAACGAGTGTTATCTGTTGTTTTCTCTACCAACAAATTTTTGTCAAGAGTTAGATTTGAAGAGGGATATGACTTGGTATCTAGATACCTCTATGAAGAACCCGCATATGGTCTAAAACCTTGACCAAAACCAATGCTAGAGAAGGTATCGAACTGCTTGAATTGCTGGCCTCCCTGTTCATAATTCGAATTATTTAGTTTATAACTCATATTTCTTCTAGGATATCCATAGTTGCAATATCGATTATTGAAGGGACGTCCTCTTCCATAACTTCTTCCTCCATGATTATTCCCTCTTGATCCTCCAAAACCAATATTTTGTTGTGCAAGTTCTCTGTCAAACTCTTCTCTCTACAGGGCTTTAGTTTTCCTTTGACCATAATAGGCTAGATTAGGACTGAATTGATTTGAGGAATAGTTCTGTAACCTTGCTTCGAATCTCTCTAAATGTGATATCACCTCATCATACTCTGGTTGAGGTTTCAAGCAGTATATTGTGGTTTTAAAACTCTCATACTCAGATCCTAATCCCTCCGAGACTCCGAACAGCTTTGTTATCTCATCTATGGGTTTCCCTATTGCATTGAGTTGATCATAGATCGATTTATACTCTCTGAGATATATTGACGGTGCTCAATCACGCTTTTGACATGCTTGCAGCTTTTCTCTCAACTCAAATTCTCTTGCCATAGTTTTTTGTGTGAATCGATTGAGTAAGGTTTGCCATACCTCATATGTAGTGTCCAAGCCAATTATCAGACTGAGTATGTTTTCTGAAACAGCTTCACTAATCCAAGAGGATACAAGTTGATCTGTCTTGATCCAATCATTGTAGTCAAGCTCGTAACTTCAGTACCCTGTCCTTCTACTTCAACCTGCAATGGTTTAGCAGGTGGTGGGATTTCTCCACTGATGAAACCAAACAGCTCTTGGCTTCTCAAGAACTTGTGAAACTGAGCTTGCCAAAAAAGAAAATTATCTTCGGCTAGTTTGATGATAACAAAGTCAGAGATGTTAACATGAATAGGGAACGGGTATTTCTACATTCTTGCTGCCATTCTACACTTGCAGATCCTAGAAGATACTTAATTACAGACTCCTACTAGTTTTGTAGTATGGAGTCGTGAATATATCACCGATGATGATTAGATCTCGATGAAGAAGAACAACTCACAGATCTGTTCAGAGACATAGATGATTCACAAATCCACAATCAAAGAAAAATACCACCATTAGCAGCAGAAGAAAGTGATCAATGAAGCTTGAATGTGGTTTCAATCTGATGCAGGTTCATCATCTTTGCACAACGAACAAAAATGATTTGTACTCTTAGGGATTGGCTCTGATACCATGAAGAAATTTATGAACAAAGAGAGAGAGAGAGAGAGAGAGAGAGAGAGAAATAGAAGAGAAACAGAGTCGATGAACTTTTATTCAATGAGAGGCTGTTTTACATCAAAGAGCTCAATGAAAACATTTGCTCTCTTCAGATTAGTTTTCTATCAACTGAAAACTGATTAACTAATGTCGCAACCAATTTTTCGAGGTGTGAACCACCTAGGGTTTGGCTAATGGATTGTTAAGCCTAGATTTAACTCGGGCTCTCCCAAGCCCATACCAATTCGCGACTTAGGTTTGAATTCTTAACATGCAAATGATTTTTATTAAGGAGTCGCCACTAATAAGTTTTTGGTGGGTTGATTAGAAACCCAAGTAAAGTAATGGGAGATTACTTTGCTCCTACGAACCAGAGATTATGGGTACGGGGACTTGGTTACACTAGATTTCTCTAATGCCCTTTCGGTACCATTCTTTTATTTTGAAAAATGTTTAGCGGCAGCTTGAATCGATTTTAATTTATCTCCCTAACATGTGAGGTGATCATGCGGGTGCGCAATCCACCGTTTAACACCCAATAAAACAGTGAACAAGGTTAAGGGACTTACCTTGTAGCAACGAAAGCATCTGCATCGTTAGATTAAATTCCACATCAACAATCTTAGATATGGTCTCTAATTAACACGCAAATTTCTCTTTTTTTTTTGTTTTCATTTTATTTAATGGAATTTTAATCCAAATGCAATGCATGCTAATAACCTAATATGACATGGCAAAATGATCTAAATTATATGACATGAAATGCAATAATTGCAACTTAAATGACCTAATATGCAAATTTAAACTAAATGGTCCTAGAATGCAAATTGATTAACATGCACCTAATTTTTGATTTTTTTATCTGGAATTTTGAATTAATAAAAGCCCTAATTGAACTACCTAAAACGAATAATTTTCTAATTCATGTTTAGGATTAATTTAAATTAACCCTATTTTGACTTAGAAAATCATTTCTTCATTTTTTTTGGTTTTTTTTTTTAAAGTGCCAAGTTTTCTAAGAATGAAATTATCTAAATCTAATCCTAACCTATTTAAAAAAAGAGATTTCTAAAAAATGATCCTAAAAATGTGATTATAAAAAAAACCAATTTGCTAGCCTAAATGTCTAAATCAGTATTCCTAATTCTACGTGCTCATGCAAGATTTTTGATTTTTTTCTTTTGATTTTATGATTTTTTTTATTTTTTCTAAAAATTGCAATTTATCCTAAAAATGTGGAATTAATCTATCCTAAGATATTTGAATGAAATTCCTAACTAAATTAAAATTTTATCCTATTTAAACTGGGAATTAGGTTATCCTAATTTAAATTAAGACATTATTTTAATTTAGTAATTTCTAGCCAAAGATACAATCTATTTAGAAATGATCTAAGCTTAAAATTAAACATGCAATCCTACTCTAAAAAATTGATGATTTTTTGTTTGCTTTTTGCCCTTTTTTTTAATTAAAATTTGACATGCAATTCAACTAGCATCCTAGGTGAATTTTGCTTTTTTTGTTTTTTTTATGACTTAATTAAAATCCCTAATCTAAATATGCAAGACAATTAAACCTAGCTAAAGATTTTTTGACTTTTTTTATTTTGTTTTGAAATTAACAGTTTCTAATAATTAAACATGCAACCTAAATTAACTGATTTTTTTGTTGTTTTTTTTTAAGATTTACGATAACTAAAATGCTTAGCCTAAACATGCAAATAACCCTAAACATGCAATATTCTAACTCAGGCATTTCACAAGATAAATAGAAACAATCAGGTTCATTTAAAATTACCCAAAAAAGATATCACATATCATTCAAATCAAGGGGTAATGTTTCGCTAGTAAAATCGATAAATTGATCTTAAGCCTTAAAGATCAAAATATCAATTTTATTCCCACATAATTAATTATTTCGTCTAAAGCCTTATAGACGAAAATAAAAAATCGCGCGGTTGCGAATTAGGGGATAAATTGGAATTTCGATCACTTATCGGGGCCTAATATTGTTAACAAAAATAAATAACAATGAAACAATAACAATAAAATAACAATAAAACAATAAAAATAAAGTAAATAAATAAATAAAAAATCTACCAAATTGATTTTTGCTTTTTTTTTTTCTTTTCTATTTTTTCTTTTCTTTTTTTCGAAAAGAAAAAAGGGGAGGGCCGCGATTAGGGTTTCGGCGGGGGATGGCGTGACGGCGGCGGCTAGCGGTGGGGGGGCGACGCGGCGGCGAGGGCGTCGCGGAGGTGGCTCTGGGACGGCGCGACGGCGGCGGCTAGCACCGGACGGTGACGCGGCGGCTCATAGCGGGATCGGCGTCGCGGCGGCTCGGGAGGCGTCGGGGTCGTCGTGGCGGCTCGGCGCGGGATCGGGCGTCGCGGCGGCTCAAGAGGGGTCGGGGCGTCGTGGCGGCTCGTTGGCGCGTCGGGGGTGCTAGGGCGTCAAGCGAGGGCTTCGGGCGAGGCGGAGGCAGCGCGACACCGTGGATCTTGCAGGCGCCTGGATCTGGGCTCGGCGGCGGCGGATCGGCAGGCCGGGGCAGCCGGAGTCGTGCGGCATTTGGCACAGCGGGAGGCTCGGGAGGTGACGCGATCGCGGTGGGCTTCAGCTTCGGCTCCGACGTCCGGGCAAGTGCGAACGGGGACCGAGCCTCCCGGGTCGATCGCACGAGCTGTGGAGGAGCGAGGCAGCGGCGCGGGGGGCTCGAGGGCAGAGCAAGGGCTCGGCGGCGGGGGGCGACGTCGATGCGGTGTGGCGCGGCCTTCGGGTGTCGGGGCTCGACCGCCGGTGTGGGTGCGCCGGTGCGGTCGAGCAGAGGGGAGGAGCACCGGGAGGAAGACGAACAGTCTTCCTCCTTTCTTTTTACTTTTTCCCTCTCACTCACTTACTTTTCACTTTTTTACTTTCTTTTTCCTGTTTTTCGAAAAAGAGAAATCCCCCCCCCCAATTAACTGTACACGAGCCCTTTTATAAGCCGAAAAATCAAATCCTCGGGGTATATTTTATTTCTAATTTTACTTAAGCACGATACCCCTAAATATATCACTGAAATATTTTTTGCATATCCTATCCAAAAATTCCCCTTCTTGCGCAAAATGCATATCTTAGTATATATTTCCTAAATCTATAAAATTTTTAATAAAACAAAATATCAAAAAAAAAATCAAAATCTACCTAAACTATATGCCATGCATTTTTTATTTTTTTTTTTTTTTGTAAAAAATAAACCCCCAAAATTAGGTGTCCTTGCTGCCCCTCTTTAAAGGTGAGCTCGTAGAGGTTGCCTTCAAAGACAAATTGAGACCTAATTTTGGCCATGCTTAAGCAATGAATGATTTTTTGTTGGAAATTGGATTCCATTTTTTAATGCAATTTATACGATGTAAGCCAATGCTAATGCAAATGAATGATGCGAAAGGAAATAACGTACCTATAATTGCTCACCAATCAGTGTGGTAAAGCATCTTGAGGTACATGATAAATACCTATTTGCTTCATAAGTACCCAATTCTCATTCAGGTTTCTTGAAAAGCCTAACAGGTAATAAATTGAACATTCACATCCAAAGTGAAATGTTCAAATCAAGACATCCAGGTCCAAACTAATATGTCAATAGTTTTTAGGCTCGAAATACCTAGATCCTGACTAAGGTATAACGAGAATGATTAAAAACATTCACATCCAGAGTGAAATGTTTAAATCGAGACATCCAGATCCGATCGAGATGTCAAGAGTTTTTGAGCTCGAAATACTTAGATCAGACTAAAGTATAAGGAGAAAGATGAAAAGTTTAAATCAAGACATCCAGATCCTGACTGAGATGTCAAGAGTTTTGGACTCGAAATACCTAGATCCTGACTAAGGTATAACGAGAAAGATGAAAAACTTAAATCAAGACACCCAGATCCTGACTGAGATGTCGAGAATTTTAGACTCGAAAAACCTAGATCCAGACTAAGGTATAACGAGAAAGATGAAAAACTTAAATCAAGACACCCGGATCCCGACCGAGATGTCGAGAGTTTTGGACTTGAAATACCTAGATCCAGACTAAGGTATAACGAGATTAAAAACATTCACATCCAGAGTGAAATGTTTAAATCAAAACATCCAGATCTAGACTGAGATGTCAAATGATCTTACCTTTAGTGAGGATAGTTGGTGTTACATGTCTAGGACCCGTACCATTCTACGGTCGCCTAGACTGAGGTTTCGCTTGGCTAGGACCCGAACCATTCTTCGGTCGCCCAGCCTTGCGGAAGAAATCATCTGACCAGGACCCGAACCATTCTTCGGTCGCCTTAATCGGATTGAATCTGGAGAAAAATCTTTGGGGGACTACTCAATTGAGTGTCAAATATACTTAAAAAAGGAATACTTGTGCAATGACAAATATTCAAGGTATGGATAGAGATATACTTACCTGGTACAATCTCTGACCTTCAGGGATATGTCTCCTACAAAACATGGTTATAGGAGAGGCAACATGCGTTTGCAATCATAAACAAGCATCAATCTAATGGATGTTCACGATGATTTCCATCAATCTTGCATCATCTAATTTTCATTCTAAATACATGAGTGTCATAAATGTGTCAAATGAGGGATCCTTTGGTCTGAAAGGACTTTTCTCTCACCCTCATTAAAATGGCTATTTTATCCTGATCTTTAATGCAGGATTCTGTCAATCACTCTATCTTACCTTCATCATGCGAGAGAAGGGTCCAAGCAATCTCGCAAGTGGTACAATCTTACCAATCTGAGAGGTCTTTTAAGAGGGACCATAATGCGGGCTTGGTCAATGGCTTAACAAATGGGACTCTTTGAGTCAAGCTTATTTGAAAAATATTCTGCAATCATCTTGGGGTTTACAAGTCAAGAAACATAAGAAATGAGGCAGAAATTATCTTACTGACACTCCTTCGAGCGATGCTTTCGAACATATGAACCTTTACGCTAATTCAAGTGCCCTAATCTGAAGAGACTTTGTAAGGGACGTAACGTAAGTTTGGTTCATGGGTTGATAAACGAAAGGGTCATTGGGCTCAAAAAGTGTTTGAGGGGTCAAAGTTGGTGATCATCTTGACATTTCACCAGTTTACTCATCAACTGTTGAGAATTCTTTTTCCTCTCTTTTTGTATCAAAACTCCATTGAGTGTAACATCTCAGCTCCGAGCTTTTACTATCACCTTGTTGGGATATGATTTCAACTCATGTTTGATTTTTTTTTTTTTTTTTTTTTTTTGGGCATTGGCCTTGCTTTTAACAGCACATCGCTTTTTCATGCCCCATTCTTGCATTTTTTTTTTTTTACTCACACAATCTCCACCTTTTACCACTCAATTTTTGCCTTGCCCTAGCGTGGGGATGATCACCAACTAGGTTTAATATGAACTGAATTCATAGGCTCAAGTGGGCTTTGCAATAGTTAAAAGTGTGTAGGATAAAGAAAGAATTGCTCTTCGTCATCCTAAGGCACTTCAATTATCGTACAAGTTATACCACGAAAGCAATACCCGAAGATTGATGCAAGTGTAAGTAAGAAAATTCCTGCCATTAATTTCAAACTTGTCCCAATGTGGGATGATCCTTGACAGGGGTAATTTGAAAGTTTTTCATGTGTATGGGCTCAAAGGGCTAAACAATGGATATACCTGTAGTGTTTTGGGCAACGGAAGAAACTGCCCCTCATCATTTTGGATGACATACCCTTTGCGAGACCGCCCTTTTCCTTGCGGGCATGGAATTTTTCACACAACTTTCTGGGGATTAGTGTATGAAATAGTGTACGGAATAGGGCTTGCCTTTCATCATTCCAAGATATCCCATTTGACACATTCAATTTTTCTCACGCAATTCATCATGGAGAATATGCAAAATTGGCAACAAATTTGAATAATTGAATTTGCAACTCATTGAGGCAATTTATTGATCATAAAAATGCTTGCAATTCAAACATGACACAGCAAATTCAATCATGGTAATACTTCCTGATAGCATGCGACTTAACTAGAGCGGAAAAACTCATGACCATCCTTTTCTGCCAAGATTGAAGCACCTCCAGAAAATTCACCACATATGGTCCACTTTGTAATTTGGAGTAAACTTGCCCCTAGGATTTAGAATTGGATTGGACCACTTCCACATCTGTACATGCTATAAGATTATCCCTGAAACAGGAAGTAGATAAATTAGAAAAACAAACAGAGTAATCTGTATCTTTTGAAAGACTTTTTTGAAAGACTTTTGGAAAGGATTTTTTTTAAACATTTTGACACAGGGAAGCATGATGAAGCCCAAGCCTCAGAATTCTCCTTGGATTTTTCTTTTGTTTCATCGGCTGGATATCATCACCGGGCTAGTTTGGTGTACCTCATCATGCCCTCAAAATAAAACTTGTAATTTTATTGATATTCATCAATCAATTACATTTATTGAATGGAAAATGCAAATCCAAGTCCTAAAAAGAAAACGAAGACAATCGCTAGATAGCGATAATTATTCCTATAAAGCAATAAAAATTCCCACGCAGGGGAATGCGAGAAATTGATAAATGAGTTACTCTTGTGGGCCAGGGCCCATTTCATCGGGAGATCCTTTGTCGATGGCTTCTATGACGACGTCATCAAACAAACTGGTAACTCCTTGCAGCACATCATCAGGGGCCTCTGTCTTTGGGGGTGTCAGATCATCCATGCCACCCCATCCATCTGGGACAATGCTCCGAGGATCAATGTAGAAGCTTGGAGGGGCCGAATACTTCACCAGATAGTCAAATTTTCCACTTGGTTACCCCAGGGTGTCTATCACTTCCGCCTCATCTTGCATTATTATCGAAGGACTAGGGAATGTCTCATGAATGCTTGGGGGCAATGGGTTTTGCCTCCCTTGCCTTTGGTTAGGTACTGTGCTCGTCCTTCCCGTCTTCGTCCTCCAGGATTTTGTCCCCCTCTTCAAAGAACATGGGACCACCGAAGGGCTTCATTGGGACTTTGAATACCCGACCATTCCTTCCAAGGCCACTATCGGGGAACAAAATCATTCCCATCCATGACCCCTTCCATCATAAAGGCAGCATTTGAAACTTCAGGAGTGGGTGGTGGTGAGTCTCGAGATGCATCGTCTGGTTCCAGGATAGCATTAACCATACCCTCATGTTCCGGTAGCGGATTCTTCTGGACATTCGGCCGAGCGGTTTGTAATGAAAAGGCCTTCGTGTCCAGGAGATTTTGGATCTTGTGCTTGAGGGTGAAACACTCATCAGTTGAATGCCCCAATTCCCCACCATGGTAATCACACTTCTTTGTTGGATCATAACTACGAAGGGTCTCGCGGTTAGGGCGCTTTGGTTCGCTAGTAAGCAAACCTTTCTTTCTTAAGATTGCCAACACCTGGGATGGAGATCCAGGAAGAGGAGTGAACTCCCTTCTATCCTTTGCAAATGGTTCACGACCGGCGGTTTGTTGCTGCCTTGCATTGATCTGGACGATTGGGCCACGGTTGGTGCTCTCTTGGCTATAAGCCATATTCACGTCTTCAATTGTTTCTTTCTCCTTTTTGGCAGAGAATCTCTTACTTAACGGTTCAGTAAACCATCCTTCCCTTATCCCCATTTCAATTTGTTCTCCCACTGGAATCAGTTGGTTGAAACTCTCGACATAAGTGCTTGTCATCCGATTACGGAACTCAGATGGGAGGGTCTTTATGAAGAGCTTCATCAACTCCTTGTCGGTAGGCTCAGGAGTGATTTGAGCAGCCAAATTCCGCCATCTCACGGCATACTCCTTGAATGACTCGCTCCTCTTTTTCTCCATCCTCTCAAGATCTTCTCAGGAAGGTGCAATGTCCATGTTGAACTTGTACTGCTTGAGGAATGCATCAGCCACTTCATTCCAAGTATCAAGAAGATTGATATTTTTCATCACATACTAGTTCAATGCAGTCCAGGTCAACCGGCATGGAATGATTGGATCATGAGGGGCTCATTTTTGACATCTTTGGGCCATGCGTACATGATACATCCGCAAATGAGACTTTGGGCAGGATGTACCATCGTACTTCTCAAATTCCGGCATCCTCAACTTCTTCGGCATCTTGACCTTCTCGTAGACCGACAAGTCAAAGGGGAGTGAGTTTTGTGACTCCTGCAATTGCTTCACCTTTTCTTCAAGTTTCGCGAAGCGTTCATCCATCTCTGTCTTGGGGAGGTCAACAAACTTTCCCTTTTCCACATTGATCTGGATTGAGTCTTCTTCTAAATCAGGTATGCCATTATTACTTGACTAGGGCTTATCTGCTATCTTCGGGATAACAAACGAGGAAGAACGGGTGGAGGAGTCGATTGACTTGGAATGCTCTGAATTGAGTCATCATAACCTCCATGGAGGTAGCTAAGCGACGAGCTGATCTTCCATATTGGACATACGATCATGCATCTCATTTTGTTCCGCCATTTTGGCCTTTGATCGCGTGATAATGGGTGAGCGTGGAGGGTCCGTTGTCACCTAATTTGAATGAATGAAGATATGTCAACATGAGGAGTAGATAAAGAACCAATCCATGACAATGATCTAATCAATTTTTTGATTTCATGAAAAGCTTGTGCAATAATGGAATTTCCTAAAGAAAGCTAGAAAAATAGACACCCTAGCAAGATTAAATTTCCTAGAAAACAAATTCTCTTTTTTTATTTTATTTTCCAAATGACTCATTGCATGGCAATTTCTTTATTTCATTCCTAATTGACAAATGAATTAAATCAAATGACTAACCTAGATTATCATGGACCTACCAAAAGCACGACAAAATAAATTGCAAGGTATAGGGATAGAAGACTTACTTCACCAAGGAAAATCAATGGCAATCACATAGACATGCGCATGAGATGTGAGGTTCGATTTCTAACTAGGAAGGCTAAGCAAGGTGGAGCTAAAAGGGTGGGATGACTTAGTTGCAGCCTCGCATACTAAATGAAGCCCTTCTAACTCCGGCTCGGTCAAGAATGATACCCCAATGCGACGCAGCCTCGCGGGCAGAGGTAAACATTCTTGACACCAAGAAAGAAACTTTCGGGATTGAGTTGGGCAACCTCTACTACGCGGCCTCGCGATCGAAGTCGTATCCAACTCAATACCATCCTAAATATCCTAGTGCGGCCCAGGTCCGATGGCAGGTTGTGTGTGCAAAAGTGTAGTGTTAAATGCAAGGCATGCACAACAGTTTATATCAAGCAACACTTCATACATAAAAATAAACCATTCATTCCTACGCCTCCGCAAAACAAAGGTCAGCAAACACTTCCCCTTATACCTCCCAATCGCAAAAACATTTAACACCTTAAATGTTAGGGACATACCTGGAATCCTCGCTGCCAAACAAAAACATTTTTCAAAAGAAAAGAAAAATTGGCCTAAGTCCACTAAGTGTTTTAACGCAAGTCCCCAGCGGAGTCGCCAAGCTGTTGCGACCAATTTTTCGGGGTGTGAACCACCTAGGGTTTGGCTAATGGATTGTTAAGCCTAGACTTAACTCGGACTCTCCCAAGCCCATACCAATTCGCGACTTAGGTTTGAATTCTTAACATGCAAATGATTTTTATTAAGGAGTCGCCACTAATCAGTTTTTGGTGGGTTGATTAGAAACCCAAGTAAAGTAATAGGAGATTACTTTACTCCTACGAACCAGAGATTATGGGTACAGGGACTTGGTTACACTAGATTTCTCTAATGCCCTTTCGGTACCATTCTTTTATTTTGAAAAATGTTTAGCAGGCAGCTTGAATCGATTTTAATTTATCTCCCTAACATGTGAGGTGATCATGCGGGTGCGCAATCCACCAATTTAACACCCAATAAAACAGTGAACAAGGTTAAGGGACTTACCTTGTAGCAACGAAAGCATCTGCATCGTTAGATTAAATTCCACATCAACAATCCTAGATATGGTCTCTAATTAACACGCAAATTTCGCTTTTTTTTGTTTTCACTTTATTTAATGGAATTTTAATCCAAATGCAATGCATGCTAATAACCTAATATGACATGGCAAAATGATCTAAATTATATGACATGAAATGCAATAATTGCAACTTAAATGACCTAATATGCAAATTTAAACTAAATGGTCCTAGAATGCAAATTTATTAACATGCACCTAATTTTTGATTTTTTTTATCTGGAATTTTGAATTATTAAAATCCCTAATTGAACTACCTAAAATGAATAATTTTCTAATTCATGTTTAGGATTAATTTAAATTAACCCTATTTTGACTTAGAAAATCATTTCTTCATTTTTTGGTTTTTTTTTTCTTTAAAAGTGCCAAGTTTTCTAGGAATGAAATTATCTAAATCTAATCCTAACCTATTTTAAAAAAGAGATTTCTAAAAAAATGATCCTAAAAATGTGATTATAAAAAAAAAACCAATTTGCTAGCCTAAATGTCTAAATCTGTATTCCTAATTCTACATGCTCATGCAAGATTTTTGATTTTTTCTTTTTGATTTTATGATTTTTTTTATTTTTTCTAAAAATTGCAATTTATCCTAAAAATGTGGAATTAATCTATCCTAAGATATTTGAATGAAATTCCTAACTAAATTAAAATTTTATCCTATTTAAACTAGGAATTAGGTTATCCTAATTTAAATTAAGACATTGTTTTAATTTAGTAATTTCTAGCCAAAGATGCAATCTATTTAGAAATGATCTAAGCTTAAAATTAAACATGCAATCCTATTCTAAAAATTGATGATTTTTTGTTTGCTTTTTGCCCTTTTTTAATTAAAATTTGACATGCAATTCAACTAGCATCCTAGGTGAATTTTGCTTTTTTTTTTTTTTTTATGACTTAATTAAAATCCCTAATCTAAATATGCAAGACAATTAAACCTAGCTAAAGATTTTTTGATTTTTTTTTTTATTTTGTTTTGAAATTAACAGTTTCTAATAATTAAACATGCAACCTAAATTAACTGATTTTTTTGTTTTTTTTTTTTTTAAGATTTACGATAACTAAAATGCTTAGCCTAAACATGCAAATAACCCTAAACATGCAATATTCTAACTCAGGCATTTCACAAGATAAATAGAAACAATCAAGTTCATTCAAAATTACCCAAAAAAGATATAACATATCATTCAAATCAAGGGGTAATGTTTCGCTAGTAAAATCGATAAATTGATCTTAAGTCTTAAAGATCAAAATATTAATTTTATTCCCGCATAATTAATTATTTCGTCTAAAGCCTTATAGACGAAAATAAAAAATCGCGCGGTTGCGAATTAGGGGATAAATTGGAATTTCCGATCACTTATCGGGGCCTAATATTGTTAACAAAAATAAATAACAATGAAACAATAACAATAAAATAACAATAAAACAATAAAAATAAAGTAAATAAATAAATAAAAAATCTACCTAATTGATTTTTGCTTTTTTTTCTTTTCTTTTTTCGAAAAAGAAAAAGGGGAGGGCCGCGATTAGGGTTTCGGCGGGGGATGGTGCGACGGCGGCGGCTAGCGGTGGGGGCGACGCGGCGGCGGGGCGTCGCCGAGGCGGCTCGGGGACGGCGCGACGGCGGCGGGGCCGGTGGTCGGACGGCGATGCGGCGGCTCGGCGCGGGATCGGGCGTCGCGGCGGCTCGGGTGGCGGCTTTGCGCGGGATCGGGCGTCGCGGCGGCTCAAGAGGCATCGGGGGCGTCGTGGCGGCTCGTCGGCGCATCGGGGGTGCTAGGGCGTCGCGCGAGAGCGGGCGAGGCGGAGGCAGCGCGACACCGGGGATCCTACGGGCGCCTAGATCTGGGCTCGGCGGCGGCGGATCTGGCCAGGCCGGGGCAGCTGGAGTCGCGCGACGTCTGGCACAGCGGGAGGCTCGGGTGGCAGCGCGATCGCGGTGGGCTTCAGCTTCGGCTCCAACGTCTGGGTGGCGCGAACGGGGACCGAGCCTCCTGGGTCGATCGCGCGAGCTGTGGAGGAGCGAGACAGCGGCGCGGGGGGCTCGAGGGCAGAGCAAGGGCTCGGCGCGGCGGGGGTACGACGCGTCGATGCGGTGTGGCGCGGCCTTCGGGCGTCGGGGCTCGACCGCCGGCGTGGGTGCACCGGTGCGGTCGAGCAGAGGAGGAACCAGGGAGGAAGACGAACAGTCTTCCTCCTTTCTTTTTACTTTTTCCCTCTCACTCACTTACTTTTCACTTTTTTACTTTCTTTTTCCTGTTTTTTGAAAAAGAGAAATCCCCTCCCCCAATTAACTGTACACGAGCCCTTTTATAAGCCGAAAAATCAAATCCTCGGGGTATATTTTATTTCTAATTTTACTTAAGCACGATACCCCTAAATATATCACTGAAATATTTTTTGCATATCCTATCCAAAAATTCCCCTTCTTGCGCAAAATGCATATCTCAAGTATATATTTCCTAAATCTATAAAATTTTTAATAAAACAAAATATAAAAAAAAAATTCAAAATCTACCTAAACTATATGCCATGCATTTTTTTTTTTTTTTTTTTTTTTTTTGCAAAAAATAAACCCCAAAATTAGGTGTCAACAACTAAATGAAACAACTAACTAATAGAAAGCAAAACAGAAGGTTTGACTTTACAAGCTTAAACCATACTGATTCCTTAATGTAAACATACTACACGTGCTACAATCTTTGTTGTTGCCTTCTTTCCTTCCTATGTTCTTGACAACACCAGGTTCTTCAGTAGCTTTTCTTCCTCTGTTCTCGACAGCACTTACTGGTTCTTCAGTAGCTTCTCTTCTTCTGTTCTCGGCAGCACTTACTAGTTCTTCGGTAGCTTCTCATCCTCTGTTCTTGGCGGCACTATTAGTAACTTCGTTATCATGCTTTCGCATTACACTTCCTCTGTTTTTGACAGTACCAGTACTTTGCATATTACTCTTAACACCACCCAACTTCTTCATGGGACAATTTTTTCACCACTGAAAAGCTCTCGAGTGTGCATTCATTGCTTCGAGCGTTATCATACGCACTTATGACCACTAACTCGGATTTTCCTCATGATGATGGAAATAGTTACATCGGGTTTTGGAAGATTTTCGGTTCTGTCCACGTCCTATGTTTCTTTCTAATAAATAAAGGGTGCCGAAAAAAATATCTGAGACGCTCTTCTCAAGATTGTCTTTGAGATTTTTAGAGGAAATACTTGGAGATTTCTCATAATTAATTTCATCGAAAACCAAAATCTTTTCTCATTAACGAAAGTTTATGTATAATATAAGGGAAGACTACACTAACTTGAATTGAATTGGCTATATTTTCCTACTACTTACTTGTAATTAGAGACATCACTTATAAATTTCTTCTCGGTTGTTTAGAATGAACAACGGATTCTTCAATGGATTAAGTAGGTTCTTACAGTTTTTTGTCTAAACAAGTATCTGATTGCATTGAAAATAACATTAAGCTGTTAAAGCATGTCAATTTTGTAGAAAGAGTTATAAAAGTTAACTTGATCAGGGGACCAAGTGAGTGTGAAGGATTGAAGCCTGCATCGTTTGACTGTTGAGAACATTGATCTCTCGTCATTATATTGCCTACCCTTTGATGACACTGACTTTCCCGTAGCAGGCAAACAACACTGAGGGTTACTTTTAGGGTATGTTTGTTTTTGTAAAAACTTTATGATAATTGAAAATATTTTCCATGAAAGTCTTTTTCAAGGGAAAATTATTAGTTTTCATTAATTTAATGGTTTAGAAAAATCAATTTCCTCCCCGTCAAAAGGAGAAGCCATTTTCCCTTGCTCCAACCTTGTTGTATTCATGCATGGAAAACGTTTTTTGTAAGTACATTAGTTTTCCGTCGTCCAAACGCTGAAAAGTCAGAAAATAATGTCAAAAAAATGATTTTTCTTCGAATAAATAGACCTTAAATTTCATTAGAGAAGCCGAAGGTCCATGATCCATTAGCATTCATGTACAAGTGATACATACAACTGTCAAACATGCATTATGTAGTGTCATCCACTAGTGTAAGTATGGATAATAGCAAGATGGACAGAGATTCGTTCTATGTCAACCAGTAAGTTTAAAAAAGGGGCGGAAACT
Organism: Eucalyptus erythrocorys; assembly: GCA_014182555.1. NCBI lineage: Eukaryota > Viridiplantae > Streptophyta > Magnoliopsida > Myrtales > Myrtaceae > Eucalyptus > Eucalyptus erythrocorys. The sequence goes on along the minus strand of CM024599.1, from coordinate 41,728,578 downwards.
GCCGTAGAAAAAGTGGTGATTTTGGGTTTGGCCAAGGAAGAAGATGGGCACAATAAATGGAATGGTTCCCCCCATCACGCTCGCAAGTTGCGTCCACTTTGACGTTGAAAAAGGTGTTTGCATCCAATTGCCCATTTCCTACGCACACTCTCTCTTTAGATCCATATTAATCTCTCACTTGGAAAAATATATATGACTTGGTGCATTTACTTCACAAAAAAAGTCAATCATATAGGAAAATACTTTCCCATAAAATATTTTCCAACAATACGGTTAGTTTTTCTTGACATAGTAATATATGATCAAAAATGTTTTCCGATGTTTGAATATTGTTGGAAATTGATTTCAATATCACAACTTTATTCCAAGCCAAAAAAAAGTTCAATTTTAAAAAATAGAAATAAGAAATTCTAATTTTTTAATTAATTTTATTTTTCTCCTTTTTATTTTCATTTTCTTTTAAAAATCAATTATTATTATTTTTTTATTTTATTTTTCTCTCTTTTCTTTTTCGTTTTCTTTTCTTTCCTTTTTATTTTTCTCCCTCCTCTTCGCTACCGACTAGTGATGGTCATAGGCAAGCTCGCCTTGCCGAGATCGAGCGAGCCGCAAGCTCACCAGCCTTGGCAAAGTACGAGCTCCTCATAATCAATCGAACTAGGAGCTCGCTACTCGACGAAGCCTGAGCTCATCGGCCTTGATGGAGCTCTAGTTGTCAACCTCGAGCTCGCTTGGATCGGCTTAGCCTCAAGCTCATCCGTTCGCATCTAGGCTGCCCATCAGGCTGCATTGGTTCTATGTCTGCCGAGAATGGCCTTTCATTTTCTAAATTTTGGACAACATCATTTCTTTAATATTCGCAAACCTCAGACAAAATACATATAGTAAAACTATTCATGATGAATTATTGTATTAATGTAATGCGGGGAGAAATGACAATGGGCGCAAATCTATTGCTCTTTTTTTTTTTTTTTTTTTTTTTTTGCGCGAATGATAACCATTTTGCTTAGAAATTAATTTCTAAAATAGAAATAGATTATTCTATTTCTACTTCCGGATGAGTCTCTGGAAAAAAAAAAATACGCATATGATAAGGACACAAAATTTATATTTTGGAATTAAAAATTCGTTTGATAAGGATAAAAAATTTCTCTCTTCCAAGCAACAACAGGAGTGGTGGCCATTGGTGGGTTGGCGATCGGCTAGTAAAGAGGACAAGTGATAAAAATAGTTTTTATCTCTCATTTCTATTCCGAAAATAAAGAAATAGAAAATTTTTACTTTTTATTTTTGTTCCAAATTTTAATATAGACAAAAAAATTTGTTCCAGAAAAAGAAAAATAAAATTTTGTTACCGAATAGATTTATATTCCAAATATGTTTTTGGAACAGAAATAAAATAGTTATCATGTGTGCTCTTCCTTTTTATTCATTTCCATTGTGAAACAAAAAATAAAATTTGAGTTTTCTGGTTTTTATAATTAAAAGAAAAGGTGTAGGAACTCCCGAAATTTGTTCTCCTTTGAATCGACTTTAGGAGCGAGCAGAAAGCGATGCGAAGCTTTTCTTTTCTTTTCTTTTCTTTTTATGTTTTATATATACATTATTATGATTAGGGGGATGGCTTTAGGTGAAATTAGGATGAGTACCATCGCGGGAAGTTTCTAAAAAACTCTATGGAGATTATCACAGTTAAATATGTTACTAAATTTGATTGTCTGCATTTACATCTTTACATTTTTGGAAATACAAAAAAAGTCATAAACCTATTGTATTGATAATGATTCAGTTTTAAATATATTAATTAGATTAATTTAATTATAAACATTCTCGCATTGGTACTGATAAAGTCCATCTGACTAATTTTTGCCGGAAATTATTGACATGAACACTAGTTGTCCTACATGGCACAATCAGCATTGACGTGAATATTTTTTATATTATTTAATTATTTTTCGAATGTTTTAAATATTTTTTCCTTTTCCTTTTCCTTTTCCTTTTCTTTTTTTCCTTCTCTTTCCATTCTTTTTTTTTTCTTTCCTTTTTTCTTTTTTGTTTCCATTTTTTATCTTCCTCCACCAGCCTCCGTGATGGTTGACAAAGGTTGCTAGCTACTGACAAGGGCAAGGCCGAGGACACCATGGTCGGTGGAGGTTGCTGGTTGCCGACGAGGGCTAGGCAGCCCTCATTGGCAATAGGCAAAATCGGCCCTCGTTGGCCTTTGGCAAGGGCCAATGATGGCTAGGCAAGGCCGCCCCTCACCATGTCTAATGAGGGGACCTTTGCTCAATGGGTCAAATTAAAAGGTTTAAAGTTGAATTAATACCGATGCAATAAATTTATGACTTGTTTTATACTTTTTCCCATTTTTCGGATGCCTTGCAAATGTGTGTGTGTGTGTGTATATATATATATATATAACAAGAAAGACGATGAAAGCAAGCATACACGCGACACGACACGACATGACACAACATGTTAGCATGTCGTTTATCAAAAAACAAAGAATTCCGACACGTTGGGACACGTTTGATATTAAATATATATTTTTAGATATACATAATAAATTATCATTTTATGTTTATTTCAATCAAATTAATTTGATTCAAATTCATAAATAAATAAGCCTAGAATGAATTTACACTAAAAAATTAATTCACAATTTATTAATATTATCAATTGTTTCAATTTGACAAATTCAACTCTATTCCACTAATTCATGAAACTTAAAAAAATAATAATAAGCAATCTACATTTTACACCCGCATGTTAGATACGTCGGAAGAGGAGAAAAAAACCTTAAGGAATGAATTATGTATTTCAACAACTGGATGCGTGGTATCAAAAAATATCATCAGCAATCATCTCGTATTAACTCATGTACCCATCGATAGATTGATGCGTACAATATGATGCTCATGTACTATGCACGTGACTGTTTTTATCTCTACTTATACGCTACATGCTGTCTCACTCTTATGTGAGGCACGTGCACATCGATGATCAGATCATTTTTTTGTGTCAATGGTTGAATTCAATTTCCACCATTGCCTGAACACGAACGGTATATAGTTTTTATGACCCGAACCATAAACCCAACCGAAATGACGGTTCAAGAATCTAGTTCACACCCTTTTTTCCCCTTTCCTTCCTTCCTCTGCGTCCCTTCAAATCCTCTGTCACATGCTTACTGTCGCAATCAAATTTTCGAATGAACTACATAGGGTTTGGCTAATGGATGGTTAAGTTTAGACTTAACTGGGGCTCTCCCAAGCCCATATCAATTCGCCACTTTAAATTCAAGTTCTTAACATGCAATTGATTTTTTAATTGGGAGTCACCCTAATCTATTTTTGGTAAGTTGATTAAAAACCCAAGTAAAGTAACGGAAGTTTTACTTTACTCCTGATGCCCTTTCAGTACCATTCTTTTATTTTCCAAAAAATGTTTTTGCAGGCAGCTTAAATTGATTTTGAATCTATTTCCCTAAAATGGGACATGATCATACGGTGTGCAAACCACCAATTTAACACCTAGATAAATAATGAATAAATTGCTAAACTTACCTCAAAGCAACGAAAACATCTATAATGTTAAATTATAATCCATATCAACAACCCTAGATATGATTTCTAATTAACACACAATTTTTTTTTCACTTGATTAATGAAAATCATGAAGTATGTAATGCAATATTAACAATTTCATGCAATTTCTAATTAAATGGACCTAATAACAATCTCTAAATGACATGCATTTTATGAATCTAATCCTATATAACATTTACATGACATTCTTTTATTTTCCTAAAAATGCAATCTATCCTAGAGAATAAAACTAATTCATTCTAAGACATTTTTTGTATTTTTTCAAGCAATCCGGAATGAGGAAAAATGTGAAAATTATCTAAGCAAATTAAGATTCTATCTAATTTATATTAATGATTAAATATTAAGGATTAAGTCAGGCTAAACTACAATTTAAAATAAGATATTATCTTAACTTAGCAATCTCAAACCTAAGATGCGGTCTATCTAAAAAAGGGAAATCAATTTATTCTAAGGCATTTTTTTGGTATTTTTTTGAAATTTGAAATTAAAAAAATGTGAAGGTTATCTACCTAAATTAAAATGTCATCTAATTTGTATTAAGAATGAAGTCAAATCCTAATTTAAACTAAGATGTTACCCTAACTTAGAAATCCCTAATTAAAATGCAATATATCTAAAAAATTATCTAAACTTATAATAAATTAAAAAAAAAAAAAACTACATGCAATTTTACCTTAAAAGTCAATGACATGCAAAGAATGCCTTAATTCTAATTTTTCTTTCTTTTCTTTTATTTTTTTAAATTCGAAATTAAAATTGTCAAATAATTAGACATGCAATTTAGATTAATGAAACAACAATCTAACATTCCTAAATTTGTGTTTTTTTTTTCATTTTTTTATTTTTTATTATTGACAAATCATGATAAATGAAATGCTTAATCTAAATAGGAAAATAACCCTACAGCATGTTATATTCTAGCATAAATGTATTTCCAGATAAATAAAGCAACATGATAAACAAAACAATTAAGATAAAACAGATCATGCAAAATGACCAAAGATATAATATATCGCTAATAAAATTGATGAATCGATTCTAAGCCTTAAAGATCAAAATATCAATTTTATTCTTGCTTGATTAATTATTTCATCTAAAGCCTTATAGATGACATAAAAAATCCTAACGCGGTTGCGAATTAGATAATATGTTGGAATTTCCAATCATATGTTAAAGTCTAATTATACTAAAAAGAACACCTGAAGTAAAATAACAAAAAAATAAAATAAAATAACATAGGATAAATAAATAAAAAGAAAAAACTACATAAATTCATTATTTTCTTTTGCTTTTTTTTTTCTCTTTTTTTCAAGCAAAGTGATCGCCGACTTCCGGTGAGGGGCGGTGTCGGACGTCGGAGCTCCGGCAAGTGTGGACCGGCAGGCGAGCAGGGGCTCGAGTTGCAATGGGTCAGCGGAGCAAGGGCTTGGCACAGCGTCTGGGCTTCGTGGGGATGGATCGACACGGCGTCGGGCTTCGCGGGTTGCAAGGCCGACGATGGAGGTGGAGTCGGGGCGCTCAAGTCACAGCTTCAAGCGGGCAGAGCAGATTCGGCAGCATCAGGGATAGGAGCATCGGTTGCTGGGTTGAACAAATCACAGCCAGAGCAAGAGTGGCGGCGACATCAAGTGGGCGGAACAGGATAACGGCAACGTCACAGGCAGGGGCGTCGGTCGCTGGACTGGGCGAATCTCATATCTGCCGGTGCTAATTCGCGGCTGCGACGAAGAATCTCAATCGGCAAAGGGCCGAGGCACAGTCAGAGGGGGTAGCCTGCTGCGATGGCGACGACGACGAGATCGCCGGGGGGGGCGCTCAGAGGCGGCGAGCTTCACGAGGAGGGGGATGAAGCGGCAGTGGTGACTGGTGAAGGCAGTGGCGGAGGCGCGGCGGCTCTGGTGCCGGCGAGGGTACGGCTCCAGTGCCGGCGTGGGTACGATGCCGGCGTGGTTGGGGGTTGCCCGAGGAAGATGAACAGTTGTCACCAAGCTAGGGTTTCCTCTCTTTTTTTTTTTTTTTAAATTCGAGAAACCCCTAAAAAGCAAAACTTCCACCAAAATTTTTTTCTCTCCAAAATTTCGAAAATCCCTATCGTGTCCGTACATGAACAAGACATTTTATAAGAGAAAAAATTAAATCTTTGTGGCATATTTTGTTACCAATTTTGCTTGCGCATAATACTCCAAATATATCGTTGAAATATACATATCCACGCAATATTCCTTTTTGCATTTTTTTTTTGGTAAAGTCCTTTTTGCATTTTTTCGCATATTCCATCCAAAAAATTTCCTTCCTACTCAAATTATACTCCCAATGTATATCATCTAAATATATGAAAAATCTGAATGAAATATGTGAAAAATCAATCCATCACTGACGATCCAAAAATAGAATAAAACAAAACAAAATTAACATGAATGTTCCTAAACTATGTGATTTTTATTTTTTATTTTCGTAAAAATTAACTCAAAAATTATGCAAAAATTTAGGTGTCAACACTCATGACAAAACAGAAAATGGAAACACACCCAGTTCAGATTCCTTGTGTGAGGCAAACATCCGTTGGATTCAACAAAGGAGGGGGGGAGGGGGGGGGGGAAGAGAAGAGAGAGAGAAGGACGATGCTCGAAACTTCTATGGGAGAAGAAAAACATAGGCCAATCCAGAGAGGGTCGAGTCCTTAAACTTTCGCTATTCACTGTGACTTACACAGCCTGGAAACGGTGAAACGGAGCTACGGATCCATGACTCGAGTTTGATGGAGGAAAGAAACAAAGTCAAGCACATGGAGAGCTAAACGACCTTGCACAACCACTCCTGCAGAGTCGGCGGTAGCTGTTTGTGTTGATCGGAGGAGGGAGACGTGCCGGTGAAGGTGAGTAAGATCGTGGCGGAGAGGGTGAGGAAGGAGGTCGAGGTGCTGAGGGAGGGAGGGAACTGTTTAGAGCTTTGTTTCGGGTCGTTCCGGTAATGTACCTGAGCCAAACCTCGCCGAACCATGGAGATACCCCATTCTTTTGACTTATTACCCAAACCGGAATGACATCCGACCCATAAAAGACTCAATTTTTTTATTGGGGTCGGTTCGGGTATTTTTGACACCTTTAATCAATATTGTTAGTATATCCAACCTAAAAATTTAATCTGCATGCGCCATGGACCGGATCATTAGCACCGGCATTGGCTCCAGTCCTGCCTCCACGGTCGATGCCCTCCTTTATGGTCCCGGCTTTTTGGCTTGCGTATCATCTCCATTGCTAGCACGCTGCTCCATAATTAAAGGTTTGTGTACTTTGGATTGATGCGCGGTCCTTGTTGAACGCTTCATCTTTTACATTGGGTGTGTTAGCAAAGACGGAGCATCATATGGCACCCGAGTGTTCAAGCAACTTTAAGACTCGTTATCGCAACGCCGCTTTCCTACTTTGAATGGCCGAGACCACCCCTCTCATTCTTGTTCTTTGTTTTTTTTTTTTTTATTATTTAAACAGAATTATTTGGGTAATACAACTACATATTCAAAAGATCTTGCTCGAATTGTCCAAAGCAACGTAGGCGCTAGAGAGTTTTATCAGATCGTGCTAAATGTTTAAGAGCAAACTGAGTCGATGATGATGCTGCTGCTACAAAAGCGGTAGTGGCCCGCTCCCTCCCTCAGAAAATCTTGAAGAGCAGACCACCGTGAGTAGCGAAGAAGGGAGCAAACACGAGCGACTCGACTGCCATTAGCTGGAGGATGTTGAGTGCTGGCCCTAAGGTGTCCTTCGGTGGATCGCCAATTAACTCTGCACTTTTAGCAAATTCGGCAAGCTCTCGTTCTAGCAGAGACATAACATTTTCCATAGCCCCTGGTTTTATCACATGCTCTAATGACCTTATTGGGTCCTCCCTCACGTAGGTATCCATATACTCCGGGACCTCATCCTCGTCCGGGACCTCGTCCTCGCACTCGTCCTCGTCCTCGTCCTCGTACTCTTTCACAAAGGTCTCCACATACTCCGAAGGCTGATTATTTAAAGCACCAGCCTAAAAGCAAATTCAGGATATCAAGGGAAAAAAGTGAAGGTGCAGAAATCTAAGGCCAAAACTTAGCACAGGTCGACACATAAGTGCTAAAACATCCAAAATGTACTCTTAAGTGTTAAAATTGAAGAAGAAATGAACTTTTAAGTGTCAACGGCGAGAATTTCTGACCAAACAGTTGACATGACATTTCTCAGCAAAAACTTTAAATGACGTCGCATTTCTCTAAAAAATATTTATCCACGTGGTGTCAACGTGGCTAGATAAGCTCGAAAACAACATTGTTTTAATCTAAATTTGATTTTCATATAAATATTAAATTAAATTTAAAATTTAAATTTAAAAATAGAAATTTCCATTTTTATCTTTAAATTGAGTCTTTTAAATTTAATTTAATTAGTACTTATATTAAAAATCAGATTTATTGGCAAAACGATGTCGTTTTGGGATAAGGATTGCTGATTGGATATTCCAGCATGCCACATAAATGATTTTATTAATATAATACCATTGCATCGGATTTCCGGCAAAGCCTCATCCAAGTTGGCACTTAAGCATCCAATTTTTTTAAAAAGTTAACACTAAGTATACCTTATAGAAATTTTGGCATTAATCCATGTCAAGTTTTAATACTTAAGGTGTACTTCTTCCAGAAAAAATCTGTTAAAAGAGTTTTCGTGGTAGATCACTGAACCACCAGAGACAAGTATAATCGACAAAACCTAGCTTTCCAGAAGTTGGAGCAGCTGCATACCTCAATGTGCTCCTGCGCTTTCTCCCATGCTTTACCAGTGTTGGATGCAGAAATCGCAATCTGTTCGAAACCAAGCCCAATGAATAATATTCATCATGAAAATACTATAATTAAATAAGACAGCCAATGTGATGCTCCCATATTGTCATATGACGATAAGGGCAGTACTCAGCAGTTCACCAACCTACACAAATTTTGTCCAACAATGAAGAAAGTACGATATCTTAACCTGGTTCAACAAGTGTTCTACCAAGAGACACAACTTCAGCAACGCAAACTATCAAAATAGATAGACATTGATTACTTTGGGAAAGATTACCTTAACAACAGAAGTGAGAGAGCCAGCCAAAACAGCAGACAACATCTCCAAACCGAAGAAGGTACCAACAGTAAGTGGTGTAAGCATGACAAGGGCAAAAGGTCGAATCATCCCCCAGATTGCTGCATCAGTTGTAATTTTGATGCATTTAGCATCGCCAAGGGACTCAACATCAATTGAGGCTAGACCATTCCCAGCCATCTTCGATGCTGCAGTTCCCACACTTTTCATGGTCATGGTAGAGAACGTGTAAGAAAGCATACCCCCCACGATCAAACCCATGAAGAACTTCAGTGTTGGGACATCAGTAGGAGAAATTGCTACACGACTGACAAATGCACCAAACAGAGCAATGGACACCAGGGCAGCTGAATCAGTGGTGGTTCCCTACATACCAAATGAGAATCGAAAAAAGGTCCATCTAATATTAGGTTCTGGACATTCACCGCTGATCATGGGAGAACAAAGGAGATTCTCACTAATTTTTGTCTAGGAAAAACAGAGCTTGTCAAACCAGCTAAGAGCAAAAGGACTTGCATAAGTAACGTATATGTAGTCATTTATCATCAAAAAGGAAATAATTGGACCACGTGCACAAATTCTGGATGACATGAACGTAATCTCATGAAAACCTCCTACGCTGCTATGTCATGGATTTCATGAAAACAAGCTACTAAAGGACAACAGGACAATGTCTATAAGGAAAACTGTCCAAAAAATCTTAAACCTATTGTAATTTTGTCAATTTAGTATTAAATTTTTCAATTTTACCAATTCAGTTCTAAATTTATTCACTTCTTGCCAATCAAATCCATTCAACTAATTTTGATTGGAAATTATTAATGTGACCGCCAAGACCGACGTGGCACTTTTAATAATTTTTTCAATTTTTTATTTTTTTATTTTTTACTTCTCTTTTTTCTTTTTCTATTTTATTTTTTTGGGGGGGTGGTTTGAGGTTAGGACCGGCTGACCGTTGCTGGTCCTGGGTGAGGGCGTCGCTGCCCTCGCAAGCCCTAGGCAAGGGCTCACGAGCCCTCGGTTGTTGCTAGTCGGCAAGGGCATCGCAGCCTTCACCAAGGGTTTGCAAGGACGGCATCAACCTCACCTAGGGTTGTCGAGGGTCGGCCAGCCCTTGTTTATAGCTGGCGAGGGCCGCCAGCCCTAACTCCAAACACAAAAAAAGGAGAAGTAAAAAAACAAAAGAAAAAAATTTTAAAAAGCAAACAAATTATTAAAATATTATTAAAAAGCGATACATCGCGCCGACCGTTTATACCGACCAGATGAACTCACTTGGTAATAAGTAAAAAGGCTTTAAGATTAAATTAACAAAATTAAAAGATTTATGATTAAATTGATAAAAATGTAGCAGGTTTAGAATTTTTTAAATAATTTTCTTATGTCCATATTATATTCATATTCGAGGATTGGCTGTACCTTTCCAAGGGTGGCTGTAGTCCGCTCATCAAAGGGTATCGTGCCAGTCATGCGAGCAATATCTTTAGAATTGTCGCTGATGGGACTGTAAGCATCTACGGCCAATCCAGTGGGTACGGTACTTATCATCCCAAGGGCAGACAGAGCAATTCCACACGTGCCAGCAAAACTGGAACCCACAAAAATGCAAATGGCGGCCAAAAATGGGATATTGACAGAGGCAAGGCCAGCATTAACGTTGTCGGCAGCAGCACCTACGACAGAGCTTCAGGAAAAAGGATCATTACACCGTCAGCACACGACCATCAACGGATGTCAAGATTCGTATCATTGATGTAAAGATTCAAATCATTTAGCAATTTTAACACATGGGGGCTTTCTTGGTTGAATATATAGGTACGAGCCTACCAATTAGCCCAGCGCAAAGACCAACGCGAACACAGAGGCCCAGCTGCCTGCAAGATCATATCCATAATTAGCAACTGCATTTGCTCAGCGATTTGACCCAATCCTGTAAAAGTCCGCTGACACTAAAGCATGTCACGTGACGGACATTAAAAAAAGCAGCATTAGCGTGGGAAAGAGATGAGTATCATCAAATATTTACCAGTTCTTCACTACTTTCTGCGACCCAAAGTTGTAAACTCGAAAAGATGAGGGCAGAGCAATCCAACTAACAATAGCAATTCCAACAGTCATTAGAATTGTGGAAAAAATAAGTTGCTTCCTCAAAGCCGGCTTGATTTCCTTCTTCGTGATTTTTGAGAAGTCAGTCGTAAAGAGATTTGTGGTCAAGCAAGCAAGAATACCCACAGAGCTGATAAGCAGGGGATAACACATAGCAGTCAAGTCGTGATCGTTTCCGAAAGAGGAGATGGAAGCAACAACAAGGGCAGCACAGGATGATCCGGCGTAAGAGACAAAATAATCAGTACCCACACCAGCAATATCCTCGACAATATCGCCAACACGATGATAAATCACCTGCATGATTAAGGTCAACCCCATTTAAGACTAAAAGTGAATGATTTACTTAGGATAAGGAGCTACAGTAAGGGAATACATACATTTAGCGTGCTTGTATATCCCCGGTAGGTCATCAGCCCAGACGTGATAATATCATGAACACAAACATCAGCAGCCATGGCATAAATTCTACCACTAGCTCTTCCAAAGAGAGCCATGGAAGATCCACCAAGACCATATCCGGCAATAGCCTCACAAAGACCTTCCCAGTCATTGCCATAGTACAGCTTGAATAGATTGATAGCAATATAGAGCACGAGAAGACCGTTAGCAGCAAGAAGAAATCCCATCACTGCACCAGACCTGAAAGCAGAAAAGAAACCTTCTCCAATGCCCTTCCCCTCTTTCAAGGCAGTCGTGGCATTAGCATAGATAGCAATTTGCATGCCAAGGAAACCAGAGAGGGCTGATGTGAAAGCACCGAGTAGGAATGAAACAGCACTGCAAACGGCAGTGGCAAGTGCAGGCTTGCACATGTTTGAAGGATCAAACCTGCAAGGCCGGCTTTGGGTGCTGAAGCTCTCAACAGAGCCAAGGCAGAGGAAAATTAGAATCGCAAAAGCAACCACGAAAACCCCACCATACCAGTACTCCGTGAACAGAAAAGCTTCCACACCTGTTCAATCACAAACGACAACTTAGCCTCTCTGAGTCTATCAAGCAAATAAAGCAACAATCTGATTCTTGACATTCTACTTGTGTGTGACGAAAGAATGTATAATTCCGTTGCCTAGTTTTGTTCAACCCAGTGCCAAGAAATAAGAAAGCCTAACCTACAGCGCCTCCAAAAGAGTAACTTAAAAGATGATATGGTGTATATTACAATTCACATTTGGGAAGCTGGATAGCGTTTAAGTATCAAATCCCACTGGCGGAAGAGTGACAAAAACATAATGAGCAGGACAAGATGGGAAAAGGAATGAAAGAAAATAGCCAGTTCTGCAAAGTACTTAATGAAATACAAAGAACTGAAAATTAACCACAACGACCCAGACAGAGAATATTGTTGTAAATACATCTAAGCATGACTTCAAAATTAAGCATTACAGACAAACAAGAAACTAGAAACATATTATGACCTACAATAAACAGTAGGTTAGAACCAAAGATTAAACCAAGAGTATGGAAAAATATCAGAACTAAAGTTAGAACTGAACTTATATGTTAGGACTAGAAGAGGAGAAGGGTGAACTACCATAGAACTGATAATGCTCTAGTTCGAAAGATTATTCAAATCAGAGTGATAGGTAATAGGTATGAAAGATTGTCACATATAAGGTCTCTAGTTAGGAGAAGCAAGAATTTAACGCAAAAGAGAACTTTAGAGAAACAGGTCCATTATCTATTTATTCTTTAACTAGTATTATAGAATAAGTGTTTCATTACAAGTATGACAAATCAAAAATGATAATCTCACTAAAATGAGAGATGTTTTGCACCAAATCACAACGTATATGATAAATCCTTTTACAACATTCACTGACGAACTGAAGAAATACATTAAAAATTGAAGGTTGCACAACCTCAGCAATTTACCTTTTCAATACAATATGCTTCTGCTAAAGCCAATTACATAGACAAAAATTAATATCCTAATTTTAATTAACTTTACGTTGTGTCAATAATTGCATATACCAAGCTTCCTATAATGAACAAGAAACAAATGGAAGAAAGAAATTAAACCTAGGCTCGGTTTGTTTCATAGATAATTTGACATTTCTAAAAACTGTGTTCGAATAAGATTTTTTCTGGAAAATAATAATATTTTTCAGTGTTTAGCTGAAATTTGAAAATAAATTCATAATTATAAAAAAAAAAAACAGCTTGCTTTTTATTTTTCTGAAAAGATATGCACTATTTATGTGATATAAGGGTTGCGCACGCTATAATATTAATTGGGATTAATGCATTGGAAATCTTAAAATTCGTCACAAAAATACAATCAAATTTTAAAACTTTCCTAACATGCACTTAAGTCCTAAAATTACCTTCCCTCGTCGTCTCACCCCAGTTGTCCCTTAGGCCGGCGAAGCGCTGATCTTCAAGGTCCAGTCTGATGCTATTGCGCGACTTGGAGAACCACCGCACCAGGTAGGAGTACGCGGTTAAGCGCTGATCTTCACGATCCAGTCTGTATCTATTGCGCGACTTGGGGAACCACCGCATCAGGGAGAAAATATTAGGTACGTAAGACGTTCCAGCGTGTCAAACAAGAAGGCGGTCAGAGCGCGACACGTGTCCTCGCGGGGCCCACAATTTCAGGCGCGATTTTGAAACCACCTTCTTGTTTGACACGCTGGAGCATAACACGTACCTAATATTTTCTCTTGTTTCGGTTGTTTGGGTTTTTCAGAAAATCTCACTTCTCTCTCCATGCAAAGATTGCATTTTTAAAAGGAAAAACAACCCCACTTTTTGTATGTTTCTTTTTCATCTTGTGGAGTTTGGGAGGTGGTGGGGGTGCGAAATTCTCTGCTCAGGTACAATCTATGATCTCTTTTTTACCACTTTTCTGTTAATAAAGGAAAAAAAAGTCGCACTGCCTGTGGTCTCAGATTGTGCTTTCTTTTTCGAGTTTTTTTTCCTATGGAGAATGGAAGGGAAGGCCAATAATTTCATGTGAAGTCAGTGAGAATTTTGCATTTCTGTGACTGTTCTAGATTCCATGAAGGAAGCACCCATATAATGTCGATCAGTAAAATACAAACAACTTTTTGGTGGGAAATACTCGTACAATCTGAGTATCGGGAATTGTCTGCGGCAACTTAATGAGATCTTCACACTTGTTGGCGTTCTGCTTGTGATTAGGCCTCAGGGGGTCATGCATCCTCAACTTCAGTCTCTGCTCTTTGGTATTGGAGATATGGCTACTCCGCAAGCTAATTGGAGGTTTGTCATGGTAAATCTTAATTTAGTAGTTTTACCTATACCTACTTGCTTAAGATATATGTCAATTTGACTCGATAATCTGTTCTTCACTTCTTGGCACTTATGACTGCTCCAAATTCTGGTGAGGGCTGGCCTCACTAGCCTCTGGCGTTGGCAAGAAGCGAGCTTGAGCCACTCGCCGTTGGGGGTTGGGAGCTCACTGACCTTGGGCAAGCTTGAGCATCGCTGCCCGAGGCCACGAGCTCGCCCTATCTGGTGAGACTTGAGGCTTGCCAGCTCGTTGCTGGAGGTTGTTAGCTTGCCTAATCTGGCGAGGCTCGCCGCCGGAGGCCACGAGCTCGCTTGATGGCAAGGCCAGAGCTTGCCGTTAGCGCAGTCAACATGGGCTGAGAAGAATAAAAAAAGGAAAAAGGAAAAAAAAAAGAAAAAAATTATTTTTTAAAATATTAAAATATTTAAAAATCGGATTTTCAAAATATATCTTTAGAAACAACAAGCGTTTCAAAAACATTTTTCGATTGTTTCTCGTTTTTCTGAATTTAAATTATTTGAATTTTTTTCTTCGTTAACTCATTTTTTTAAACGAACTAATCGCTGCTGCCTTAGCCAATAGGTACACACGCTGTTGACGCGTCGAAGGAACATGACGCGATGTTGACGCGTCGAGAGTACTTCGACGTCGATGGCCTAGTTCATTTCCCTCTCTCTGTCTCTCTCTCTCTGTCTCTCTCTCTCTCTCATAGGAGTCAAGTCCAGCGATTACGGCGAGGATGGCATTGCTCTCAGCTCTCGAGACAGAGATCGCGATCCTGGTTTGCGCCGTCGTGTGGGGATCGCGTACTCCTACTACCTGATGCGGGAGAAAATATTAGGTACGTGTTATGCTTACGTACCTAATATTTTCTCCAAGAGAGAGAGAAACAAAAGACTGAGAGCCTCTAAGCCATTAAGGATGACTCTTTTTCCTCCTCCACAAGAATACAAGCCAAAAGCACAAATGGGTTTTCTTTGAATTATACAAACACTCATTCTCGGATAGCCCCTTACAAAGGAAGAAAAGGAGTGTCAAAAAGTCCAAAAGCAGGCTTCTGCACCGGGGTTGAATGAACTGGACCCATTTACTAAACACACTCTCACAGGGACTGGAGAGAGGGATTACTTTGTGGTTGCAGTATGCACTCACATGTCTTACAGGCTTTGGACGGCCGAGAAAATATTAGGTGCATTTAACACATCACGTGGGAAGATACGATAAATCATACACGGATCGTGATAAACCCGGGCCCATCAGTTGAACCATCAAAATTTCTGCCATGGCTCGAGCTCAAGTCGTTCAGGTCGAGGAGGGACGGCACGCCACCGGATGCGACGATGAGGGGTGATCCGGCGGGAGGTCAAGTGGTTGAGGAGCGTGGAGACTGTGTCGAGCTTCGTTTGCGGTGAGATGGCTTGAGGCCAAGCTCGAAACTCGAGCGGCCAAGGCTACCCATGCTCCGGGTTTGAAGTCGAGCTTCATGGCCAAAGCGGCCATGGATGAGCGTCGTCCATGGCTGGCCGCGAGCGTCGTCCATGGTGGATGGGAAAAAACGATACCCAGGGATCAATAGCATAACCGATCGACGCCGACGACGGCCATGGATGAGCGTCGGCGTGCTCGTAAGCAGGTCGTCCATAGCTGGTCTGTGACATTGCAATCCACGGCGCAAGCGTCGTCCATGGCCTCAAAAGGCAAAAGAAAAAAGAAGAAGATGGCGAGAGAGAGAGAGAATGAGCATTGTCGAGCGTGGGACGGAGCTTAATGGGAAGAGAGAGGGTCGTTTAGAAATTTTGAATAACCTAGCATGTGGATCCGGTCGACACACGTCAATCTCTCCGTGGTTTATTGTATCATCCCTCTCTCTCTCTCTCTCTCTCTCTCTCTCCTTCTGCATCATCGTAGTCAAAATATCTGAATTCTCTCTGTTCCAACTCCTGTTCATGCCAGGTCCTCTCAGCATCACCCACCGTCCCCTCCCTATCTCCCTCTGTCTTGCAGAGATGAAAAAGAAAGTCCTTCGCTTTTTTAGCCATTTTCGACAGCAAGCCCAATGCCGATGATAAAGGTGAGGGCATGGGGGTAACGAAAGTCTCGTGCTTTCTCCTCTGAATCCAACACCCGAACCCCTCAGAGGCAAGAAAAAACAAAACCAAAACAGAGAGGGAAACCTTTGTAGCTTCAGCAGCTGTTCTTTTTGGAGAGAGAGATGGATCAGAGAAAGATGATGATGATGAAGGAAGCAAAGGATACAGATTAAATAGGAGGATGATGAGAGAATCTCTGGTGGAGCAGATTTTTGACGAAGTTATTGGTGGCCGGGGGTTTGGGGGTGAGCATTCATTGCTTCGAGGACTAACTCAGATTTTCCTCATACGCAATTGGTGGAAATAATTAGGTCGGGTTTCAGAAGATCTCCGGTTCCGTCCATGTCCTATGTTTCTTTTTAATAAATAAAGGGCGGAGAAAAAAATATCTGAAACACTATTTTCGAGAATATCTTTGAGACTCTTAGAGGAAATAGATGAAGATTTCTCATATAATTAATTTCATCGAAAACCAAAATCTTTTCTCATTAACGTAAGTTTATCTATAATATAAGGGAAGACTATACTAACTTGAATTAAATTGGCTATATAATTAGAGACATCACTCATAAATTTCTTCTAGGTTGTTTAGAATGAACAACAAAGTCTTCAATGGATCAAGTAAGAAAATAATTTTGTAATTGTATTGATATTTGTCTAAACAATTACCTGACCCATTGAAAATAACATTAACCCATTAAGCCGTCAATTTTTTATAAAGAGTTATAAAAGTTAACTTTTATTTTAATGATTTTAATGATCTTATTCAGAGTTTTTTCAGTCACATTTAGATTGGATTAACCCGATTCGACCTATTTACCTAATTATACAATCATATTTTGATAAATATTACATATATAAGTCGTGCTAAGGTCGAATTTTCTGACACAATCATTAAATGGATCGTGTTTAGATAGATTTAGTTAATCTAATAGCTTTAAATCGGCATGACATGCATGACTTATGAACACGAACAAGTGGCATGAAGGTTTAGTCAAATTCCACATTAACACTTGTAGTGCCTTCTGTCATTGGCGGCAATGTGTAGGAATACACTAAGAAGCTGATTCTCCATATCAATAGACGCAAGAAGTGCCAAAAAAAAAAAAAGAAAAGAAAAGAAATCTATTCCCCCTAGGACTTAAGAATTAAGAGATCAAAGAAAAATAAATTTTTTTTTTTTTGATGATCCAGGGAACCCCGCACGACCGACAGCCGGAGATAAACCACTGAGGGCGACACGTGCTAGCCACCGGATAAGTAACCAATGTCTCACGCCAGCCTCCCCGCAACTTGCGTCGCGGGGTTTCGAACTCCGGACCTCTCGGCGAAAGGAAGTCGAGGCCTATTCCATGGAGCGGACCACCACGGCGGGTGGTAAGAAAATTAAATTTGTACAACATAGACCGGTAAATTTGAAAATAATACAAACAAATTTATATTTGCAAATTTATTCATCTCAAACACAATATATTTAACTAATGAATGAAGAACTTCATTATTGTACTGTTGCGACCTTCTCCTCGGGGGGGGGGGGAGAAAGGGGATTATGGATATTTGATCATGTGAGTTCCCTCACAAGATCACGAACTCTTCCAAGTTCATATCCCATGCGACGAGTTTTTTTATATATGATCTAATTGTTTAACAACCTAAGAAATATATAAGAGTCGCCACTAGCCTTATTTTTTAGGATCGGCTAGAAAACCCAATCGAGGGTCGGGAGAATTCCCTCGATTCCTACGCAACCAGATATCTAGGTTCGGGAACTTGGGTTACGCTAATATTTTTATTAGCGCCCTTTCGGTACCTAAACAGCATGTTATATTTTTCCTAACATGTCCATACATTTCTTTTTACATTTTCGAGATTATCAATTCTATACTAAATGATCATGCGTGGTGGATTACTTTCATTCTATTTTATTTCTAAAAAAAAAAATGAAAGGAAAATAATTAATGAAACTGTAATTGAAAGACAGGAAGTAAACAATCAAGAAAAAGCAATAAACCTAATCATGCAATCCTAAAAAATATGAAAGAGAGGAGCACAATTAAGAAAAATGAGAGAAAAGAGAAGACCCGCAACTCGTCGGGTTTTATACAACACAAGTAACCCGAGACATATATCGGGAAAATGAGTATTACATGATAACGGTCGGAGCGGACATCGACCTCCACCATCTTCATGTTTTATCCATGTTCAAAATCCTATTCTAAATCTAATCTAAGAAACAAGGATCCCTTGCCTCATCTTATATGACTAAGATGCATAGAAATCATTATTATAATGAATAGACATAGACATCAGACATGAACATGAATTCAGCAAATTCAAGTCACAAACAAGACAAAATACAAGACATGTTTAAAGGTTCGTAAGAATTTAGGGGTGAGCGGTTCCCGGTTCCTTACAGGTTTCGTCTAGAACCTGGAACCTACTCTCGGGTACAGGTTCCTCGTTTTTTGGAACCTGGAACCTACCCGTTAGAACCAAGAACCTGGAACCTACCCTGTCACAGGTTCCGGGATCGGTTCCAGGTTCCAACAGGTTCTTTTTTTTCTTTTTCTTTTTTTTTCATTTTCAAATTTGAACTATAATGAAGAAGGAAAGAGACAAATCGAAGCTTCCATGTCAGCTCAAGCCAAGATCAGAAAAGGGATGGCAACTTAGCAACTTTTTGTTGTGACAAACAAAAGAAAATCACTGATGCAAGCAACAAACTTCAACCAAGCATGAGTGGTATTTATTTTAATTTGTTCTAGTTGTTGAGCTCTCGTACTAGTGTACCTTTTGCTGCCGATACTTGATACGTATAGCACTTAAGTGGGCATTTTTTTGCATTCGATTGTAGGTCTTGCAATGCAGATACCATAGTCTTTAGGTCAAATGCTTTATAAGATGTGTAGAATTCCAACTTTGGATTCTGCAGAAAGTAAAAGGTAAGTTAATACCCAGATAATCAAATTGTAAACTGGTGGCAATGAAAGAAATGCAAGATAAGGTGGCGTGAGTCATCCAGCATCCATCTACCAAGAAATATGGCTGATGCAGCAACTAGAGAAGGATAAAAACTCAAGAACTCGTACTTGACCAATGTCAGCTCAAAACTCAAACATTTAAAGCTTGAACAAGATATCCTAAGAATTTGGAAACCCTACTTAATCATGATAAAGAAGTAACGTTTAATCATGATATGAACACTAAGTTCTCAATAAGCAAAGCCCCCCCCATCCCATCATGCTATATACCACTACCAAAAGAAGCATGCTTAAGAAAAGCAACCAAATTGATCTTTTTACCGAGCATCAGCAGAAGTGAAAGAGTCCACGAATCCTGTTGGACTTGTTGGTATACTTCCCTTACTGTCTTCTAAGTCCGTGTAACTCAAGTCCTTGCTTTCTGCTTCCTCCCAGTCCTTAACCATCTGATTCAGCTTGAGGTTGTAATCAATGCCAGAGTATTCTCCGTAGTCGTCATCAAATGGTTTCCATTTCTCAACAAGTGGAGCCAGTACATTCACAGCATGGCCCATATCTGGCCTTTGGTTTTGCTCCCTTGCAGTGCAGTGCCCATCTAATTCAGCGATGATGGAGATACTCTCTTATGTCTCCTCCTTTTTCTCCAAAGTAGGGTCAATAGCAGCCATTAACTTTTCTTTATCTAATTTTATATTCTAGAAATAACCCACAAGGTATTGGCTTTCCTCTGGTCTTTCTTCATCAAGCGCCATCAATCCCGTGACTGTACATGAAATGGGAGAAATCAGAATATGATGAGAACTAACATGAATGATGAATACAAGTCAAAGAAAGTAATATTAAACGAGTGCGGAAGCAGAATATATAACTAAAAATGATTCCAAGATTGTTAAACTTTCATAACAAGAGAAATTAGGTTCCCATAGTTTGGAAAAAACTATGCAAATCTACTTAGTGCCATGAAATTCATCTGTAACCAAAAATTTGCATGCAAACAATGTGGGCAAAGATCGATACTTGTTATAATTTTCAACCTAGTCATAAAGAGTTGAATGTCAAGAGTAGTAGGACGCAGTAACAAGACAAATATTGATCCATTGTAATCAACTTGTAAAATCAATTGAGTGGATGTCACGCATTAACCTAACTATGACAGGCATGAAGAAAACTTTTCATGCTTCAAGTGTTCAACGAAATGTCTCCATTTTCCAGATGATTAATATGATTATAACGCAGAGCAGAGTATGCACTTCTTCCAGGGTTCCAAAATCTGAAACTTGGCTCTATAATCATCTCCGAGCAAAATATTTGACGATTTAAGGTCTCTGTGTATGAAGCTCTGATGAGCTAGACTATGAAGATACTCCATTCCCCTGGCAACGTCCAGAGCAATATTTAACATCCTCTTCTAGGTAAGAGGCTCCAACTTCAAGTTCTTCCAATTGAAGAGATGCTTGCTGAGGGCCCCTTGAGGCATGTACTCATACACTAGTATTCTTTCATTTCCTTCTACAGAATAGCCTAGAAGAGATACCAGGTGACGATGCCTAATTTTTGAAAGGACTGCAATTTCAGCCTGAAATTCGTCTATTGCTTTGTTGCTAATTACACCTGCCTCCATTCTTTTCACCGTGATCTTTGTTCCATCATCTAACTCCCCCTTATAAACTACCCCAAAGCCACCGGGGCCCATTTCTGCGAAGAAACGCTTTTTATCAATGAGGCGTGAAGACGTAGTTTTGAGAAAACATAAACTACCCCGAAGCCACCACGACCAAGCTCATTTTCCTGTGCAAAATTTTTTGTCACGTTTCGAAGGACCTGAACTGATATTTTGAGATTTCCCACTTCAATTACATGAGACTCACCAAATCCACTGCTGGGCGAGCCGCTTCAGGGGAGGCTCGGCGAGCAGTGTCATGGTTGACTGGGTGAGAGGCGTCGAGGGACGCAAAGGCGGGGCGAGTGCGGGCCAACTAGCGTCCAATGGCGGGACGATTGGCGTCTGGCGACGGCTGAGCGGCGAGGCAAGTGAGGAGTGATGGCACCGAGGGAGGCAAGGCAAGGCAAGGCGAGCGCAGGGCAACTGGCGTCCAGTGGCATCCGACGGCGGCGTTGAGGGTTAGTGGCGTCCGGCGGTGGCGTCAAGGGTGAGCAATGTCCGATGGTGGCGTCGAGGGCAAGCAGCGTCGGCGACGGGCAGAGGTAGAGAACGGGAGAGACTCACTGTGAAAGTGTGAAGTGAACGGGAGAGGTAAAATACGGTAATTGATTTGGGGGTTTGTTTGGAGCCCTAACAGGTACAGGTTCCTAGGAATCGGAACCGGAACCGGAACCGGGAACCGGAATTGGTCCCTTTAGAACCGGGAACCAAACCGGAACCTGCGGTTCGGTTCTCCGGTTCCCGGTTTTACTCGGGAACCACGCTCACCCCTACGTAAGATCACCTAGACAATATACAAAAATGTGAAACTTGCACATGACATAAGGTGGAATGTAAAAAAGATTTGGGTAAACATTTAACCCTAAATCAGAATGCAAAAAAGTCACACAAATCATTAACATTGCAAAGTAATTTGGAACTAAAAATGTCATGCTTGACAAATTTCAATTGCAATTAGCCAAATGGGTGCATGATATTCACATATAACTGGCAAAAAGTTGGACCCACAAAATCATGACAGCATTTTGAATCAAAATGAATTCCAAACTTCAAAACTTGATCTAAAAAAACCAACAGGGAAATGGTAGGCAAATTGAGCAAACCAAACATCATTAGAAAACTTATGATGTTCTTATGACTTCCTATGAGGCACCAAGCTTAATAAAGTCCATTTCTCAGCTCAAGTGAAGATATTTATACAAGTGATCAAATCAGCTAAAAGAAACAAAACAAACTATGCGGTCTACTTACAGCTACAAACTCATCAAGGGGCAAAACGCATGACAATTTCAGTTGCGACATATCAACTTGATGCATAGTTTTTACATAGTAAATGATCCTCGAATGAAGCATGCCATACATCATTGTGAAGCTTATGATATGCTCTAAGTATGTCTAGAAGGCATCTTCTACAAATTGGTTCATTAATTAGCTCAATCGAAGACATTCATCTTGGAGGTCAGATTAGTAATAGAAACAACAGCACAGACCAGAATCAATTGTGATTAATCCTATCTATATGATATGAGAAAATTCTTTTTTTTTTTTTTTTTTTTTTTTTTTTTTTGCAACTATACCTGAATGTTAGGGTTAAATCTCATGCAAATACCCTAGTCCAATTCAATCAACAAAATTGCACACAAAATTGTGAAACATACCAGGTTGTCCTAAATACAAGATTACATCAATATCATAGAATATAGTAGAACTTCGGACATGAAATTAATAGGAAAAATGGATGCCAATCGGTGCAAAATTTATATCGTTGAATAGCCCATGAAGTATACTACGGCGTTCATGAAGACTTTGGACGCAGAAAACCACCTAGACAAGCTGATATCAAGCTATTTGCACAGATTAGTCATCTAGTCAACAAAAAATTACAGATTGACAGATTCTGGACTGGACTTTAGACAGGTAAAAAACATATCAAATGAGGTTCAATCAGGGCATTCTATAGCTCATTGGAAAGATATTAGAACCGTCTTTGACTTTCATGGAGACTTCAAACATAGAAAATCACAGCAACCAGCTCGTATCAAGTCATTTGCACAGAAGGTCATCCGAAACAGAGAGGAAGTCTGAACACAACAATTTTTCAGAAACTGGTGCTAAATGCCGAGCTATTTTCAGGTAGTAAACGACATCAAATCAGAATGTTCTATGGGTCGTTGGAAAGGTCTTCGAGTCATCTTCAACTCTAGTGAAGACATCGAACACAAAAAACAATAATAACAAGTTTATAGCACAGCATTTCTCAGAACTATCACAGAGACATGTGATTTTTGCAAAACAAGCATATTCAAACAATCTAGCTCAATCAATGCTAACCTAAGGCCATTCTAACATACTAATACATCATCATTTGCAGATATGAGAATCCTGGTGTGAGCTCTAGCCCTGGTTGTCTAGATCAACCTCGCTTCATCAAGCTCGAGTAGTCTATAGTTACCTTTTGTGTGATTCAAGTGATTTGAGCTCAATCAAGCACACGTCGGACCACTATAGCGCCTTCAGAACGTCGAGGATTATTAAATCTGGACAAATTAAGCTCCGATGACACGAATCTACCGACCACAGCTTCTTCGTCTACTAGAATGGAGTAACGGAGGAGGAGCCGCCGCTACTCGGGAAGGAGAACACGCCAAGCGCGAGGAGGATCAGCACGGCGAGGCCGAACATCAGGATCGCGATCTGAGGAGCAGCCGCTATGAGAAGCGCGGCTGTCTCGGTTTCGCCATCCGCCGATGTCGCCGATCGGTCTCGGAGTTCTACCCTTGGACATGAGCCGAGACCTCTAAACTTGGCACGGATTCGAAACCCTGCACCTCGAGCTCCTTGCGATCCCCGACCGCCGGTCTCCAATCTCCAAGAGCGACCTGCCGAATCAGAGAACCGAGAGAGAGAATCCCCGATTGAGTGAGCGAGCGAGCGTTCGATCTTCGAGAAAGAACCGGATCCGCTGTCGTTGTCGTCGTCCCTGTCACCGCCGCTAATCGGCTTCGGATCTGAGCCCCTCATCTCCAGCTCCTTCGCCGGCAGTTACTCTGTTTTCTAGGGTTTTTAGGGCATTGCAGAGGAGGAGGTCGAGATTTAGAGAACGAAAGTCAGCCCCCGTGAGCCAGAGAGCTCGTCCGAGAGAAAAGATCCGTAAGAGAGAGGCCCGTTTGGCCCTTTCGCAGAGAGAGCCAAGAGAGTTTCCGAGCGAGCGCAGGAGAGAGAGAGAGAAACGGTTGTCCAGAGAGAGAAAATCCCCCAGGGGGAGAGAGAGAGAGAGAGAGAGAGCATCCGCGCGCGAAAAATGAGAGAGCGACCCCCTCCGAAAAAATGGTTTTTTTTTCTTTATATATTTTCGGGCAAGATCAAATCTTAGCCCTTGGATTGAACTGAGGGCTAGGATTTGATCTTTTAAGAGTTCCCTTAATGGAGCACATGCCTATTTCAATGGCCACGATGCATTATTGATGAATGATGACGATTAATTGCGAATTAATTGGGATTTTCTATCTATCTTTTATTTTTTTATTTTTTTAATGACGTATCGACTAAAAATCAGGTGTCAACATGTACAATCAAAACTTTATATCTATAACCGATATTAAAACATAGTAATTAAATAAAAGCTTTTCAAAATTATCACTTTTTCTTATAGTTGCAAATATCTATATCGTGGGAAGACCTCTATAATTTTAGCACTTTGATTATCAGTAAATACAAAATATGTTACAATAAAAAAATTTGGCATTTTAGGATGCGTTTGGTAACGTTTCTGTTTAAAAATTGTTCCTCGAACGAAATAAAAACTATTTCGTTTCGGGGAACAATTTTTGAATAGAAGAACGTGTTTGGTAACTACGCAAAATTTATGTTCCTAGAATAGAAAAAGAACATAAACACATTCGATAAACTTGTATAATTTTTTTGTTTCTTTTAATTTTTTGATTTTTTTGATTTTTGATTTTTTTCTTTTTTCTTCCTTTTGGCCGGTCGGTGGCGTCGGCCATGGCCGGCGACCGACCAATGAGGGCCGGTGGCCTCTCCCAGCCACGGCGAGGCTCGCCGACCAGTGCGAGGTCGGCCTTGCCAAGGGCCGGCGATGCTCCGACAAGGTCGCTGGCCCTCGACAACCAATCGTCCGCCATGGTCAAGGCCAGTGATTGGCCAAAGAGAAAAGAAGAAGAAAAAAAAAGAGAAGAGAAAAATATGAGAGAGAAAATTTGTTTCCCAAAAGCTTTCTGAGAACAAGAAACAAGTTGTTCTTATTTCTTGTTTCTGTTCCAAATTTGTTCTTAGAAACAAGAAATAAGTTTTTTTAGTTCTTGTTTCTATTCCAAATTTGTTCCCGGGAACAAAAAATCGAGAGAATAAGGTAGCGCATGGCAACACTTCTGGGCTGGGGAGTAGTTTTTTTTTAGAAATGCTTCTTTTCTATTTCTATTCTAGGGATAATTTCTGTGTAAAAGAACCCGTTTGGTAACTACACAAAATTTCTACTCTAGAAATAGAAAAAGAATAGAAATGCGTTTGGTAAAAAACAGTTTCTTTTTTTATATTTATTTGTTTTTTTATTTTTGTTGGCCGATCGCCGCCGGACACCGCCGCCGCCGCCGGCCGCCGCCCGCCGCCCCATGTCGCCGTCGGCCAACCGCGGCCGCCGCCGACCACCACCGCCGCCCGGCCGACCGCCCGGCCGCCCGATCGACCGCCACCGCCGCCGGCCGACCGGCGGCGGCGGCCGTGTCCGTCGGCGGCGACCGGCCGGGCGGTCGGCCAGCGGCGGCGGTCGATCGACCTTTGGCAGCCGGCGGCGGCGACCGGCGGCGACGGCGAGTGGCAATCAACGGCAGTCAATGGGCCGTGTGCAAGAGAAGAATAAAAAAAAAAAATTCACTTATTTCTTAAACTTGTTCAGGAACCGAAGCAACTTTTTTATTTCTCATTTTTATTCCCGAGAACACATTTTATTCCCGGGAACAAAAAATCAACTTGCGGTTACCAAACAAGTTTCTATTCTTTTTTGGTTCCCGGGAACCAAAGAATAGAAACACTTGTTCCCGGGAGCGTTACCATGCAGCACCTAAAAGTATAAGGGTGCGTTTGGTAACAATTTTATTCCTAGGAACTGATTTTGATAAGAAATGATTATTTTTTATTCTGTTCCTAGGAACTAATTATGAGTAAAAGAACGTGTTTGGTAACTATCCAAAATTTATGATTCGGAATAAACTTGCGTTTGATAACGTGTTCATTGATTATGTTCCAAATTAATTTCTTTTAATTTTTAAATAATTTTTTTACTTTTTTTTTTACTTTTTTTTTTTTTTTTTTGTCCTTTTTTCCTTTTTTCTTTTCTTTTTTCCCTTTTTCTCCTATTCATCTTCTTCTTCTTGTGGCCGGTCGCCGGAGGGTCGGCGACCTTACCGAAGCGTCACTGGCCTTTGTTGGCCGAGCCTCGCCGATGGACAGGCGGGCCTCGCCGAGGCTGGGCGAGGGTGGCCAGGCGAGCCTCGCCCTCGCCGATGGTTGGGCTTGCCTCCAGCGAGCTCGCCGAACCTCGCCCTGGCCTAGCGAGCCTTCAGCGAGCTCGCCGGACCAATGGACGGCAGCAGGCGACAGCGGATAGCGGTGAGCGGCAGCGAGCGGCAGCGAGCGGCGATCGCTGGATGGCGGAAGGGAAGAAGAAGAGTTTTATTGTGTTGATTCTTTTTTTAATTCTCGGACGCAGAATCAACTTTTTTTTTATTCTCAAAACATGTCCCAAACTGATTCCGAAAACAAAAATTTTACCAAACGCAATTCTCGTCCCAAACTGATTTTGAGAACAAAAAATCAAAATCAGTTACTATTCAGCACGTTACCAAACATGGCCTAAACAAACGAGTTTCTGTTCTTTTTTTGTTCCCCAAAATAAAAGAATAGAAATTGTGTTCCAAGGAACAAAAAAAGAACACAAACAAACTGGCCTTAGACTCTATTGTTACATGCATTTCCCTCTTTCACGCAAGTGTGCACTTTTTTCCTTTTGACCCAACCCGGTGGATCTCATTGGGTGCTCGGTCTGTATGAATCAACAATTGTGCTCTCGGCCCAATTCCTGACTCGACAATAGGTCCACGCATGATGGGCCTCGTTCAACCAAAAGCCCACAGAAGACTAGTCTTTGTGAACATTTTCCAGCATTTGATAAAGGATGAACATTAGAGAGCAGCGGCCAAGTTTCTTTTCTTACGTTCATTTTTTTTTCCGGGAAACGTATCCCACGACGTAGTATACAGGTTCGTGAGGTGGCGAACTCTTCCAAGTTGCGGGTTGCCCCGTCCCGAAGCAGGAGAGATCGGGGGACCAAGTGAGTGTGAAGGATCGAAGCCTGCATCATTTGACCATCGGGAACACTAATCTCTCGCCATTACATTGCCTACCCCTCGATGACACTGGCTTTTCCATTGGCAGTCAAACAACGGCCGGCCGGCCACCCTATACATGGTTGTTTAGACCATGTACAGGCACCTTTCATTTCCCTATATCATGTCTGGCTTGTAAACAGAGGCCAAGGAAGGCATCGCGGGGATCCAAGGTGGGTCCCGTTTTCTTGTAAAGGATTTGGCCGGGTTACCCAATTGGGAGGGAATATTTTGCGTACCCCCTACCTGGTACTAGCCCAATTGGGGACTCTCAATCCTGCCAGATTCTTCCTAAATTGGACTTATCAGTTTAAGGTCATGACCAGGACTAGTCTTACCGGGATTTACCCCAGCCACTATATTTTTCGAGGCGTGGGAGCTGCCTCTACCCTTGATCAATTTTAAAGTCTCCAGGGGTAACCAAGGGAATTCCCCTTTTCGACTATATTACGTGAGGGAGGTCCCATACCCCTTTTCCCACGTGTCAGTTTAAGGTCTTGACAAGGAACGCACTAGAGTTACTTTTAGGGTACGCTTGTTTTCCTACAAATTTTATGATAATTGAAAATACTTTCCATGAAAGTCATTTTCAAGGGAAAATTGTTAGTTTTTATTTATTTAATGGTTTAAAAAAAATCAATTTCCTCCTCATCAAAAGGAGAAGTCATTTTCCCTTGTTCCAACCTTGTTTTATTCATGCATGGAAAACGTTTTCTGTAAATGTATCAGTTTTCCATTATCCAAACACTGAAAAGTCAGAAAACAATGTCCGGAAAACGATTTTTCTTCAAATAAATGGACCTTAAATTTCATTAGAGAAGTTGAAGGTCCATGATCCATTAGCATTCAAATATAAGCGATACATACGGCTGTCAAACATGCATTCTATGGTGTCATCCACTAGTGTAAGCATGGACAATAGCAAGATGGACAGAGATTCGTTCTACATCAACTGGTATGTTGAAAAAAGGGGGGGAAACTGCCTTAGAAAAAGTGTGATTTTGGCTTTGGTCGAAGGAGGAAGATGGGCACAATATATGCAACGGTTCCCCCCATCACGCTCACAAGTTGCGTCCACTTTGACGTTGAAAAAGGTGCTTGCATCCAATTGCCCATTTCCTACGCTCTCTCTCTAGATCCATATTAATCTCTCGCTTGGAAAAATATATATGACTTGGTGCTTTACAGAAAAGTCAGTGATATAGGAAAATACTTTCCCATAAAATATTTCCAACAATACAATTAATTTTTCTTGATATAGTAATATATGACCAAAAATGTTTTTCGATGTTTAAATATTATTAGAAAATCATTTTAATATCACAACTTTATTCCAAGCCAAAAAAAAAGTTCAATTTTTTTAAATTTTAAAAAAATTCTAATTTTTAATTTAAATTATTTTTCTTTTTTTCATTTTTATTTTTATTTTATTTTTTTCTTTTCATTCCTTTTTTTTTTTCTCCTCTTCGCTACTCGACCACGATGGTTATAGGCAAGCTCTACCTTGCCGAGATCAGGGGAGCTACAAGCTCACCAACCTTGGCAAAGTGCGAGCTCCTCGTAATCGATCAAGCTAGGAGCTTGCTAGCCTCGGCAAAGCCCGAGGTCATCGGCCTTGACGAAGCTCAAGTTGTCAACCTCGAGCTTGCTTGGATCGATTAAGCCTCAAGCTCATCCGTTCGCATCTTGGCCGCTCATCAGGCTACCGATAGTTGTTGTTAGCGAAGGAAGAAGGGGAAAGAAGGGGAAAGGAAAAAGAAAAAAATAGAAAAGAAGGGAAAAAGGGGGAAGAAATAATAATAATAATTCAAAATTTTAAAAAATAATTAAAATTCGATTTTTTTGGAAAAATTATTTTATAAGAATAAACTTTTTATCAACCAAGTACCCTAGGACTAATAAAACATTTTGAAAAATGCTTTCAAGTTCTTTTAAAGGGGAAATCATTTTCCTAAATTTAAGCCTTCATAGGAAACATTTTCCATTAACTTTTTTCCTAAGCGAACCAAAAGCTAGAAAATTAGATGTTTTTCCCAGAAAAGGTTTTTGCAAAACAAATGCACCTTATCCACAACAAATCCATTTCCAATTTTTTTGTCACATCGTGCGTTGGTTCTATGTCTTCCAAAAATGGCCTTTCATTTTCTAAATTTTGCACAACATGATTTCTTTAATATCCGCAAACCTCTGACAAAATACATATAGTAGAACTATTCATGATGAATTATTGTATTAATAATGTATCGTGGGGAGTAATGACAATGGGTGCAAATCTATTGTTTTTTTTTTTTCTTATGCGAATGATTACCATCCTATCTATAAATTAATTTATGAAACAGAAATAGATTTTTCTATTTCTACTTCCAGATGAGTTTTTGGAAAAAAATACGCATTTAATAATGACACAAAATTTCTATTTCTAAGATAAAAATTTATTTGATAAGGACACAAAATATTTGTTTTGGAAATAAAAATTCGTTGATAAAGATACAAAATTTCTCTCTTCCAAATAGCAATAGGAGATGGTGGCCATTGGTGGGTTGGCGGTCAGCTACTAAAGATGAAGAGTAATAAAAAAAGTTTTTATCTCTCATTTCTATTCAAATTTAAAAAAAAAAAAATTTACTGCTTATTTTTATTCCAAATTTTAATTTAGACAAAAAAATTGTTCCATAAAAAGAAAAATAAAATTGCGTTACCAAATATATTTATATTTCAAATTTATTTTTGGAACAAAAATAAAATAGTTATCATGTGCGCTCTTCGTTTTTTATTCACTTCCATAGTAAAACATAAAAAATAAAATTTGAGTTTTCTGGTTTTCATAATTACAAGAAAATGTGTAGGAACTCCCGAGAAATTTGTTCTCCTTTGAATCGACTTTAGGAGCGAGCAGAAAGCAATGCGAAGCATTTCTTTTTTTATGTTTTATATATACATTATTGGGATGGCTTTAGGTGGAATTATGATGAGTGCCATCGCATGAAGTTTCTAAAAAACTCTATGAAGATTATCACAGTTAAATATGTTACTAAATTTGATTGTCCGCATTTACATCTTTACATTTTTGAAAATACATAAAAAGTCATAAACCTATTATATTGATAACAATTCAGTTTTAATATATTAATTATATCGATTTAATCATAAGCTTTTTCGCATTGGTACAGATAAAGTCCATCTAACTAATTTATGCCAAAAATTATTAACATGAACACTAGTTGTCCTACATGGCACGATCTGCGTTGACGTGGATATTTTTATAATATTTAATTATTTTTTCGAATTTTTTAAATATTTTTTCCTTTTCCTTTTCCTTTTCCTTTTCATTTTCTTTTTTTCCTTCTCTTTCCCTTCTTTTCTTTTCTTTCCCTTTTTTTTTTCCGTTCTTTATTTTCCTCCGTCGGCCTCTGTGATGGTCGACAAAGATTGCTGGCTACCGACAAGGGCAAGGCTGGGGAGACCATGGTTGTTGGAGGTTGCTGGTTGCCGATGAGGTCATCAACGAGGGTTGGGTGACCCTCGTGCCCAACCCTCATTGGCAATAGGCGAAATCGGCCCTCGTTAGCCTTTGGCGAGGGCCGATGATGGCTAGGCGAGGCCACCCCTCACCAAATCTAACGAGGGGACCTTTGCCCAGTTGGTAAAATTAAAATATTTAAAATTGAATTGATACCGATGCAATAGATTTATGACTTGTTTTGTACTTTTTCCCATTTTTTGGATGCCTTACAAATGTTTATATATATAACAAGAAGACGGTGAAAGCAAGGATGCACGCACATGGCACGTGCTTGAAATCTAATTCTAATTTAAATTAACAGTATTCCACCTTTTAGCCTAAAGATTTCCCGGCTATCTAAAATCAAGAGTTATTAACCATTGATCTCATGGAAATAATTATTTTTATATAACTAAGAATGCTTAAGTTTGTTACTTACTCCATGATTGACAAAAGAAAAAACAGAATTATTATTTAAGTAGTCATAGTTGTTTATGTTAAAGTACAAAATTATTTATCCCTAAACAAATTTTTACATACTGTGATTAAATACGATAATAGCAAATCAGAGACTTCACTTATATGTGTTTGTTTACATCTACCTAAATAATTAGAATCCATAACACGAAATGACAATCATGTTCACAGTTTATAATCTGTAAGGAATAAGTTAAAAAATATTATGACAATGAGGGATTTCGATGTTCTACAAGGTGATCATTGCTATTATTTATTAGGGATAAGTAGATTATAAGTCCTAAAACTTGTCTTAAAGGTGCAATGCAATCTTATAAAAAGTACAATCACATCCTAAAATTTATCAAATTGGTGCAATTGAGTCATTCTGTAATCTTTGTCTAATTAAACTAATGAAAAATGATGACATGATTTCTTTTAATATTTTCTCTCTCTCGTGTGACATTACCATTCTAAAATGTGAAATATAAAACTAAAATTTTGACCTAAATCCAAAATTTTTAATTGAAATCTTAATTAAATTAGAGTAACAAAATCCAAAAAGGAAGACGTATTTTTTTTTTTTTTTTTTTTTTGTAACCCAGGGAACCCCGCACGGCCGGCAACCGGAGGTAAACCACTGGGGGCGACACGTGCTAGCCACCACACACATGCCACCGGGCAAGTCACCACACAGTGCTTCAGCCTCCCTACTTCGCAGGGGCTTCAAACCTTGTCCCTCAGCGATAAAGGACAAAGGCTCTACCATCCACGCTGCCACGGTGGGTGGTATGTATTTGTTTGTCAATCACAAATGATGAATTTCCTAAGTTTGTACCTCACATGTGTTGTGACCTACCCTGATACAAAAGGAAATATAGGTTTAAAGATATTGCCTAAAGGACGGACCTACGGCCTATGATTTAGACACGAGCTATCTCAAACCTATACCTTGCGCAATATCAAGCATTCAAATTGGCAGCATAAAAATTTTCTAAAAAATGAGTTATCGGTAGCCTATTAAGATTGGCTAAAAATCAAGTTAAGTGTCAAAGCGTACTTCACTTTCCATGCAATCAGACAATCTAGGATTGATAAATTAATACTATTTCAGTACCTAATTTTGTTAATTTTAAAACAAAAAAATTTTAATAGGCAGTTTGGATTGATTTTATATCTATCAATTAACATATAAGATGATCATGCAGGTGCGTCATTACTAGAATAGCAATTAGCGAGCAAGTAAGCATTATCCAAGTTGTAGGGAAAACAAGCGTCTAGTGTTAAGAAATAAGTAACTGTCTATCCTAACTAGTCTAAAGGGTAGCCATAGTCATCATATTGAAAGTGCGCAACCAATTGATAAATCGTTGCAAAAAGAAACATTAAAACCTTAAGAGTTTGTTTGATTTTGAGCTCGATTTCTTATCAATGATTTCCCCACACTTTAAAAGAAAATGCCCCCAAAAAAACTATTTTTTAAAGCTTTTTCTGATTTTGGAAAAGAACAAAAAATTATTGGCATTTTTTAAATTTTTTAAAACAAAATATGTAATAAAGACATTTTTTAAATTTTTTCCGAAATGAGATTCGGGTCAGGTCTCCGGATCTAATCTGGGTCAGTACGTCCTAGCCCTCACACGAACTGGGCTCATTATATTGAGCCCAGTATATCCCCAACTTAATAACATAAAACAAAAGAACAAACGAGTCCAAATGGTGCAAACCAGACCAAGTCCAGATACTTCTAACTCACATCAAGCCCAAGCCTACTCAAATATAACCCCCCAAGCTCGACACAATTACATTAGAAATGAATTTAACCGAGCTCACTCGACAAACTAATTTTCCTCTTCCGTTTCTTCTGTGTCTTCCACGCCTAGTTCACATTCCCAGAATGCCGACTTCTTCACAGCATCAATTTCCGTATATCAAACTCTCAAGCTCTCTCCTCTCTCTTTTCTTTTAAATTTACCTCAACATTAAGGCTTACAAAGAAAGCACCATAAGAGAACCTCGCTTGCTGAAAAACACACGTTTGAAAACCATCACACTACGCTGGCCCATAAGCACGAATGCCCCAAAAGGAAAGACGCCTCTAACAACGAAACAACAATTAGAAATTTAACAGAATCACATTCAATGACTAAAACACAATTCAAAACAAAACATAAGCCAAAAACCGAATGACGCCAAAGCGGATATGGTTTCGGCATTATATAGCGAACCCAGAATCATCATATAGTGAACAAACATGGCTCAAGATAGAGTCCGAAAGGATCCTTCACATTAACACAAGCGTAGATGGCGAACGACGAGCCTTGGCCTCAGTCAAGTCGAGACAAACCAAGGCCCTACCTGGCGGCTCGACCACGGTGAATGGATGGCAAACTAGAGATATGTCGGGCTCAATCCAGTCGCCTCGCATGTTTCCAAGCCCGAACCATCGGGAGAATTGATTTGAAACAAACAGAACATCGGCTTACGGAGTGCATGGGCACTGAAAAAGGGAACCACAAGCGTCGTCGGGAGCAGGCCTCTCCGGTGGCACTAAGCTCACGTATTTCACTCCTTTGGCTTAGCTCCCACTCCCCATATCACTTGCTTCCCTTTGCTCAAGTCTCACTCTCTCGGTTGCCCCCTCGCTCTCTCCCTCTAGCCGAAGAAGAAGCCCCCAAAAACCGACTAACCTCACTCTTCGACCGCTCTCCCTTCTCCCTTTCAAGCCGCGACGCCAGCTGTTGCCAAACTGATCTACCGTCCTCGCCTTGTCCTTCTCTGTCCTTTTTGTCGTTTGTCGGGAAGCCAATGTCCAACGGCAAAGAAGGAGAAGAGAAGACGGTATGGCCGAGTCGAGGAAAAAGGAAAAGAAAAAAGTGGGCTGGGCTGGACCTGGCTGGGAAAAAGGAAAAGGAGGGGCCAGGCTAAGGCTAGCCCTAGCCCGGCCCTGCTGCCTTTTTTTTAAAAAGTTTTTAATACTAATAATGCAAATGCTCTAATGTCTATATAATTTACTTTACGTTTTACCTTTTTTAGAGACTAATTATGCGATTAAATCTTAGATAAAAGGGTAAAATTTAAGTGTTAATAACATGACACTGATTTTTTTTTCATTTCGAGCTTAGGTTAATCCCATCAAAATTTGAAAGTAGTCTACCTGGACCCTTTAAATCCGGGCTAGGTTAAAAATTTGGACTAACCCTCAAGGCCCGGTTCGAAAACACCTCATACAAATTGGCCTATATTCTCAAACCGGACCAAACTGATTGCATTCAGCCCACATTTTTTATTAGCTCTTTTTTATCGTATCTTATTTTTTGTTCACTATTCTTTTTTTTTTTTCATGTTCTTTTTCTTTTATTTTTTATTTTTTTATTTTTCCTTTACTGAGGCTTCACCGAGACTTCACCAAATACAAATGGCATTTTGCTAAGTTTTTTACTCACTTTGGGGAGATGCAATTGCATTTCTGAGGCTCTTCAAAGGACTTTAGCTAAATGCAAGGTTGAAAAAGTGTCTTGAGAAGTTTCATTTCATTTTAGTCATGCCAAGCCTTGATTTAATGAAAAGATTTTCTCCCATGGGAGTGCTCAGCAGTGCCGATTGAAGCTCCTCCTCCATGAAGACAGTCATTAAGAGAGTGTTTGGCAAATTTTTGTTTCTGTTCCTTGAAACATAATTTTTATTTTTTTGTTCCGAGGAACAAAAAAAAAAACATAAACGCATTTGTTTACACTTTTATTCCCGATAACAAAAAAATATATTTTTTTTTTTGGTTTTGGGAACAAATTTGGAATAGAAACAAGAAATAGAAAAAACTTGTTTCTTGTTCCCGGAACAATTTCAAAAAACTTTTTTTTTCTTCTTCTTTTTTCTCTTTCTTTTCTTCTTCTTCTTCTTCTTTTTGCCGGTCACTGGCCTTGGCCACGACAGGCGTCGGCAACCGGCCAGACGAGGCACAGCAACCTCGCCGGAGCGTCGCCAGCCCCCAGAGAGGCCAAGCCACGGTGAGGCTCGGTCGGCCTAAGCATCGACATGGCTTGCCGTGGCCACACGAGGCTCAGCCTCGCTGGGCCACCTTTAAGATGGCGTCGCCGAGCCTCACCCTAGCCTGGCAAGGCTCCAGCGAGCTCTCCAAACATTGCCTAGCCGCTCGCCGGCCACGATGGTAGCAGGCGACCGGCCAGAGAGAGAAAGAAAAAGGAAAAAGAAATAATATGATAAAAATATTAAAAAAATTAAAAGAAACAAAAAAATTATACAAGTTTATCAAACACGTTTCTATTCCTGGAGTAGAAAATTTTTGCAATTAGGAAACGCGTTCTTATACTTAGAAATTGTTTCCTAGAATAGAAATAAATAAAAAAACTATTTCTGTTCAAAAATCGTTCCTCAGAACAGAAACGTTACCAAACACACCATAAGTGACAAAAGCAAGACTAGATCCCATCAACAATTTCTCACAATATTTTGCTTGGTATTTGACAAGACATAAAGAGTTAAAACGAGAATACATCCTACCATCTACCTTATCAAATACTGAGAAGAATCACCAGCTATTGGCACATAAAAGTAGATAGGAACCATGAAACAGAGGAAATTACTATCAACCACTGGTATGTAATTTGGATTTAGTTCAAACTATCTTGTGAATTAGGCTTTCGTCAATAATTGAACTGCTCAATTTCTTGAACAACTCATACAGCGCTTCAACTTCATTACTCGTAACTGTAACCCACGAAGTCAAAGCAGAAAACAAAAGTGAAGGTCCTCCCCTCTAAACGACCCAAACCAACCAAATGCATTGCAATCTCGAGAAGTCGCGAAACCTTAAAAAACATAATCGACTCTCATATTTAGGATTGTTCAACACAAAATTTCGAATTTTCCAACACAATCAACCGGATCATTCTGTTCCTCCGCAAGCTCCAATAGCATTCTCTCCATTTACTAAAACGAAGAGGTATATAACTATACATTCAGACCGAATTCTCTCTGCCCAGCTTTAACAACCAACTCGGCAATAAAAGGCACTCACATCTCGTCTCGCTGGCGAGGCGGTTGATGTCGCCCAACCGGTAGTAACGACCCTTCTTGCCGCGTCTTGCCCGGTTCTCGCAACAGCTGCTGACGGCGAAAGCGATGATCTCGGCTATCAACACGAGCGGTATGCAAGCAGCACAGATCCGCTCACTAATTGTCAGAGAGCTCGATCTCTGCCTAGAAAACACCAAGATCAAATCACCGCCCGTTACGAAAAAGAATGCGCCCGTCCTGCCAAAAGGGCGCTACCCATTTCGCAAAAAATGGAAAACGAAGTAGAAACGAAGGCTCCGTTCGTTTCACAGAAGATAATTTCCAAGAAAATGTTTTCCGAATTTTCCGGCGTTCGTTTCATGAAAAATGAATTTCTTGGAAAAAATGTTTTCAAAGGAAAAAAGTCTTCTAAATTAAAGGAAAAAACAGAAAACATTTTCCCCACTTGATCTCTAATCTCACACTTCTACAAATCCTCACTTCCTCATCCCTTTTGTTTTTCTTCTTTTTTTTTTTGTTCGAATTATTTTTTAATTTTCTTTTTCTTTTTTAATTCAAATTATTTTTAATTTCCTTTTTCTTTTTCTTTTTTTCTTTTCTTTATTTCCCATCTTCTTTTTCTTAGCTAGTTATTGGCCGTTGCTAGGCGAACTCAAGTTCGTCGATCTCAAGCTCGCGCTATGCACTCTTGCTTATCCTTTTCTTTAGTTATTCTACCTTACAATTGTAGATTGCCCAAGCAAATGGCTCTATATGCTTTGCTTCTTTTTTCTTTTGTTTATTAGAACACAAAAAGATGTAAGGAGAGAACATGCCACTCAACTGGAAGATTCTCATGAGGCTTGTACATGCTTTACTTCTTTTCTCTTTTACTTCTTTTTAAAATCCATACAAACATTTTTTAGGGTAGATGGTCATTTAACGACAATGAGAGAACAAAGATATGAAATAAGTTTGCTTGGTAAAGGCAAGTTCATATTTGATAGATTTATAGGTCAGTAAATGAGACATGCCTAAGTGGTGAAGTTTTAGAACACATTTTCTTTACTGAACATCAGAAAGTATTTTGCGAAATATTTTCAGATTTTAGTCAAACACCAGAAAATATTATCATTTTTTTGGAAATTGACTTATGAGAAAATATTTTCCGGAAATTGCCTATTTTTCGCGAAACGAACGGATCCGAAGTCAAGCCCGGATTTTCTTTTCCCCCCGAATCGACAGCACGGAGGCGAGCTCCAAATCGGGAGCTGGTGATGTACCGATGAGTTGTGGCTGGTTCTTCGGGCCTCAATTCGCGGTCGGGGAAAACCATGAGCTAGAGAGAGAGAGAGAGAAGGGGAGGCGTTCTCGGGAAGGAGATCTTTTGCTCTGCTCTCCGAGAGCTAGTGATGGAGAACGGGCGACAAGGAAAGCCACGCGGGAAAAGGACAAAAACGTGAAGAAGAGGGAGGTCTGGACCGATGATGTCACCCAGGACAAGCGGAGGCCGACATCCTTGACGCCCACATGAATAATGCACCGCCTCTCAACCTTTAGAAAAGATGGATCTTCTTTCTCTCTTTGTTTTTCTTCTTTTGTCGTTACGAACGTGTTTGCATCTGACATGGCTAGTGAAGCGGACGGATAGCCAAGTGAAGCGGACGGATAACTATTTGGATTACCACCATCTTAGAGGACTAGGATAGGGATATTAATTTCAGGTGTAGGTTTTAAATCCCACGCTTTATAAAAAAAGGAAAGTCTAAGAATGAATTGAGAATTAGAGTAAGATAGATTAAAAAAAAAAAAAAAAAAAAAAAAAAATGCTAAAAAGGATAAGATGAAACGATGTGATTTTGCGTTGGATCAAGAGGCCTTAAATTGAAAGAGTTGAGGTTTTCGAACTAAGCGCGTCTTGCCTCAGATCAAGAACTGCAAATGAATTTCGTCAGCATCGCATGGATAGATAACTTAGCTATTGACATTTCTTTGTCTCGAGTTAAAGTTCATGCATTTTTTTGGTTACTTGGAAAGTGAGATATTTAACCATATATGGGATAGAAAATTATACCAGTTAATATGGTCGGACATTATCATTCTTTTTGAAGTAGATAAAAAAAATTCAGATTTATTATCGTGATTTGATCGGCTGTGCTATGAATAAAAAGAGTTTATTTATTAAGAAGGGCCATTTAAATTATACTATTTCACGAGAACGCCGTATCTAATAATTGAATTTTGTTACTAGCTTGTGTTGTCTGTGAGAAATCACAATAATACTATTTTATCTCTATGGATTTGATATAAAAAATTATCCTATTTTGGCGGCTTATGAATCATAGCTGTATAGATGTTACACTATTAATTGTCCTGGCAAACGACATTAATTATGTCTTCGGACAGGTTTGTCTGCACTTAAAGAAAAGCAAAAAATTGCTTTCCTTTCTAAATTTAAACTATATTCGAAATTCAATTGACTATGAAAATTAAAATTGATTTTACTTGTCAATATTTGAATATTAAAGTGCATGAGTTACAAGATTTGAACTAAATATGAAGTAAAACTAAATTCATACAGGCACCAAAGATTTTTACTCGAGTATAATACGACATCTGTTTTAAAATATTTTTCTTTATTGTAGCAAAAACGAGTGTCTTGCTAACAAAGCAAGCGACTCCTTGATTTAATCCAATAATTGACTTATGCATCTTTTAGAAGCTTTATACGTTTCTAAACCTCTACTTTGCCCAACTCCTTTCAAAGGGAAAAAATTAACATTCCGAGCATTTATTTTGACTCCTTTTCTGATCAAATTCCTTTACTTTTAGTTCGTCTTCAATTCTTTCATCAAGTATTCCGATACTAAATTTAGCCGAATTCAATTGACATGGATGTTAGATGACTTTATCGTGTTACATGAATAAAATTTTTCCAATATGGACATCTATATTAGCTAAATTTTATCCATGTCACACTCTGACAATGTCTACATTGGCTAAATTTCTCCATATATGTTCATGTGGGTGTCCACCCATCCTATCCACACAATATTTTGGCATCACCCTACAGCCATATCAACTAAATTTGGTCAAATTTGGTATCGGGGCAAGTTGATTAAAAAATTTATCAAAATAAAAGGATTTGAGTAGACAAAATTAGATGTATAGGAGACGTGATTAGGGAAAGTCCGAAAGTTCAGGGAAAAAACGTAGAAATTGTCTGTTCTGTTCTTTTTTTCTGTTTTTTTTTAATGGGAGTCATTAACCAGAGCCAGCTAACACAAACCTGCTTGTTTTGTCCAGAGATATCACAAGAATAATGAATTAGCAATGATGGCACCTTAATCTACTCCTAACACGAAGATAATTAGACTGCATGTGGAAACAGTTGGGGGGGGGGTGGTTTTGTCTGCGGCTCCATTTGGTAACGACTTCTAGGGCGACTAAACCAACGCGGGTTTCCTTAAATTTGGTACGTTTATCTATTAGCTTGTATTCCCAAAAAATAAATAATTTCAAAAATATTTTTAAAATAAATGCATATATCACTTAAAATAATTAATTAATAAAAAAAATATTTACATTATTGATAATAATTTCTATCTAATCACTACTTGATCATGCATTTTTGTAAGTAGTGCAAACGATTATTTTTATGAAAATATCTATCAGATCATTTTTTTTTCACAAAGTAAATGTGCCCAAATATCTGATTAAGCGATCGGCCTCTTGGTCACGTCAATGAGACCATGGAACATCGTAGGAAGAGCAGAACTTCAACGACGTCACGCCCACGAGGCATGTTGGACCATTGTTATCGACTCGTTTTTTTGAGGTAAAGCGTCAGATTCGGATTTAGAGTGGTCCCCCGGGAGGACGAAGCTTGCCCCCACGCCAACACGCATGCTCTAAAAGGAGCTCGTGGTCGTGGTACACTCTGCATACGTTATTGACGAGAAAGTCGAGCTTTATATCTGTATGAGGCCATTGCGAAATCTTACAGCAACAATCATCTAACTAAAGGTTTAAGATTATCGAGCCGTTGTGGCCGAGATTGCTCCTGCGACTAAATATGTTTTATTAAAAGTTGTTCTTCGGCTTTCATCAGAAGGGATTAGGGTCCTGCGCCAATTCCTAATAAAAGATATCTCATGCAAAAAATGATCAAACTTTGTTTATCCAAACAATACTATACAATACTAAATCAAGTCGAAATTTAATTGACGACAAGGCCCAAGAGTTATAAAGTCGGTATCAAACTGCATCAAAACTTAATCAACGATGGCTTGAAGAATATAAATATACAATATCGGAATTTAATAGATGGCACGGTATCGAGATAAAGACACATGCCAGAATCTAATCGACAATGCGAATCTGAAAGCTACAGTTAAAGAAATTTAAAGTACAGTACATGAAATGTAAAGATAACTGAAATATAACATTTTGCTTGATTTGTGCAGGGGTCCTTTGTTGGATAGTTGGTGGTGTTTATAGTGAATGTGTGGTAAACATTCCTCGACTATGTTTGGCAATTGTGTTTCTTCAAGGAACTTCCATACTTGTCCTCATCATATGTTGATAGTTTTGTAGCCATCGATGATTTTTCCATGACTTGCAAGTGGGAACTGCTCCCTCCACAGCGTGCATGCTCAATACTAACCATCTTGATGGTTTCAAGTGTTGAATGGTATCCGAAATACTTTTAACCATCGTCTATTATCGTATTTCAAAAACTGGACACAGTGATATAAAAGAATATCATCATCAATCGTCAAGTGTTAGCTCATGTACCCATCGATAGATTAATACATACAAGATGGTGCTCATGTGCATAACTATTTTTATTTGTGGTCAAATGCCATGTGTTTTCTGACTCTCATGCCAAGCACATGCGCATCGATGACCAGATTATTTTTTGGTGTCAACACCATCTTAGGAGTGTTCGATTTGGTTTCCACAATTACCTAAACACAAATGATATATAGTTTTTATGACCCAAACCATATAGAACCCAATCAAAATAACGATTCAAGTATTTTGTTCAATTTGGATTTCAGCTCATGAGATTTTGTGAGACCACTGTCGACAGCTTTTAAAACAACTTGGCAGTAGTCTCATCAAATCTCATTATATCAAAATTGGAGATTCTGAATTCGAATCTTTTCAGGCCCCATTTATCTTTCCAATTAAATATGTCCATGCTTAGTACTAAGCAAAAAGACTAGACTAAACGTAAGGGGGAGTATTAAAATATTTAACTAACAAGCAATGCCTTCATATAAAAGCTCAAACTTTTAAAACAATTAGTAGTGATCTCACCAAATCTCACACGGTTTACACCATTTATTTCCTTTTCCTTCCTTCTTTTATGTCCCTTTAAATCCTCCGTCTTCCGACTCAGACTCACGACCAAAAGAAAATTGAAATATTCCCAATTCAGATTCCTGCAAAAATCCGATAAATTCAACAATTTTTTTTTTGGGGGGGTTGGGGTGGTGTGGTGTGGTGTGGTGTTTGAGAGAGAAAGGGCCTAGACGATGCTTGAAACTTCTATCGGATGTTCGCGTTGACATGGGAAGGCGGAGCTGCTGGTAAAAGATGACGAGATCGTGGCAGAGGGTGAGGGAGGAGGTTGAGGTGCAGAGGGAGGGAGGGAACTGTTTAGAGTTTTAGGTTTCCTTTCCTATTTATATTTAATATGTTCGCAGGACGATTCAAATTGGCTATTTTTGACATCCTTAATCAATATTCTTAGTATGTTCAATCCAAAAATTTAATATGCGTACTCTATGGACCGGATCATCGGCATCGGCATCGGTACCGGCTTCAGTCCTTCCTCCACGGTCAATGCTCTTCTTTATGGTCCAGGCATTTCAGCTCGTGTATCGTATCCTCGTTATTAGCACAGTAATCCATATTTAAAATAAGATTTGTGTACTTTGGATTGATTCGCGGTCCCTGTTGAACGCTTCATCTTTTACGATGGGTGTGTCAGTAAAGATGTGTTGTGAAAACATTCCCTTATTGGTTTTGATTATTGACAAAACTTACCGACTTTGAAATTTCATTATAAAGTATTTTTCAGGAAAGAAAGTTTGATGACTACAATCAGAATCAAAGTCGCTGATTATGCTTTCCTATTCGAACAAACAATCAATCGGCTAGGAAGGAATATATTTCTTGTGCAATGGCTACATTGACTAGAAAACTTTCCATCTCTTTGGAGGAACTTGAAAATGAAGGTTTTTATAAAAAATCTTCACGATTCCATCTTTCCTAAATCTTCGACGATGAGCTATTCTTTATAAACATAGATACTCGACTTTTGGAAACCCAACTTACTATATGGGCAGCAAATCTTATGGGAAGTTTCAACCTCGGCAATCCCCATGCCATCAGATCTTCTCAACCAAAGGAGATCTCATAGCATAAGAAAATTAATTCACTTTACGAGTATTGAAGCTCTTAATTCTAAAAGTTTGAAGAGTGTTTTTGATCATTTTGCATTTGATTCAATGAGCAAATTTGTATAACCTTTTAGAGGTTGAGAGTGTGTGAAAAAGCTATACACACGAGCTTGAGTGTCGGAGCTTAGATCTTGTAACCTCTAGTCAATTCTTATCGGTGGATTTCAGCCAATTGGCTATAGCGCGGGAGAATGGATGTAGGCTTGCAAAAATCGAACTATTATAAACTTGAGTATGCAATTCCCTATCCCTTATACCTTTAATTTTCTGTAATAAAATTATGCACCGATAAGATCTAACCACTTCATCAAAAGTTGTCTTGCTAGATTTTTGGCTTAACTTTTTAGTTTCTGTACAATCACTTATTCACCCTTCTCTAGGTGATAGTTTTGCCATAACAATTGGTATTAGAGCTCGGTTATTCTTAATTGAAGTGATTTACTACTTCTGCGTTAACGATTTATCTATGGCTAGCAATATTGCACCAGGTCTTATAGAAGGATAGAATGATACACGACCTCCTTACTTGGATGGGAAAGATTACAGTATTTGGAAGAACAAGATGAAAGTATTCATCAGATCCAAAAATCCCTTGGAGTGGGACGCTGTACTAAAAGGCATAAGACCTTAAGCTTCTTTAATTAAAGAAGAAGGCAAAAAACCAAAAACCTCAGCTCCATCTAGCGTAGGCCTTATCAAAAGAGAAGCACTTGATGCAAAAGCTATTTACTCATTGTAACAAGCATTATCTTTATCCGAATATAATCGAATTTCTTCTTGTGAGTTTGCAAAAGAAATATAGGGCAGGTTGCAAGTGACATACGAAGCAATCAACATTCTCCTCCAACAATACGAAGCCTTCAAAATGAAACCAGAAGAATCCATAACTGACATGTGCAATAGATTTACTAATATTGTCAATGGGTTGGCATATCAAGGACAACCTGTTTTAGATCCAATGAAGGTGAACAAGATCCTTCGAGGGTCGTCAAAAGAGTGGAACAACATCAAGACATCGATCCGAGACACTCAAAGAATATCACCTCTCTCACTGTGGATGAGCTCGTAGAGAACGTCTAAACGAAGAAGAGACCAGAGATAA
This sequence comes from Eucalyptus erythrocorys, assembly GCA_014182555.1. Taxonomy (NCBI): domain Eukaryota; kingdom Viridiplantae; phylum Streptophyta; class Magnoliopsida; order Myrtales; family Myrtaceae; genus Eucalyptus; species Eucalyptus erythrocorys. The sequence continues at coordinate 41,684,801 of CM024599.1, read as the reverse complement.
GAAAACTCTAGCTTTGAAATCAAATATTTATTCTAATGAATCAGATTCAGACGAAGATGATGAGGATGACGAAGAGATTGCTCTCATGGTGAAGAAACTTCAAAGAATGGCCAGAAATGGAAGGAAGTTCAAGGAAAGAAAACTTTCAGAACTTCTAAGCAAAGGAGATTCTTCAACGACAAGGAAGAAAATAAAGATGTTATCTGCTTTGGGTGCAAGAAACAAGGTCATATTAAACCAAATTGCCCATTTTTAAGGAATTAGAAGAACAAATATGAGAAGATAAAGAAAGCATTGAAGATCGAGACATGGAGTGACACTGAGCGCGAAGAAAGTGATGAAGAATGTGCCAATATCTGTCTCATGGCAAAATTTGATTTGGAAGATGAATTTGATGTAAGTAATTTTGACATTCCTACTGAAGTATCTAATTACATTGAAGAATTACTTGTTGATTACAAGGTCGCACTTGGAAAATTCTCAGAATTGAAAAAGGAAAACTCAAAATTGAGACAACGGGATTCTTTCCAAAAGGAAAAGATTGAAAATCTTGAGAAGAATCTTCTTCAATTAAAAAATAAAATAAAAATCTTGATTTTGTTTTAAAAGAAAATGATTCTTTGAAAAAATAAATCTTAGATGTTGCAAAAAGATTTTCAATCAGTTCAAAAACTTTAGAGCATATCTTGTCTATTCAAATTCCATACCACAACAGATCAGGACTTGGATGCAAAAACATAAAAGTTTTTGAAAATGTTTTTCCAACTCACAAAGAGAGGAAGAATAAAAAAACCACAAAAAATGTTTTCAAAAAATTACTTTAGAAAACAATTTGTAAAACCCGTTAGTAAAAATTTCCTTAAGTGTTCAATCTGTGGAAGTCATGATCATTACAAAAATGAATGTTCCAAAGGTTGGAAGCCAATATGGAGGAACTTTCTAAACATGGCTGATCCTTCTAACCAAAGAGGACCCAAACAAAAATGGGTACCAAAGAAAACTTGAACTTATCTTCATTTTTGCAAGTACCAAAAAGAAGGAAAAACAAGTGGTATCTTGACAGCGATTGTTCAAGACATATGACGGGTGATGCAAGTAAGTTTATTAAACTCACAAGAATTTCTGGAGGAAGTGTTTCCTTTGGAGGAAATAACAAAGTAAAAATCATTGGGAAATGAACTGTTGAAATTGGAAGTTTGACGATAAGAGATGTATCTCTTATCAAAGGACTGAACTATAATATTATTAGCATTAGTTAGTTATGTGATGCCAGATGTAGAATATACTTTCAAGAAAACAAGTGTTCAGGCACAAGTAAAGATTTGAAGCAGTCTTTTATTGGAAGGAGACATGGAAACATTTATTTGTTAGATATAACTACTAATGATGTTCAGTGTCTGGTCTTTGTAAAGGACGAGTCAGACCTTTGGCATAGGAAGCTTGGTCATATAAGCACAAAACAAATAGCAAAGCTCTCTTCAAAGAAATTGGTATGCGGATTACCGGATCTTAAATTTGAAAGCTCTAAAGTTTGCTCAATATGCGCTTTAGGTAAACAGGTGAGAAGTTCTTTTAAATCTATCAAATTTGTTAGTACTAATAGAGCTTTGTAGCTTCTTCATATGGATATTTTTGGACCCATAAGAACGTAAAGCCTGGGAGGTAAAAGGTATTGCTTAGTGATAGTCGCTGAATCACGAGAACGATCTTGAGTCTTTATGCAAAGGCTTACTGAGGAGATGCAGATTGAATCTGATGAAGGGTCAGTTGATCTAGACGACATCATTGATGCTTATCAACCTGACACTGATTATGATGAAGAGGAGATTGAGGCTGAAAGAGGAATAGGAATAGATGAGGCTATAGATCAAGCAAAGAATATCATCACTGAAAAACAGAAGCGGAAAGTTTCTGAAGATCAACCAAAACCAACTATGTTCAATCTAGCATGGTGGATGTTGATCTCACCACTGATCCAAAGACTATTGATGATGATGCTAAACATCAAGAACATGCATTGGAGCAAACTTCTCCTCAGCTTAAGGAACAAGCCCCACAGCAAGTGTGACATCTCGAAATTTGGCCTCGGTTCAAATATATGAAACAGTTATTTCGTCAACACGCTTATGGTTTATTTACTCAGAATTGATCACTCTCGAGTAACTGATCTATTAGGTAAAGCCGTTAAGGGATATAAACGCGATAGATTAGAGAATTTGATTGGAAATCGACCGCTTGATCATAATAATTGGCAAGGGCCAATACAACACCGTTATAAATCGATTAGCAAATGGATATAGGTCGATTCGATGAAATCACATAATTGAATTGCGGGTGATTTCGCATGATTGTGAAATTCGCGTCAAACGGCACTAACCCGGTTTTCTATCGAAATTGTACTCGGTACACATAATTGAAACTTGTCTACGAGTCGGAGATGCACAAACGTGGATCGAAAATTATCGACTACGGGTCAAACGTGCTAAAATCCCTAAAAGCTACCCGATAAGTTAGGTTGTACTAAAATCGCGTTCGGTTGATTTTAACCATGAAATTGAATTCGGTTTCAAGAATCGGACGTTCGAGCGTGTCATAGTTCATTTTTAGGATGTCGTCTCATCTTTTGGAAAAATTTCATCAAGCCTGAAATTTTGTGGAAAAATCAATTTCGGACAAAATGGAAAATAAGTGGAAATTCGGATGGGCTGAAGAAATTGGTTTTTCTTCCCCTAAAATGACTTTGTTGGTGAGGAAATAAAAGAAAATTGACCATTGGGTGGGCTCTTTGCTTTGGGGGACCTGAAGACTTTAGAGGTAAGTGATGATGGGTCGGATATTTCTCAACACTTCTCATGGGTCCCTCACTTGACCTTCATTGTTTTCTCTCTCCCTCTCTCCCACATTCAGTGACACCACCAACCACAACACCACTAGCAACCACCAACCAGCCCCTTAGCTGAAGGCTGTGAAGGCTTGTAAGGCCTTTTCAACCTTCGTCGAGCCTCCGTTCGAGGCACAATAGTCTCGGGTTCTCACCGCCGTCACATAGCTGTCGCCATGAGCCCATTGCCGTCGAATTCCGGTGAATTAACTCCCTAATCCTTGATTAAGTTGTTAATTGTGCTTAGGGGGTTAGATTAGTGTTAGTTACCCTTAAGATGGATTAGTGTTAATCTAGTTTGGTTAGATTAGACTTAATATGGATTAGTGTTAATCTAGTTAGATAGATTAGTACTAATCAGAGTGGTTTAGCTTGGTTTAGTCGATTTTCCTATAGATCGATTTATTGGACCCTTGCTGTTTACAATTTTTGTGGGTTAAAATATGCTATGATTTTGAGATTGCTTCATTCTTGAAAAATATTCTAAACATATTCAGCTATGACATATATTTTACTCAAGATTTTATGGATCGAAAAGAATAAGATTTCAACTTCGTTTCATGCGAAATAGAATCTTGGTCTGAGCTGGAATTCGTGACATTTTGGTGTTTAAGAGATTTCTATCAACTCTTAGGATTCGATTTTCGAAAGAGTTTCTTCATAAAAGTTGTTCATCACATTTTTTTTAATTTAACATAGGCAAATTTCAAATCAAACGGATAAGTTTTGGACCTTAAACCAAACTAATTTTGGAAGACATAATTTTTGGAAATGGACACAGTTTTTATAACGGTTTGAGCGATTTACTGCACTTAATCTAGAAGAATCTGGGTTAAGGTGTCTTCACAAACAATGTTTTTTTAAATGTCCTATATAACATAGTCAAATTTGAGAATTTTTTGAAGTTGTTCGGTTAGGTTTCTAGAATTAATTTTATAGACGCACGAGTGGACCCAGTTTCTGTCAGTTAGGGCCGGTTGTGGTTTTGTGGTTATTCTTGATGTCTTGCTTGCCAGATAACGTTTATTTGGTAATGTGGTTGAATTTTGGGCATGTTGAGAACTTATGCGTGATATGATGAGGTTGATTGCTTCATGTTGATTGTTTATTATTATTGCAAGAGATCGCCTTTGGGCCTTTACATGGAAAGAAATTTAGGTGTTGGGTTTGGACGCCAAAATTTATTTACCCAATAAAACAATGAGGTTTTAAACTAGGTGCATACAAAGTTTGACAGATTAATTTTGAGTACGTGAACACCTATGAATTTATTTCTAAAAGTTTTGAACAAAAAAAAGGGGTTACTAAAGATTGCTTCCAAAGAGGGGTGGTTGGAAAAGAAAATAGAAAATAAATGAGTTGTCGGGTTTGGACGCCAAATTTTATGTGCTTAATAAAACAAGAAGGTTTTATTTTAGATGTGTGCAAAGTTTGGCGGGTTAATTTCAAATACGTGACCCCATATAAATTTATTTTAGAAAGCTTTGAACAAAACAAAAAGGGAAACCACGAAAAACCCCAAACTTTGCCCAAAGTGACAGATTTATCCCAAACTTTTTTTTTTTGCGACGTGAAAAACCCTGAATTTTGCCAACTGTGACACATTTACCTCAAACTTTTTTTTGTGACACAAAAAGCCCTGAACTTTCATCGTGTAACACTTTTACCCTAAAACTATAAGGCATTTTGGTCTTTTTACCTTTTAAAATATTTTTCTTTTTTCTTTTTTTTTTCTTCTCTCTTCCCTCACCAACGGAGGGAAGCCGGCGTCGGGCGAGGGCCTCCGTCGCACCCTCGCCCGATGCCGATGAGGGCAACTCTCACCCGACACAAGCGAGGGCATCCCTCGCCGGGCCCTCTAGCGAGGGCCGTCCTCGCCGTCGCCGATGAGGGCTACCCTCGCCTACGTCAGGCGAGGGCTACCCTCGCCTACGTCAGGCGAGGGCTACCCTCACCAATGTCAAGGACGGCCCTCGACGATGGCGAGGGTAGCCCTCGCCGACGTCGGCAAGGGCTGCCCTAGCCAGCCCAAGTGAGGGTGACCCTCGCTCGACGCCAGTGAGGACAGCCCTCGCCAGACGCTGGCTTCCCTTCGCCAGCTCCGCCATGGCCGGCGGAGGGAAGAAGAAGAAAAAAAGAAAAAAAAAGAAAAAGGAAAAACAAAAAAAAGATAAAAATACCCTTTATGGGGTAAATGTGTCATAATTTGAAAAGTTTGGGATTTTTCACGTCACAAAAAAAAGTTTTGGATAAATATATCACTTTGGGCAAAGTTTAGGATTTTTCATGGTCTTTCCCCCCCAAAAAAAAAAAAAAAAAAGAGTTGCAAGGTTTATTGTTTTAAAAGGAATTTTGATGTTTTGGGCTAGTTGACAAAAGATACAAAAATGGGTTGATTGATGACGTGCTTGCATGGTCCCTAAGTTGAACCCATTCTGATGTGTATGAATACGTGGGACAATGCTCCTGTGTGGAATGCCATCTAGGCGGAGGATGCTAGACGTTGCCGTTCACGGATGGATTTTGGAACAAAGCTCTTGTGTAGAATGCCGTCTAGGCGGGGGTTCTGGACAATGCCGTGCCCGACAGGGTGGGACGATGCCCGATTATGCCAAATGATCGCTAACTTTAATGTCGGATGACCGCTGACTTTCGAATTGGTTGTGGCCGATGGGTCATAATAACTGAAACACGCCTAAATGATTATGATAGTTGCGCCTGATTATGGGGCAAAATTGTGTGGCACAGTATGGAACGTGTCATAACGGTTTTACCTTATTATCAAGACCCATGTAATTGGTTGTGATTGAAATGAGGTGTTCCAGTTATTAAATTGTGCTTTCTGCATTGATAATAGCATATGCGATGAGCTAACGTGTAGGTACGCGTTGTGGCGAGGTGAGTTTTTGTATGGTGTGTGCTTAGGACCGCCTTCGAGGTGAGTTTATGTCCTAATCAAGGTTTAGGGTTTTGACTCGCTGAAATTTTATCTTACCTTGTCGTGGGCTAACCTTTTTTGGGGCTGTAGCATGGAAATCTGCTGAGTGAGGATGTGTTTGGCGCAAGATGCGACACCTTTTGGCTAGCCCTGCCATTAGCAAAGTTTAGGGTGACCCTGATCCTTGAAGGTGTACGAGAAGGTCAGTTGGAAGCTGCCAGTGTAAGGACTTGTAAATCATTAAACTTCCTAGGGACCACAATGGTTAAATAAATAAGTTGTATTCGGCAACTTTTGTCGTGTGTTTTCCCTATCCCCCATTGTTTGTTGATTGGCCGGGGAATTATTAATTCGCTTCCACATATGCTTAATTGAAAAAGAAAAAAAAAAAGAATAGGTTAGCGACGCGTCCTAGGACGTTGCATTTTTAAGTCGATCGCCGAAGGATGTGCGTGCGCTCGAGGTTCAAGACGTGACAACAAGTCATTCCTAGAGAGCAGGAGTCATCCTTATGCACTGATGATAATGATTTTTCTAGAGTTGCAGCATACACTCTTGAGAAACAAGGGAAGCTCTCTCATGTTTGTTGACACCTAAATTTTGGCGACTTGTTTAGTCATTTATCGCATTAAAAATCAGGAATTGATTTTAACCCCTAAAAAAAAATTAATTGCATAGCATATAATTTTAAGAGCATTTTTTTTTTTTTTAGTCTATAGTTGCATTTGTATTGGACCAGTGGACGGGTTTGAATTAATGGCTCTAAAATTTAATTCAAGGAATTGGACTAAGCCCACAAAGGGAGAAAATTTGGCCAAGGCCATGAACATTGTTAGTGGTAAAAAATATCATATAGATTGGAGGGTCGAATTAAGAAAGATGAATTTCTCAGGGGGCAATCATATTATACTCGTTTGAGTTTTTGGCGATTGGCGGACAAGATGAGGAAGAACCGTCAATATTTTGATGGAATCAAGCAGCCACTAGTCTAACTAAATTGGGAATGCAATTTGCGGGTAATGGGTGAGAAAAAAATTTGATTCTTGCACATGTGAATTTTAAAAAAAGGAAAGAGATAAAGATCATAATATTATCAGCATCTACGAAAGGAGCAAGGACCGGCACTCTTTCCTTGGAAGATCCTTGACTACCCTACATATATAAAGCAAGACCTATTACGAGAGAAGGGGGAGACCACACATTTGAAAACAGACGGCCACAGTATCTAGGTTAGCCACAATATAAAAGTTGAGAGAGAGGGGAGGTATTCAAGGTCTTGAGCGGCAGCACATGGAGGACTTCTCTGGGATCAACATTCGGCACATTGGAGAGCACAAATTTGGTCTTCACAGAGCACTTGCCATAGACGCACGCAAAGAAGAAGATCATTAGCGGTGATCCTCAAGACGCCGATCTTTGCCTCAGGTGTTTCATTAGTTTTTTTTTTTTTTTTTATTGGCACAGCTCCCCGGCACATCTATTAGGTCTAGCCCCGCTCAGTCCATCTCGTAGTGCACTTTTACGAAAAGACACAAGAAGGAACAAGTTCCCGAGACTCTTCAAGTCCTCAAAGTGGCTGCCGATTCCATTGTTAATCCACCATGAGTCCAGATCGCTGATCCCCCAACTATGTAACGACGAGCGGTACCCGTACCAACCAATAGCCTCACGACAATCACACCGAGAAGCTGCTGCTTTGGCTGTCGCGACTTTAGGAGCCCCAGGAATTCACATAAGGCCACACAATTGAGAATACGCAGCCGTAATAGACAAGTTAGAGAGATGAAGACAGGCAAAGTGAAAAAGACAAAGAAGGTTTTCTTTGGGAACTTGCAGCGAGCAAAAAGCCTTTTTGCGGCCAGCCGTGAAAGCCATCAATGACCCATTGCGGATCTCCTAGAGCAACACTAGACAACACGCTTTGTCCGATGGCCACAGGTTTAAAGGAGGGATCGTTCGCATGCGAGGAGCAGAAAGACCAGAGAGAGGCTCTCGATTCTTCATAAAAATTCCATCTTCAACATCCAATCACCATTTTTATTTTATTTTATTTTCTCTGATCTCATGCACAAGTAACACCCATCATGCTCACAGAGCACTTGAATATATATATGAAACGATGGAGGAGCCAATGGTCCCACCAACATATGTCAAATTGAAGCGGTGATATCATTTTCATTTTTCTTTTTTCTTTTTTTTTTGGGGGTACCGTGAAGCAGTGATTTCTTTTCCTTTAACTGTGTCCAGTTAGATGAGCAATCCAGCAAGTGTTGTGGTGCTTGAAGAGGAGTGGACGCGCACAAAAAGGGAACCCTTATAGGCCGAACACAAGTTTATGATAAAAGCAAAAGTTATCTCTCTCGTGCATGATCTGTAGGCAGCCCAAACCAGTTTTCTTTGATCAAATCTTGCAGGTTTTTTTCAAAAAAATCTTGCTACAGTCCAGTGATCTTCGGTCCACATTCAAAGCCAGTCGTGGTCCACCATCGGTGGAGTCCCTTGCGACAATTTTGTAGTGGTTCAGGCCTACTGCTGTGACGTTGCCGTTGCTCTTTCATGACTAAGCTGCTGTCCTCGACGATCGGCGGGGAAACCATTGAGCACTGCAAACCATCTCTGTTCACTGTCAAGGAGCCGGTTGTGATCCCGGTTGCGATCGTGTTTGGTTCAAATTTGGAAAGAATATCCTCGAATTAGGTAAGATGCACATCTCTAGTATATTTGCATATTTTATTGCCTAAGACATGTCTATTAGTATCTAATGTGCATATTTATAAGTGATAGACATATCTACCAATTATGATTTATTGCCCAATCCGCAACCGCACACCAATTTTTTTATTCCATCTATAAGGCTTTGGATGAAATAATTAATCACGTAGAAATAAAGTTGATATCTTGATCTTTAAGACTTAATATCAATTTATCGATTTTATTAACAAAATAATCAAGTTTGATTTAGATATCGTTCCCTGATTCGAACGATATATTATACCTTTAATGATTCTAAATGGCTTGGTGCTCATTTTGATTGCTTTATTTATCCCAAAATATAATTGAATTAGATTATATTCATGTTAGAATATTGCTTGTTTTAGGGTTATTTTGCATGTTTAGAATATGAATTTTAATTATTCCGAATTCTGAAATAAAAATCCCAAAAAACATTAATTTAGAATGTTAGTTTTTTCTTTCATTAATTTAAATTGCATGTGTAATTATTGAGTAATTTTAATTTCGAAATTTAATTAAAAATAAAACATAAAAATTATCATGCACATGTCATGTAGAATTAGGTCATCCATTGCACGTCATCTAAACGTGTAAATATTAGAATAGTGGCATTAATCTTTTTCTATCACTAGATCAAGTCATTTAATAAATGTCGCGTGACATATAGTTTGCATATTAGGTTGCATGTTGTATGTCATTTTAATTAGAATAATTTTGTACGTCATTGCATTGCATTGTACGTATCTTCTAGGCTTCATTTAAATAAAAGAAAATCTTGAAAAAATTGAGTGATTGCGTGTCTAATAGAAATCATATCTAGAATTGTTGATGTGAATTCTAATCTAACATTGCCGATGCTTTCATTGCTATGAGGTAAGTCCCATAATTTTTTTATTGCTTTCTTGAGTGTTAAATTGGTGGTTTGCGCACCCGCATGATCACATCATATGTGAGGGAAGTGAATTAAAATTAGTTTAAGCTGCCTGCAAAACATTTTTGAAAATAAAAGAAACGATACCGAAAGGGCATTAGAGAAGTCTAATGTAACCAAATCCCCGTACTCAAAGTCTCTGGTTCGTAGGAGTAAAATAATCCTCCCATTATTTTACTCAGGTATTTAATCGACTTACCATAAACTAATTAGTGGCGACTCCTAGATAAAATACATTTGCATGTTAAAAAATTTGAATCTAAGTCGCGAATTGGTATGGGCTTAGGAGAGCTCGGGCTAAGTTAGACTTAGTAGTCCATTAGCCTAATTTTAGGCGGTGCACCTGAAATTTAGGTCGCGACAAGGTTGAAGATGCTAAGGAAACTTTTTTCTGAAAACATTCCCTTGGAGATCCCTGCTGATCGTAACGAAGGAATTTTTGTTGATCCAAAAGCCACTACCGGTGCTGAAAAGATCCAAGAAAGTCAAGAAGTTCTTTGATGAAGTGACTGAAGAGATTGTTTCTGATCTACCAGTTTCTCAAAAAACCTTAGACAATCCTCTAATCTCATAAGATCATGTCACTGATATACCTACTGCAATTGTAAGCATATATGGGGAGCTGCTCATTGCTTCTACTTTTACTCATGAGCCAGTTGTGCAGGATAAAGGTAAAGTTATTGCAGAGGTTGATGGGGAGTTTGAAGTTGCTAAAAAGAGGTAGGAGGACATTGACATGGTGATGAAGTTTGGGTAGAAACAGATCATTCAAAAATACCTGTCATCGACAATACTGAAGATAGGATTTTTCTTCGAACTTTGCTCAGGATGATGGAACACAAGGATCAGATGCAAGTAGAACTGAAGAAATTATCTATTTTTCTCCATACTCAAGCTGAAACTCTGGAGAATGCTATGACTACACTGGACAGCCAAAATGACTTCCATGGAGCAATCTCTTGAGAATATGTAATACTATGTGCTCGTTCAACTACCTCTAGAACATAGGATGCCATCTCCAGCTCCTTCTCCAACACCTGGACCAGACCCTGCATCTATTTTCTTTATTTCTTCATAGTTTGGTTTGTTTTTTGTTGTGGTCTGCTCTGTTTGTGGATTATGGTTGGTTATTTCGTACTATGTTTGACTTTGACATTATGACTTTATTTGACATTAGTACTATGGTTTGTAGCTAATATTTTGGAACTTACCTTTTTGATTGTTGACAAAAAGGGGGAGAAAGTGGAGAGGTCCAGCAGAACACAGCTAGCATTGTAGAAGCTAAGGGAATTGGTTAAAGTTCCTTTGACCCTTATCTCCTATTTTCGTACTTTATTGTTTAAATTAGCTTTATTTAAAGTAGCAATTTATTATTATCTATCATACAATTTTTTAAACAAGGTTCTGCTTGAGAAAAGTTTTGTCATCATCAAAAATGGGAAGATTATTGTGAAAACATTCACTTATTGGTTTTGATGATTGACAAAACTAACCGACTTTGAAATTTGATTATAAAGTATTTTTCAGGAAGAAAAGTCTGATGACTACAATCAGAATCAAAGTTGCTAATAATGCTTTCCTATTTGGACAATCAATCAACTGAATATGAAGGAATATATTTCTCGTGTAACGGCTAAATTGATTGGAAAACTTGCCATCTCTTTGGAGAAACTTGAAAATGAAGATTTTCATAAAAAATCTTCATGATTCCAATCTTTCCTAAATCTTCAAAGACAAGCTATTCTTTATAAATATAGACACTCGACTTTTGGAAACCCGACTTGCTGTATGGGCATCAAATCTTCCGAGAAGCTTTAACCTCGGCAATCCTCACGTCATCAGATCTTCTCAACCAAATCCATGACCAACAAGTGGATTGGCTAGATGATCCTATTGAAGACATGTCCAACGGTCAACTTGGATTAGAGGGGTATAAAAGGAGATCTCATAGCAGAAGGAAATTATTTCACTTTATAAGTATTTAAGCTCTCGGTTCTAAAAGTTTGAAGAGTGTTTGTGATCATTTTGCATTTGATTTGATGAACAAATTTGTATAACCTTTTAGAGGTTGAGAGTGTGTAAAAAAGCTATATACACGAGCTTGAGTGTCAGAGCTTAGATCTTGTAACCTCCAATTGGTTCTCATCAATGGATTCCAGTCAATTAGCTATAGCACGGGAGAGTGGACGTAGGCTTGCAAAAACTGAATCACCATAAACTTGAGTGTGCAATTCTCTATCCCTTATACATTTAATTTTCAGTAATAGAATTGTGCACCGATAAGATTTGACCATTTCATCAGAAGTTATCTCGCTAGATTTTTGGGTTAACTTTTTAATTTCCGCACAATCACCTATTTACCCCCTCTCTAGGTGATAAATTTGCCATAACAAGATGGAGCACCATATAGCTATTAGACGTAAAAAAAATAAATGCGAAAAAATAGGATCATATGTAAATAAATCTCTTACCATTGTTTGAATTTGCGTTTGTTGAAAATTCATGGAGATTTGATGAAATCATTGGCTATGTAGCATCAATATTGACATGCGACATGACAGGACATGACACAACACATCAACACATTATTTCTAAAAAATAAAGAATTCGGATATGTTATATATTAAATATATTTTTATATATAAATACATCAATAAATAAATAATAAAAGAAAACCTATAATTAATTTACACTAAAAACATTAATTCAACATTTGTTAATATAATTCATTATTTTAATTTGATAAATTTAACTGCATTCCATTACAATAATACATAAAACTTAGAGGGAAAAAACATTGTTTTAAAGGAAAATCTTTCAAGTGATATATATATATATATATATATATATATATTTAGCCTATATGGCATTTTTAAATATTTTTCATAGTATAAAACTTTTAAAAAGGCTAAAATATTCTAAAAGAAAAAAAAAAAAAAAAAAAAAAAAAAAAAAAGAGGAAAGAGAGGCATGGTCATGGCTAGGCATGTTGTTACTGCTGCCACTACCACTGCCATTGCCTCGGTCAACGGCATGCCTAGCCACCATCAAAGGGGGCTAGCTTGCCAACCCTACGCAGCAGGGGGGGCGACCCTTGCCGACCTAGGCGAGGCCCGAGCAAGCCTCGCCAGCCCTTGCTCGGTCGAGATGGGCTCGCTCGAGCTAGCGAGGGCCCCCCCTTCTGCCACTCGCTGGCCCCCTCCGACGGTGGCGAGCAACAAAGTGCCCAACCAACAACCCTACCTTTTTTTTTTTTTTTCTTTTTTGTATATTTACATTTTGACTTCTCAAGTATTGAAAATATTTAAAATTGACCCCGTGGTGTCAAAATTCCAGACTCTTGTGTCTAAGACAGTTGACCATTTGTTGGATTATTGTACACTCATTGACCATAAGTCGAAGCGTGTCGGAGTGTCGAACACAACATGAAAACTCCCCAAGAGTGTCGATACTTCTTAGATTATAGGTATACTCTACTAATTCAATCCCCTCGCATACTGATGGCATATTGCAAAATAAGAAAATTTACATTAGATGTTGTGATTACACTTAAGAAATAAATAGTCGTTATTTTTATATACCGTCTCTCATCAAGATTATTACCAAATAAGTGGTTGTCACAAAAAGGTGAAAAACATAGAAAAAATACACGTGGAATAACCGCTAGTTAAAGAGAAAAAGTGGATCACAAAATGTGGGATTACATCATATATGTATATATAAGTATATATATATATATATATATATATATATATATTTATTTATTTATACATTCTCCCACTTGATCCCAACGATTCCATATTTCATCATACGGATTATCCAATCAAATCCACTAAAACTTTATGCTTGAAGAAAAAAAAAAAAACAAAATGCATGAATCATAGCAACATGTTCTCGAAGAATGAGTAATATCTTTCTTGTATCACAATGCATCTTATTTCTTTAATGCTAATGTATATGTGACAACATATCTTAATGAATAAATCCTATATTTATTCAAGAACCAAGGATAAATATTATTCACATCAACCACAGAACGTGTAAGCCAAAAATTGAGAATCAAGATTACAATAGAATAAGAGTTTCATCAAACAAAAATTGTACATGTGACAATAAATCACATTATGGGACCTATTCCCACATTAGTTACATGATGTTTATACTTCATTGGTGGCGTGCATTTACTTAAAGGATCTACTATCATCAATTCAGTGCTAATGCATTCTATGACCACTTTATTCTTCTTAACACGTTCTTTTATGGCTAAATACTTGATGTCAATATGCTTACTTTCACTATCGCTTTTGGCATTTTTAGCTATAAAAATTGTAGATGAATTGTCACAATATATTTTTAATAGCTTAGAAATAGAATCAACAATTCCAAGCCTAAAAATGAAACTCTCCAATCATACATCATGCGAGGTAGTTTCAAAACAAGAAACAAACTCAGCCTCCCTAATGAAAGTAGCAATTAAAGTCTGCTTCGCACTCCTCCTTGACATAGTTCCGCCAGCTAACATAAAAATATATTTAGATGTTGATTTTTCGAGAATCAACACAATCCGCGAAGTCTGCATCCGAATAACCAACTACTTACAAGTTGTCAGTCTATCTATACATAAGCATGTGGCTTTTAGTACCTTGAAAGTATCTCATCACTTTCTTTATAGCTTTCCAATGGTCCATACCTGAATTACTATAATATTTTCCCAACATTCCAACAGAAAAAGCGATGTTAGGTCGAGTGCAAACCTGAGCATATAAAAATCTTCCGACAACAAAAGCATATGGAATGTTATCCATTTGTTCCTTTTCTAAATTGTTCTTCGGGCATTGGTTCAGATCGAATCTGTTACCCTTCACAATAGGTGCTATACTTTATGAAGAATCTTTCATTTGAAATCTCTCTACAACTTTATTAATATAGATTTTTTCAGATAGTTCTAAATTTCCTCAAAGTCTATCTCTATGGATCTTAATGACAATGACATAAGATGTCTCACCCATGTCCTTCATGTCAAAACTCTTAGAGAGAAATTGTTTCACCTCATATAACAATCCTTTATCATTGGTTGTAAGTAGAATATCATTCACATATAATATAAGAAAACAAATTTTGCTCACACTGACCTTCTGGTATATTCATGATCCATGACATTCTCTACAAAATCGAATAAAGAGATGATATCATGAAACCTTAAGTATCATTGGCAGGACGCTTGTTTCAAGTTGTATATAGATTTCTTAAACTTGTACACTAATTGTTCACATTTACTAGAGGAGAATCCTTCAGGTTGTTTCATGTAAACCTCCTCTAATTTTCCATTGAAGAATATCGTTTTCAAATCTATTTGATGTAATTCCATATCAAAATGGGCAACCAATGCCAAAATAGTACGGAGAGGATCCTTCTTAGATATAAGAAAAAATGTTTCCATGTAATCGATTCTTTCCTTTTTAGTGAATCATTTGGCAACAAGTCTAACTTTATATCTTTCAATGTCACATAATGAACCCTTCTTAGTTTTGAAGACTCATTTACAATCAATGTCCTTCGCACCATCAAGAAACTCAACCAAATCCCAAACTTTGTTAGATGTTATAGATTCATCTATTCCTTTATGGCATTGTACCACAAATTGGATTTATTACTATCCATTGCTTGTGAAAACATTTTAAGATCATTCTTAGCTTTAATATCATAGTGAGATTCTTATAAATACACAATATAGTTACTAGGAATTGTTGATTTCCTTATTCTAGTAGATTTTCTTAATGTTGCATCGACATTCTCTTGATAACATGTTCAAATTGTTGTTCAACAGTTTCTAGTAATTATTGAACAACTAAATATACTAGATCAATATCAACAGATTGTGGAACTTCAATGATTGGTTGTTCAATGGCCTATTGAACTAAATGGGCATTATGAACAACAATCCACCTTATACTTGAGGTGGAAGGTTGAGTGTATGTATGATATTTCTTAGGAATAAGGTCCTTTGATCGATTACTCTTACTAATCAAGTCATTTTCGAAAAACTTAGTGTTTCTTGATTCCACAATTCTAGTAGTGTGAGATGGATAATAAAACATGTATCCCTTGAACCTTTCAACATATCCAATAAAATACACACTAACGGTCCTTTGGTCTAACTTCTTTTCTTGTAGATTATAAACTCTCACTTCAAACGGGCATCTCCAAACGTGTACATGTTGTAAACTTGGTTTCTAACTTTTAAACAACTCAAAATGTATCTTTGGGACAGCCTTGGTCAGAACTTGGTTTAATATATATACTAACATTTTAAATGCTTCAGTCTACGAGAACTTAAGAAGATTGGAGCCGCTAAGTATACTATGCATCATATCCAATAAAGTTTGATATCTTCTTTCCGCTACATCATTTTGATCTAGAGAACCAAGCATAATATATTAGCCAACTATCCTACATGCTCTTGAAGAAATTTCGCAAATGGATCAGGTGCTTGTACATCTTAGTGTTGTTCGTAAAATTCTAAACACAAGTGAACATGTCGAACAAGTAATATAATAATGAGAAAAAGTATCATCCCACGGAGATCGATGATTAATAAACTGATTAAATACTAAAATAGATTAATTCTAAAATTTATCTAACAGATGAAAATATAATTGAGAATAAATTAAAAACAAAATTTGAAGACTAAATGCAGTAAATTAATCAGATAAGTATGTTAGAGCATCCGATTTCATCATAACCACTATATATGAATTTTAAATTGTTGTGGGTACAAGAACGATATCAAACATGTGATAGCGGAATTTTCTAATCTATTTACTATCATCTCTCTAAGTATAGCCAACTTACTCAATTTATTAATCCACTATATCTCTATATGAATTAAAATAAACATGAGTGTATTAAAAATTATGAATATTCTCAGCTTACAATGAATCTTTTGGATCACCTTCTCACCAAAAGCTACACAAATAACGTGATATATTTCTATCCACGTTTAATTCATGGTTATATATTATAATGAGCAATTGTATATTATCACGTCTTAGTCTCAAACATGCACATCAGATCATTCAAGTGGTGGCCAGTCACTCAAAAGCATTATGTACAATAATATATAACTCATATGAATAAAATCAATTGTAAAACATAAAAATCATGAAATTCACATTATCATGATTAGGCTACATCGTAACCCTAACAAAAGAAAATTAGAACATATTAGAATA
This sequence comes from Eucalyptus erythrocorys, assembly GCA_014182555.1. Taxonomy (NCBI): domain Eukaryota; kingdom Viridiplantae; phylum Streptophyta; class Magnoliopsida; order Myrtales; family Myrtaceae; genus Eucalyptus; species Eucalyptus erythrocorys. The sequence goes on along the minus strand of CM024599.1, from coordinate 41,668,086 downwards.
AGAAATAAAAATATAAATTAAACTCAGCATCTTGAATCAAAGAACAAGAATTCTGTCACCACTTTGGTCTTCTCTTCAAAATACTTGAAAAACTCTCAGAACAATGAAAAACGATCTAACAAAAGCCTTAGCTGCTCTCTTTGGCTCTCAATGTTCTCCCATTTAGAGAATATATCAAGCTCCAAGCAATTGTGCATAAAATCAAGGAGTAAATAAGAGGATTTTGATTTGATATCTTTCTTCCACTATTTCTTGATTTTAATTCCTGATTTTTTTTGCCATTCTTTTCCATATCTTCTCCAAATTTCATTATTCTGCATAAACAAAGAAAATTTAAATAATTAAAAGGAAATCCAAATATTTTCTCATATTAATTGCATTAATTTTTGCCTAAAATAAGTAAAATAACACGTTAATTTCTAGGATCTAATTAGAGCTAATATCACTATCTAATTTCACTCCTTCAAGATAATTTTTCTGCCACCATATATCATCATTCATTTTTCTTCTTTTTCTTTCTTTTCTTCTCTCTCTCTCTCTCTCTCTCTCTCTCTCTCTCTCTCTCTCTCTCTCTCTCTATTTTTTCCTTTTGAATTGCTTTATGGTGGAGTTTCTCCCAAAGTCTCTCCTAATATAACATGAAAATTTCCAACCCATTGAGTATCCAAAAGGCTCACTCAATTGAAAGTTGGATAAGGAACCATAAAAGCATTTTTTTATTTATTTATAATACATCCCAAACACCCATAGCAATCACTTCTCTCTTTTTTTTTTTTTTTTTTTTTTTTTTTCATACTCCATCCTTCCTCCCAAATTTCTATTAAGCTCAAATAATTTTTTATAAAAAAAAAAAATCAACGTGTTCATAGGGCATGGGACAATGATATAATTTGATAACGGCTAGGGCTAAACATATATGGGTGCCAATGAAAAATTGGGTAATAATTAAGGCTCAACGTGGTTACTATGGATAAATAAACAAGATTAGCTTGAAAGGCTCAATCGATCCAAAAATTATCTAAATCATTTTCTTAGTTAGATCTAGCTTAGGATTTCGCCTCAAGAGAAAATCAAACAAATTTTAAGATTTGGGTGAAATTTAAGAAAATCACATACTTCATATGAATGTTCTCTAGATTTACACACAATTCAAAAGTTAAGGACTTTTAGTGCTCAGTAAGTGGATCAACATAATTAGAATTAAAATTAACTCACACATCAATTGCAAGTTTAAATAAAATTTAAATTTTCCTAAGAATCGTAAAAATTCAAAACAAAGAATGCAATCATGATTAAAAAAAAAAAGATTTAGCCAAAAATTTTGTCTCCCCCCCAAACTTGAATGAAGTAGTGTCCTCAATGCGAAAAATAGAAATAGGAAGAAGAAAATTCCCCTAGTTGTAAGATAAGTCCATAGATAACCTTGATGATTAAACTCTTGAAAGGTGAACCTTAAGCAATTCACCTGGATAAAACAAAGTAAAATTAATCTTTTTTTTTTTTGCAAAACATAAACTTAAAATAACTGGAAAAAAACATAATTAAAATGTTTTGGTTGCCTTCCAAAAAGCACTTGCTTTATAGTTGTCAGCCAAACTATCTTAGATGTTGCTATTCTGGAGGATGAAGTTTAATGGTGGTCTTCTGCTTGTTGTAATCACCTTCAAAGTAGGGCTTCAAACGTTGACCATTCACTTTAAATGTGCCTTCCATATGGGAATGCTTGTGTAATTGTGAAAAGACTAGACCATCGAAACCGCAACTTTCCTAGAAAAAGTTTAAGACGAGAGTTATAAAGTAAGACTTTTTGACCAATTTTGAACTCTCTTCTAAATATGTGCTTGTCATGCCATCTTTTTGTACGCTTATTGTACAACTTAGAATTTTCATAAGCCTCATGCAAAATTTCTCCAATTCATTCAGTTGCAATAATCTTTCTTCACCTGTAGACGACATATCAGAATTCAAATATTTCAATGCCCAATATGCTTTATGCTCTAATTCCATTGGTAGGTGACAAGCTTTTCCAAACACTAGCCTAAAAGGAAACATCCCAATTGGAGTTTTGAACGCTATCCTATAGGCCCAAAGTGCATCATCAAGTTTTATTGACCAATATTTCCTAGAGGCATTCACTGTTTTCTCTAAAATTTTCTTGCCTTTTTGAAATCTCTACTTGATCACTAGTCTAAGGATGATAAGAGGTTACAACCTTATGCGTGACTCTATACTTACTCAAAAGTGCTTTAAATTGTTTGTCGTAAAAATGTGTCCCTCCCAATTACTTATGATTGCCTTAGGAGTGCCAAATTGGGTAAAAACATTTTTCTTCAAGAATTTGACCACAACCTTAGCATTATTTGTTGGCAATACTACAGCTTCTACCCACTTAGACACATATTCCACAGACACTAAAATGTATAAATTTCCATAAGAAGGTGTAAAGGGTCCCATGAACTCAATACCCAAAACATCAAATAATTCACACACAACAATGTTGTTTAAAGGTATCTCATTTTTTCTTAAAATATTTCCAGTTCTCTAACACCTATCACATGAAACTACATAGGAGTATGCATATTTAAAAAGTGTGGGTCAATAAAATCTAGATTGTAAAATCTTAGCTGCAGTTTTGGTGGCACCAAAATGGCCACCTGCCTCTCCATCATGACAATGATATAGAATGTTTGCTTTCTCTTCGTCTGGAACACATCTCATTATGACCTGGTCTGCACATACTTTAAACAAGAAATATTCTTCCCAAAAATAATTTTTAACATCAAAATTTTTTTTTCTTTTGTTGATATGATAATTCAGAAGGAAGAACATTACTTACTAAATAATTTACAAAGTCAGCATATCAAGGAATTTTTGTGGACTTGACGGAAAAAAATTTCTCATCGAGGAACTCTTCCAAAATTGGTCTTACCTCTCCCTTTGAATTTGAAATTCTTGATAAATGATCTGCAATTAGATTTTCAGTCCCCTTCTTATCTTTGATTTCCAAATCAAATTCTTGCAGCAATAGAATCCATCTGATCAATTGGGATTTTGATTCTTTCTTTTCAAGCAAATACTTAAAAGCAGAGTGGTCGGAATAAACTATAACTTTTGAGCAATTAAATAAAAACAAAATTTCTCAAAAGCAAAAACTACCACCAAAAGTTCTTTTTCTATTGTTGAATAATTTAATCGTGCACCTGACAATGTTCGACTGGCATAATATATGGTTCGAAAAATTTTACTCTTCCTTTGTCCCAAAATAGCTTTGACTGTAGAATCGCAAGCATCACACATCAGTTCAAAAGGTAAATCCCAATTTGGTGCTGCCATGATTGGTGCTAATATTAACTTCTCCTTTCAAGTGTTAAAAGCCTGTGTGCATTCAACAGAAAACTTAAAAGGAGTATCTTTTTCCAAAAGATTAGAAAGAGGTTTAGCAATTTTTGAAAAATCTTTTATAAATCGCTTGTAAAGTCTTGCATGCCCCAAAAATCCACTGACAAGTTTCACAAATGTTGGCAGAAGTAATTTTGCAATGACCTCCACTTTGGCTCGATCGACTTCTATTCCATTTCAAGAAATTTTATGCGCGAGTACTATTCCTTCCTGCACCATAAAATGACACTTCTCCCAATTTAAAACAAGGTTAATCTCCTCACATCTTTGTAAGACCAAAGTAGTTTTCTCTTGATCTTCTGGTGCAATAGGAATCTGATTATACCCTAAATATCCACCAAGAAAGCAATAAAACTTATGCCCTGCAAGTGTTTCTAACATCTGATCAATAAATGGTAAAAGAAAGTGATATTTTCTAGTGGTATCATTCAATTTTCTATAGTCCATACACACATGCCACCCAGCAACTGTTCTAGTTGGAATCAATTCATTGTTGTCGTTTTTTTTAACAGTCATACCACCTTTCTTTGGCACAACTTGTACAGGACTTACCCAGGAACTATCAAAGATAGGTCCAGATTCCAAAGCATGAAGCCTCTTCTGGAAGTCTGAAAGCATCTTCTTGGTGGTTTCATCATGTCGTCGAAGATCTTGTTGCACATTCACAAGCTTAGAGTCAATAGCTTTTAAGGCATTGTTATGTGCTAAAAGAGTCTCCGATTGCCAATTTAGGACAGCTTCAACAACTGGAGTCCTTTTCTATCTTCCATGTTTATCCACATCTGTGGGGGTAAGTATCTTTGGAACATGCTGATATCTACCTTGTGGATTATAAATTCCTCTGGGGTAGGAAACGAAAGCTTGGAATTTTCTCGGGCAAGAGGAGGAAAATCTGTTTCATGGAACATGGCGATGAAAGAACTTGGTGGAATTTCTGGTGAAACTTTAAGTGAGTAGGAATGCTTCTTCACCCACTTAAGAATTGGCTTATAAAATGGGAAAAGAGCTAGTTTTCTCTAAGGAGGAGATGGAGGGAGTGATGGTGGTGGAGTTGGTAACACTGGAGGTGGAGTAATGAACTCTGGTAGTGGAGTTGGTGCATAAGAGACCATAAACTAAAATTTGTCACACTCATCAAGAGTATCAATGGAGAGATCTCCGTTCAGGTATTTTTGGTGCAGAGGGTCTTTTGGCCTTTTGTGCTTCCGTCGAAGTCTTATACTTGGATCTACTTCATCAGGAGAGTTTATGCAATAAGAGCATTAACAAAAAGGATCCCAGAAACAATGACCATACTTGTCTTTGTAGTAATAGACAGGATGTCCATCACTCTTGAAATATTTGACAAGCTTTTTTGGATCTAGCTCGGAAATGAACTCAGGAACACATGGTTCAATCATGAAGAGAGTCTGAAAGATAAAATGACTTTTTTCCTTTTCCTTGCCAAATTTGATCGAAACAGTTCCATATTTCTTTCTGACAAATTTAGAGTCCGTAGACTGGAAAGATTTGTTGTTCTGGTAAAACTTTTCATGGTTGGTAATCCAAATTTTTGGAAGAAGCTTGGCCAACTTTTCCTTGGGGATCTGTTTAGGAACATGAATGCAAGATGCCTGATCGTTATGCATGGAGATAAATAAAGCATCTTCATTTGCATTGTTGAAATTCAAGTCAAGCGCATTGTTTTACACTCAATAAACCATCTGATAATGGAGTGTTGCAGCAATAGAGTCAGCAATCTAAGGTTCTCCTGTGAGCTGGACTTGGACTTTCAAAAAAGAAAGTAACCGTGGATCTGAAAGAGCAATATTGAAGTTTGGATACAAAGTCACAAAGACTGTTCCAGCATTTAAAGTGGTCTGAACAATACCAATGCAAGTATGTTGGTACTCCAGGAATCAAGTATCTAGTAATGATATCCTTGCCACAATTGGCAAACCCTTGCGACCATGAAAAGTAAGAACAAGACGAACGACTCCATAATGAACATGAGTATATCCTTGTTGTGTCCACTGCCTAGGAAACTCTGGAGGAATTTGAAGAGTAACAAACTACTCATTTTCAATGGCGGGAATGGGGTGTGGTCGAACTTGGAGGACTGAACATACTCCTTTATGTCTTTCGGAGTTTGACGAATAAGTTGACGAATGGAGCGAATGGGAGAAAATGATGTAATGGGTTTGGCAAAAGCAGAATAAGGGTTCATCAATGGAAGTTGAGTTTCGGAGATCTTGGTTTCGTCATTAAGAGAGATTTCATAAAGATAATCTATCTTAGAAGCATTGGAAACACGAAAATCTAGAGGGGTGGAAGAATATGGAGATGCAGCAAGAGTAACAGATGCTTCGAGTATTTCGGGATCTGACATGTTGTGAAAAAATCTTCTTAGCACTGGATTCACCGACTAAGCATATGGAACGGATATTCTTACAAACGAAACCATGCTCTGATACCATAAATGAACCTAGGCTTAGAACCAGGGAGGATGAAGTCAGTTTTCCACAAGTACGCCTTCCCACAGTGGGCGAACCTCTCTTGTTTAAACCGTTCAGAAACAGCAATTTTAGCAGAAAACCACTCAAACCTTTAGTTCAAAGCCTAGAGACACCCAGATAGAACCAGGATGGTAACATTTGTAACTATCCGAGTTGCATTTCTCAATGGGCATGTGAACCCTTTTATGTCAAAAAACGTGCCGAGCAAAACAGAGGGAAAATGAGATTGGTAATTAATTATCAGCTTCTTAACCTTTTTCTCCGACATGACAAATTCCCTTTGCCCTCTTGAGAGTCCCTCTTTACTGGATTAACTAAGGTCCATATCTACTCCAAATTCGATCTCAAAGCCGAATTTTGGCAATTAGGCACTCATCCTGAAGATAGGCCCAAGACAGGATTCTGTATCCCGAACCAACATTTCTAGTGGAAAGTTGTTCCTTTTAGCCTAAAAGTAGCACCATCCTTATTCCAAAAGGCAATGTGTCGAATTTTTTAGTCAATCCTATCAAGTGCAGCAATATACATTGACAATATCTTGCTCTACAGTCCTGATGAGCAGTTGCACTGTCAACTTCTTAACTAGTTTACAGACATTATGAAGAAACATGGGATTATGCTTTCCCAAAGAAAGATGCATATTGCCAAGATTGAATTTGAATTTCTTGGTATGCATCTTAACAAAGGTACATACTACCCAAGACCACATATTGCTCAGGAATTGCTGAAATTTTCCTGAGGAAAATTTCACAACAAAGCAAGTTTAATAATTTCTTGGGATAATCAACCATCTCAAAGACTTTGTTCCAAACATTGCAAAATTGCTTATTCCATTGCAAACAATGCTGAAAAAGAATCCCTCACCTTGGGGAAAATCTCATACTAAAGTAGTCGCTGAACTTAAAGAGATTATGTAGACTCTTCCTCCACTTCAAATCCCATCAATAGGAAAGAGAATTCTCCAGACTGACGCCAGTGATGAATACTAGGTAGCCATCCTGTTTGAAGAAATTAATGGTAAGAGACATCTATGCGGCTACAAAAGTGGAAAGTTTTCTCAAGCAGAAATGCATTATCATTCCATTTTCAAAGAAATCTTAGCGATGAAAAATGGGATAAAAAAGTTTGAATTCCATCTTATTGGCCATCACTTTCTAGTCGAACTAGACATGGCATCATTTCCTCAGATGATCAAGTTCAAACAGATGCAGATTCCAAATTCCCAACTGCTTCGATGGATTGAATGGTTGTCAAAATACTCTTTTGAAACCAAACACATTGCTTGGAAAAAATAGTGCTTGCTGATTTCTTGTTAAGACCAAAAGCATCAGCAGAAATCAATATGTACATCATAAGGCATGCTTTCCATACTTCTCACAATGAAAAGTACAAAATTCAGAAGATCAAAGATTGACCAAGCTAGCGATATCCCCAGGAGATCATTGAACACATCCAGAACAACAGTCTCACTGAAAACCTGGATAAACTCATGTGGCAATGCCACATAGATTTATTCAGATTCTATGGAAGTTTAATTCTTTATCCTTTTGGATTAAATGCGGACTATCCATTCATCCATCATCTAATCTGGAAGGAAGATGATTTTCCTAACCAATTTCGATGGTTATTATGGTACTTAACCAATAAGTACTTAATAGCTATTGAAATTCCAACAAGAAGATTCATTGCCAACCTCACCAAAATATTCCAACTCGGCAGAGGAAAAATCAAAAAGGAGAGTGATAGAAATCTCTTGGATTTCCTAAATTGGTTTTATCCTCCTACCCATTGGAAATACATCCTGGAGAAAGAACTAAGAACCACACAGCCAAACCCTGAGGTCCATACCATTCTGTTTTTTCGACGACCATAGGTTTTTGTCACCAACAATGGCAACATTACCAATGCTCCTCAAATTATAGGAACCACATCCTATAAACCCTAGTCACTTAGTGCAAAAGCTCGAATACACAAATCCTATCCAAGACCTGTTGGATGTTGTGAACATCAATACTGAGAGCTCCAAAGGGTTTTATGCCAAGAAAACAAAACCATTCCTGAAGATGCATGGAATTATAATGTACCCACTGCGTGGGATCATTATAGCCTAGCTCCAGAAGTTAAGAAAGCACTCCAGCAATTCAGACAAGCTACATCATCACAGGAGCATGAGATGGCAGATACAAATGACATTGCATAGTCCTCATAGTCCTCTCAAGACCTTTATGCCAAATGGGGAGGTCCTCTTTCTCAAGACCCCTATGATCAAAGTCCTTTGGCCTTATCCCAAGACATAGACACATCTTTCTATGCACAGCTATCTAATTGGCCTCAGCCAAGCATTCCTGCCAACACTACAAATGACACTACAGATTGGGAACAAGAGGAAGCATTAGCATCCGCATCATATCAACTGAACCAGATCCTCTCACCAGATGACTTTGAAGCACTTGAACAAAAATATGATGAACATCTTCTAGCAACAGTGCACAGCTCAGATGACTCGAACTATGACTACAATGCTCACGATGAACGAGACCGTTGAACGTGCTGATTACTGTAGCACTAGGTTAGGGAAGTTACTGTTCACTTTCACTGTTCATACCATGCGAATAATTTCCTATCGGAAATTTTGGAAATTCCAGCGCCTTTGTTTGTTTTGGACCCGTGAGCTTGGTCCTTGTTTGTGTTTGACCTCTTATTGCCTATAAAAGGTAAGGAGGATGTAATGCGTTAGGCAGAGTTCCTTAAAGTAAAATGAGTGTTTTGTGAAACTCTCATGGCTTTCTAAACCCCTTCTTCTTCTCCAGCTTGGTAGGATCCTCTGAGAAAAGCAACTCGTATAATTACAAATGTTATCATCCTAGTTCTATCTGAATGTCTTTAAGCTCTGAACTAAATGTCTGAGTGGTTTTCTACTAAAAGGTTGTCCCTGAAAGACTTGAACAAGAGAGATTTGCCCACTGTAGGAAGACATGCCTGCAGAACCTACTTCAAATGGCCTAGACCACCCTCTCATCCTTGTTCTTGATGTTGTTTTTTCAAATTTAAACCAAGTAATTTGCATAATCCAAAAACTTATTTCAAAAGATCTTGCTCGACTTGTCCAAAGGAGTGGAGGAGCTGGAGAGGTTTATCAGGTCGTGCAGACAACACGAGAATAGATGTTTAAGAGCAAATTGAGTCGATGACGATGCTGCTGCTACAAAAGGGAAGTCGCCTGTTCCCTCCCTCAGAAAATCTTGAAGAGTAGACCACCGTGAGTAGTAAAGAAGGGAGCAAACACGAGCGACTCGACTGCCATTAGCTGGATGAGGATGTTGAGTGGTGGGCCTGAAGTGTCCTTCAATGGATTGCCAATGGGATCTCCCTCATCAACTGCCCTACGAGTCTTCATTTCAGGGTGGGTCTTTAAGTACTCGGAAACACCAACCTGGAAGCAAATTTAGGAAATCAAGGAAAAAAATATGTTAAGTCAAACTAATTTTCTTAGCGGGTCACTGAACCACCACAGACGAGTATCATCGACAAAAACTAGCTTTTGAGCAGTTGGGAGCAACTGCATACCCTAATGTACTTCTTCGCTTTCTCCCATGCTCCACTAGTGTTAGATGCCGAAATTGATATCTGTTGAAACCAAGCCCAACAAAAAATATGCATTAGTAGATGTTGGAAATTGTGATCCATTTTCTCTAAAACTTTCTAGAAACTTCAAGATTGATATTAGCTAGAAAAGTCAAGAAGAATCCTTAATAAAAGAAAAGTCTAGAGATGTCCAGCATGTAAGAGAAGTCTAGAAATGTCTAGCATGTAAGAAAAGTCTAGAGAAATCCAGCATTCAAGAGAAGTCTAGAATCCTCTAAGGCGGTAACTTGCGCCTATAAATAGGCATAGAGTTCATCATTTGATGAGTGTGAGAGGAAAACCCTCCACCTTGGGTGAGAGGTGAACCCTCCACCATGAGAAGTCAAGATCTCTACTATACCTCCATCAAACTATTTTGTTCAACTAATGAAATTATTTTCCCCATGTCCTATATCCTTCAATTATCATATATTGTCCCTTGTCCATCCTCTATAAACTACACCATACACTTGCACACATATCACTAACCAAAAACTATCATCAATACCAAAACCATGCTTCCGCGCACATTTAAAACACTAACATGGTATCAGAGCCAAGCATATCGGATAGTTATGGGCATTTGTCCTCACCATCCTCAACTAAAAAGGCTAGAGCCCGAGCGAGAGCCAACAGAGCCAGAGCCGGAGCCAGAGCCAGAACCAAAGCCCGAGCCCGAGCCAGAGCCCGAGCTAACAACTACAACTAAGAGTATTTTGATGGCCCAAGACATATGGGTCATCTTTGAAGAAAAAACATGCACATTCAAAGGCAAGTGCAAGTGATTCGACAAGAGAATACAAGGGATCGTGGAATGAAGATGGAATAAAAGACATGGGATAAAGTACAAGAAAAATCTCAAGGTACGTCCGAGGCTTTATAACACAAGTCCGGAGTATCCCGAAAATGGATCAAGGGGGAGTGTTGGAAATTGTGATCCATTTTCTCTAAAACTTTCTAGAAACTTCAAGATTGATATTAGCTAGAAAAGTCAAGAAGAATCCTTAATAAAAGAAAAGTCTAGAGATGTCCAGCATGTAAGAGAAGTCTAGAAATGTCTAGCATGTAAGAAAAGTCTAGATAAGTCCAGCATTCAAGAGAAGTCTAGAATCCTCTAAGGCGGTAACTTGCGCCTATAAATAGGCATAGAGTTCATCATTTGATGAGTGTGAGAGGAAAACCCTCCACCTTGGGTGAGAGGTGAACCCTCCACCATGAGAAGTCAAGATCTCTACTGTACCTCCATCAAACTATTTTGTTCAACTAATGAAATTATTTTCCCCATGTCCTATATCCTTCAATTATCATATATTGTCCCTTGTCCATCCTCTATAAACTACACCATACACTTGCACACATATCACTAACCAAAAACTATCACCAATACCAAAACCATGCTTCCGCGCACATTTAAAACACTAACATTAGATTAGTCGTGCATAGATATGATGATATGAACATTAATCATCAGTTCGCCAACCTACACAAATTTTGTTCAACAATGAAGAAACTACAATATCTCAACCCCGTTTCACCAGCATTCCATCGAGGGATGCACCTTGAGCAACGCAAACCACCAAAATAGATTGACAATGATTACTTTGGTAAAGATTACCCGAACAACAGAACCAAGAGAGCCAGCCAAGAGCCCAGACAGCATCTCTACTCCAAAGAAGGTCCCGACGATAAGTGGTGTAAGCATGACAAGGGCTCCAGGTCGAATTATCCCCTTGAAGGATGCATCGGTTGAAATTTTCAAGCATCTAGCATAGTGAGGGTTCTCGTGATACCAGTGTTTCCCTGATAGATGTTTGTCAAACATCTGGGGGGCCACCTTAAATATCTTCAATGCTGCAGGTCCCACTCTTTTCATGGTCATAGCAGAGAACCAGTTAGGAAGCATGGCACCCACAATCGAGCCCATGAACACTTTTGGTGTTAGGACATCGACTGGAGAAATTGCTGCACGACTCACAAATGCACCAAACAGAGCGATAGACACCAGGGAAGTTGATTCAATGGCAAATTCCTGCATACCAGATAAGTAACGAAAAAAGGTCCATATGATATTAGATTTAAACAATAGGAAAGTAGAATTTGCCAATAAAGCTATTTAAGTAACATCTGACATGTGACATGACACGATATGCCAACACGTCATTTATTAAAAAATAGAAAATCCCAACACGTTGTATATTAAATGTATATTTTTATGTATAAATGATAAATTATCATTTTTATTATTATTTTAATCAAATTAATTTGATTCAAATTTACAAATAAATAAATAAATAATAGAGCCTAGAATAAATTTATACTAAAAATATTAATCCACCATTTGTTAATAGCATTCATTTTTTTTTTTTATTTGACAAATTCAACTCCATAAAATATAGAGAAAAAAAAACAAGTAGTCTATATTCCGGACTCACATGTCAAAGTGTGTTAGAAAAGAAAAAAAAAAAAAAAAATAAACTTGGAGGTGAATTGTTTGTTATGGGAATTGAGAGTAAGAAGAGAATAGAATATTGGATTTTTCTTCTTTCCTCATCTATTATGTTTATTAGTTATTATTTATTTTATATATTTACATTTTGATATATCATTTATTGTAAACTTTTAGAATTGACCTTGTACGTGTCGAAATTTCGAACTTGCATGTCAGAATTATAAACTCGCATGTTAGAGAGTATTGGGAGAGTTGATTAGGTATTAGAAAATCCAATACCTTTTGACCGAGCATCGAAGAGTGTCAGAGTGTTCAACACAAAACAAAGACTCTTGAAAAGTATTGATGCTTCTTAGGCTAAAATCAAGAAAGATAGAAGAAAGGCAGCACCTAAAGGAAAGAAAAGTGATTATAGCCAAACATCATGCCACACAAGCAAGAATTTAAAAAGACTTACGCAACTAACGTCATGTTAGTCATTTATGGTGAAAAAGAAAATAATCGGATAATGTGTGTAAAATCTAGATGACATGAACGTAATTTTATGAAAAGTTCCTACGCACAGACACCCTCTTTTCTGCTATGTTACGGACTTAAAATAAGATACTAAAAGGACGACAGTACAGTGTCGATACTATATTCACATGCAAGAATTGCCTTTACCTTTCCAATGGCGGCTGTCGTATTGCTTGACGACATTATATCGTCAAGGGCTCTTCCGTCAACCGGCTTAGCGATTCGTTTAGCATTGTCGCTGATGGGACTGTAAGCATCTATGGCCAATCGAGTGGCAAAGGTACTTAGCATCCCAACGGCAGCCACAGTAATTCCATACACAGAAGCAATACTATAACTCAACAAAATGCTAATGGCAGCTAAAATTGGGATATTGACAAAGGCAAGGCCAAAACCAACACTGTTGGCGGCAAAATCTTGGAGAAGGCTGCAGAAAAAAGGATCATTAAGTGGTCAGCACATTAGCCATCAATAGTCGTAAAGATTCATATCATTCATTTACTTCAGCAATTTTAATACCTGATGTCATCGTTGGTGTATAATTTAGTGATAAACTCAATGATTAGTCCATCCCAAAGACCGACACCAACACAGAGGCACAGCTGCCTGCAAGATCATGTCAATAATTAGCGACTATATTTGCTCAACGTTTTGACCCAATCCAGTAAAAGTCCGCAGACATTAAAGCATTGTCACATGACCAACATCAGAAGAAAGCAGCATTTAGGATGAGAAAAAGATAAGAATCATCAAAGAGTTTACCAGTTCTTCACAACTTTCTGCGACCCAAAGTTGAAAACTGTAAATGATGAGGGCAGAGCAATCCAGCTAACAATAACAATTCCAAAAGTCATTAGAATTGTGGAAATAATAAGTTGCTTCCTCAATGCAGGCTTGATTTCCTTCACTTCCTTGATTTTTGAGAAGTTGGCCGTAAAGAGAGTTGTCATCAAACAAACAAGAATACCCATAGCGCTGATAAGCAGGGGATAACACATAGCAGAGTAGTTGTGATCTTTTCCAAAAGAAGAGATGGAAGCAACAACAAGGGCAGCGCAGGATGATTCGGCATAGGAGCCAAAAATATCAGTCCCCATACCAGCAATATCCCCGACGACATCACCAACATAATCATAAATCACCTGAATGATTAAGATCAACCTCATTTATAACTACAAGTGAGTGATAAACTTAGGAGATAGAGCTACAGTAAGAGAGTCCATACAGTTGGGAATCCACGATCTACTAGGGTCATTGGCCAAGTCTCTTTAACCAGATGAACACTAACATCAGTTGCCTTGGCATAAATTCCACCAGCGGCTCTTCCCAAGAGAGCCATGGAAGATCCACCAAGACCATAACCGGCAATAGCCTCAAAAAGACCTTCCCAATCATTGCCATAGTACAGCTTGAACAGATTGATCGCAATATAGAGCACAAGAAGACCATCAGCAGCAAGAAGAAATCCCATCACTGCACCAAACCTGAAAGCAGAAAAGACAGCTTTTCCAACACCACCCTTCCTCTCTTCCAAGGCAGTCCTGGCATTAGCATAGATAGCAATTTGCATGCCAAGGAAACCAGAGAGGACTGATGTGAAAGCACCAAGTAGGAATGAAACAGCACTGAAAACGGCAGTGGCAAGTGCAGGCTTGCACATGTTTGAAGGATCAAACCTGCAAGCCTGGCTTTGGGTGCTGAAGCTCTCAACAGAGCCAAGGCAGAGGAAGATTATAATCGCAAAAGCAACCATGAAAACCCCGCCATACAGGTACTCCATGAACAGAAAACCTTCCACTCCTGTTCAATCACAAACGATGACTCAGGCTCTTTAAGTCTCTATCAAGCAAGCAAAGCAACGATCTGATTCTTGACATTCTAATTATGGGTGATGTAAGAAGGTATAATTCAGTCAAATCCAGTTAATTCATTCCGTTGCCTAGTTTTGCGCAACCTAGTGCCAAGAAAAAAGAAAGCCTGACCTACAGCTCCTTCGAAAGAGTAACTTAGGATGATATGGTGTCTATTACAATTCACGTTTGGCAAGCTGGACAGATTTAAGTGTCAAATCCCACTGGCAGAAAAGTGACAAGCACATATTGAGTAGGACAAGATGGGAAAAGGGATGAAAGAAAGTACACGGTTCTGCAAAGTACTTAATGAAATACAAAGAACTGAAGATTGAGGAAACTAGAATATTGTTGTAAATACATCTAAACATTACTTTAAAATTAAAGCATTACAAACAAACAGAAAAACTAGAAACGTGCTATGACCTACAACAAACGATAGGTGAGAACCAAAGATTGAATCGAGAGTATGGTAAAACATTAGAACTAAAGTTAGAACTGAAATTATATGTTAGAACTAGAAGCGGAGAAGGGTGAACTACTATAGAACTGATGATGAGTTCGAAAGATTATTCAAATCAGAGTGATAAGTAATAGGTATGAAGCATTGTCACATATAAGGACTTTAATTCGGAGAAGCAATAAATTAACACAAAAGAGAACTTTAGATCAACAGGTTCCTTACTTATGTATTCTTAACTAATATTATAGAATGAGTGTTTTGTCACAAGTATGAAAAATCAAGAATGACAATCTCACGAAAATGAGAAATGTTCTGCACCAAATCACAACGTATGATGATAAATCCCTTTAAAACATTCACTAATGTAGTGAAGAAATACATTAAAAATCGAAGGTTGTACATCCTTAGCAATTAACCTTTTTAATACAATATGCTTCTACTAAAGCCAATTACATAGACAAAAATTACTATCCTAGTTTTTATCAACTTTACGTTGTGTCAATAGTTGCGTAACCAAGCTTCCTATAACAACCAAAAAACAAAAGGAAGAAAGAAATAAACCAAGGCCCTATTTGTTTCGCAAATAATTTGACACTTCTAAAAACTATGTTCACATGAGATTTTTCCGGAAAATGACAACATTTCTCAGTGCTTAGCTGGAATTTGTATATAAATTGATAATATTTTCTATCTTTTAGAAAGAAAAAAAAAATTGCTTTTATTTTTCTGAAAGGATATGCACTATTTGTGTGATATAAGAGTTGCAAATGCTATATTGTCAATTGGGATAAGGGCATTGGAAGTCTTAAAATTTGTCACAAAAGTGCAATCTAATCTTAAAATTTTCAGAAAGTATAATTAAGTACTAAAACTTATTATAAAAGTACAAATAAATTCTAAAACTTTGAAAAAGTGCAATCATATCATTGGTTTAATCACATCCTTCGGCTATTTGATTTTTTTTGAAAATTTTAGAGCTCGATTGCACATTTGTGATAAATTTTGCGATTAATTGCATTTTTTTTAAAAAAATTTTAGGACTCAATTGCATTTTTGTGATAAGTTTTAGGATTTAATTATAGTTTCATGACAAATTTTAAGACTTCAAGTGTACTTATCCAAAATAAAATTTTATTTAATCAAATTTTCATAAATAGATACTTCTCTAAATCATAAAAGGAAAAAATAAAAATTCCTCTTATGAATCCGGCCTCAAGTGCTTAGGCCCTAGGCCTAGCCTTGGGTAATTTAGCTCAGCTATCGGGGTTAGCCATAGGGCCAAGCTCTGTAATCAAAGTCTCGGGGACTTGGGCACAACCAACAAATACCTAGGCACGACATCAAGGTCATGGGCTTAGCCTCAAGGGAATAAGGCCGCTAAGAACTTAGGCACAGGCATTTGGGTCCTTGCGCCCAAATGCCGAGATCTCTAATTGAAACATCAATGTCTAGCTGTATTTGAGAAAATGATTTCTGACTTTTAAAAATGGAAGTCGTATTCCTAAATTTAAGCATAGCTTTTTCATTGTTTATGAAAATATTTTATATTTATTCATTTCCTAAGTGATCCAATCGCCAGAAAATTAAGACAAATATTTTTGGATAAAAATTTTCTACAAAACAAATGGTCTCAATCTATCATATGGATAATTCGAAATGAATCAAATGTACAAAGAAAATTCCTATGTATGTACTCATAAGGAGGATATGAAAGATTGGGCTTATTAGACTAATGTGTTGGTTTAATGGAAAACTTTACGTTAGAGGAAAGTGATTGATTTTCCCTTGTTTGGTGGAGGCATGAAAACGAGAGGGAAGTAATTTTCTGGTGTCTGGATTTCACTTCCAGAAATGTTTTCCTTAAGGATAGATTATGTAATGCCATCAAACTATATGAAGGAAAATGTAAATTATAAAATGAAAATGCTATTAAAGCCAAAAGGACAAGAGCTACACCAACAACCCTCCGCCCAACAACCATCTTCGTGAGAAGAGATCTGCATGAGTAAATATTATGCTACTGTACCCAGATGCATCGCTCAAAGCCCTAGCAGCTGTTACAAACCCTAAAAATGAGTCGTGCCACAAGCAGCAGAAGTCGTGACTTCGCTGAGCTATCATCAGATCACAAGACTCGAATCTGTCACTATTGCTCAGGCAGATGCGAGATTGACCCGAATAAAAAAATCTGTTGATGAACAGTTTTATAAGGCAGACAAGTTGTGAAGCTATAGGATCTTCACAAAATCACCTTTAGAGACGTCCCTCGTCATCTTGTCACACTCGGCCTTAACCCTGGTCAAGTCCTGCTCTTCGTCCTCGAGGTTGTAGCTATTGCGTGACTCGAGGAACCACTGCACCAGGGAGTAGGAGTACGCGATCCCGACCGTGGCGCAAACTGGGATCGCAATCTCTGACGTGAGAGCTGAGAGCGATGCCATCCTGCTGGAACTCTAGACTACGTCGCTGGAATCGCTGAACTCAACGCCTATTAGGGAGAGCCAGACACAGAGAGGGAGGGGAATGACCTAGGCCATTGATGTCAAAAGCGAGTGGACATAGTCTCGCCGTGTATTTTGACGCGTCAATATCTTGACTCCACCCACCGCAGGTCTTCGCGTGGAGAGAATACGGTATGGTATACGACTTGCCTGACGCTTTTATTCACCAAAAATATTCCTCATTTTTCAGCCTTTCATTCGCTTAAAAAAAAGTTAATAAAAAATATTTTCCTAATCAACGGAAAATATCTTCTTACCAAAGTTTGAATTCAGGTAAATAATTTTTCCTTTGAAAGGATCTGAAAACATTTTCTGAATATATTGGCTAATGAAAAAATTGTTTTTATAAAGATATATTTTAAAAATTCAAATTTTATTTTTTAAATTTTTAGAAATCAATTTTATTTTAATTATTTTTCTTTTTTTCTTCCTTTTTCTTCTTCTTCTCAGCTTATGGCTAGTGAGCTCCGCTCGCCAGATCAGGCGAGTCGTGGCCTCTGGCAATGAGATTGAGCCTTGCAACCAGAGGCCGTGACCTCACTCGAGGTCGGTGAGCCTCGAGTCTCATCGAATCGGGCTAGTTCGCATCCTTGGACGGTGAGGCTTGAGCTCACCTTAGGCTGGTGAGCTCACAACCCTGGTGGCAAGTCTCGAGCCTTGCTGGATTGGGTGAGCTCGCACCTTACCAACGCCAGAGGCTAGCAAGGCCGGCCGACGCCAGAATTTTGCGCAGTCATAAGTGCCAAGAAGTGAAGAACACACTATCAAGTCAAACCGACATATATTTTAAGCAAGCACGTATAGTCAAAACTACTAAATTAAGATTCACCATGACAAACCTCCAATTAGCTTGCGGGGTAGCTATATCTCCAAAACCAAAGAGCAGAGAATGAAGTTGAGGATGCATGTCCCTCCTGAGGCCTAATTACAAGCAAAACGCCAACATGTGTAAAGATCTAATTAAATTTCCGTAGATAATTCCTGATACTCAGCTTGTGTCAGTATTTACCACCAAAAAGTTGTTTGTATTTTACTGATCGACATTATATGGATGCTTCCTTCATGGAATCTTAAACAGTCACAGAAATGCAAAATTCTCACTACTTCACATGAAATTGTTGGCCTCCCCTTCCTTTCTCCATACGAAGTGAGAGAGAGAGAGAGAGAGAGAGAGAGAGAGGACAATCTGACCGCATGCACAGCAACTTTTTTTTTTTCCTTTATTGGCAAAACAGTGGTAAAAAAGAGATCATAGATTGTACCAGAGCAGAGAATTCCACATCCCCGCTACAATACCACAAGATGAAAAAGAAACATAAAAAAAGAAGGGTTGTTTTTCCTTTTAAAAATGCAGTCTTTGCATGGAGAGAGAAGTAGGATTTCCTGAAAAACCCAAACCCCAAGAAACAAAAGATGGAGAGCCTCCATGCCATGAAGGATGGCTCTTTTCCTCCTGCCCAAAAGGATACAAGCCAAAAGCACAAATGGGTTTTCTTTTAATTATACAAACACTCAATCTCAGATAGCCCCTTAAAGAGGAAGAAAAGGAGGAGGAGAAAAGGCGTGGGAACTCCCGAGAAATTTGTTCTCCTTTGAATTGACTTTGGGAGCGAGCAGAAAGCAATGCGAAGCTTTTTGTTTTTTATGTTTTATACATACATTATTGTGATTAGGGGGGATGGCTTTTGGTGAAATTACGATGAGTGCCATTGCAGGAAGTTTCTAAGAAATTCTATGAAGATTATCACAGTTGGATATATAACTCAAATTGATTGTTCACATTTACATCTTCACATTTTTTGGGGAATGTCCTAAACTTATCGCATTGATATCAATTCAGTTTAAAACATTTCAATTAGACAAATTTAGTCCTAAACATTTTCGTATCAATACTAATTTACTCCATCTAGCTAATTTATGCCAAAAATTGCCGATATAGACCCCAATTGTCTTACATGACACGACTAGGGTTAACATGGATATTTTTATATAATATTTAATTATTTTTTCGATTTTTTTTTAAATTTTCAAGATTTTTTCCTTTTCCTTTTTTTTTTTTTTTTTTTTTTTGCTTCTCTTTTCCTTCTTTTCTTTTCTTTCCTTTCTTTTTTCCCCCTTTCTTCTTTATTTTCCTCCATTGACCTCCATGATGGCCAACGAAGTCGCCGACCGCCGACAAGCAAAGGTCAAGATGCCCTCATTAGCAAC
Source organism: Eucalyptus erythrocorys (assembly GCA_014182555.1). Classification (NCBI taxonomy): domain Eukaryota; kingdom Viridiplantae; phylum Streptophyta; class Magnoliopsida; order Myrtales; family Myrtaceae; genus Eucalyptus; species Eucalyptus erythrocorys. The sequence continues at coordinate 41,648,581 of CM024599.1, read as the reverse complement.
AGGTGATATCGGCACTCATTTGCGTTTGGTGAGGGTCAACAATGATTAGGCAAAGGTCCCCTGCCAGATTGGCAATGTCGCCCCTCGCCAAATTTGGCGAGGTGACCCTTGCCCAACCCTCGCCAGCCTTTGGCATTGGCAAGGGGCCTTGTCCAGGTGAGACTGACCCTTGTCCTCACCGACCATGATGGAGGTTGGTGGAGGAAAAATAAGGAAGAAAGGAAAAAAAAAAAAAAAAAAAAAAAAAGGAAAAGAAGAGAAGGAAAGAAGAAAAAGAGAAGAAATGTAGAAAAAGGAAAAATTAATAAAAATTTAAAAAAATCCAAAAATAATTAAATATTAAATAAAAATATCTACTCGGCACCGGGCGTGTCACGTAAGACAACTGGAATCCAAGTTAGTAATTTATGGCATAAAATAGTCGATAGACTTAATTAGTCCCAATGCGAAAGGATTTAGGATTCAATTAGTCAAATTGAAAGGTTTAATATTAAATAGATACCAATGTAATATGTTTATGATTTTTTTGGTACTTTTTCCCTTTTTTTTGGATGTCAATATTGACTGCACATATTTTTCTTTTACAAGAAAGATGGTGAAAGCAAACACACATGCACATGGCATGTGCGCGAAATCTAGTTTTAATTTAAATGGAACTGTTATTCCACCTTTTAGCCTAAACATTTCCCGCCTATCCAAAATCAAGTATTATTAATTATTGATCTGATAGAAATAATTATTTTTATGTAACTAAGATTACTTGAATTTGTTACACTATGATTGACAAAAGAAAATTCGGAATTATTATTTAAGTAGTCATGGTTGTTTATGTCAAACCACAAAATTATTTATCTTTAAACAAGTTTTTACATATTATAATTAAACACTGTAATAGCAAATTAGAGACTTCACTTATATGTTTATGTTTACGTCTACCTAAATAATTAGAATCCAAAACATGAAATGACAATCATGTTAACAATTTGTATTCTGTAAAGATTAAGCTAAATAACCTTGTGAGGATAAGGGATTCCAATGTTACTATTGAAGAATGGACAAGGTTATCATTGTTGTTATTTATTAGGGATAAGTACATTAAAAGTCCTAAAACTTGTCATAAAAGTGCAATCAAGTTATTCCGTTAACTCTAACCAATTAGATTAATGGAAAATGCTGATATGATTTCTTTTAATATTTCTTCTCTCCCATGTGACATTACCTTACTAAAACGTGAAATATAAAACTAAAACGTCATTTTGACCTGAATTTGAAATCTTAATTTAGAAGGGAAGAGGTATTTGTTTGTCAATCACAAATGTTGATTTTCCTAGGTTCTTACCTCGTGTGTGTGTTGCGACTTACCCCTTGCTATGAAAGGAAATATAAGTTTAGAGGTATTGCCTAAAGAACGGACTTAAGGCCCATGATTTAGATTTGAGCTCTCCCAAGTAGGGGTGAGTGGTTCACAGTTCCCTCCAGGTTCCACTTGGAACCTGGAACCTACACTCAGGTACAGGTTCCTTATTTTTTGGAACCTGGAACTTACCCGTCGGAACCAAGAACCTGGAACCTACCCTGTCATAGGTTCCCGGTTCAGTTCTAGGTTCCAACAGGTTCTTCTTCTTTTTTCATTTTTAGTTAAAAAAAATGGAAATGAATGCAGCAATAATAAACAAACTTGTCATTCATCAAAGAGAATATAACACGAACACAATCTATAATACTCATAAGCATTATTCTAGAATGTGAACTATTTCTCTTTTGCAAAGTGTAGCAGTTCACTTCACAAAGTCCAGCCTTACCTTAGCAACAACCTTGCACCAAAATAAAGCCATATCCCTCTATGACTGATGATAATATGAGCTAGTAGCAACCAATGAGTTAGCCAGCAGGTCACCAAATCAATTACTATAACACACGCAGAAAATAAACATTTTGAGTGTGTAAAAGAGTTAAAAGCACCCAAAAAAAAATCTCACCCTTGATTCAAAATCATTCTTCTCATTCACTACGTACAGGTTTTCGTCGAAAATTGGGAAGGACATCTTCGAATTCTCAGATTTCTCGGTGTCATCGGCTCCTTTTCTCCCTATTCTTATGTTTTTCAATATGTCCTGCTAATCCTACTTCGTCCCTAACATTATTGGCGGTGGTCTCCACCTCAAGTTCTTTGACTCGTGGTATCCCAGATTGACATAACAGAAAACACTAGCTTACCTCAATAGAGAACATAGAGGATAGTGTTTAAGGATTTTTTCAAATGGGAAACAAAATACCGGGCCTGAGAGCTTCCCTCCTGTTGAACAGGAAAACCAATATGAGCATCTCATCACGTGAATAACATAAGACGAATTAAACATTAAAAGTGTGAAGAAGGAGAAACCTTAAATGCCAGTATTCTAGGAGCTGGAAATCGTGATTCTGTGAGTTCTTCAGCCAAAGTTCGGCAAGCCGCTAAAGTTGTTGCACTTTTCCCTTCATCAGCAGCAAGTTCGGCACCCTATTCATCAATCGATGAGAAAGTTGTTAACAAGCCAATTAGAGAAGAAAGGCTACAAGAGTGACATATGATAGTGGGAATTCCAGAATATGTAGTGGGTTAGATATATGATAGTGTTAACAAGCCAATATGCATTCCTTTCCTAGAGGTGATCCTACCTTGAATTCATATGGCTAATAATGCCAAGGAAGCTTGCACATTAGCAAAGCATTTGTCTAGATAAGGCACAAGTCAAAAATGAGGGAAATTTCTCTATAACCAAAAACAAAATGAAATGAAAAAAGAAAATCCAAAGTATAAGACCTGAGCAATGATGTGATTTCCAGGTAAAAGCTTAGATTCTTGACTTGATACAGTCGTAATACCACCATAAATACAGTCAAAATGCACCTGTAACAGAGGATTGAACACAGAATGTTACCAGTTCATATATTGCTCAAGGAAATATAAACAGAAAACCAACATCAACAAACCTGGATTGTCGATCCTTTTGTAGCTACTGGACCCTTTCCCTCAATGATATCATAGTATTTCACTCCATCAGCTGTTGCAAGTATTGGAATTGCTTACTAAAACAGAACAGAGAGGATGTTAAAATGCGACTTCCTTTGAAACACAAGAGAACCCTTTTTCCCTAGAGATCTGGGGCGCGCATGATTGTATTTCTGTTCCAGAAATAGTTTCTGGAACAGAAATAAATTTTTCTATTTCTATTTCTGGACAAGTTTTGAGCAAAAAAATCTGTTTGGTAACGATACAAAATTTCTGCTTTTCAGAAATAGAAATTCGTTTGATAACAGTATAAAATTTCTATTTCTATTTCTTAAAACAATTTTTTTTTTTTTTTGGAGTGATTGAGAGATGTCCATTCTTACAAATTTCATATGCTTAATGAACCCATTGACCCAAATACAAAGTAAGAGTTTTTATTTTTAATTTTTTGGTAAGGTCTCCCTTTTTTAAAAGAAAAAAAATACAAAGTAAGAGTTGTTATATCAAATTTTCTAAATTTTCACACAAAATTCTTTAGCATCCACCTAGATAGGCAATTATGGTCAAATAATATACTTATTAATAGTCTCTATACAATATAAAAAAGAGATCCATATGCATTACTCTTGAGCATGATAAAAGGTTCCCAAAACTCTAGTATAATGAAGGTGGGCAACCATGTCACGTGTCTAAATTTTGGCTTTGAATTTTTAAAAAATAAGCACATTGGTAAACTTTAAATTCCTATATATTATAGAAAGTTGAACTTTCTCATGCAAATATTCCAATCCCCTTCATGCTAATGTGTCACGTGGCGACGGTTTACGATATCGAGCAATCATTTTAGAAAGAAACACAAAGAAGTGTGTTGGGCAATTTGCAACAAATTTTACAAAATTGGCAAATTTTATGAAGTTTAATAGAGCTTGTCATAAAAGACTACTACCAATAAGGGAAATCCTCAAGTACAATATCACATTACAATAATTAAGATAGGAATCATCAAATACAACATCATATTACAAAAGCAAATATTGAAATCCCCAAATACAAAATAATAGAAATACATTACAAAAGTTGAAAACATGATTTCATGGAATCTCCGGCATATTATGATCCCTTGCTATTTTATTGGCAATACTTTTTCTAAGCATATTCATCTCAGTGTCCTCCTCGGTTGATGTATCGCCAACCTCATCTTGTGCAAGTCCAAATGGGTACTCTGGATCTCCATATAAGGAAAAGTTTCTATCCCTCCTGTCTTGATCACGGATGTAATTATGAATAGCACAACATGCAATTACAACATGTGCTTGCTTTCGAATTGCAAATGCAGGCATGTGTTTCAAAATAAAGAAGCGATTCTTTAATGCCCCAAATGATCTCTCAATGACGTTCCTTAGTGAAGAATGCCTATAGTTGAACAACTCTCTTGCTGTTCTTGGTCGTCTTGCTCTACCCCTATAATCATTTAGATGATACCGTTCTCGTCTGAAAGGAGTCAAGAATCCTGAAATTGATGCATAACCAGAATCTACAACGTAGTATTTGCCTATAACAAGGTATTCATATATTAGTCGTGATTTGTAAATGCAATACAATCTTAAAGAAAATTAACACTTCCAGAACAAGTAAATACCTATTGGAGCTCGAGGGAATTCTAAGCGAGGAGTCTCAAGTGCTGCTGATAAAACCCGGCAATCGTTGGCAGATCCTTCCCAACCAGCATACACAAAGGTAAATTTCATATCAAACGAACATGCACACATCACATTTTGAGTGGTAATTCCTTTTCTGCCTCTAAATAGAATTTGCTTAGCCACAGGTACAGAAGCATGAATGTGAGTACCATCAATAGCACCCACACAATCATGTCGTTTTATCAAAGAATACTGTTATATAGGATTAGCAACAAAATGAAATCAATGTTATAAATGAATTTAAGAAAATCCTACCTTGAAGTAAAGGGAATGGTTGGGATCCATAAGAATCTCATTTGGGACCACATCAAAGGAAGGTGCTACGATAATCTCTTTTGCAAGTTTGCGAACTGCTTTCAACACTATAGTGAAGTATTTGCTGATAGTTTGTCCCGAATGTTGGAATCTCTCGCATAAACTTCTATTCGTGTTCTTGTGACAAATCATAAATAAGAAGATCCCAATTTGTTCTTCTACCTTTATAAATCGACTATCTTGCAGCCAACCTCTCGCCTTCATCAAATCACAAAGATTGAGAAAGACGTGTCTCTCCATTCTAAAAGATTCATATATTCTATCTGAATGTCCTTGAAGGACCTCCCTCATCCATTCAGGTCCCGACAATATGCTATCCCTAATAGGTTCCCTTGAGTGCATAGACATATCCATCGTAACCAACCACAACCATGCTATTATTATATCGATATCAAAATCATCAAAGTCTAGTGCAACTGTTTCACCTGCTGCTACTTGATCATTACACGTGCTACTTTCACCCACCTCCATATGCGCTATGCCATCACATGAAAAAAGAAGATAAACACAATACATAAGTAAGGAATCTAATAATAATCAACAATAGCCACAAATTTTTTATAATCGCATCATAAAAAAGACCAAAGTATCTCAAATACATAAGTCATAGAGTGAAATTAAACCAAATATATAAATCCATAGCATACTACTCAACATCTACTTAAAGAGATTCAATAAGTCCACGTCTCCTTTCAGGTAGCGATATGATGAAAGCCTCTCTCCAAGTGGCATTAAGGCATGAATGGTTGACAGCTTTGTTATAAAGATTCTGCTCCAAATCAGGCATGCTGTTAAGGACGGCAATCACGGCTGCTATGGAGTAGGGGTCTACAGGTGATGGGGCATCTGAGGTCACAGAGCCACCACTTGTTGATTGACCAGTCCTCATTTTAATCATTTCTTGAAGGGCTTTGCAGGTGTCACTAACATCAAATCTGTTACTCTTCCTCCTCCTCCTCTTCGCATTTGGAGTCTTATCCTGCTTGTGTTTATTACGATCTGAGGGAGTAGTCGCATCAGGTATGAAGGCTTCCTCATTAGTATGATGTTCATCAAATTCCTCTGGATCACCCACTGCATAACCACTACCACCATCACCACCGTCGCCACCATTGTCATCTCCCTCCGAGGACGCTATCATTTCTTCTGCATTTCCTGATGTATAGTCCCCAGTAGCATATGTATCCCCAAAGACGATACACAAATCAGGATACTGAGGAAACCCATCCTTTCTGAATTTAGCCCATTCGCTATTACCCTATAATTTATACAATAATGACAGATGTAAGCATCATAATCAAAGATTGCAATACAATATAAACAAAATGACCCAAGTAAATTGATACCTTGATGTGAGACTCCCACACACTTTGATCCTCCACAGTGATGTATTGTTTATATTATCCCATCCAAATCCAGATTGTGACAAAAGTTTCTTGAAACTACCATACTGTCTCTTCAGTTTGTTGACCCTGTTCTTTAACTGAACCATACTAAAGTTGAGTCCAGCCCGTTTATTGAATTCGGCATGTATGTTACTCCATCCTGCTTTGTTGTAGGTAGAACTGGTGCGATTTCCCTTTTTTACCTCTGTTACCAACACACTCACAAGCTCATTGGTCAAAGGTTCAGTCCACTTTGCCATACAAACCTCTTTCTGGGAAGCCATCTAACCTTAACTAGTTGAGCATCAAATGAGCCATATCAATTGGTGTACCGGTTCAAGCGCATAGACTTTGATGTCGATATCACATCAATATAATGTTCTATGACTATCAATAAAACAAAACGCACAAAGAAAATTAAAAGAGAATCATCCTCATGTAAGATTGTACAAGCAACCATATATTGCAAGCAAAATGAAACTATACCCTACCTACCAAACATGAAAAGGAAGATGACAATTTATAAGACCATTCGGTTTAGCAAACTTTGCAGGCATCGTTGAGTTTTTCTGCAAACCCAATGATCTCGCATTTGCGAATTCTACAACCAAATTTTTGTGCGGGGTCATCTATATAAGTAACCATGCAGAAAGATGTGTGAGATCAAGCCATACAAAGCCAAAATTTCAACTTTTTAGTCCAGAAGTTGCGACACCTGTAATTGGAGGCGGCGGCGCGAAGTTGCTTGGAGGTGAGGAGGGCTTTCGCGGCGTCGATGTGGCGCTGGTCGTCGTCGAGGGTGCTGTGCAAATCAGTTTGTGATCATATTAACAAAGATAATCAAATGAGAAAAAATAGTCTTTATACACTTTAAGAATAGTGCATGTGAAATAAATCCTAAACAATCTCACACGTCATTCTATACTAACGAGAGAAAAACACCGTAACCCACAACCAATGTGGCAATAAAAAAAAAAAAAAAAAAAAAACTGCCATTCCATAAGTGGTCGTGTTCATGTGTAATCAATAAGCATGTTCTTTTCATCGATGTGGTTTATAGCTATAAAATCATTTTAAGTCCAGTGAAATATTTTCAAAACAGAACATGTTCATCTGAAACAAAGGATTCAAAAATGTTTAACAAAGTATGACAATGGTCGACCATGACCATTGATGCCCTATTTCTTCCATGAAATCAGGTGAAAATCAAAGTCACAAGCAATTTATTCCACTTTGGATAAAAGAAAAAGGAACAGATCAAAGTAAGCACAAAATCTTGTATCCAGATGACAAAGCAAGAATGTAACCGGTCGATATAAATAATATTCAATTACGTATCCAAGAAAGAAGACAAAACCAATGGAATAGGAAGGAAGGGTCGTCTGAAATCATCATAAATACAAGTTAAAAAAATGTTCATCATGATTATCCTGAGCAAATTAAGGGCAAAAAGGACAAGAAAAATGAGCAAAAAAGCAAAGAAGCTCATTGCAGACTCGTTCTCACCTCTCTCAACACAAAGAAAACGAACTCCTAAATACCAACTTAGTCAACAATCGAAGGACTAAATCCTCAATAGCAAAGGAGCTCGGGGTTGCGGACTGACCATAGAATCCCATCGCAAAGCATTTGAGAACCACGGATCAACTATGACAAGACACATTAGCAATGAGAATGACATGTCTAGTTGGAGAGAGAGAGAGAGAGAGAGAGAGAGAGAAGGAACACAATATGGATGCGAGATGAGGGCTAATTAGAGCTGTGGGAAATCGAGGAATCAAATGTACGTAAGATGAGAGGAAGTATGATCATTCACCTCAGTGAATCCAAGTAGAGATCGGCTAAAGAAGCTTCGATTCGGTCACCTCAACGTGGCTGGTGAAGCTGCAGACAACACGAAGATCGTTCCTTTGCTGCTATGATGAATGAACGAGAGAGGTAAGGAGCTTAGGAGAAGGAGGAGAAGGAGAACGAAACGAGAGGAGATGGAGAACGGACTTGGATCGTGGACGGAGGCCTTGACGGTGTCGAGGGAGACGTCGTCGGAGGCGTGGAGGGAGACGTCGTCGTCGGAGGCGTCGAGGGAGACGTCGTCGGATGCGTCGAGGGAGACGTCGTCGTCAGAGGCGTCGAGGGAGACATCGTCGTCGGAGGCGTCGAGGGAGACGTCGTCGAGGTGATGAGGAGAGGCAGAGGAGGAGAAGGAGGCAGAGATGTGCAGAGGAGAAAGAGGGAGTCACCATTAGAAAGAGGGAGTCGATTAGGGTTTCATCCGGCTTTAGTTTCGATTTTTATTTCGAAATAGAAAAATAGCTTTTTTTTATTTCTAATTTCTTGTCCGAGTAACTATTTCGGAACAAAAATCTATTTCGAGAAATAGAAAAGTGGAATAATTTTACCAAACGGATTTCTATTCCAGAACTGTTTCTGGAATAGAAAAACAATTTCTGGAACAGAAATAGCGCGCAATCATGCGCGCCCCTGGCAGCTTGGATTTCAATTATTTTCTACTCTGTATAGGGAATAGGAAATAGGAATTATGTTTGAGCAGCGAGGCGAGCGAGGGGTGACGGCGTCTAGCAGTGGTGTCGAGGGAGGTCCAGTGACGACGAGCACGCGGTGACGGCAAGCACACGACGATGGCGACGCAACGGCGACGAAGGCATGAGTCTCACAGCACCAACGACAGCACCAACGGCACAACGAAGACGGCGACGGTTGCGGCTCAACCCATGGCCAAGGGGGGAAGAGCTCGGTTCAGGCAAAGGTGGTGACGGATCGGAGCAATGACAGCCCGAACAGCTGAGCGAGCAGTGGCAAGAGGTGGTGATGGTGGCTTGGGGATGGCGGCAGTGCCTTACGACGGCACAAACGGCGCGACAGCTCGTCGAGCTCAACGGCGAGACGGCTCGGCGGACAAGCGGTGGGTGGTGGGGGTTCGGTGGCCAAGAGGTGGTGGTGAGTCGAGCATGGGGTGGCGATGGGGTGGTGGGTGAAGCAGCAACCAACGAGAGGAAGGAAGAAGAAGAAGAAGAGAAGAAGAAGGGGGGTTTCGGCTGAGAGAGGGGGAAAGAGAAGAGACAAAGAGGAATAGAAAAAAGTTGGGGGCAAGAAGTAACGTGAGGAGGAAAAAGGGGAGAAAAGAAAGAGGGAGAGAAAGGGAAAGGGGGGAAGAATGAACAGAAGGCGGGGAAATCACGTGGGGGAGAGGGGTTAGGTGTTTTTTTTTTTTTTTAAACTTGGCCAATTCCAATTCCTCTAGTTCCGGTTCCCATACGAACTGAAACCAGAACCAGGAACCGCCAGTTCGTAGAAAAAGAGAACCGGGAACCGGAACTGGTCCCTGTAGAACCGGGGGTTATACCCCCCTACTCCCAAGCCTATACGTTGCACAACATCGGGTATATAAATTGATGGTTTGAAATTTTTTTAAAAAATGAGTTGCTATTAGTCTATTAGGGTCAACTTGAAACCAAGTAAAGTGTGAGAGCATATTCACTTCCTATGCAATCAAAAAATCTAGAATCGGAGACTTGATTACACTAATTAATTAATTAGTGCATTTTCAGTACCTAATCCTATTCACTTTTTGTTAGGCAGTCTATATTGATTTTATATCTATTCACTGACATATGAGATGATCATGTAGATACGCAATCACTAAATTAGGAATCAGCAAGCAAGTAAGCATTAGATAAGTTCCAAGGAAAGACAAGCATTTAATGCCAAGAAATAAGTAATTGCCAATCCTAACTAGTCTAAATGGTAGCCATAGTCATCATATTGAAAGCACGCAACCAATTGATAAATCGTCTCAAAAATGAAACATTAAAACCCTATTGTAAAGCCTTAGGAGTTTGTTCAATTTTGAGCTCGATCATTTTTATCAATGGTTTCCCCACACTTTTAGAGAAAACTACCCAAAAAAAAAAAAACTATTTTAAAAATATTTTTCTGATTTTAGAAAAGAAAAAGATTCTCGGAAATGTTTTTAATTTTTTTAAAATATTTATTTTAAAATAATTTTTAAACAAAATATTTAATAGAAAAATTTTAATTTTTTTCGGAAATGAGATTTGGGTAAGGTCTCCGGATCTAATCCAGGTCGGGACCGACCCGAATCCGTTGGGTCGCGCATCCCAGGCCCTCACACGAACTGGGCTCATCATATTGAGCCTAGTCTGTCCCCAACTTAATAATAAAAAACGAAAGAACAAACTAGTCCAAATGGCGCAAACCAGACCAAGCCGAGATTCTTCTAACTCACATCAAGTCCAAGCCTACTCAAACATAGCCCCTCAAGCCCGACACAGTTCAGAACAAAACAGAAGCCGAAAACCGACTAAGGCCAAAGCAGATCCGGTTCGGGCATTATGCCCAACGCCTAGTAGGTGTCAACGGAGGGGCCACATCCAGAGACGTCCGAGATAAAAGCCCAAGCCAAAATCATGATATAGCGAACAAACAATGCCCAAGGTAGACTCCGAAACGACCCATTCACGTTAACACAAAGCATATATGGCGAACGACAAGCCTTGGGCTCAGTCAAGTTGAGACAAATTGAGGGCATTGTCACTAGAGATGGCCCTACCCGACTCGACGGCGGTGATTGGATGGCGAACTGGAAATATGTCGGCCTCAGTTCGGCTGGCTCGCACGTCTCAGAGCTGGGATCATCGGGAGAACCAATTTGAAACAAACAGAACATGGGCTTACCGGGAGTATGGGCGCTGAAAAAAGAAACCGCGAGCGTCGCCGTTCGTTGGGGGCAGGCCTATCCGATGGCACGAATTTCACTCCTTAGCTTAGCTCCCACTCCCCATCTCACTTGCTCTCTCTCTCTCTCTCTCTCTCTCTCTCTCGGTTGTTCTCGCGCCCTCTTGCTCGAATCTCGCTCTTCCGGTTGCCCCCTCGCTCTCCCCCTCTAGCTGAAGAAGAAGCCCGCAAAAACCGACTAACCCCCCTCGTTGGCCGCTCTCCTCTCTCGCTTTCAAGCCACGAAGCCAGCTATTGCCAGACCGATCGTATCGTCCTTGCCTCATCCTTCTCTGTCCTTTTCGTCGTTTGTCGGCAAGCCAACGTCCAATGGTAGAGAAGGAGAAGAGAAGAAGATAGGGCCGGGCTGGGGAAAAAGGAAAAGAAGAAGTGGGCTGGACCGGCCCAGGCGGGAAAAAAGAAAAGGGCAAAGGAGGGGCCGGGCTAAGGCTGGCCCTACCCCGGCCTGGCCACGTTTAAAAAAAAAAAAATTAATACTAATAATGCAAATGTTCTTAATGTCCATATGTGATGCAATTTAATAAAATCGAGATGCATTTTAATGAAAATGATTTAATTTACAATTTACTTTTTGTAGAGACTAATTATGCGATTAAGTTTTAGATGAAAAGACAAAATTTAGATGTTAATAGCGTGATATTGGTCTTTTCATATATCAAAATTTGAAAGTGGTCTATTTCTTACCTTTACCAACAAAAAAAAAAAAAAAAAAAAAAAATGAAAGTGGTCTAATCCGGACCCTTTAAGTCCAGGCTGGGTTAAAAATTTAGACCGGCCCTCAGGACCCAGTTCGGAAACACTTCATACATATTGACCTATATTCTCAATCTAGACCGGACTTATTGTATTCAACCCACATTTTTTATTATCTCTTTTCTATCATATCTTTTTTTTTTTGTGTTCACTAATCTTTTTTCTATTTTTATTTTCCCTTTTCTTTTATTTTTTTCTTTTTTCTTTATTGATCGAGACTTCACCAAATACAAATGGCGTTTGGCTACGTTGTTTACTCACTTTGGGGAGATGTAATTGCATCTCTAAGGCTCTCCAAAGGACTTTATTTAAATGCAAGGTTAAAAGTGTCTTGAGAAGTTGCATTTTCGGAATGTTGAGCTTGATTTAATGAAAAGATTTTCTCCCGTAGGAGTACTGAGTAGTGCCAATTGAAGCTCTTCCTGCATGAAGACAGTCATTAAGCGACAAAGGCAAGACTAGATCCCATCACCAGTTTCTCACAATATTTTACTTGATATTTGACACGACGTGTAAAGAGTGAAAATGAGCATATGTCCTACCATCTACCTTATCAAATACTAAGAAGAATCACTAGCTACTGGCACATAAAAGTATATATGAACCATGTAACAGATATTAGCCACTGATATGTAATTTGAATTTAGTTCAAACTACCTTGTGAATTAGGCCATCGTCAAGAATTGAGTTGCTCAATTTCTCGAAAAGCTCGTATAGCGCTTCGACTTCATTACTTGTAACTGCAACCTACAAAGTCAAAGCAGAAAACAAAAGTGAAGATCCTCTCCTAAACCTTGGACGACAAAAACGCCATAAGCGTCCAAACGACCAAAACCAACCAAATGCATTGCAATCTCGAGAAGTCGTGAAGCCTTAAAAAACATTAACGACTCATTTTCTGGATTGTTCAACACAAAATTTTGAATTTTCTAGCAAAATCAACCGGATCATTCCGTGCCCCTGCAAGCTCCAGTAGCATTCTCTCCATTTACTAGACCGAAGAGGTATGACTATCCATTCACACCGAATTCTCTCCGTCCAGCTTTAACAACAAACACGGCAATAAAAGGCACTCACATCTCGTCTCGCTGGAGAGGTGGCTGACGTCGCCGAACCGGTAGCGACCACCCTTCTTGCCGTGCCTCGCCCGGTTGTTGCAGCAACTGCTGACGGCGAAAGCGAGGATCTCAGCTATCGATAGGAGCGGTATGCAAGTGGCGCAGATCCGATACCGCTTGCTGATCGTCAGAGAGCTCGATCTCTGCCCAAAAAACAACAAAATCAAATCACCGCCCGCTACAAAAAAGAACGCATCCGTCCCACCAAAACGGCACTACCCATTTCGCGGAAAACGGAAATGAAGCGGAAACGAAGTCAAGTCCAGATTTTTTACCGAATCGACAGCACGGAGTCGAGCTCCAAATCGAAGCTCCCCCCGGAAGAGCGGGAGCTCGCGACCTACCGACGAGTCGTGGCTGGTTCTTCGGGCCTCCATTCTCGGTCGCGAAGAACCATAAGCTAGAGAGAGAGGGGGGGTGTTCTCGGGAAGGAGATCTTTGGCTCTGCTCTCCGAGAGCTTGTGATGGAGAACGGACGACAGAGAAAGCCACGCGGGAAAAGGACAAGAACGTCAAGAAGATGGAGCTCGGGACCAATGATGTCGCGCAGGACCAGCGTAGGCCGACATCCTTGCTGCCCACATAAATAATGCACCGCCTCTCAACCTTGGAAAGATGGATCTTCTTCCTCTCTTTGTTTTACTTCTTTTGTTGTTTAAGAACGTGTTTGCATCTGACATGGCCAGCGAAGCGGACGGATGACTTTCTGGATTACCATCATCTCAGAGGACTAAGATAAGGATATTAATTTGAGGTGCAGGATTAAATCCTGCACTTTACAAAAAAACAAGAAAGTCTAAGAATGAATTGAGAATTAAAGTAAGAAAGATAAATAAAAATAAAAATAAACAATGCGAAAAAGGATAAGATGGGACGACGTGGCTTCAAGTTGATCAAGAGACCTCGAATTGAAAGAGTTGGGGTTTTCGAACTAAGCGTGCCTTGCCTTAGATCACAAATTGCGAGTGAATTTCGTCAACATCACATGGATAGATAATTTAGCTATTGATATTTCTATGTCTCAAGTTAAAGTTCATGCATCTTTTCGGTTATTTGGAAAGGGGGATATTTAACCATATATGGAATAGAAAATTATATGATTTGGAATGTGGTCGGGATAGTATTATCATTTTTTAAGTCCATAAAAAAATTCAGATTTGTTATAGCGATCTGATCAACTGCGCTAGAAATAAAAAGAGTTTATATATTATAAAAGGGCCATTTAAATTATACAATTTGATGGGAACGCCATATCTGATAATTGAATTTTATTACTAGCTTTTGTTATCTATGAAAAATCACCATAATACTATTTTATCTCTATGGATTTGAAATAAAAGAATTATCTTATTTTGGCGGCTTATGAATTAAAGCGGTACAAATGTTACACTATTAATTGTCCTGGCAAAAGACATTAATTATGTCTTCGGGCCTGTTTGTCTGCACTTAAAGAAAAGCAAAAACTTCCTTTCCTTTCAAAATTTAAATCATATTCGAAATTCAAATGATTATGAAAGTTAATATTAATTTTACGTGTCAATATTTAAATATCAAAGTGCATGAGCTACAATATTTGAAGTAAATATGAAGTAAAACTAAATTCAGACAGGCACAAAAGATTTCTACCTGAGTATAATACGACATGTGTTTTATATGTACATAATTTATTTTACTCGTGAAAAGCAAATATTTTTCTTTATGTTAGCAAACACAAGCATCTTGCTAACAAAGCAAGCGACTCCTTGATTTAATCCAATAATTGACTTATGCATCTTTAAGTGGCTTTATACGTTTCTAAACCTCTACTTTGCCCAACTCCTTTCAAAGGGAAAAAATTAACTTTCCGAGCCTTTATTTTGACTCTTTTCTGATCAAATTCTTCACTTTTAGTTCGTCTTCAATTCTTTCATCTAGTCCTTCCAACACTAAATTTAGCCGAATTCTATTGGCATGGATATGGACAACTTTATCATGTTACATGGATAAAATATTTTCATTACGAACATCTCTGTTAACTAAATGTTATCCATGTCACATTCTAATAATGTCTACATTGGCTAAATTTCTCCATATACACTCATGTGGCTGTCCACCCATCCTATCCGCACAATATTTTGGCATCACCCGACAGCCATATCAACTAAATTTGGTCAGATTTGGTGTGGGGCGGGTTGATTCAAAAATTTATCAAAATAAAAGGATTTGGGTAGACAAAATTAGATGTATAGGAGACTTGGTTAGGGAAAGTCCGAAAGTTCAGGGAAAAAAAAGTAGAAATTTTGTGTTCTGTTCTTTTTTTCTGTCTTTTTAAAGGGAGTCGATGACCAAGGCCAGCAAAGCCAAACCTGCTTGTTTTGTCCAGAGATACCGCAAGAATAATGAATTAGCAATGATTGGCACGTTAGTCTACTACTAACACGAAGATAATTAGACTGCATGTGGAAGCAAGGAGCGCGTTTTGTCTGCGGCTCCATTTGATAACGACTTCTAGGGCGACTAAACTGACATGGGTTTCCTTGAACTTGGTACGTTTATCTATTCGCTTGTATCCCCAAAAAATAAATAATCTTAAAATATTTTATAAAATAAATGTACATGTCACTTAAAATAATTAATTAATACAAAGTATTTTCATTATCGATAATAATTGATATCTAAACATTATTTATTCGTATATTTTCATAAATAATGTAAACGATCATTTTTAAGAAAATATTTATTAAGTAAATAAATACACCCAAATGTTTGATTAATCGATTGGCCTCCTAGTCAACACCGTAGGAAGAACAAAACTTGAACGACGTCACGCCCACGAGGCATGTTGGACCTTTCTTATCGTCTCGTTCCTTTGAGGTGAAGTGTCGGATTCCGATTTAGAGGGGGCCCTTGGGAGGACGAATCTTGCCCTCACGCCAACACCCAAACTCAAAAAATACTCGTGGGTACGCTTTCTCCATACGTTACTGACGAGAAAGTGGAGCTTTATGTCTTTTTGAGGCCATTGCGGAATCTTATATGCACCAGTCATCTAATTAAAGGCTTAAGATTATCAAGCCATTGTCACCGGAATTGTTCCTACAATGAAATATGTTTAACCGGAAGTCGTTCTTTGACTTTTATTAAAAGGGATTAGGGTCCTGCACGAACTCTGAATAGAAGATATCTTACATAAGAAATTATCAAACTTCATTAATCCAAACGATATTATACAATCCCAACCAAGTCAGAATTTAATCGACGACAAGACCCAAGAGTTATAAAGTCAGTATCGAACTATGTCAGAATTTAATTAACAACACAGCTTGAGAATATAAATATAAGATGTCAGAATTTAATTGATGGTGCGGTATCGAGATAAAAACACAAGCCATAATCTAATCGACCATGCGAATCTGAAAGCTACCGCTAAAGAAATTTAAAGTACAATAAAAGAAATGTAAAGATAATTGAAAGATAACATTTTGCTTAATTTGTGCGAGGGTCCTTTGTTGAATAATTAGTGGTGTTTATAGTGAAGGTGTGGTAATCATTCCTCGACGATGTTCGGCAGTTGTGTTTCTTCAAGTAACTTCCATACCAATCCTCATCATGTGTTGATAGTTTGTAGCCATCGAAGATTGTTCCATGACTTGTGAATAGGAAGTTCTCCCTCCACAGCGTGCATCCTCAGTACTAACCGTCTTGATGATTTCAAGTTTTAAATGGTATCCGAAATACTTTTAACCACCAACTGTTTGTTATCGTATTTCAGTAATTGGACATGTGATATTAAAGAATATCATCATCTATGGTCATGGTCATGTGTTAGCTCATGTGCCCATCGATAGATTAATACTACAAGATGATGCTCATGTGCTATGCACGTGACTGTCTTTGTCTCTACTCAAATGCCACGTGTTTTCTCACTTTCATGCAAAGCACATGTGCATCGATGACCAAATTATTTTTTGATGTCAACACAATTTTAGAAGTGTTAATAGGCCAGTTCGGTTTGGTTTTAACATAAATGATATATAGTTTTTATGACATGAACCATACATAATCCAACTGAAATGATGGTTCGCGTG
Source organism: Eucalyptus erythrocorys (assembly GCA_014182555.1). Taxonomy (NCBI): domain Eukaryota; kingdom Viridiplantae; phylum Streptophyta; class Magnoliopsida; order Myrtales; family Myrtaceae; genus Eucalyptus; species Eucalyptus erythrocorys. Next base: position 41,631,475 of record CM024599.1, on the reverse strand, counting down.
TGTTCGTTTTAGGTTTCGGCTTGTGAGATTTTGTGGAATTACTACAAACTATTCTAAAAGCTTAAAACAGTTATCAATGGTCTCATCAAATCTCACATGTTATCAAAATTAGAAGTCCTGAGTTCGAATCTTTCCATATCACAATCGCCTCCTCAATTAAATATATCCATGCTTAGTATTAGGCAAAAAGACCAAACTAAGCGTGAGAAGAGTGTTAGAATATTTAAATAATAAATCATACATTTATCTAAAAGCTTAACCTTCTAAAATAGTTGACAGTGATTTCACCAAACTTCATACGGCTCACACCCTTTTTTTACCCTCTCCTTCCTTTAAGTCCCTTCAGATCCTCCGTCACAGGCTCACGACAAAACAGAAAATTGAAACATTCCCAGTTTAGATCTCGTGCGAGGCAAACATCCGTTGGATTCAACAAATGAAGAGAGAGAAGGGGTGAATGTTCACGTTGATGTGAAGGAGGCGGAACTGCTGCTGGAGGAGGTCGAGGTGAAGAGGAGGGAGGGAACTGTTTAGTGTTTCAGTGTTTCCTTTTCTATTTATATTTAATATGTTCGCAGGTCGATTCGAGTGAGATATTTTTGACACCCTCAATCAATATTCTTAGTATTTCCAACCGAAAAACTTGACTTGCATGCTCCATGGACTGGATCACCAGCACCGGCATCGGCATTGGCTTCAGTCCTTCCTCCACGATGGATGCTCTTCTTTATGGCCCTGGCTTTTCGGCTCGTGCATCGTGTCTCCATTATTAGCACACTGCTCCATATTTAAAGTAAGGTTTGTGTACTTTGGATTGATTCGTGGTCTTTGTTGAACGCTTCTTCATCTTTTACGTTGGGTGCGCTAGCGAAGATGGAGCACCATATAGCACACGAGTGTTTACGCAGCTTTTGACTAATCATCATGACGTTGCATTCCTACTTCGAATGGCCAAGACCACCCCTCTCATTCTCGTTCTCGATATTGTTTTTCTTTTTTTTTTTTTCAAATTTAAACCGAGTATTTTGCATAATCCAAAAACTTATTTCAAAAGATCTTGCTCGAATTGTCCGAAGCAGTGGAGGGGCTAGAGAGGTTGCAAACAACACGGAAATAGATGTGTAAGAGCAAATTGCGTCGATGACATGCTGCTGCTGCTGTTCCTACAAAAGGGAAGTCGCCCGTTCCCTCCCTCAGAAAATCTTGAAGAGCAGACCACCGCGACTGGTAAAGAAGGGAGCAAACACGAGCGACTCGACGACCATTAGCTGGATGAGGATGTTTAGTGGCGGGCCTGAAGTGTCCTTCAATGGATTGCCAATGGTATCTCCCTTATCAACGGCCCTGTGAATTTCTTTAGGGTAATGGGTCTTTGCGTACTCGGTCTTTGCGTACTCAGAAGCACCAGCCTGGAAGCAAATTCAGGATATTAAGTAAAAAATATATGTTAAGTCAGTCTAGTTTTCTTAGCAGGTCACTGAGCCACCACAGACGAGTATCATCAACAAAAACTAGCTTTCGAGCAGTTGGGAGCAGCTGCATACCCTAATGTACTTCTTCGTTTTCTTCCATGCTCCACCAGTGTTGGATGCCGAAATTGCAATCTGTTGAAACCAAGCCCGACAAAAAATATGCATCAGGAGATTAATTATGCATAGATACGATAATAAGAGCATTAATCATCAGTTCACCAACCTACACAAATTTTGTTCAACAATGAAGAAACTACAATATCTCAACCCCGTTTAACCAGCATTCCATCGAGAGATGCACCTTGAGCAACATAAACCACCAAAATAGATTGACATGGATTACTTTGGGAAAGATTACCTGAACAACGGAACTAATAGAACCAGCCAAAACACCAGACAGCATCTCTACTCCAAAGAAGGTCCCAACAATAAGTGGTGTAAGCATGACAAGGGCACCAGGTCGAATCATTCCCCTGAAAGATGCATCAGTTGAAATTTCGAGGCATCCGCTCATGTAAGGGGACCTATAAAGCCTGCAGTGCACTCTTAGCTGATGCATCCTGAGGTCCGCCTTAACCATCTTCAATGCGACAGGTCCCACTCTTTTCATGGTCATAGCAGAGAACCAGTTAGGAAGCATGGTGCCCACGATCAAACCCATGAAAACTTTGGGTGTCGGGATATCAACAGGAGAAATTGCTGCACGACTCACAAATGCACCAAACAGAGCGATAGACACCAGGGAAGCTGATTCAATGATGAATCCCTACATACCATATAAGTGACGGAAAAAGGTCCATATGCTATTAGATTTAAATTATAGGAAAGTATAATTTGTGTTATCTAAATAGCATCGACATCAATATACAACACGACATAACATGACACGCCGACTTATCGTTTCCCAAAAAATAGAAAATTTTAGCATGTTGCATATTATATTATAAATATATATATGATAAATTATCATTTTTATAATTATTTTAATCAAATTAATTTGATTCAAATTCATAAATAAATAAATACTAAAAAAATCATAGAATGAATTTACACTAAAAACATTAATCCACCATTTATTATAATCATTCATTGTTTCAATTCGACGAATTCAACTTCATTCCAATAATTCACAAAATTTGAAGAAAAAAAAACAAGCAATCTATATTCTTGGCTCATGCGTCAGCGCATCAGAAAAGAAAAAAAACTAACTTGAAAAGTGAACTGTGCGTTACGGGAAATGAAAGTCGGAAGAGAAGAGAAAACTAAATTTTTTTTCCCTATTTTTTTTATTTTTTTCATATTTATATTTTGATGACTCATTTATTGAATTTTTAAAATTGACGCCATGCGTGTCGAAATTCCAAACATGCATGTCGGAATTCTAGATTGGCGTGTTGAAAAGAGTCCAAAGTTGATCATGTGTCGGATTTTCCAATAACCGTTGACCGAGTGTTGGAGTGTTCGACACAATACGAAGGTTCTGGAACAATGTTGATGCTTTCGTAGGCTAATTTTAAGAAAGATAGATGAAAGGCAGCACCTAAACGGAAGAAAGGTGATTATAGCCAAACACCATGCCACACCAGCAAGAATTTAAAAAGACTTGCACAACTAACGTCATATTTAGTCATTTATGGTGAAAAAGAAAATAATTGGATAATGGTGTTAAGTCTAGATGACATGAACATAATTTCATGAAAAATTCCTACGCGCAAACACCCTCTACTCTGCCATGTTACGGACTTTATTAAAATAAACTACTAAAAAGACAACAGTACAGTGTCAATACTATATTCACATGCAAGGATTGGCCTTACCTTCAAAATGGCAACTCTAGTATTGCTTAACGGAAGTCTACCGTTAAGGGTTCGCCGGTCAAAGTAAACAACCTTAGCAATTCGTTTAGCATTGTCGCTGATGGGACTGTAAGCACCTATGGCCAATTGAGTGGCAATGGTACTTAGCATCCCAACGGCAGCCACAGCAATTCCATACATGGAAGCAATACTATAACTCAACAAAATGCTAATGGCAGCAAAAATTGGGATTTTGACAAAGGCAAGGCCAAACCCAACAATCGCGGTGGCAAAATCTTGGAAAGAGCTGCAAAAAAAAGGATCATTAAGTGGTCAGCACATAACCATCAACAGTACTAAAGATTCATATCATTCATTTACTTGGCAATTTTAACACCTGACGTCATCGTTGGTGTATAATTTAGTGAATAACACAGTGACTAGCCCAGCCCAAAGACCAACACCAGCACAGACGGACAGCTGCCTGCAAGATCGTATCAATAATTAGCGACTACATTTGCTCAACGTTTTAACCCAATCCAGTAAAAGTCCGCTGACACTAAAGCATGTCACATGACCAACATTAGAAGGAAGCAGCATTTAGGATCAGAAAAATATAACTATCATCGAAGAGTTTACCAGTTCTTCACAACTTTCGGCAACCCAAAGTTGTAAACTGTAAATGATGGGGGCAGAGCAATCCAGCTAACTATAAAAATTCCAAAAGTCATTAGAATTGTAGAAATAATAAGTTGCTTCCTCACTGCAGGGTTGATTTCCTTCACTTCCTTGATTTTTGAGAAGTTAGTCGTAAAGAGAGTTGTCATCAAACAAACAAAAATACCCATAGAGCTGATTAGCAGGGGATAACACATAGCAGTGAAGTCGTGATCGTTTCCGAAAGAAGAGATGGAAGCAATAACAAGGGCAGCACAGGATGATTCGGCATAAGAGCCAAAAAGATCAATCCCCGTACCAGCAATATCCCCGACAATATCACCAACAAAATAAGCAATCACCTGAATGATTAAGGTCAACCTCATTTATGACTAAAAGTGAGTGATAAACTTAGGAGATAGAGCTACAGTAAGAGAGTCCATACATCTGGGTCTGGTCGATCTTCTCGGAAATCTGGCTCAGGCTGAGTTTCTTCAAGCAGATGAACACAAACATCAGCAGCCTTGGCATAAATTCCACCAGCGGCTCTTCCAAAGAGAGCCATAAAAGATCCACCCAGACCATAACCGGCAATAGCCTCAAAAAGGCCTTCCCAGTCATTGCCATAGTACAGCTTTAACAGATTGATTGCAATATAGAGCACGAGAAGACCGCTAGCAGCAAGAAGAAATCCCAACACTGCACCAGTCCTGAAAGCAGAAAAGAAACCTTTTCCAACGCCCTTACTCTCTTCCAAGGCAGTCCTGGCATTAGCAGAGATAGCAATTTGCATAACAAGGAAACCAGAGAGGACTGATGTGAAAGCACCAAGTAGGAATGAAACAGCACTGAAAACGGCAGTGGCAAGTGCAGGCTTGCACACGTTTGAAGGATTAAACCTGCAAGGCCGGCTTTGGGTGCTGAAGCTCTCAACAGAGCCGAGGCAGAGGAAGATTAGGATCGCAAAAGCAACCATGAAAACCCCACCATACTGGTACTCCGTCAACAGAAAAGCTTTCGCAACTGTTCAATCACAAATGATAACTTAGCCTCTCCGAGTCTCTATCAAGCAAATAAAGCAACAATCTGATTCTTGACATTCTACTTATGTGTGACGAAAGAAGGTATAATTCAGTTAAATCCAGTTACTTCATTCCGTTGCCTAGTTTTGTGCAAGCTAGTGTCAAGAAATAAGAAAGCCTAACCTGCAGCACCTCCAAAAGAGTAACTTAAAATACGATACGGTGTCTATTACAATTCACATTTGGCAAGTTGGACAAGGCAAGTGTCAAAACCCACTGGCGGAAGAGTGACGAGAACATAATGAGGAGGACAAGATGGGAAAAGGGATGACAGAAAGTACCCAGTTCTGCAAAGTACTTGATGAAATGCAAAGAATTAACTACAACGTCCCAGACCCAAAATGTTGTTGTAAACACATCTAAACATTAATTTAAAATTAAAGCCTTACAAACAAAGAAGAAACTAGAAACATATTATGACCTACAATAAACGGTAGGTTAGAACCAAAAATTAGACCGAGATTATGGAAAAACATTAGAACTAAAGTTAGAACTAAACCTATATGTTAGAACTAGAAGAGTAGGGTAAACTACTATAGAACTGATAATGCTCTAGTTCTAAAGATTCTTCAAATTAGAGTGATAAGTAATGGGTATGAAACATTGTCAAATGAAAGGACTGTTGAGGAAATTTCCCAAATTGATTTTGAAGATTGACAAAATTTATCCAGCATAAAGACTTTGATTATGATGATAAGTATTTTTCAGATAGAAAATTTGGTGGAATTGATCAAACGATATTAATCTAAAGCAGAGTCATGGCTTAATTATTTCCTTCAAACGGCTAGGAAGAAGATAATATCGTCGTGCAATGGCTACTGGCAATTAGTCGAATTTCTTACCTTATATATGAGGAGTTTCGAAAGGAAAGTTTTTCAAATATTTCTCGGAGATTGAACTTTCCTGGAACTATACTTAAGGCGAAACATTCTTTCCAAGTTGAAGCGCTCGACTCATGGAAAGCAATTTCCAAACTGCTATATGAGCAGTAGAATCTACGAGAAGCTTTACTCTTAAGATGCGCATGACAAAATTTCTAAAATATAAATTGATTTCTAGTCAGAAATTGATTTCTCAATTTCTATTTCAGAAATTGAGAAGTTAAAAATTTTAGCTTTTGATTTCTTCTTCCAATCTATTTTTAGAATAGAAATCTGTTCTAGAAATAGAAAAATCAAATTGCGTTATCAAACGGATTTCTGTTCCAAACCTGTTCCGAGGAACAGAGAAACAGAGAAATAGAGAAATAGAAATTTTATCATGCTCGCCCTTGGCATCCTTAAAACGATCAAATGTTATAAGCAAAATCTAAGCCAAGAGACAGATTGGTTGGATAATCCACCAGGAGATGTATCCAGCAGTCAACTTGGATAGGAAGGAGTATAAAAGGAGGTCTCGATGCTAAAGGGAGTGAGAGCATGAGAGAATTGAAGCTTATAATTCCAAAGTTTGAAGAGTATTTCCGATCACATACATTCGTCTTTGTGAGTAATATTATATAATCACTTAGAAGTTGAGAGCATGTAAGGAGTTATTCGCATGAATTTGGGTATTCACTGCTCAAATGTTGTAATATCTTATTGGTTCTTAATAGTGGAATCTAGCTAATAGACTGTCGCGAAGGAAAGTGGACGTAGACTTATCATAAGCTGAACCACTATAATTGTTGTATGTAATTTTCTCTATTCTTTAATCTTTCATTTATTCTGTTTATTGCACACTATAAAGTCTATCATTGCGTAGTTCTTCATCAGACATTGCAGAAGTTGCAGAAAATTTGATCACTGCAAAGTTTTTCATCAGACTTTGTTCTTTCATGATATTGAACTTAGTTATTTTAAATTCCACTTTAATTGTTAATAATCACATGTTCACTCCCCTCTAGGTGAAAGTTAGGAGAAGCAAGAATTTAACACAAAAGAGAACCTTAGAGAAATAGGTTGGTTATCCATGTATTCTTAACTAACATTATAAAATAAGTGTTATGTGAAAAGTATGACAAATTAAGAATGACAATCTCACGAAAATGAGAAATGTTCTATGCCAAATCACAACGTGTGATGATAAATCCTTTTAAAACATTCATTGATGAAGTGAAAAAAATACATTAAAAAATTATGGTTGTACATCCTCAGCAATTCACCTTTTTAATACAATATGATTTTACTAAAGCCAATTACATAGAAAAAAATATATCCTAATTTTAATTAACTTTACCTTGTGTCAATAGTTGCACATACCAAGCTTCTTATAACAAACAAAAAAACAAATGGAAGAAAGGAATTTAACTTTGCCCCTTTTGTTTCATAGATAATTTGATTTTTCTAAAAATTGTGTTTGAATAAGATTTTTTTTGGGAAAATGACAATATTTCTCAGCGTTTGGCTAGAATTTGAACATAAATTGGAAATTATTTTCCATTATTAGAAAAAAGAACTTGCTTTTATTTTTTCGAAAAGATATAAACTATTTGTGTGACACAAGTTGCACACGCTATATTATCAATTGAGATAAGTGCATTGGAAGTCATAAAATTTGTCATAAAGATACAACTAAGTTTTAAAACTTTCAAAAAGTGCATTGGAAGTACTAAAACTTGTTATGAAAATACAAATGAGTTCTGAAACTTTGAAAAAGTGTAATCATAACCTAAAACTTTTCAGATTAATCCAATCAAATTATTTAATTATTTGAATTTTTTGAAAATTTTAGGACTCGATTACACATATGTGACAAGTTTTAAAACTTAATTACATTTAAAAAAAAAATAGAGTTTGATTGCACTTTTGTGACAAGTTTTATAACTCAATTGTATTTTCGTGACAAATTTTAAACTTGCAATGCAATCAACCCAAATAAAATTTTATTGAATCAAATTTTCATAAATAGATACTTCTATAAATCATAAACCGATATTTTTTTCTTCTCTTATGGAATCCGACCTCTGATGCTTAGGCCCCAAGCCTAGTCTGGGGTACTTTAGCTTAGCTACCGAGGTCCTCCACCTAGCCACAAGGTCAAGCTTCACAATCAAAGTCTCGAGGACTTAGGCACAACCAGCAAAGGCCTACGCATGAGCATCAAGGTCTTGGGCTCAGCCTTAAGGGACCAAGGCTGTTAAGAACTCAGACACAGACATCTCGCCCTGTACCTAAGGGCCGAGATCTCTAGTTCAAACATCAATGTCTAGTCATATTTTAGAAAATGATTTTGACTTTTAAAAGCAAAAATCATATTCCTAAAATTGGGCATAGATTTTCTGTTGATAATAAAAAGATTTTCTATTTATTCATTTCCTAAGCTATCTAAATGCTAGAAAATGAGACAAATATTGTTTGATAAAAAATTTTCCGCAAAACAAACGGGATCTTAATCTATCAGATAGATAATTGGAAATGAATCAAATGTACAAAGAAAAATCCTATGTATGTACTCATAAAGAGGATATGAAAGATTGGGCTTATTAGAACTAGAATGTGTTTGTTTAATGGAAAACTTTTTGGTGAAAAGCATGGAAAGAGGGAAGTAATTTTCTGGTGTTTGAATTTTACTTCCAAAAATGTTTTCCTTAAGGATAGATTATGTAATAATATTAAACTATATGAAGGAAACTGTAAATTATAAAATGAAAATGCTATCAAAGCCAAAAGGACAAGAGCTACACCTGTCAACACTCCGCCCAAGAGCCATCTTCGTGAGAACAGATCTACTTGAGTAAATATTATGCTACTGTACTCAGATACATCGCTCAAAGCCCTAGCAGCTGTTACAAACCCTAAAAATGGGTCGCCCCACAAGCAGCAGAAGCTCATGACTTGTCTGAGCTGTCATCAGATTACAAGACTCGAATCTGTCACTATTGCTCAGGCAGATGCGAGATTGACCCAAAAACAAATCTGTTAATGAACAGTTTTATAAAGCAGACAAGTAGTGAAGCTATAGGATCTTTACAAAGTCACCTCCAGAGATCTCCCCCGTTATCAGATCACACATCTTCCTATCCGCGTATAAGCAATGCTCTTCGTCGTCGAGGTAGTCGCCATCGCGCAACTTGAGGAACCACCGCGCCAGGGAGTAGGAGTACGCGATCCCAATGACAGCGCAAACCAGGATGGTGATCTCTGTCTCAAGAGCTGAGAGCAATGCCATCCTCGCCGGAACTCTAGACTCCGTCGCTGGAATCGCTGGACTCGATGCCTATTAGAGAGAGAGAGAGGGGGGAAGAGAGAGAGGGGGGGAGGGGGGAATGACCTAGGCCATTGATGTCAAAAACAAGAGTGGATAAATCTTGTCGTGTACTTTTGACGTCTCAATAGCCACAAAATATTAGGTACCTAAAAGGACCACATCATCTTTATTCTAAACCATTCACACATCGACACGTGTTCTCGGACCCTCCACGTCAGCCACTTTGCCCACTCTGCTCTCTCTCCTCCCTATCCTGCGCACGCTCTCTCTTTCCTCCTAGCCAGCATGCCCTCTCTCCCCTGCAATGCATTTCTTACGGTTTTTCCTCCTCAGGAGGAAAGAGAAGCCCGTTCATCTCCATTTCTTTCACTTTGACCCGGAGGAGGAAAGTTTCGAAATTTTGAATCTCAGATTTTCTCTCTCCGCACTCGTTGGTCCTCCGCCGTGCGTCAAGCGGCCATTCCCCTGCCGTTGCCAATGAACCACATCATGGCCGCCCCCTCTCCGGCGCTCGCTCGCTTCTCTCTCTACGCTCATTGTTGCTCCAGCGTTCGTTTCGGCATTCCTGGGATCGCGGACGCAGCATGCGGAGGAGAAGCAAGCCTCTTCGGGCTCCCCTCAACATCGGCAAGCGTCACCTGCCAAGCGAGACCCCCGGACATGGAAGGCTCGGAGGTGAGGTTCCTGGAGAGGCTGGTGCTGTATGCAGCCAGTGCGGTGCTCAGCTGCGATGTCATATTGGCCAGGCTCCTTCACCTTGACCCAAACCGGGGGCCTCCAAGAAAGCCCTCGAGCATAAGAAGGAAATCGCCAAAATTCTCATTACTTCATGGAATCCAAAACAGTCACAGCAATGCAAAATTCTCACTACTTCACGTAAAATTATTGGCCTCCCCTTCCTTTCTCCATAGGGGAAAAAGAAAAAAAGAAGCACAATCTGAGACCACAGGCAGTGCAACTTTTTTTTTCCTTTGTCAACAGAAAAGTGGTAAAAAAGAGATCATAGATTGTCCCTGAGCAGAGAATTTCACATCCCCACCACTTCCCAATTTCATACCCCCACCAATTCCCATACACCGCGAGATGAAAAAGAAACAGACAAAAAGTGGGTTGTTTTTTCTTTTAAAAATGCAATCTTTGCATGGAGAGAGAAGTAGGATTTCCCGAAAAACCCAAACCCCAAGAAACAAAAGATTAAGAGCCTCTATGCCATTAAGGACGACTCTTTTTCCTTCCTGCCCACAAGAATACAAACCAAAAGCACAAATGGGTTTTCTTTGAATTATACAAACACTCAATCTCAGATAGCCCCTTTAAAAGGAAGAAAAGGAGTGTCAAAAAGTCCAAAAGCAGGCTTCTGCACCGGGGTTGAACGAACTGGACCCATTTACTAAACACACTCTCACACGGACTGGCGAGAGAGAGAGATTTTACTGTGTGGTTGCAGTGCTCACTCATATGTGTTACAGGCTTTGGACGGCCGTGAAAATATTAGGTGCATTTAATACATCATGTGGGATGATACGATAAATCACACACGGATCGTGATAAATCCGGGCCCATCAGTTGAACCATCAAAATTTCTGCCATGGCTCTAGCTCGAGTCGGCTCTGGCTGCTTCGGGTCAAGGAGGGACAGCATGCCGCCAGATGCGACAATGAGGGGTGATTTGGCGGGAGGTTGAGTGGTTGAGGAGCGTGGAGACTACGTCGAGCTTCATTTGCGGTGAGATGGCTTGAGGCCACTCAAGTGGACAAGGCTAGCCCAAGCTCCGTGTTTGAGGTCCAGCTTTATGGCCAAAGCGGCCATGGATGAGTGTTGTCCATGGCTGGCCGCAAGCGTCGTCCATGGTGGATGGGAAAAAACGATACCCAGGAATCAATAGCATAACTAATCGACACCGACGACGGCCATGGATGAGTGCCAGCTTGCTCGTAAGCAGGTTGTCCATAGCTGGTCTGTGACATTGCAATCCACATCGCAAGCGTCGTCCATGGCCTCAAAAGGCAAAAGGTAAAAGAAGAAAATTTTGAGAGAGGGAGCTTCGTCGAGCGTGGGACGGAACTTAATGGGAAGGGAGAGGATCGTTCACAAATTTTGAATAGTCAATATGTGGGCCCGGCTCAACACATGTCAATCTCTGAGTGGTTTCCTACGTACCATATTAAATGCACCCAATATATTCTTCCTGCCATTTGCTATCACAGCCTTGCTTTGATTAATTTTGGGTGTGTTTGGGAAAATTTTTGGGAAGAGTCCTTAAGAAAATGTAAAGGCCTCTAGAGTTTTTCAAAATGTAAAATGTGTTTGGTAAATTTATTTGTGAAAGTTCATTGTGAAGTCTCTTTGTGCAAAATAGTGTTTGGATAAATTAAATTTGCAAAAGACTTTTGTTATTATAAAAAAGGAAAAAAAAAGGAGAGTTGACCGGCCAAGGGTTTCGACAGTTACCGCTGGCTAAGGGCTTCGCTGGTTACCACCAGCAAAGAGCTAATAGTTGCTAGCAAAGGATAGGCAGTCCGGTAAGGGGGAGGCGGTGCGGCGAAGGGCAACGTCCAGCTAGAGTCACCGTGCGGAGGACACAACAGCTCTCGCCACACCATCGCGCGACCCACCGCGCCGCGAAGGTTGCCGGCGACCCAAGCGACCTCCACAACCCAGATCTAGGTCGCGGCGAGGTCATGGGTCGCCTGGGTCGCCGCAACCTTCGGCGACCTAGATCTAGGTCGCAGTAAGATCGTGGGTTTCCGGAGGTCGCGGCGACGTTGTGGGTGGCCTGGGTCATCGCAACCTCCGGCGACCTCCGCGACCGAGATCTAGGTCGCGGCGAGGTTGTGGGTCGCTGGAGGTCGCCATGACCGACCTCGCCATGACCTAGGCGACTAACGTGACCCAAATCTAGGTCGCGCGACTGGTCGGTGACAATCGCTAGGGTGCCGCGACCACGCCAGCCTCTCTCCAACCCATCGCTGACCCATTGCAACCTCGCCAGCCAACGTCAGAGAATCTAATGAAGAGGAAGATGAACAGTGCAACCGACCCTTCCGAAAATGCTGAAAGCCCAAGGCAGCCTAAGACCTACCTTGGGCTTTCAACCTTTGGAAGGCCAACATTTCTTCAAGGTAAGTTTCAAAAATGCTCCCAAACACCCAATACTTGAGCAAATGGACTTTGGACACCCAAAGGTACTTGGCAAAGCTGGTCCTAAACACACCCTTTGTCCTCCTGACAACCCTCCACCATCTACTGCATCGTGTCTCTCTCTTCTCTCTCCTCCTACAATCATCGCAATCTGGATTCTCCCGGTTCCAACTCCTGTTCATGCCAGGTCCTTTGAGCATCACCCACCATCCCTCTCCATCTCTCTGTTTTTAACCCTCCTCAGAGATGAAAAAGAAAGTCCTTTGCTTTTTTAGCGATTTTCGACAACAAACCCCATGCCGACGAGAAAGGTGAGGGAACGGGATAACAAAAGTCTCGTGCTTTCTACTCTGAATCCAACAGCCAAACCCATCAAAAGCAAAGAAAGAATAAAACAAAAACGGAAGCAGAAAAAGCAAGACACCCTCCAAAGGAAAAAGAGAATAACAAAAAAAGGAGGAACACTCTGTAGCCTCAGCAACTGTACTTTTTGAATAGATATGCAGTGGCAGTGAGAGGATCAAAGAAAGATAATGATGATGCAAGCAAAGGATAGAAAGGATGGTGGTGAGAGAAAATCTCTGGCGAGAAGAGCATTGACAGGCTTTCTTCACTATTCAATCAACAACTCGAGATCACCCTTGATTGATTCTATTCAACGGGTAGATTGGAAGAATTCCTTTGGAAAGTGCCAACGGTCGTGAAGACATAAAGAAGTATATAAGGCTGACTCTTTAGTTGTTCGTGAGCAGTGCTAGAAAAGAAGAATTTCAAAGTTTGAATCTCTGTACTACTTTGATCTTTCATTCTACGAGCTTGAATTGTATACAAAAGAGAGAAGCATATAGTGTGAAAAGACTAGCTAAGACTCTCCACTGAGGAAGTTGAAGAACAAGTGATGTACAATCTCTTTTGATACTTAGTGAAATCTAGCCAGTGGGTTGTCAGCGTGGAAGAGTGGACGTAGACTTGGACTAAGCCAAACCACTATAAACCTTGTGTTCAATTCTCTTTCCCTAAACTCCTTATCTTATATGTTGCTCTACTTAACTGTTTCATAGAATTGTTTTAAGTCATCAACGTCTTGAATTTATCTAAAGGCAATCTATGTTATTAAGTCTTATGAAAATTTTTATACACCTATCCACCCCCTCTAGGTGTTCATACTAGCCCCTTTCAATTGGTATCAGAGCATGTGTGCTTATTTATTGAAGTGTTTATACTTCTTAAGCTAAAGATCTATGACTAATATTTTGGCTCCAGGTTTAGTTGAAGGACAAAGCAACACCAGACCACCCTACTTTAATGGAAATGAATACAACGTATGGAAAAACAAGATAAAGGCATTTCTAAGACCGAAAGATCCTTTGGAATGGGATGTGGTAAAAAAAGGAATTATTCCTAAAACTACATCGACCTCAGGGAAAGAAATTGCAAATACTAGAGAACTGTCACAAGTAGAAATAACCAAGAAACGAGCTCTTGACGCTAAAGCCATTTATTCATTATACTGTGCTTTATCTCATACTGAGTATAACAGAATTTCATCTTATGAAACAGCCAAAGAAGTCTGGGACGGGTTACATATTACCTATGAAGGAATTGATCGAGTTAAAGAAACAAAAATTAATAACCTACTCAGACAATATGAAGCCTTTAAGATGAAGTCAGGAGAATCCATTACTGACATGTTTAGTCATTTTATAGAAATTTGTAAACGGACTAGCATATTAGGGACAGTCAATCTCAAGACCCATGAAGGTCTATAAATTGCTAAGAGGACTCTCCAAAGAATGGAACCACGTGAAGACTTCTATAAGAGAAACCCAAAGGATCATGCCTCTTTCTGTAGACGAATTGATTGGCACGCTTCAATCATATGAAGTCAAGCAAATCAATGAGGATATAGATCCCAAAAGTAAGAAGTCAATTGCCTTAAAATCTAATAATGATTCTGATGATACAGATTCTAAAGACGACTTGGATGATGAAGAGCTAGCACTCTTGATAAGGAAGTTCAGAAAGTTGAACAGGAAAGGAAAAGTTTTTAACTGGAAGAAACGGGGCAATCAAAGATTTCAGAAGAGATCAAATGAAGAAGACGAAACCAGCAAAGATGTGGCATGCTTCGAATGTAAGAAAAAATGATATATCAAACCCAACTGTCATCTGTCGCGACCTTCCCGAGGAAAGATTTATTCAAAGAAGGCTATTGGATTACTAAGTCCGAAGACTTGGCACGGACCCTCCCAAGTCCTACCAATCGCGACTTGATACAAGAAATTATCTCATTTAAACATGCAATCATACTCAAATTGGAGTCGCCACTAACCAATTAGGGTTGGTTAAGAACTTAAATAAAGTATGGGAGAATACTTTATTTTTGCGAACCAGAAATTCATTAAGTCCGGGGACATGGTTACGCTAGAAATATTTAACGCCCTTTCGGTACCTTTATTTTTAAAAAAATAATATTGCAGGCAGTATTGATTAATTTTAACCTAAGTCAACTAACATTAATTTTAACCTAAGTCAACTAACATGCAAATGGTGATCATGCGAGTGCACAATTAATGAAATAACATTCAATCAAATGAAGCAATAAATTGTAAGAAAATATAAACTACAACGTTATAAAAATGCTAATGAAAATGCATGCCCTAAACATGATTTCTAAATTACATGACACCTAATTTTTTTTTTTTTTTTTTTTAAAAAATGTTAATTATATGCAATCTTAATCTAAATTTGATATGCATGAGTTTTACTTTAATAAACAAATCTAGTTAAACCTATTACGCAAACTATTTGACATGCATGTAATATTTTTGATTTTTTTATTTGAAATTCGGAATTAATAAAACCCTAATTAAACTATCTAAAATGATCAATCTAATTTAAACTATATCTTATCATTAAAACTATTCTAAAAAATAATGAGATGTGCTAACACTATTTAAAATAGTTCTAATTAAAGAAAACATTTAGAAGTATAATTTAAAGAAACTATAATCCTAAAAATGTAGTCCTAACTTAATAAACCTAAATGCTCTATTGCAATATTTAGATTTTTATGATTTTTTTGATTTTTTAATGTTTTTCTTTTTTATTTTTTCAAAACAAGTAATTATTTTAAAACAACAAAGATAAGAATTAAAATAACTGAAAAAATAATCCGTTGTCTCACGGATTAAATTAACAACTATTTTAACTCTATAATGATCTAACAACTAAAATATTATCAAACTTCCTAAAAATTAAAGTAATTAAAAAAATGACCCGACGTCTTACGGGTCAGATTAATAATTACCATAATTTGGGATAAAACACCTGCAGTTAATGCCTAATAGACCTATAAAAGAAAAGCATATCTCAATATTCTAAATAATAACAGAAACAAATAAGATAAAAGTTAGTGGAAAATAAGAATAAAAGTAAAAGATTAAACTACAAGAGAACAAATAAAATAAAACAATAAAATGACAAAATAATAAAATAAGACAAATAGGTAAATAAGTAAAAAAAGAATAAAGAACTACCTAAAAAAATCCCTTTTTTTCGTTCCTTTTCACTACCCAGGCACGATTCGTGCTCGTGGGTCTCCGAAGACGCCGGGATCGGAGGTCTAGCGGGTGAACTCCGGCAAGGAACGGCGAGGTGTGTCTCGGGCAACAGCGAAATTGGGGAATCCGGCGTCGCGGGACAGCAGGGGGGTCACGACGAGGGCCTCGGGGCGGCGACGGTGAGGCTGAAGCGTCGCGGCTCGAGATCTAGGCACGGGCAAGGGCGGACCAAGGCCGTCACGAGGCTCCGGCGTCCAGATCTGGGGTGGTACGGGCACGCGCGGACGGGGATCGACGGATCGGCGGCACGGCGGCTCAGCGACGATGCGCGAAGGAGGGCGTCGGGGCTGCAAGGGTGTCGCGGAGAGGCGCGGCGGCGTCGGGCCTCGACGACAGGGCAGGAGTGGCGGAGAAGCGGTGGGCAGCGGCGTTCACCGGCGGGGTCCTTCACGAGGAAGATGAACAGTGCTTCATCTTTTCTTTTTGCTGCTGCACGTCACTTCCCTCGTAGACTTTCCCCCTTTTCACGTCCCTTCTCTCTCCTTTTCACTTTTTTTTTTTCACCTTTTGCTTTCTGCTTCATCTTTTTTTTCGATGGAAGAGCCCCCCTCACGGACAGCTCTCTCTCTCTCTGCTTTTCAATTTTTTTGGCTTTCTTTTTTCCTTTCTTTCGAAGAAACCGAGAGAGTCCCCCCCCCCCGGCCAAGCTCGACCGTACATAGCTCTTTTATACACCAAAAATTGTATCTTCGCGGCATATTTTACTTCCAATTTTGCTCACGTAAAATCTGATCAAATATATTTTTTATCCTGCGCAATATCTTTTGCATATTTGATGAAAAAATTCCCCTTCTTGCGCAAAGATACATATTCCAGTGTATATTTCCTAAACCCATAAAGATCTTAATAAAATAAAACAAAAAATCAAAAAATCAAATCTACCTAAACTATATGCCATGCATCCTATTGTTTTTATTTTTTAGCAAAAATGAGCCCCAAAATTAGGTGTCAACAGCTGCCCCTCTTTGAAGGTAAGCTCGCAGAGGTTGCCTTCAAAGACAAAATGACACCTAATTGCCTAATTTAAACCATGCAAAATGAACGTGAAATAAATATGCAATTGATAATTGTAATGACTTTTTTTTTTTTTTAAAGAAATGGACTCTAATAAATGTAAGGTCATGCAATAAAGAATGCCATGTAAATGCAATGATTTGGTCATGAACATAGATCTTCACGTGTCTATGACCAATGAAATGCAAATGCAAAGAAGAACATGTACCTCGTACCTGTCCGTGGACTTTGGTGTGAAATGATTCCTATGAGACCCGACAATCATCTGGAACTCCCTTCAGATAATTAAAAGGTTCAGAGTCTTTAGGGATCTGGAATTCTCATCAGATTCTGAGCACCTGGAAATTGCATCAAGTACTTGAAATTTCAAAAATCTAAACATTATGTCAGACATTTGAAAACATTTACTAAACATTTGGAAATCTCATCAGATATTTGGAAAAGACAAACACTTGGAAGTCGCATCAAGCGTTTAAAGGTTCAAATATCCGGAATTTACACTAGATTTTTGGAAATATTTACTAAACATCTGGAAATCACATCTGATATTGGAAAAGACAAACACTTGGAAGTCACATAAAGCGTTTAAAGATTCAAATATCTGGAATTCACACTAGACATTTGAAAACATTTTATAAATGGGTACTTGGAATTCTCACCAAGTATTCAAATTCAGGGTTTCAAAGAAACATTCATTTCATCATTTTTTTTAAAATTCAATGAAGGTCCTTGCATGATGGCCCCTTTTTTTTTTAAGAAAAACTTCCACCGGAAAAATTATCATTAGGACAATTTTCACTAATCTGTGAATCTCTTGAACATGCTAAATGAGACACTTTTGATGTGAAAAGGCTTTTCACTCGCTCTCATTTAGGAGGGGTCATTTGTCTCGACCATTGAAATTGAAAGAATGATTCTGTAATCATCTCCGGGTTTACAAGTCAAGAACCCTGTAAAAATGAGAAAGAAGTAGTCCTGCTCGCACTTCTTCGAGCAATGCTTAAAACATGCGAACCTCTATGTTAATTTAAGTGCCCTAATCTGAAGAGACTTCGTAAGGGGCGTAACATAGGCTGGGTTCATGGGTTGAGAAACGAAAGGATCGTTA
Source organism: Eucalyptus erythrocorys (assembly GCA_014182555.1). Classification (NCBI taxonomy): domain Eukaryota; kingdom Viridiplantae; phylum Streptophyta; class Magnoliopsida; order Myrtales; family Myrtaceae; genus Eucalyptus; species Eucalyptus erythrocorys. Next base: position 41,613,394 of record CM024599.1, on the reverse strand, counting down.
GGCTCAAAAAGTGTTTAGGGGTCAAAGTTGGTGATCATCTTGACACTTTCACCAATTTTCTTCTTCTCCATCATCGGGAATTTTTTTTATATCACAACTCCATTGATTGCAATATTTGAGTATTTTTGGGTACCACATTATTGGGAGGGTATGGCTTCAACCAATGTTTGATTTTTTTTCTTTTTAGGGCATTGGCCTTGCTTTTACCAGGCACACTACTTTTTCATGCCCCTCTTTTTTTGTACTCACTTTCTTTGGACTCACACAGCCTTCATTTTTCATCAGCATTGTAAGCCATGTTTCTTGAATGATTTTTTTTTCTTGCCCCAGTGTGGGGGATGATCATCAACTGGGTTCAATGTGAAATGAATTCATAGGCTCAAATGGGCTAAGCAATGGATAAAAGTGTATAGGATAGAGAAAGAAATGCTCTTCGTTGTCCTAAGGCACTTAAACTACCATATGAATTCAATGTAATAGCATGACTTGAAGATTAATATAAATGAGAGCAGGAAAAATTCTTTTTCATTTTCCTCACCTCATAATGCTGTCTTACCTCCAACTTGCCCCAATGTGGGGTGGTCCTTGACAGGGGTAGTATGAAAGAAATTTTTCAAGTATTTAGGCTCAAAGAAAGGTTGAACAAGGGTTCATTAGTAGGGAAATGAACTGCCTCTTGTCATTTCAGTTGCCGTACCTTTCGCAAGAAAATTCTTCGCCTTGAAAAACAAAATGTTTCCATACTCACCTCACAATGTATAGACAAGGGACTGTGTATGGGATAAGGCTTGCCTTTCACATCTCATTTAGCATGATCAAGTAACTCGACATCTTTCACTGAATTATCCATTTTGATAAATTTCAAGTGGAATTGACAAACTGCACAACATCATGTGAAAGCATTCTATAATGACACCTCGAGATAGTAAAGTCAAAGTTATTAGGTGTCCATGTCTTGCCCCCTCTTTGTAAGGGAGCTCATAGAGGTTCCTTACAAAGATAGTGGACACCGTCATTCGTATGCGTTCTTCGCACCTGCAAAAATAAAACATACATCATTACACACTAAAGAGTTGACCAACTTTGAGCGAGAGGAAGGCTTTTACGAGCTCTTTTATTCATGAATAGTATTTCTTTACAACATCAGAATTTACAGGATTCATGAATTCTCGCCCATCCATTTCTGCTAAAATTAAAGCACCTCCAGGAAGTACTTTCTTCACGATGTATGGCCCCATGTAATTTGGAGTGAACTTGCCACGGGGATCAAGGTTAATTGGCAGCATCTTGCGTAGCACCAAATCATGAACCTTGAAATGTCTTGGGCGAACCTTCCGATTGAAAGACTTGGCCACACGTTGTTGATAACACTTGGCCATGACATATGGCCTTCAGCCGTTTTTCATCAATCATGTTGAGTTGGTCATACCTCTGCTTTGTGTCCATTCAGCTTCCGTCGCCTTAGCGAGACAAGTACTCTTAGAGAAGGGATTTCTACCTCAACCGGTAAGACTGCCTCCATACCATACACCAGAGAAAAAGAAGTTGCCCCAATAGAGGTACGAATTGAAGTCCTATACGCCATCAGAGCGTAAGGGAGCCTTTCATGCCAGTCATGATAGTTATCAGCTATCTTTGCCAGGATTTTCTTGATGTTCTTATTCGCTACTTCAACCGCACCATTCATCTGAGGGCGATAAGGCGATGAATTCAATGACGAATTTTGAACTCCTTGAACAAACCATTGACAAGCTTGTTATTTAGGTTCGTCCCATTGTCTGTGATGATGGCTTCAGGCACGCCATAACGGGCAATGATATCACGTTGCACGAATTTCACAACATTCTTTGCGGTAACAACTACGTAAGAGGCTACCTCTATCCATTTTGTGAAATAATCGATGGCGACAAGGATGAAACGATGACCATTCGAAGCTTTTGGGTTAATTGGGCCGATTACATCGATGCCCCACATCGAAAAAGGCCACGGTTCCGACAATTGATGCAGCTCATTTGGAGGAACATTTATCTTGTCTCCATAAATCTGACAACGGTGACAACTTCAAACATGTTGAATGCAATCAGTCTCCATGGTCAGCCAGAAGTAACCTAGCCTCATAATCTTCTTTGCTAACATGTGGCCGCTCATGTGAGGCCCACACACTCCTTCATGTATTTCTTCCATCAAATGAGTAGCTTCTTTGGCATCGACGCATCGAAGTAGGACGGAGTCAAAGGACCGTTTGTATAATGTATCCCCACTGATAAAGAATTTGGAAGCAAGTTTCATAAGATGCTTCCGGTCAGCTGGATTGCTACCTTCTGGGAACTCTCGCATTTGGATGTAGGTCATGATGTCATAGTACCATGGTTTTCCATCTGGCTCTCCTATCACCACCATGCAATAGGCTGGCTTCGCAAGCACTTCAATCTTTACAGGTGCAATTTATAGTTCTTCTGTAACTTTGAGCATAGACGACAAAGTTGCAAGTGCATCTGCAAACTGATTATGGGACCTTGACAAGTATTCGAATGATATCTCGTCAAACTCCTTCACAAGGTCTTCCAGGTAATCATGGCAAGGGACCAATTTGGCATCTATAGTCCTCCATTTTCCAACAGTCTGGAGGATAATAAGTGTCGAATCAGCAAACACCTTTAATTTGCTAATCTCCATTTCAATGGCTACCTGCAGGCCGAGAATACATGCTTCATATTTAGCTATGTTGTTGGTGCAAGGAAATATCAACTTTGCAGCTACAAGATAGTGTTGGCCACCAGGAGAAATCAGAACCGCTACAGTACCGGACCCGGATAGGTTAACTGCACCGTCAAAGAACATAGTCCACGACTCTTTTTTCATTGTCAAAATGCGATCATCCAGAGAATCGTACTCATCTTCATCCTGCCTAGTGCCATTTGCTAACATATCCGCAATTACTCAACCTTTCACTGATTTCTGCGGTACACTTTGCACGTCAAACTCGGAAATCAGGATTTGCCATTTCGCTAATTTCCCCACCAAAGCTGGCTACTCTAACATGTACTTGATAGGATCATTCTCACAAACTAGAAATGTCTGGTAATGCAAGGTGTACTGCCGCAGTCTGTGTAGAACCCATACTAGAGCGGCACATGTCTTCTCAACATGAGAGTAGTTCATTTCTGTTGTTGAGAACTTTTTGCTTAAGTAGTAAATGGCACATTCCTTCCTATCTGTCGATCTTTTTTGAGCCAGCATTGCCCCCAATGACTCCCTATTAATTGTGAGATAGAGAATTAAAGGTTGCCCTGGTGTCGGAGGAACGAGTATCGGTGGATTCATCAAATATCGCTTCAACTCCTCAAATGCTTCTTGGCATTCGTCATCGCATTTAACTTGCGCATTCTTTTTGAGAAGCTTGAAGAAAGGCTTGGCAGTTTCAGAGAGCTGGGAGATGAACCGAGCTATATAGTTCAATCTCCCTAAAAGACTTCGGACTTCTTTCACCGTGGTTGGAGGGCGCAAATCACAAATTGCTTTAACTTTTGAGGGATCAATTTCAATGCCCCTACCACTGACCATGAAACCCAATAATTTGCCAGAAGTTGCTCCAAACACACACTTTGCTGGATTAAGACATAATTTGAATTCACGAAGCCGTTCAAATAACTTCTTTAAGGTCTTGATGTGATCTTCCCCTTGTCGGGTTTTGGCAATCATATCATCAACATATATTTCCACCTCTTTGTGCATCATATCATGGAAAAGCGCTACCATAGCCCGTTGATATGTTGCCCCGGCATTCTTAAGGCCAAAAGGCATGACCCTATAGCAAAAGGTTCCCCATGGGGTGATGAATGCCATTTTTTCTTTGTCTTTTTCACTCATCCTGATCTAATTATATCCAGAAAATCCATCCATAAAAGAAAAGAGCTCAAAGCCTGCGGTACTATCCACGAGAACATCAATGTGAGGCAGCGGAAAATCATCTTTGGGGCTAGCTTTGTTCAAGTCTCTATAGTCGATTTGAGACTCTAATGCGACCATCTTTTTCGGCACGGCACTATGTTTGCTATCCACTCGGGATACTTGTGATACCTCGATGAATTTCACGTCAAGGAGCTTCATGACTTCCTCCTCTATTTTCTTGGAAAGTTCCGGCTTAACTCTCCGTAATTTTTGCTTCTTCGGAGGTACATCAGGATTAGTCGGGAGACAATGTTCAACAATGGATGGATCCAGACCCGGCATATCAGCATAAGACCAGGCAAAGACATCTTGGTATTCCTTCAACAACTGGGTCAAGCGTTGAGCTTCAGGTTTGGTCAAGTCTGCCCCGATTGTGACCTCCTTGGTATCTTCTGTGTTACTAAGATTTATAGTGACGGTCTGTCCAGCGGTGATTGGTTTTGAATTTTCTTGCTGCTCCCAACTATGTTGAATATCCGTTGAATCATCTTGATCCGCATAACTTGGACTTGGCGCTTCATCTTCATTAAAACAAATGTGCGCAGGGCTGCACCTGAAACATAAAGTAGATAATTAAAAGAAACAAACAGGGTAAAATTAGATGCATGCTAAAAAACTATTTTGTTTTGAAAAAATTTTTAAAAGGGAACATGAAGAAGCCCAGCCTTTAGAATTAGCTCCTTGCCGTTTTTCTTTTGGTAGGATTTCATCACGGGGCTAGTTTGGTGTACTTCAACATGCCCTTAAAACATGAAAAATCTCCATGTATTTTATTGGATGAAAAGCAAATTACATTACTGAAATAAGGGAAATTTTAGGAATGGAAATCCTAACAAGCAAAATACGGAAGGCAATGAAAATTCCTGCACAGAGGAATGTGCAATTAATTAAAATTCTCCTACTCTCGAGCTTCGTCGATGGCAAACACTAAATTCTCCTCGAACAGTTCGATCATCCCTTCGAGTGTGTCGTCTTTTCCAGTGGATCGAGTGGTGTCTGCAACCAGCTTGTCTCCCTCTTCAACATCAATGTCAGCAACTGGAGGCTTGGAGTGTTGAACACAGCTATCAATCGCTCCTTCTTCTTCATGCATCATCTTCGTAGGCCCAGGGAATGTGGACCTAATATGGGGTATAATAAAGCTAGATCGTCCTCGCCCCCTTCCTCTACAAGGTCGTCCACCTCTACCACGATAGCCTAATCCTCTTGTATATGAATTCCGCCCAGCCTCAATTGGTTGGCGAGTGCCTTGACCATGTCGACCTAAACCAAGACTGAGTAAAGCCACTTCCTACCATGATTTTGCCTACCATGATCGACGACTTTGACAATCTAGGAGTGGGTAGGGTAGTGCCTTGAGCAACATGAATGGTCGAAACCAACTCGAATGCTTGGAAACTGGATTCTTCTTTATAATCTGGTTCAATATACGGGATAGCCGTCTCGTGATAAATTTTGAACTCGTCTTCTCCTCGGACCGTAATAAGCTTCCCTTCCATCACAAACTTCACTTTTCGGTGAAGACTCGAAGAAACTGCTTTTCTTTGCATGAATCCATGGACGACCTAACAAGAAGTTGAATCTTTGTAGGTATGTCCAAGACCTGAAAAACTGCACTAAATAACACCGGCCCTATTTGCGGGTCTAAATCAACTTCCCCAACTACTTCTTTTTGGTCCCGTCAAATGCTCGGACAGAGGTCTTAGCCACGTGCATTTTTCCCAAATCATAACCAAGACGCTTTAGGGTTGCTAGAGGGCATATATTCAGAGCTGATCCATTATCAATGAGTACGCGGGACACCAAGGTATCTCGACACTTGGCGGAGATATAAAGGGCCTTGCCGTGCCCTGCTCCTTCATCTGGGATTTCATCATCTGAGAAAGTAATATGGTCCTTTAACAAAATGGTCCCCACAAATTCCTCCAGCTTCTCAGGTTCAATGGACTCTGGGACATGTATTTCATTAAGGACTTTCATCAAGGACTTTTGATGTTTCTCCGATGTCAAAAGCAACTCTAATATGGAGATCTGTGCCGGCATTTTGCGAAGTTGGTCCACTACATTATACTCGCTTGCCTTAATTATGGCTAAAAATTCTTTAGCCTCCTCATCGGTAACTAGCCTGACAAGTTGTGAGTTGGCCTGAGCATAAGTACGTCCTGATCGAGTGACTACATCTATCTCCGCATCATAACACCATGGTACCGCCTTATCATTTGTATACGCATAGGGTTGCGTAACATCAAGAATCAATTCTTCATCATCTGATGGTGGCACCTCATTAATGATTAATCCATCTTCATCTGACGCATCTTCCAACAGTGGCATGTCAAGAGCTATGGAATCATTAGCTCCAACATTTAAGCCAGCAAACTCATCCTCAAAATCAGAAAACTCCTCCTCCAGATCAATAATGATTGGAGTGATAGTCGAAATTGTGTCGGCCTGATTTGCGTAAACAATCATCCCCTTCTTGTGCATTGTTTTAACTCTTTGCACCTTCTGAGACATGGTAGGCTTTTCTGTGTCTGAGTAGTACCTGGCTCGGACTAAATCACTATAAACATCATCTACATGTACTTTCAAGCTCTTCCTTCGACCAGCATTAAAACTGAAAATGGCATTCACAGCTTCTGGGTGGTCCGGGAGTGGGTTATTCTGGATGTTCGGCTATGCGTCGCGGAATGAGACCACCTTAGCATCCAACAGATTTTGGATTTTGTGTCGCAGTGTATAGCAATCATCAACAGAATTGCCTACCTCCTCCATATGGTAAGCGCATGTTTTAGAAGGATCAAAGTTAGGGAAACGCTCAGGATTAGGTCGCTTAGGCTCCTTAGCGAGTAATCCTTTCTTTTGAAGAGTCGGCAAGATTTTGGACAAAGGTTTAGGAAGAGGCGTAAATTGACGCCCGGAAGAGTTCCTCGCTGGCCAAAGAACGGTCGTGCTCCTCCCTGTTGAGTGTTAAAGGCAGGGCAGGGTGGTTGAACGTAGGCCACGTTAACCTCTGCTACAGGTTCCTTATCCTTCTTGAATGGAATTCTCCTATGCGAGCTGGTTTGATCAGAGGCCCATCCATCATGCAGGGCTACTTCAATTCGCTCGCCGACAGGGATTAGCTGATTGAATGACTCAGCAGTCGATCCCAGCATTCGATTTCGATACTCAGGTGGAAGTGTCTTCATGAACAAATCCATTAGCTCCTTTTCTGTCGGCTCCGGAGTAATTTGAGCAGCTACGGTCCTCCATCTCATGACATACGCCTTGAAAGATTCCGTCTTCTTCTTCTCAGTGCGAAGTAAATCCTCTCGAGATGGAGTGACATCAATATTGTACTTATATTGTTTGAAGAAGGCATCAGTCAAATCCTCCCAAGTCTCAAGCAAATTAATTTCCTTCATGATGTACCATTGAAGCGCCGGTCCTGTCAAGCTTGCTTGAAATTGTTGAATCATCAAGGGGATGTTATCAACATATTGGGTCATCCTGACCACATAAGTCTGCAGATGGATCTTCGGGCAAGAGGTGCCATTATACTTTTCAAAGTCTGGCATTTTGAACTTCTTCGACATCTTGACCTTTGCATAGTGGGACAAATCAGTTGGGCCTTGGATAAACGAACCCTGCAGCTGCTTGAGTTTCTCCTCGATTTTCGCCATGTGTTTTTCTTGCTCAGTTTTCGGTACAGCCGAGTGTATCACTTGTTCCTCCTCATTAACAATTTGAGGCGCATTAATAATTTTCTCCCTGGAAGCATCATTAGAGGTCGATGTTCCAACTGCGAATGTATTCTTGCCTTTGTCTCTTGGATCGGCCACGCTCTTGCCTTTGTCTCTTGGATCGGCCATGGGAGCATGTTGTGGTAACACCACTTCAACTTGTGGAGCTAGTGGGGCAGTGAGAGACTCGATTTGTTTAGAGAGCTGCTCAAGAACATTCAGGACTTGTTTCATCTCCGATTCGAGGACAGTGATGCGAGTTTGTTCAGCAACACGTGTTTGTTCGGTGTTATCAGCCATGGCTGCTCTGGAACGAGTACGGATTGGCGATCTTGAATGAGCCGTGATGCTACCTAATGAAAAAAATACACTAAGTATCATAACAAATGAGATTGGTCCATGACAACGGTCGATCATTTATTAAGTGAAATCAAATTCCAAAAACAAATGACTCCCTAAGAAATTAAATTCCTAAAACATCAATCTAAGAAATTGAAATAACACCCTAAAACCATAATTAAACTCCTAAATCTTAGCGACTCTTTTCTATATACAATTGGGAGATCACAGTCTTTCGAAGCTTCTTGTTCTGCCGAACCAACTCAGAGATTCGAGCCTCCTTCCTTTCCACCGTTTCTTCAAGATGTTCAATTTGTGCTTTACAAGTGGGTTTCATGGTCACTTCAGGTATCACGGGAAGTAGAGCTTGAGGGATCTCATGATGGTGGATATAATAATCCGAGGCATGAAAGACCCTCTCTTTTTCTTTCAATCTTCTAGGCACCACTATCTTTTTCAAGCGGCATTCCTTCCATGCATTTTCAAGACGCTCGATCTCATCAAGGTATTTGTGATCCTTGCGCACGAAACAGGCTTGAAACAGATCTACTCAGAGAGGAGGCAGGATATCTTGAGCACTCGATACTGGCGGACCACTCTATAAGGATAGTAAGATGTTGCACCAGTAATTCCCATAAGTGGAATTGGATTATCTGTCTTATGAGAAAAACGAGCCACGCTAACACGGAACCATTTAGCATACCATAGGAAACCCTTGAGATCTGGATTTTTTAGAAAAATTACCCAATCAGAAAATGATTTTCCGGTATACTTTTTCTCTAAGGTTGAAAACCTCTTTATTGGGTGATTAGAATCATCAATTTCACCTCGACGCGTGAAATGACCAAACTCCCTCATGCGAGAAAGAAACCAAATTTGTAAAAGTTCAAGAGAGGCATTCATGATTTTTCCTCCATTTTGTTTAAAACGGTTGAGGAACAAAAATGTCTCGGCCAAAATCATGTTTATAAAGTTCATGCCAACGCATGCTTGTCTGACCACCCATGCAATTGAAGGATTTATGGCATTATGTCGATGAGGAAAGATTATAAATCCAAAGAATGCTAAGATGAATATCCTACCTTTTTGGCGCATCGAAGATTGATTTAAAAAATGATCAGCCAAAAAAGAGAATGGGCATGCGTTACAATTAGCTTTCAAAACTTTCTTAACCTCATCAGTTTCAATTCTTAGAAATTGAGATAAAATCGATGTGGGCTCCATGCCAAGAGGTGGCCTAACAAGTTCAGTCTCAATGGGCATTCCTATGATAACGCTATACTCTTCTAATGTTGGCGTTAGCTCGTTCTTACCAAAAATAAAAGTAGTCATCTCGGGACACCAAAAGTGTGAGATAGCTTGCAAAACACCACTATGGACTCCAATATCCAAAAGGGGGATGAGTCGTCCCAATATCGATTCCACATAATCTTGACCTTCTTTACTTAATTTATTCCACCACCCTTTGAGCTCAACCTTTGGAGTTGGAACGAATTGAACATCGGATCTCCCCATTGTATATAGATTAAGCTTTACGATCGACCTAATGTCATGGACCAAAAAAAAAAGGTGCAATAAAGTAAATAGATTGCATAATATAAGGTAAGAATACTTACTTCACAAAGGAGAATGGCAACCACATAGACAGACGCATGAAATATGAGGTTCGATGTCTATCTAGATGGCTTAACAACGTGGAGCTAAGGGGATGATCTGACCGTTGCAGTCTCGCATTAACGTGTCAGGTCCCCCTAACCCCGGCTCAGTCGAATGGAATGTCCAATAATCACGCAATCTCGCGGATATGGACAAACACATTTGACACCATGAAAAAATTTCGGGGCTGAGAAAGGCAACCTCTACATCGCGGTCTCGCGTTCAAGGTTGATCCATTTCTCAACACCATCCTAGAATCCTTAAATGCGGTCCAGGTCCGACGGCAGGTTGTGGGTGCAAGTTGTAGTGCTAAAATAATTTGAAAATCATGCACAACAATTTATAATGCAAGCAACACTTCAATACATAAGAAAAACATTCAATCCCAACACCTTCCTGCAAAACAAAGAGTCAACAAGCACTACTCCCCTTATTCCTCCTTTCTGTAAAAACATTTAACACTTCATGTTAGGAGCGTACCTTGTTTCCATGCTGCCAAACAAAATATTTTTAAAAAAAAAAAAAAATAGGCCTATGTCCACTATGAGTTTTAAATGTCCCCAGCGGAGTCGCCAAGCTGTCGCGACCTTCCCGAGGAAAGATTTATTCAAAGAAGGCTATTGGATTACTAAGTCCGAAGACTTGGCACGGACCCTCTCAAGTCCTACCAATCCCGACTTGATACAAGAAATTATCTCATTTAAACATGCAATCATACTCAAATTGGAGTCGCCACTAACCAATTAGGGTTGGTTAGGAACCCAAATAAAGTATGGGAGAATACTTTATTTTTGCGAACCAGAGATTCATTAAGTCCGGGGACATGGTTACGCTAGAAATATCTAACGCCCTTTCGGTATCTTTATTTTAAAAAAAATAATATTGCAGGCAGTAGTGATTAATTTTAACCTAAGTCAACTAACATGCAAATGGTGGTCATGCGGGTGCACAATTAATGAAATAACATTCAATCAAATGAAGCAATAAATTGTAAGAAAATCTAAACTACAACCTTACAAAAATGCTAATGAAAATGCATGCCCTAAACATGATTTCTAAATTACATGACACCTAATTTTTATGTTTTCATTAGCAAAAATGAGCCCCAAAATTAGGTGTCAACATCCTCTATTGAAGAAAAAGAGAGGAAAAATAGAAAAATTCAAGAAATCTCTTAAAGCTGAGACATGGAGCGATACAGAATGTGAAGAAAGTGATGAAGAATATGCCAATATCTGTTTAATGGCAAATTCAGATTCAGACTCAAGTTCTGAAACAGATACAAATTCAGACTCAATCAATGAAATTGAGGTTAGTAATTTAAAAATTCCTGTTAAAGTTTCAGAGTATGTAGATGAACTCTGTCTTAGCCTCAAAACATCTCTTAAGAGGATTTCTAAGCTAAAGAAGGAGAATTCCAAACTAAAGCAACAGGAAATCTCATGGAAAGAAAAGTATGAAAATCTAGACAAAAGTTTTACTGTTTTGAAAGAAAATGCAGATACTTTTTCAAAGGAGAATACATTTTTGAAAGAGGATATTTCAAAAATAACAAAAAGATTTTCAATGGGGTCTGAAAAGTTGGAAAAAATTCTTTCAATTCAAAGACCATATTTTAACAAATCTGATTTGGGAATGACATCTGAAATTGTTCCTCTGATTGACTTTCCAAAAGTAAAAGAAAGAATTAAACAGAGACCTAAAAAAAACTTTTTACAAAAATCATTTTCAAAAGACTTTTGTAAAACTTGTTAGCAGAAGTGCTCTCAAGTGTTCAAAGTGTAATAGTTCAAAACATTTCGAGAAGGAATGTCCTAAAAGCTGGAGACCTGTTAAGAGAGAATGGGCAAAGACTGTATTTCGTACTAACTCGTCTAGACCCAAGAAAGTGTGCGTACCAAAGAAAACTTGAGTTTGTTTTATGATTACAAGTCACTATCAAGAAGAAGAACAAATGGTATTTGGATAGTGGCTGCTCAAGACATATGACAGGAGATTCAACCTGTTTCATAAAGCTTGTGGAAATAAAAGGAGGAAAAGTATCTTTTGGAGGAAATAATAAAGGAAGAATTGTTAGATGTGGAACTGTGAAAATTGAAAGTCTCACAATCAATAATGTCTCCTTGGTTGAAGGTTTGAATTACAATCTTTTAAGCATTAGTCAACTATGCAACACTGGGTTCAAAATTAATTTCCAAGAGGACATATGTTCTGGAACTAGCAAAGATCACTCACAGTCCTTCATTGGACGAAGACATGGGAATATTTATCTTTTGGATATAAAATCTGAAAGCTCTCAATGTTTGATATTCGTTTCAGATGAAGCAAATCTCTGACACAGAAAACTTGGTCATATCAACACGAACCAGATTGCAAAGATCTCCTCCAAGAAGCTTGTTCAATGACTACCCAACCTGAAGTATCAAAAAGCAAAACTATGCACACCTTGTGTGTTGGGAAAACAGGTCAGAAATTCTTTTAAACCAATAAATCAAGTCTCCACTAATCGTGTTTTGCAGCTCTTGCACATGGATCTCTTTGGACCAACTAGAACTCAAAGCATTGATGGAAAAAGATACTGCTTAGTAATTGTGGATGACTATTATCGTTACACATGGATATATTTTCTGGCAAGTAAGTCTGAAACATTTTCTTATTTTTCAAAATTTGCGAAAAGAGTACAAAATGAAAAATGTTACACTATTTCAAGTATTCGTACAGACCATGGAAGTGAATTTGAAAATTACGAATTTGCAAAATTCTGTGATGATTCTGGTTTTCAGCATGTTTTCTCTTCTCCATATGCTCCAGAGCAGAATGGGGTTATTGAGAGGAAGAATAGATTTTTACAGGAAATGGTTAGAACACTCTTAATAGAAAGTAATATCACCTCTTGTTTTTGGGTTGAAGTAGTTTCTACAGCTTGTTATATCATTAACAAAGTATTTTAAGGCCTATTCTGGAGAAAAATCCCTATGAGTTATTCAAAGGAAAGAAGCCAATTGTCTCTTATTTTCATGTGTTTGGTTGCAAGTGTTTTATTTTGAAAAATGCAAATGATCGCACTAGTAAGTTTGAAGAAAGATCAGACGAAGGAATTTTCTTTGGCTATTCAACCTCAAGCAAAGCCTATAGAGTATTCAACAAGAGGACTCGGTCTGTTGAAGAATCAATGAATATCAAGTTTCAAGACTCAATGCAAAATCAACTGGATCAAACTCATCTCGAAGAACCTGAACCTACTTCAAATGATGCAAAAACTAATTCCCCCGAAGAGGTTCAGACTCCTGAAATTCAACAACATGATGAACTAGAATATTCAACTAAAACAATGGATCAGCAGACTGACAAACCATCTAGCAACTAGAAGCATAAATCAAGTCATCCAAGAAACTCATCATTAGCAATATTAATGAAGGAATACGCACCATATCCAAAAGACATGAAGAGTCTAGTGCTTTGGCACTTGTTTTTGAAATTGTACCTAAAACTATTGAAGAAGCCTTGGCTGATGAAAGCTAGATTGAAGCTATGCAAGAAAAGCTCAGGCAGTTCAACATCAACGATGTTTGGGAATTAATTCCTAAACCAAAAGGTAAATATATTATTGGAACTAAATGGGTTTTCGGGAACAGGGTGGACGAAAAAGGAAAAGTTGTGAAAAACAAAGCAAGACTCGTGGTCAAAGGATATACGCAAGAATAAGGAATAGACTATGATGAGACCTATGCACCAATAGCGAGGTTAGAAGCAATTATATTATTACTTGCTTTTGCTTACTATAAAAATTTCAGGTTATTACAAATGTACGTGAAGAGTGCACTCCTAAATGAATTTATCCAAAAGGAAGTCTATGTGGAATAACCACCTGATTTTGAATATCCAAGAAAGCCAAACTCAGTTTATAGACTGAAGAAGGCTTTATATGGACTGAAGCAGACACTTCGAGCTTAGTATGAAAGGCTAAGTAATTTTTTAATTCAAAATGGTTTTGCTAAAGAAAAAGTAGATACTACTTTGTTTATCAAAAGAGAGGGTAAATATTTTCTACTTGTTCAAATCTATGTTGATGATATCATTTTTGGATCACCTAATGAAAATCTGTGCAACAAATTCTCTAAATGCATGCAGGATGAATTTGAGATGAGCATGATGGGTGAGTTAACCTTCTTTCTAAGATTACAAGTTAAACAATCTAAAGAAGGAACTTTCATTCACTAAGAAAAGTATGCAAGGGATCTCATCAAGAAGTTTGGATTGGAGAATTGCAAAAGGACAGAGACATCTATGTCAAGCTCTTCGAAGCTGGACAAAGATGATGAAGGGAAAAATGTGGATCAGAAGTTATACAGGTGTATAATTGGTTCACTTCTTTATCTTACTGCTCTAGACCTGACATTTTGTTCAGTGGTTGTATCTATGCTAGATTCCAATCAAATCCCAAAGAATCTCATCTAATTGCTGCAAAGCGCATTATCAAATACGTTGCAACAACTCCAAAGCTAGGTCTGTGGTATTCCAAAAAAGAAGACTTTACACTCCTAGGTTATTCAGACGCAGATTTAGCAGGATGTAAAGTGGACAAAAAAAGTACTTCTGGCACTTGTCAATTGCTTGGCAACAAGCTAGTATCTTAGTATTCAAGAAAACAAAGTACCGTAGCTCTTTCAACAGCTGAAGCGAAATATGTTGCTCTTAGAAGTTGGTGCTCTCAAATATTGTGGATACGACAACAACTCAGAGACTTTGGAATTGAAGAATCATACACCGAGATCAAATGTGACAACACTAGCACAATAAATCTCACGAAAAATCCAATTCTTCATTCAAAGGCAAAGCATATAGAGATTCGACACCACTTCAATAGAGATCATGTTCGGAATGGAGAAATTATGATTCAGTTCATCGACTCCAAAAATCAACTGGCGGACATATTTACAAAGCCACTGGAGAAAAGCCTATTCGAGTCTATACGCACCAAACTAAACATCATAAAGTCTTAAGGTATTCAGACTCAAAGATAAAGTCTAAAAGTAGTTAGACTCAAAATGATATGACTGTAAGTTGATTCTTTTGAATATTTGAGAATTTATTTTTCAAATAATTTTCTTCGAATTGGAAAGGTATTATTTCAAATCATCACTTGCCATTTTTATTGGAAGTTATCTTTTTCAAATTTTGAATCTTTGGCAGTTTTATTTTAAAAAGGCAGCTTTTACTCTTTCCTTCGTTACGCTTCGTATACTCCTTTTTACTTACTATAAATACCATCAGTTGTCTTCTTCTTCGTTTTCACACTCAATCCTTATTCGAACCCTAGAATACAGAACCTTCACTTGCTCTTTTTACTCTTGTTTAATCGAAAAAATCTCACCTTCTTCGAACAAGTTCGAGTTTTTCTACCTAAGAAGCGACAATGTCTTCGAGGAAGTCATCGAGACTAGCAAGCAGGGGACCACAGTGCATGGCTGAGGGTCCTACTCACTTCAACTTGACCGAGGAAGATGATTCTCCCCATCAACAGTAGCCAAGTCAGCAACAACATACTCAATAGGGTCAGTCTCCTTCACCGCCTCAACCACAACAAAAAGCAGTGAAAATTGAACCTGTAAGAACTTTGAGACCCACAGTTGCTTACTCTTTTTACTCCAAGATGAAACATGGAGGAACTCCTATGTCTGTGATTGATGAATTTCTGAAAGAAGGAGGTTTCAAGAATGAAACTCTATTTCTGCGTGACATGGAAAAGCTAGGCATTGCGACTGAAGGATCGGCCGAAAAGGCCTTTGCGAACTTTCCTAGTGACCCAAGGTTTGGAACCGCTAATCAACCTCAAAGTCAGGATGATGATGAACGGATGTTCTCTCATCTTCAGCCTAGGATGGGTGTGGCTATTTATGTTGTGTGTGATGGAGCAAACATTTTTTGCTCCAAAGAACACAATAAGGTTTATTCGAGATTGTTGAAAGAGGGGTGATGAACCCTAGAAGTGTTGACTTCGACTTTCTCGACTCCGTGCAAGTGAATTTGCGTAAAAAGTTTGCTCGTCTTCAGTTGGAACGATTTTGCTCTGAATCAACGATAGCCTATCCTGAACTTACTGCTTATTTCTATTCAAATCTATCCTTTTTAGATGCGAATAGATTATCTTTCACTATCAAGGACAAGGAATATCTGGTGGATGTGGACACTATTGCTGATTTAATTGGTGTGGAAAGAACGAGTTTCCAACCAATTAGCATGTCTTTGGCTCATGCTACGTTGGAACTGGCACGAGACAGGCGAGTAAAAGGCAAAATCTCATACACAAGGATGAACGCCTCTAACATCTTGTTGCACAAGATTGTGATAAATTGCATCCGCCCCAAATCAACCTCAAGGACTGACGTCTCTCATTCGGAAGCAAAATTGATGTACGCCATCAACGCTGGTCTCAAGTTCTCTCTCCCTCATCACTCGCCTTTTTAGGCACTTTAAAATTCATATTCTTGCACCTCTGTGCTTAACCAGTTCTACTCCTATGGTGATTAGTTTTAAATGGTGACAAAAATGAGATTAAAGGAGCTCAACAAGGTGCTGGAAAGAATGAAAGAGAAGTCTCCATCAAAGCCAAAACAAGCATCTATTGCTGAGAAGAGGAAAGGAAAGGAGCCCATGGTTGCTCCTGCATCAAAGAAGAGGAAACTCATCTTGCAGGACGAAGAAGATGAGGACGAGATGACTCTTTCAGCATTCACTCTAAAGAACTTGAAGAGTTCTTTTCAAATTCATGAGATGAGAGAAGAAGAAGAAGAAGAAGAAGAAGAGAGAGAGATCAGAGAGGAGGAAGAAGCAGAAAAGAGAAAAGAACAGAGAATGACAGAAAAAGAAGAGGAAGAAAGAGAAGAAGAGGCTAAGGAAGAAAGAGATGATTCTCTTGAACCAACCTTGGCTGTTCCCCTATCAAGCAATTCAAAAAAGACAGGGAGTGGAAATGCTGGAGCTACAGGGAAAGCAAAACATCACTCTGCTGACAAAGAACAGGAAGAAGATTTTCCTACTCCACCTGAAGGCACACAAACGGGGGGAGTTGCTAAAAAAAGAGGTACTTCTTCACCTGCTTTTACCAGTGATGTTAGTTGCTCTGCTGCATATCCAAAAGATGTATATGCCTCCCATTTTCTAGAAGCAGGTTTTGAGGCATCATCTCCTAGTCAAGGTGAACGAACTACTGAAGATCTATCAATTCTCAAGACTCCCAGAACAAGATCAGCTGGACCGAGTGCTACACCTGAAATAGCAGACTTTTCACGACTGCTGGATATCGTGTTGGATTTGCGGAAACAGTTTTACGGTATGGAGTATGAGATGAAGGATCTCAAGAAGGCTTTCATGGTAACCTCAGTATCATTGCAAGATCAGCTACTCACCCTTAGAGATCAAGTGTAAAATACTGTAAAGGGTGAAGAATTACAGCCGCTGAAGGAAACTCTTGCAAAACTTGAAAAAACTTTCAATTCCATGGGAGAATTTCAACTCATTTGCCTTCCAAAGCAGCCCTGACCTAACCCCATCTTTATCAATCTCTTTTTATTCTCCACTTTTTGCTGTGACAAAAAGGAGGAGATGTGGGTGCAGATTTGAGTTTTGATGCTTTTTTGATTTTGATGTGCTTTACTTTTTGGACTTATCTTTATGTTCGGATTAGACTCTTTGACCTTGGACTTTGATTTGGACTAGCTTGATTTGATCTTTTGATGCTTGCAGTAACTTAGGCCGTGATATGTGTTATGGATGGATAATTATCTCGCAGGACTAACGTGTTTTCTGTGGTTGCAGAATTGATATTATCCAGGTCCTATTTAATTTATCATTTACAAGATATCATGTTTTGCTTAAGTATTATTTTGCAGGACAAAAGTTTTCAAATCTGCAGGAAAGTTTTGTCATCATCAAAAATGGAAAGATTGTTAGAGAAAACTCCTTTATTATTTTGAAGCTGACAAAACGTTTCCATCAGTCTAGTCTTAAGACTTCTAGACTCTTGTGTTAAAGTCTAAAGACTCTGTCATCAAAGTTTGAAGATCACAAGACTCAAGACTTTAAGTCTGACCTCACTGACAGTTCCAGACGAAGAATGAAGAACTATCCAGATGACGGATTATCTTCGAAGATTTGATTCGTATGGTTTATTGAAAACCTTATGGCTGGATACTTCATCAACATGATTGATTATTCTTATTGGATTCTACTCTGATTTGAATGATCTTTTGAAAGGCAAACAAACTTGGAAGATTCTACTTATGGAAACTCAAAATCCTGATTGTATAAGCGAACAGGATTGACGAGCTTTCTTCACTATTCAATCAACAATTCGAGATCACCTTGATTGATTCTGTCCAACGGGTAGATTAGAAGAATTCCTTTGGAAAGTGCCAACGGTCGTGAAGGCATGAAGGAGTATATAAGGCTGACTCTTTAGTTGTTCATGAGCAGTGCTAGAAAAGAAAATTTTTAAAGTCTGAATCTCTGTACTACTTTGATCTTTCATTCTGTGAGCTTGAATTGTATACAAAAGAGAGAAGCATATAGTGTAAAGAGACTAGCTAAGACTCTTCACTGAGGAAGTTGAAGAACAAGTGTTGTACAATCTCTTTTGATTCTTAGTGAAATCTAGCCAGTGGGCTATCAACGTGGGAGAGTGGGCATAAGGTTGGACTAAGCCGAACTACTATAAACCTTGTGTTCAATTCTCTTTCCCTAAACTCCTTATTTTATATGTTGCTCTACTTAACTGTTTCATAGAGTTGTTTTAAGTCATCAACGTCTTGAATTTATCTAAAGGCAATCTACGTTATTAAGTCTTACGAAAAATTTTATGCACCTATTCACCCCCTCTAGGTGTTCATACTAGCCCCTTTCACTAAGTTCCCTGGATGAACTATTCCAAAAAAAAAACCTTCAGAGAGGTTACCCCAACCCATCAGTTTGCCAGTCAAACGGGCCTAAAAGAGACAGGTATCAGCATTGAAAAGAACACGACATGAATTTTCTTCACAGGCTCTAGATACGAAAATGAGATTAAATTGAAAACCCGAGACATAAAGAACATTCGTGAGGATAATCTCAGGGTTAAGATTAATTGTTCCGGTTATGGTGACATGGATGATGTTTCCATTTGGCAATTGGACAACAATGGGATTATCCAATTTTTCATGAATAATGGAAAATAGACTTTTATCACATGCAATATGATCGCTGGCTCCCGAATCAACAATCCAAGCATTTCTCGATACTGTATTTATCAGGTTATGAGAAATACCTGTGAAATTGCTTCCTTTGTTGGGAGTCTCCAACTTTTGTAGGGCTTGCAGCAATTGTTGATATTGCCCATAATTGATGGGTTGATTTACATCTGCTAACCCAGTAATTTGATAAGCAGCTGCTGCTGATGTTTCTTTTCCTCTTTTTCTTTTTCTCTAGGTTGACCGTGTAATTTCCAGAAATTTTCGATTGTGTGGTGGGGCCGCTTGCAAAATTCACAATATAATTTCCCTCCGTTCAAGGTCTGAAGATTGTGGGCGCTCTTGGAGCCGTCAGATGATGGTGAATGATCCTAGTCGTCGAACCTAGAGCCCTTAAAGGCTTGTTGATCTGTTGGAAACCCTAGCACCGCACGTCTTTCCTCTCTGTCTAGGGTTTTCGGCCCTCTTTCTCCTCTTGCCGCTAGTGCTATACTCTCGGCTCCCTTTGTTTCCGATGAGGTAAGGCGTTGGCTTTCTTCCTACACCACCAACTGAAAGATCCAGCCAAGAGGAGGTGCAGGCTCCATTGCTAAGATCTGTGACCTGAAATTGAGGTAAGAATTGTTTAAAATTAAGAGAAACCGAGTGGCCTTTTCTCGGTCTTACATGGCTTTATACTATCGAAGCATCGCCTCCAGCCCTTCTAACTTCTCCTCGGCTGCTTCCAGCTCATTCCACAGAGTTGAAAGCTTGTTGAAGCATGCCGTTATGGTCATGTTTCCTTACTTCAGTTCTACGAGGGCTTGGTGTAGCGAGAAGATCTTCGCCCGGTCTAACTTCCCGTACATTTCTTTGATGCTTTCCCAAATGGTCTTCGAGTCTTCTCTAGGGGGTAGACCAGCAGCAATCTCGGGGCTTATACAGTTTCCTACCCAAGTTCTCACGAACTGGTTACCTTTTTTCCGCTGCCGTGCCAATTTTTCGTCGATTAGAATGGGGATGCTTCCGTCAATGAAGCCATCCTTCTCCTTTGTGACAAGAGCTCGTCGAAAATCCCACACCCAGTTCGAGTAATTTTCTGGTCCCGTGAGAAGGTGGCTAATGAGCTGCAACTCCAGTCCATCAGCTGTGGAGATGTACAGCACGTCACCGGGTTCTGGGCGACCCATGGCGGCCGCAAAGGAGAACGGTAGGAAACCAGGTGGAACTCCCAGGTAGGGGTTCGAAGTTTGGCTTGGATGTGACCCACCCGACACCTGTATTTGATTCACCTAGCCCATTGGGGTCTATACCCGCATAAGCCAACCCAGATCCTTTTGTTACGCCCACCCCACTTGTGGCTAGTGGGCCGTCATCTCTCCGCGTCTGGGCTCCTGAAAAAGAAAAACTCGAGTTGGGCCCATAATACATGGGCATCGACACCCACAGGTATGGAAAGCCTGAAGCAAGCTGCCTCAGATTGGGCTGCCACTGGATTTCTGGCCCTGTAATGGGCTGACTTTAGACTCCACCAGTTATATACCACATGAGGTCCTACACCTCCAAGGTAGGTGTTTTTGCAGGAATCAGCTATCGGCCATGGTGGTGGTAAGATTCCTTTCCTTCCTTCACTTGTTTAAAGAAAATTTCAAGTGACTAATTCCTACACCAGAGTGCTAACGTTGTTTTGCAAGTTAGCTTGTTTTTCGAGATAACCAATCAGAGAGAGAGAGAGAGCGAAAACGAAATGCAGAAGCACGGCTGTGCTCTAATACCATGAAAGAGGACGAAGGCAAGGAAAAAGGAGAGGAAAATGTTGGGGAAATTTTCTATATTTCTGTATATTCATCTCAATGTACAAGGGTGATATTATAGTACAAGTCACGTACAAGAAAAGGCAACTAAATAATCTATGAATCAAATATGATATTAATTGATCCTAAATAATATCGAGAAGATATTGCATATCTTCCAACACATGGAAAATGTTTTCTATAAGTACATCAATTTTCCGTCGCCCAAACACTGAAAAGTCATAAAACAATGCCCGAAAAATAATTTTTCTTCAAATAAACAGACCTTAAATTTCATTAGAGAACTCGAAGGTTCAATATCCATTAGCATTCATGTATAAGCGATACATACAGCTGTCAAGCATGCATTCTATGGTGTCATCCACTAGTGTAAGCATGGATAATAGCAAGATGGACAGAGATTCGTTTCAACTAGTAAGTTGAAAAAAGGGGCGGAAACTACCGTAGAAAAAGTGGTGATTTTGGGTTTGGCTAAGGAGGAAGATGGGCACGATAAATGGAATGGTTCCCCCCATCACGCTCACAAGTTGCGTCCACTTTGACGTTGAAAAAGGTGTTTGCATCCAATTGCCCATTTCCTATGCTCTCTCTCTCTCTCTCTCTCTCTCTCTCTCTCTCTCTCTCTCTCTAGATCCATATTAATCTCACTTGGAAAAATATATATGACTTGGTGCATTTGCTTCAAGAAAAAGTCAATGATATAGGAAAATACTTTCCCATAAAATATTTTCCAACAATATAGTTAGTTTTTCTTGATATAGTAATATATGATCAAAAATGTTTTTTGATGTTTGAATATTATTGGAAAATGATTTCAATATCACAACTTTATTCCAAGCGCAAAAAAGTTCAATTTTAAAAGAAAATTAAAATTTTCTAATTTCTAATTTATTTTATTTTTCTCCTTTTTATTTTCATTTTCCTTAAAAAAATCCAATTTTAATTATTTTTTAATTTTCTTTTTCTCTCTTTTCTTTTTCTTTTTCTTTTTACATTTCTTTCCTTTTATTTTTCTCCTTCCTCTTCGCTACCGACCAGTGATGGATATAAGCAAGCTCTGCCTTGCCAAGATCGAGCAAGTGCAAGCTCATCGGCCTTGGCAAAGTACAAGCTCCTCGAATCGATCGAGCTAGGAGCTCGCCGGCCTCAACGAAGCCCGAGCTCATCGGCCTTGACAGAACTCAAGTTGTCAACCTCGATCTTGCTTGGATCGGCTAAGCCTCAAGCTCATCCTTTCACGTCTTAGCTGCTCATCGAGCTACCGGTAGTTGTCGACAGCGAGAGGAAGAAGGGGAAAGAAGGAGAAAGGAAAAAGAAAGAAAATAGAAAAGAAGGAAAAAAAAAAAAAAAAAAAAAGAGAGAAGAAATAATAATAAAATTTCAAAATTTTTAAAAATAATTATAATTCGATTTGTTTTTGGAAAAACTATTTTATAAGAATAAAATTTTTATCAACCAAGTACCCTAGGACTAATAAAACATTTTGGAAAATGCTTTCAGGTTCTTTTAAAGGAGAAATCGTTTTCCTAAATTTTAGCTTTCATAGGAAACATTTTCCGTTAACTTTTTTCCTAAGCAAACCAAAAGCTAGAAAAAGAGATATTTTTCCGGAAAAGGTTTTACGCAAAACAAATGCACCTTATCCACGACAAATCCATTTCCAATTTTATTTGTTAAATCGCGCATTGGTTCTATGTCTACTACAAATGGCCTTTGATTTTCTAAACTTTGGACAACATGATTTCTTTAATATCCGCAAACCTCTGACAAAATACATATAGTAGAACTATTCATGATGAATTATTGTATTAACGTATTGTGGGGAAACCACCGCCTGCGGTGGCCGCGATGGTTTGAGCTCTCTCCCCCTAACGCAAGGGGAGGAGTTCAAATCCCCTCACGATCGCTAGGGATTCTTAAGTGTGGCGTCGGGATGGTGGGTCCTCCGCTAGCATCACTCCGGGGTTTACTCTCCGGGCTGTCGGCCGTGCGGGGTTCCCGGGTCACAAAAAAAAAAAAAAAAAAAACGTATTGCGGGGAATAATGACAATGGGCGCAAATCTGTTGCTCTTTTTTTTTTTTTTTTTGGCTCTAATAATTACCATTTTGCCTAGAAATTAATTTCTGAAATAGAAATAGATTTTTCTATTTCCACTTCCGGATGAGTTTCTTGAAAAAAAATACGCATTTGATAATGACACAAAATTTTTATTTCTAAGATAGAAATTTATTTGATAAGAATATAAAATTTATGTTTCGAAAATAAAAATTCGTTTGATAAAGATACAAAATTTCTCCCTCCCAAGGAACGATAAGAGATGGTGGCCACTGGTGGGTTGGTAGTCGACTAGCAAAGAGGACAAGTGATAAAAAGAGTTTTTATCTCTCATTTCGATTCCAAAAATAAAGAACTAAAAAATTTTACTTATTTTTGTTCCAAATTTTAATTTAGACAAAAAAATTGTTACAAAAAAAGAAAAAGAAAATTGCACTACCGAATAGATTTATATTCCAAATCTGTTTTTGGAACAGAAATAAAATAGTTATCATGTGCGCTCTTCGAATTTTATTCATTTCCATAGTGAAGCATAAAAAATAAAATTTGAGTTTTCTGGTTTTTATAATTAAAAGAAAAGGTGTAGGAACTCCTGAGAAATTTGTTCTCCTTTGAATCGACTTTAGGAGCGAGCAGAAAGCAATGCGAAGCTTTTCTTTTTTTATGTTTTATATATACATTATTATCATTAGGGGGATGGTTTTAGGTGAAATTATGATGAGTGCCATCGCAGGAAGTTTCTAAAAAAACTCTATGAAGATTATCACAGTTAAATATGTTACTAAATTAGATTGTCCGCATTTACATCTTTACATTTTTGAAAATACAAATAATGTCATAAACCTATTATATTGATAATAATTCAGCTTTAAATATATTAATTAGATTAATTTAATCATAAAGATTTTCGCATTGGTACTGATAAAGTCCATCTGACTAATTTATGCCGGAAATTATTGATATGGACACCGGTTGTCCTACGTGGCACGATCGGTATTGACGTTGATTTTTTATAATATTTAATTATTTTTTTCGAATTTTTAAATATTTTTTCCTTTACTTTTTCTTTTTCTTTTTTTCCTTCTCTTTCCCTTCTTTTCTTTTCTTTCCTTTTTTTTTTTTCCTATTCTTTATTTTCCTCCACCGACCTCCGTGATGGTCGACAAAGTTGCTGGCTGTTGACAAGGGCAAGGCCGAGGACACCATGGTCGGTGGAGGTTGCTAGTTGCCGATGAGGGAATAGGCAAAATCGACCCTTGTTGGCCTTTGGCGAGGACTGGTGATGGCTAGGCAAGGCCGCCTCTCACCAGATCTAATGAGGGGACTTTGCCCAATTGGTCAAATTAAAAGGTTTAAAGTTGAATTGATACCAATGCAATAAATTTAGGACCTGTTTTGTACTTTTTCCCATTTTTTGGATGCCTATATATATATATATATATATATATATATATATATATAAAGCAAGCATGGCACAGGCTCAAAATCTAAATGGAACAGTTATTCCACCTTTTAGCCTAAAGATTTCCCGGCTATCCAAAATCAAGAATTATTAATCATTGATCTCATGGGAATAATTATTTTTATATAACTAAGAATGCTTAAGTTTGTTACTTACTCCATGATTGACAAAAGAAAAATCAGAATTATTATTTAAGTAGTCATAATTGTTTATGTTAAACTACAAATTTATTTCTCTCTAAACAAATTTTTATATATTGTGATTAAATACTATAATAGCAAATCAGAGACTTCACTTAAATGTGTATGTTTACATGTGCCTAAATAATTAGAATCCATAACACGAAATGACAATCATGTTCACAGTTTATAATATGTGAAGAATAAGTTCAAAAATATGATGACAATGAGGGATTTCAATGTTCTACAAGGTGATCATTGCTATTCTTTATTAGGGATAAGTAGATTATAAGTCCGAAAACTTGTCTCAAATGTGACTGCAATCCTATAACTTATAAAAAGTACAATCACATCCTAAAACTTGCCAAATTAATGTAATCGAGCCCTTTCGTAATCTCCGTCCAATTTTTTTTTTTTTTAGCGGTCCTACTCTACTTCTATTTTAACTCTCACCCTCAGACTTTTGCCCTGCCTCCTTACAGGGTGTGAGAGTTGAAACCCATACCTGAAACTAATTCGTTCCCACCCTAACCCCTCGAAGAAGGTAGGGATTCGAACCCTCCACCTCCCCCTTCCAACATGGAAGTGCGGTCACTAAGGTAAACCCTAGTGGTTAATCTCCATCCAATTAAACTAATGAAAAATGCTAACGTGATTTCTTTTCTTTTAATATTCTCTCTCTCTCTCTCTCTTCTCTCTCTCTCGTGTGACATATTACCATACTAAAACGTGAAATATAAAACTAAAACGTCATTTTGACCTAAATCCAAAATTTTTAATCGAAATCTTAATTAAATTAGATTAGAAAATCCAAAAAGGAAGAGTTATTTGTTTGTCAATCACAAACGATAAATTTCCTAAGTTTTTACCTCATGTGTGTTGCGACCTACCCCCAGTACGGAAGGAAACATAGGTTTAAGGACATTGCCTAAAGGACGGACCTATAGCCTATGATTTGGATGCAGGCTCTCTTAAGCCTATGTCTTGCACAACATCAAGCATTCAAATTGGTGGCATGAAAATTTTCTTAAAAATGAGTCATCACTAGCCTATTAGGATTGGCTAAAAACCAAGTTAAGTGTCGGAGCATAATTCACTTCTCATGCAATTAGAAAATCTAGTATCGATAAATTAATGATATTTCAGTACCTAATTTTGTTCATTTTAAAACAAAGTATTTTTGTTAGGCGGTCTAGATTGATTTTATACCTATCAACTAGCATATAAGATGATCATGCAGGTGCGTGATTACTAGAATAGCAATCAGCAAGTAAGTAAGCATTATCCAAGTTGTAGGGAAAACAAGCATCTAGTGTTAAGAAATAAGTAATTGTCAATCCTAGCTAGTCTAAAGGGTAGCCATAGTCATCATATTGAAAGTGCCCGACCAATTGATAAATCGTTAAAAAAAGGAAACATGAAAACCTTAGGAGTTTGTTTGATTTTGAGCTCGATTTTTTTATCAATGATTTCCCCACACTTTAAGAGAAAATACCCCCAAACAAACTCTTTTTAAAGCTTTTTCTGATTTTAGAAAATAATAAAAAATTCTTGGCATTTTTAAAAAAATTTAAAACAAAATATGTAATAAAGACATTTTTTTAATTTTTTTCGAAATGAGATTTGGGTCAGGTCTCTGGATCTAATCCGGGTTGGCACAACCCGAATCCACTGGCCTAGGTCGCACGTCCTTGCCCTCACGCGAACTGGGCTCATTCCCCAACTTAACAACATAAAACAAAAGAACAAACTAGTCCAAATGGCACAAACCAGATCAAGCCCAGATTCTTCTAACTCACATCAAGCCCAAGCCTACTCAAATATACCCTCCCAAGCCCGACACAGTAACACTAGAAATGATTTTAACCAAGCTCACCCGACGAACTAATTTTCCTCTTCCGTTTCTTCTGTGTCTTCCACGCCCAGTTCACATTCCCAAAACGCCGACTTCTTCACAGCATCAATTTCCGTATATCAAACCCTCAAGCTCTCTCTTTTCTTTTATAATTATCTCAACATTAAGGCTTAAAAGAAAGCACCAAAAGAGAACCTCGCTTGCTAAAAAACACACATACGAAAACCATCACACTGTGCTGGCCGATAAGCACGCAATGCCCCAAAAGACGCCTCTAACAACGAAACAACAATTAGAAATTCCACGTTCAATGACTAAAACACAGTTCAAAACAAAACAGAAGCCGAAAACTGAATGACGCCAAAGCACATCTAGTTCCGGCATTATGCCTAACGCCTAGTAGGTAGGGCGTCAAAAACTGAATCGAACCGAAAATTTTGGTTTTTTTCAATTTGGTTCTCATTAAAAACCAAAAAAAATTTACCAATTCGGTTTTATCGGTTTGGTTAACTAAACCAAACCCATAAGATCTAAAGTTTTTTTATCTTTTAAAAATATATTTTTGATTTTTTTATTTTCTTTTTTTTTTTCTTTTTCTACTTCTTCTCCATTGGCCAGTCGCCAGCCGCGGTGGCAGCTAGCAACCGGCCAATGAAGAAGAAGAAGAAAAAGAAAGAAAAGGAAAAAAAAGAAAAACTAATTAAAAATAGATTTTTTTAAAATAAAATAAAATTTATAGAAAGGGGTATATGTAGGGGAAAATACAAACACAAAAGTAAAAATCAAAAAACCGAAATGAATTGGGATTTCGGTCTAGTTCGGTTTCGATTTGAATCGGATTTTAGTTCAGTTCAATAAATTTCCTTATCAGTTTGGTTTGATTTAATTTTTTTGAAAAATCAAACCGAACCGAATCATTTACATCCCTACTAGTAGGCGACAACCAAGGTGACACATCTGGAGACATCCAAGACAAGAACCCAACTCGAAATGATCATATAGCTAACGAACAAAACTCAAGTTAGACTCCAAAATGATCCCTTCACATTAACGCGAGCATAATTGGCGAATGACAAACCTTGGCCTTGGTCAAGTCGAGACAAACCGAGGGCATTATCATCGGAGATGGCCCTACTTGGCTTGACGACGGCAAATGGATGGCAAACTGGAGATATGTCGGGCTTAGTCTAGTCACCTGTCTCGGAGCCGCGATCATCGGGAGAACCAATTTGAAACAAACAGAACATGGGCTAACCAAGAGTATGGGCGCCTAAAAAGGGAATCGCAAGCATATGCGTTCGTTACGAGCAAGCCTCTCTTATGGCACTAAGCTCACGTATTTCACTTCTTGGCATAAATCCAATCCCCATCTCACTTGCTCTCACTTCCTGGCTTAGCTCCCACTCCCCATATCACTCGCTCCCTCTCGGTCGTTCTCGCTCCCTCTTGCTCGAATCTCGCTCTCTCGGTTGCCCCCTCGCTCTCTCCCTCTAGCTGAAGAAGAAGCCCCAAAACCCGACTAACCCCCCTCGTTGGCTGCTCTCTCCTCATTCCCTTTCAAGCCGCGACGCCGGCTGTTGCTAGACCGATCGGACCGTCCTCGACTCGTTCTTCTTTGTCCTTTTTGCCGTTCGTTGGGAAGTCAGCGCCCAACGACAGAGAAGGAGAAAGAGAAGAAAAAAGGAAAAGAAGAAGTGGGCTGGGCCGGCCCAAGCGGGGAAAAGGAAAAGGTAAAAGAGGGAGGGGGCGGGCAAAAGCTGGCCTAGCCCCGCCCAGCTACGGTTTTTTTTTTCAAATTTTTAATACTAATAATGAAAATGTTCCCAATGTCTATATGGGACGCAATTTAATGAAAGCGCAATGCATTTTAATAAAAATTATTTGCTTTTTTTAAAAAAATTTTAGAGACTAACTATGCAATTAAGTCCTAAATAAAAAGGACAAAATTTAAGTGTCATTAGCGTGATATTGGTTTTTTCATTGAGTTCAAGTTAACCTTATCAAAATTTTACATGAGGAGTCGTCACTAGCCTATTGGACCTACTAAAGCTAATTAAGACATGGGAGGATATCTCACACTCACCAAAAATCGTTCTTCGACTTTTCTTAAAAGAGATCAAGGTTTTATGCCAATTATGAACAAAGAATATCTCATGCAAGAAAGAATCAAATTTCTTTAATCCAAATGATACTTTAATATCCCAAACCGAGTCAGAATTTAATCAGTGACAAGGCACAAGGGGGGAAGTGCCAAAAAAGTTTTAAATTTATTGTATTAGAATCAATTCAGTTCTAAACCTTTTCATAGTGGTACCAATTTAGTCCATCCAGCCAATTTTGGTTAGCTAACACTAATGTGAATATCGGTCGTTGGTCAATGCTGACATGGCAATTTTTAAATTTTTTAAATAAATGAAATTGCATGATCAAGCAAATTTTCGAAACAGAAATAGAGTGATTGTCATGTGCACCTAGAGTTGGTATTGAACTGTGTCGGAAACTTAATCAACGAACATCTTACGCACCAAAATCCAATTGACGACATGAATATGAAAACTACAACTAAAAAAAATGTAAAGTATAGTATAGGAAAGGTAAATATAATTGCAAGATAACTTTTTGGTTTATTACTCAAACCCAACTCCTTAAAGACTCGAAACCCACACCGAAATGACACCTGACCCCCGAGGGTCCATTTGGCAATGTTCAAATTTCTTTGTTTTTCCGTTCTTTTGTTCCCTATAACAAAAAGTAAAGAGAAATCTATTTAACAATATCAGCTAATTTTTCTAATCTCGAAATAGAAATGTGATCGGGGAATAAATTTGAAATAAAAACAAAAAGTAGAAAAAAATAATTTCTTATTCTTAGAAATAACTTTTAGAAATAAGTTATTTTTTCTTTTTCTTTTCTTCTTCCTTATCGGCGATAAGTTATCACCCACCCCCCCCAAATTGCCCCCTGCTATCCAACCACCATCAGCCATTGCCAGCCGGTTGTCGGTAGCAGTTGGCAAGGAAGAATAAGAAAAGAATAAAAAAATAAACTTAAAAATTTATAAACAAATTAAAAGAAATTTTATGTTACAAAAAAATTTGTGAATTGTACCAAACATATTCTTATTGTCTTTCCATTTCAAGAAAAGTACTTTACGTAGTTACCAAACGTATTTTTTTACTCGAAATTATTCTAGGAAATGGAAATAAAAAAAAAAAAAACTTCGAAAAGAAATTGCTCCTCAAAAAGAAGTATTATCAAATGGATTTAAAGTAACTTATTGTTCTCAAAAACAATTTCAAAAAATAAATCATTTTCTTTCTCTCTTTTTTTCCTTCTTATTTGTTGCTACCCCTCACCCCCTGCCATCCACCCTCCCCCCCCCAAAAAAACCGGCCACCACCGGTAGCAGTTGCCAAACACGAGTCTCCAAGAAGAAAAAAAGGAAAAAAAGAAAATATAAAAAAATCACTAAAGAATTAAAATAAATTCCAAACTACAAAAAAAAAAAAAAAAGTCATACGAAATGTATTCCTACTCTCTTTCTATTTCGAGAATAGAAATTTTATGTAGTTATTAAACGCCTTCTTTTATTCGAAATTGCTCAAGGGAATAGATATAAGAAAAGATTATTTCTGAGAAAATTTGTTCCCATGAATATAAGTGATACCAAACAAACCGCAAGTGGTCAAACAATGAAGCTTTTTCTTTGTTAATAAAGTTAGAAAATAAACATTTGAAAGAGGACGCAAAAGTACAAATGTCATACATTTCAAAACTCGTCCAGTTACCTATTCTTTGAAAATGTTTTTTGTGATCTATATGTATGATTATCTAACTAAATAGAAGGTAGTTGAAATACATATACTTTTGGACGTGTGCATACGTGTACGTATATTCATAGTTAAGATGGGATTGTGTGGGATTATAGGTTAGTTGCATGCTTGTATGTATATGGAATGTTTCATGCTCTCAAGACTAACGAAAAATATGATTAATTATTTTATTTGGTGCTCAATTTAGAGGGAGGCGCATCTTGGCCGGTACTTCATTCAGAAGGAGATAAAACTTATTTTAAGAATATTTCTAAAGATTTCCCATTTAATCTAGCCAGCCATCAGCCATGCGATTGGATGATGCCCAGCGACCCAGATAAAAAGAAGGGAAGAAAAAAAGAGAAAAAAATAATTAAATTCAAAAAATATTAAATACTATAAAAATCATCAGCTTCACTGTCGACTGTGTTACGTAAAACGGATATAATTTGAGATTTTTTATGTCACAAAAAAAGTTTGAGATAATTGTGTCATATAAGTGTAATATTTTTTGTATCACCAAAAAAATAATTAGTAAATATATCATATGGGCATAAATTTAGGGATTTTGTGTCATTATGGTAAGTATAATTTAAGGTTCTTTGTATCTCTTTCCTTATGTTGCTTGAGAATTGAATTCAAGCCCTTTCGTTCCATGGCCGGGAGAAATAAAACAAAGACAACCAATTCTATTCAACCAGCTAACTCATTTTTTAGGAAAAATTATACTTTCCACAGCATATATTTTCATGCATTTTCTTATCTAATCCCTATACTTTTAATCGGTCTAATTAAATTCTTATAGTTTCACAAATTATTTCATCATGTCTCCTCAACACTTCATTTGGCCAAATCTAAATGGTGTGACTATTAGACAATGTCATTGTGTGATGTTGATAATATTTTCCTAAATTGGGCATCTGCATTGGTTAAATTCTATAAATGTAACGCTCCAACATTATCTACATTGCCTAAATTTTTCCTTACCCATCCCTAATACTTTGTAATTAAAATTTATAAAAGTAAAATTATTTAGTTAGACAAATTAAAAATGCATGAATTTATTTT
This sequence comes from Eucalyptus erythrocorys, assembly GCA_014182555.1. Classification (NCBI taxonomy): domain Eukaryota; kingdom Viridiplantae; phylum Streptophyta; class Magnoliopsida; order Myrtales; family Myrtaceae; genus Eucalyptus; species Eucalyptus erythrocorys. The sequence goes on along the minus strand of CM024599.1, from coordinate 41,582,277 downwards.
TGTTTTAGGGCCACGCAAAGAACAACGTGAAACTTGTCGATTTCCCCAGCTTTCCATGATCAGATATCTTTGGTTTTCTTTTCTCTTTTTCGTCGATTGACATCATTCTCCCTAATGAAACTGTTAATCACACTCGTGGGTTGATAGAGTGGATGGGCTTGGCCTCGGCCATGGACCTAGGCTTTTTTCCAAGATTTGTTTCAATCAACCAAATTGATATTGTTCAACAACTTATGCATTAAATAATTAGTAAGGTTTAGACTTCATTTATTTCACAAAAATAAATAATTAAATCTTCATGTAACACTGACCAAAAAAATCTTCATATAAAAAAATTAGATAAAGATTTTGGGCACCCTCAATGCGTAAGTAAATTTTTCGAGCACCTTCCTATTTAATAAGTCTCGATTCTTTTTTAAATTTGACTTTGAGCAATCCTCATCATTATATCAGCTCATATCGATTTCGTTGCGATAACACGAGTAATTTTTCTGAAATGGTTCGAGAGTGAATAATTCTTGACTCAAGATCGGCGCTCACAAGTTGGAGACAATTGTTGTAGATGAATCAAAACCGAAAAATGGATTTAGTGCCAGAAGAACTTTGCTTAATTACAACTAGATAACTACACATTATGGTCAATCATTGTGCACGAGCGCTTGCTAGCACAATTCAAGAAGAACTCGAACACATACATACTTGTCTCGAGGCAGATCGAATTATACAAATTACACATGGGATCACACCGGTCCATCATCAACTCAACGTGTGACTTAGGTGACCCTAATCGAAGAGGCTTGATCCAACTGATGATTCGGGAAGGCGAGTGTCAGCTCCAGATTAGGATTCGAAGCCTGACGCCCGCTTGCAGACGAAGCATGGTTAGTGAGATTTGAACTTGGGAGCTCGCGATCACCAAACGAACATGTACGAGGAGAGGTTAGGAAAGCCATTCTTGCTCTGCTATCTCGCCCGGTTGAGCCAAATTGGGGCGAGAACAGACATATTGGGGGGAAAGATTCACTTGGCTTGGGGATTTGTCCATGATGATGAGCCCTGCATCTTTCCATCCCCACCTGGGGCGAAAAACACATGAATTAGTGCGCCAACAAGCGGATTACTATATTCCAAAATAATGAATAAACAAAAGTGGTGGATAATATAATTAATTAGTGGCGGAAATCGCAAGACTTTGGGCATGAGAAATCGCTAATCGCGATTAATTATATCAAAAGGACTTGACTTGTGGCTAATTTAGCTTTGCTTCTAACTTGGAAAGAGCTTGAGGGGGGTCGAGATGAGTTACATCGAAAAGGCTGGGACGACGCTTGTTCCGTCTGGGGAGGAGGCTCTTCTGGCGGAGGAAATACTTCTGAGCGTGGCTAGCGACCTGGGTGGGCGTCCTGGTGCCGACGAACTTCTTGGAGATGCCTCTCCAATCCCCCTTCCCGAGCGTCTCTAGCCCCACCAGGAACGTCCGATGCTCCTCCTCCGTCCACGGCACGCCTGTCCCATCACACATCACTTGATCTCATCAGAACATCAGTCGAGAAACCCTAATCATCCTGCTCTTCAAGATTTGTTAAGAGATTGATGGTGGGAGTGAAAACCCAAGCAGAAACTTCACGACTTTGCCTAATCAGATGGATCTGCAGAGCTGAGATGTTACGAATCTTTGCCCCCCGTGAAAAGCAAAGAATCCAAAGAAAGACTACAGTTGCATCGACGAGACAGTTCAGCGAGAGACAGACAGACAGACCGACAAAAGCTGACCTTTTTTCCTCTCTTGGGCTCGCCCAAGAAAGCCATCTGAGGCGTACCCATCGTTACTGGTGCTGTTAGCCGCTTTGTTGGGACTCTCGTCTCGAAGAAGACGATCTCCGACGTCACAGGCAGCGCGCAGAGAGAGAGAGGAATCGGTCGCGGAAGACAGCGGCGAAGACGACGACGTGAGGACGCGCACGGACGGCATCAGGCAGTCCATGCTCAGGCTCTTCTTCAGCGCGAGACGCGACGGGACGCCACCAGGGTGAGCGGCCTCCAGTTGCACCCCGAACAGCTTGACTCTCCCGCCGCCGCCGCCGCCGCCGCCGCCGAAGCTCGCGAACCTCCTCCGGATCGACGCGCAAGTTCTTGAATTGTGACCCATGAATCCACAGTGCGAGCATTTCCTTCCCATTCCGTCTCTCTGCCTCTCTCGCGTCCACACAGGCAGAAAGAGAGAGAGACGAATCAGTATTTAGAGAGCATGCGATGAGCTTGTCGTTATATAATTACAACATTAACGGCATGAAGGAGGAGTGAGAAAGCAAGCAAAATTTCCATAAGCGTACTAAATATGTTCATACACCAACCATTTTGCAGCAGCAGCAGGACAGCAAAACAGTATCCGGGTTGTCCCACCCGATGTTTTGTAAGGAACTTTCCGTAGAATCTATTTGAATATTAGGATCCTGGTCATTATTTACCGGTCCCATGGCGTTTTATATGGCATGCTTGGTACAAGATGTTAATTGATCGCACATTATATGAAAAGAAGTTGTATGAAAATCGTAGAAAAAAAATATATTTTACTCAGTTTCTTAGTAAATGCGCAATTAAAGGTAAAGTTCGAATGTCGATTTTGGTGACATGACATGAATACAAGATGGAATTGCTAACATCGTCTATAAAAAATGATCTTTTTATCGATGGTGAATAATACTAATTACTTCACTGGAAATTTCTAAAATGTTCCTCTACTCTTTTTCTTTTCCTATTTTCAGAAACATTCCTTAATATCGGTCACGATTTCATATTATTCAAAAAGCAACCTCTCGGGAGTTATTCCCGATCTCCTAATTCCAGGGTGCACATGCAAATTAATAGACATGTACAAAACGTCCACAGAACAACAACATAGTATCCACACGACTCGGATTCACCACTTAACCCTATCCCCAACAATAACTTCATGCACGTGGTCCTTCAATTTATTTCGCTACGTTCCTACTCGCGCACGGGTACAAGATAGCCCGTCCGAACCCAAAAGATCACCGCCTCTCGAACCATCGCGACGTGGCGTTAGCGATGGAGAAGGCCTTTGCCTTGCCCCCATCCGATTCGACGGTGCATGCCAGCCGGGCTCACATAATTCGAATGCACTCGGAGACTTTTTCCAAGGGCGATGACGTCAACCTTTTGAATCTGCGGGCTATGCGTGACGTAGATTTCCGAGGATGTGGCCTCGTGTGATCCATGAGTGTTGCTTCGGTCAAGCTTTTCGTCTTGACTCGTTTGCTTGCTGAAACAAAAAGCTGCTCTCTCTGCTCTCACTGCCTTCTGTCATAGCCCTAGACAAAATGCCAGTCCCCCCATATGCCAAAGCCTAAAGCGCCAGGGACGACATATGAAAACAGAAATTTGAATGCCAGAAGCAAGTAATTTCTCTGGCGGATTTTCCTAATCTTATGTACCGATAACACTATCGAAACGAAGAGGCAAGCTTTATTCGACGTGATCGACCTTCGGCGCCGCTCTTCCGCTGCATTTCTATAAGTGCAGTTGTATCTAACTTTGGTTATATTAATGGACTTGTGTACTATAGACATCACAAGAAGTTAAATTTCCCAAGAAAAAGAAAGAGAATGAAAAACAAGACCGACTTTCGATTCTCACCAAAATATTTTAATGCACTTTTGTCTCCTCGTCGAAGCTGTCCGGTGGACCTAACAGGGGTCCTTTGAATCTCCGACCCTCTGGATGGTCCTCCTCTCATGGTGTCAACTTCTTTTTAAGATTTCTAGGGACAAATGGACCACCAAGTTTTCTTCCTGACCACGGACTATGCTTGTCTTGTTCGTTGTTTCTAATGATCCTTTAAGATAGATCCTCAGTTCCCCGACAATCATGGAACAAAAGAAAAATTGGGTAAATCTTGTAAGCAAATCATGTAACTTTTTGCATCTTGTGTGTTACGACATTTTATATAATAATTAGGGAGCTATGACTCATTACACCTCAATGATCCATCTCTCCATATATCATAGAACTGACTATGCCAAAATTCCCCCCAAAACAATAACATTCTACAATTAATGGTTGGCTCCGTCTTTGATTGTACATGAAGAGTACTCAAATTTCTTAGAAATTTTACTCAAGTTTGTTTAATGACTTATGCTGTTAAAATTGGATGAGTCGATGAAGGATTAGCATTATTTTCTGTAAATCTTGTTGAGAGCAATTTTCTAACCCGGTTGACTTTATATTTCATGCGTATCATACCTAACACGATCAACTCACCTACCGGCTAATTTAGTAAGTTATCCCTTTTCATTGGTTCTTTCTTCACTTGCTTTTGTCTTGTTAAGTGGCATTATATCTTTTACAAAGTGCCTTATGACATTTGATACGCTTCTTGATAACCAAATTACAATTAAATATGTTGAGAAAATTCAAGGATAACTTTGCATCTTAAACATAAGTTCAAGAACTAATATCAATTACTATATATAAATATATTATATTATATATTCTTAATTCTTTTATGTTGAAGAAAAGTTTTAATTTGATAGTTTGAAAGTGCCCAATCAGATAAACCATTTCTCTGTCTTTTTGCTTTGTATTAATTCACTTTGTCAAAGGTTTTTCATGTGCTAACATATTAGGAAAATGCCAGACTTGAAAAAACCGGTTTACAAAATTGATTTACTAAACGATATGTCAAGCCGTTATTGGTTCTTGAATATGACTCACTTGTTCCCTCGTAATCCAACCCACACATCCGTAAACCGGTCTTGGTAAGTATAAAATTGGTAAACATATGGATTTTCTAGGCGTAGATTGTTCCTACGTTTTTCTCCCAATTTTTCTAGGGTTACAGCAAACATTTCATTGTCACTGAATTTGGTGGAACGATGGGGGAGTGGTTGGTGAGGGAGAAATCAGCTGATGAAGCAGCTCGGGAGGAACTACAACAGGTCAAGCAAGGCCACTGACGACCCAACCGCATCGCTCCTTTTCTTTAATCTTAGCAAACCCTAAATCGCCAATCAAGAGCACGAATCGTGACCATTAGCACATCTTAAGAAAAGAACCCACGTGAAAATGGAACGAATGGATAATTGGACTTTTTAGGGGTTTGCGTGGGTTGGTGCTGCTACTTTTATTATTCTTTAACCAGAAGTAGGTGAACCACAACCGGCAGTGGGGAAGATGTGATTAGTGGGGGGGCTCCTGGTTTTGGCAGCGAAAGAGGACGAAATACTACTAATCCTTAGGGTTCTTGTCTCATTCGATTTCTCATGATTTTCTTTTGCTGTGTACATCTCTCTCGAAGCTGAGGTTTCCTCCACTTTCGATGTGCCGTCTTTACCTTCCATGAAAGCCTCGGCCTCTTTGGAAGTCATCTACGACGATGCGCCAAAGGGACTTACGCGGGAGAAATAAATGGAATTAGTACAAATCTTAACAAAATTGGTTTGCAATGCGAGGTTTTCAATTGCGAATAATCCTTAAGATAAGTGGGTCATGGTCAAGAGTAGATGATGATTTGACAAGTCATTTGGTAAATTAATCTTGTGAATCCCATCTTAATGAATCTTAACATTTTCCACGTGTTTATTATATGCAATAGATATGACTGTCTACAAGATTTATGGGATTGATGAGCTGGTAAAATTTAGTGTTTTCCGGTAAAATTACTTTGCGAATTTGATGCCGCGAATTTTTGTTTATTGTGTAGACATTTTAATACTTATTTGCTGTTCATCGCATCATTTTGGACTCTGTTGATCTAAAACTGTTGCAATTTTTTGATCACATCTCTCAAGCATCTTTACACTAATAGCATAATCGTTTATGCTTGTTATGATCAGATTCTATTATTTTGTCAAATCATGTCATTGTGCAAAATGATGTATTTTCATCAATTATACTCTAAAGTTCATAATAATATATATATATATATATATATATATATATATATATATATATATATTGAATTCGTGTCAACTCTATCAATTGGGTATTTGCATTGCAATCGTGTCTAGACGCGATAATTCATATTTAAAATTGTCGGCCCAGCATAGACGTGGTTGATATTCCAAGCATTCTCACTTTGTCAATATATAATAATAGAAGCACTTCTTTTTGCATATGTCCTGCAATTTGTTCTTAATTAAATTAAACGCAGCCCATTGGTTTCCATTTTCAACCAGAGAATGATGTCAAGAACTGTCCTTGTTTGACAATGTCGTCACTCACTATAAAAAATTAAACTAATTTTTTTCCCATTAACGGGGAAAGTAATACTTTAATATATATCATTACATTCTCTTCTAAAAGCAAAAAAACAAAAAAATCGAGACTATTTCTACATGGCACCTACTTATAAATGAGCTTTGCTATGTTATGAAAATAATAATTTATTATGAATCATAAATTCTTGAAGAAGTAAGTCCTATAAAAATTTATAATTATTTATGATTTGATTTTTTATGATTCTAAAGAAATTATTATTCTCACGATATATTAAAAACTGTCACGCAATTATTTCTCCTTGTAAATTCCCTCTTGACTTTTGCTCATCAATCTGTGTGCTATTTTGCAATATAATAAGATTCTACCTTATAGATAAGATCATTATAAGGACAATTAAAATAGCAATAAAAAAAAAAAAAAAGACACATTAGCTTTAAGACCCATTAAAGCCGCAACGTAGGATTCATGCATGTGTCTCCCACCTTTTAAATCTGGGATTACAATAATGGTTCTTCATGGTACGATCCAATACTATGTTTCGTGAAAATGACGTGAGCTTAGCTGACCCAGATAGCACTAGGCTACCTCACCATCCACTCTGCTTACTCTTTGAAGGCACTCGTTTTCTAGGTGACGACTGGTTATTGAAATCTATTTGTGCGTGGCGTTTTCAATTTTTCATGTTAATTTATGAGCTTGGAAGTACGACTTCTATTTTTGAACTGATTTTTTGGGAGATAAATAAGAGGTGATGTGACCCTCCTAACATACAAGTTTCTCGAGTTGCGTCACGAAATTGGCAACGAAGGAATTACAAAAACAATCTTATATCTATTGTATTATATTAATTCAATTCTAAATATTTTAATTATGTCAATTTAATTAAATACATTTTTCATGTTTTTCAATTCGATTCCATGTAGCCAATTTTGATAAGAAATTGATGTAGTAATCGCTGACGATCTTATATAACATGACTGAATAGGACAACCAATGCTGGCGTTGATATTTTCAAATAATTTTTTAATAATCTTTTGAATTTTTCTTACAATTTTTTGGTCTTTTCTTTTCTCTTGGTTACTTTCTTTTTCCTAAGGGCCGACGAGAGCCACTAGCTAATTCTCACTGGCCACAGGCAAGGCCCAGTGACCCTCGCTCAATGCCTTGCCTAGATATGGCAAAGGCCACAACACCCAAATCCAATTAGGGCATCTCATCTTTAAGGCAAAAAGAAAAAGAAAAGGGTAAAGGAGTGAAAAGGAAAAGCCAAAAAAATTGTTAAAATATTATAGAAAATTTTCACATCAATGTCAATCGTGCCATATAGAACCGTTGACAACCATGCCATCAATTTTTGGCTAAAATTAGATAAATAGACTCAATTGGAAAAATCTTAAAAGATTTACAATTGAATTGGTATAAGTATAATAAATTTAGAACTTTTTTTATGATTTTCCTAACTAGCAACAGTATTTCTTGCAATTGATCTCTAGCTCACCTAGATTATTGCATAATAAGTATTGATGAGTTTAACCTGTATGTAATTACTTGTTCCATGATTTCCCAAAACCGACATGCTCGAAATAGAATGCTGAGCTTGTTTCGTGTGGCTCGACCAAACTTTCCGTCGATAAGACAATGATCGCAACAATCCTTTTGTTGTAGATATTACTTGTCGTTAGAGTTATTAAGTAAGGTAATGGCCAAAGTTTAGTTAAAAGTTCAAACGCTTCTTTAGCAAGAAAATTTTTCGTGATGATTATTATAAGTTAAACACTTCGTTAATATAATAATCAAAACGAATTTGGGAACAGAAAAACCCTAAGGCCTCGATTGGTTGGGCCAACTCATGAAAACACTAACCCCTTGGACGAAAGATGGGCTTGCAGTGGGTCTAATATTGGGTTCTGGAGGGCCCATCTTCTAGGGAGATCCACAAAGTCATTATGCTTAAATAACCAAAAAGAAATGCATGAGAAAGATTAACAAAATATAGATATTAATGCAAATGTATTTTGTTCTAATGAAGGAACTTGCATACAGGCACAAGTGTAATTACAGACAAAATATAGAAAATAATAATGAATGCATTAAGGAAGAAAAGATAGATGGTTGGAGATTTGGTCTCTTTAAGAGAAAAAAAAACTCTCGTCACGTAAGGACTTAAATTCCAAGTTTGGAAAATATGAGAAATTTTTAAGAATCAAATTATAGTTGTCTTGATTACTTTCCAATTATACATGATTTCGCTCCATGTTTGATAGCGTTGCATCATTATTACTCATCATTTGCACAAGTTTCATAATTTTTTTTCTTGTGGAATTTTAAGAGTCAAATTGGCCTTCGAATTTGCTTTCTATATGATACATTGAATAACACTTGAATGCTAATAAAAGCTTTTAAAGAGAGGCTTCCTTTGTTACTATCTTGATGCAAATATTTGTTTCATTGTCGATACTATTATACAGTATTGGCATGTCATGGAATAAAAGTATTGTATGAGAAGATTTTACTTTTGTGAAGCAATGACCGTCCATTTGCAACATAACTATCTTAATTCTCTCCCCTAGTTCTATTCTCTTGATCATTAGGTGAACTCCTCAAGTTGGTCGTTGGTTGGAGTGTCTAAAAATTTATAGTTCAAGAACTTGAGGTCATAGCCCATGCAAATCTCACCAATCATTTGTAAGATGTTCTGACTCAGAATCACTTGCATTTGTTAATTAGCCTTAACTAGCTCGTTACACATACGGTTGTTGTATGGGATAGCAAGCCTATATGTTCATGCCGCTGAGAATTTAGAAGAATTCTTTTAGATATATGGTATACATGGGCGAAAGGGCAAGATAAGCCTCAAGAAAAAGTAACATAGGAATTGTTTTTAGTGCCATAACTCCTCTAGTCTACAAGAATGAAGAACGACACATGAAATCATAGAATGGAAAATAAGATAATTTACATGGAGAAATTTTTTTTGTTCCGTACAATGAATGTTGAGATGTGGTTCATACTCCTCACTGACAGGATGGTATCCCACAAGGTAGATATGATCTTTTTTCTCTTATAATTGATGGATATAACATAAGGGTGTAAGGTGCTAATTATAATGGAATCCTCTATTTGATATAATCCTAATTTAAGGATGAACCAGTATAAAACCCCGTGTCTGCAATACTCTTTCTCGCTTATATTCTCTATTTCATTATGATTGTACGCTGAATCTTAACAATGAAGACTTCTTTGAATATTTGAGCCGGCGATGGCACCACCATTAATCGATGTAAGCGTTTCAAAGCTTCCATAAAGTTTTTTGGGAGAAGGGAAGTCCGAGACCACCCGGTGGATGAAAAGCCAAGGCGAGACCCCGATTCACCTCGCGTTAAATCATGTGTACAGTCTCATGCGAAACTCATCACGATCTATCCGTGTGCATGGCCCCAGGCGTGCGCACGAGGAGGACGGCGTGGGGGGGGCCGTGTGCGGGAGCGAAAAGTAGTGGAGGGCGTGGGAGAGCGATGAGACATCGCACGCACGAGAGTTGGTTGGGCCTTTCACATGATCCACGGATCCCGCAGCTAATTTTTTCCCGCTTCCAACTCTTCAACGACGGCGACAACTGTCTCTCTCTCTCTCGGTCTCGGTCTTCCTTCTTCTGGCTTCTTCCCTCTTTGTACTACCATCTTATCCCTCCTCCACATCTAGAAACACCCGCAAACACGCTCTCTTTTTCCATCTTCAAACTTCATTAATCCTATCTAAAATTCACGGATTGTATATGTAGGTTTCAGGTCAATGTATGATGCGCTTTAAGAAATATCTTACAGTATGGATGCCGCGTATTGCGTACCTTATCTTCGTTGAACCCGTGAATAAGCAAGAATCAAACCTCTTCGTTGTACATGCAACCTCAAACCTTTGTAAAGGTGCCGACTCGGATACAGAGAATCATCATGGATGGGAAGGAGGGCGGTTGAGATATTTTCACTGGAAGAATAGTAAATACCCTAGAATGATGTGCCGATAACATTATATAAGTCGAGTACCACAATCTAGGGTTACCTACTTTTCGCCGGGAAAATCAATTATATCTTCCGTGCATGTGATGTCTTTCATTGTATCTTACCATGCCAAATAGTCCACACTTGGATTTAAATATTGATGATGCTCAAGAGACACACACACACACACACAAAAACATGGTAGGTCATCATGGTCATCGCCAACAGCTTCTCTGATATCATGGCTCAGTTTATTTTATAAATCTCTAAGACTCTCTCTCTCTCTCTCTCTCTCTCTCTCTCTCTCTCTATTTATATATAATATAATATATATTATCCAATCTCAGTGAGGTTATATAAGGCTGATGATGGGTCATTATTGGTCAACGGACGTGAACTGTCACCATCTCACTTCCTTCGATGAATAAAATACTTGCGACTCTTCAAATTGATCACCCTAAAGTAATACTGCAGCGCCTCGGGGCCACAAGATGGCTAAAAATAAACATGGCCCGACGCGTCTATAATTGAACGATTCCCACTTGTCGTGTTCCAAAAGCAAACCATATAATAATCAAAATATGCCGCATCGGGCAGGCAAATTTCCTGTTATAGTTATGTCTGCGGCCCAACCCCGCCAATCATATTCCATCGTTTTATAAAAAAAAGTAAAAATTTATATCAGCCCCGGTTTCCTAAGCGGAAAAAGAGACGAAAAGGAGACGACAAACCGGCTGACGAGTTTGTAAATAAATGCGGTCCACGGGCGTATCTATCTGTCCGAAAGAAACAGCCCTAACCATCTCCGCCATAAAGGGCTTCGTCTTCCTTCCTCTCCGGCGTCGTCTTCTTCCTCCTCCTCCTCCTTCGTCCGCTCCTCTATTCTTGCGCGCTAAGTCTTCTTTTGCTCCGATCTCGCGCCGGCGAGTGGAGGGAGTGAGGAGAAAGAGGGATAGAGATTGGAAGATGGAGCCGAACCGGAGCAGGAGCCCGAGCCCGCCTCAAGGACTGACCCCGGAGGAGCTCGCGGAGCTCGACTCCGTCATCCGGACCTACCACAGGTTCGAGCCCTCGCCCAACACGTGCACGTCCCTCATCACGCAGAAGATCGAGGCCCCCGCCCGGCACGTCTGGCCGCTGGTCCGCAGCTTCGACAACCCGCAGCGGTACAAGCACTTCATCAAGAGCTGCCACATGCGGGGCGGCGGCGGCGGCGGCGGCGGCGACGGCTCGGTGCGCGTCGGGTGCGTGAGGGACGTCACGGTGGTGTCGGGCCTCCCGGCGTCGACGAGCACCGAGCGGCTCGAGATCCTGGACGACGAGCGGCACGTCCTGAGCTTCCGGGTCGTCGGGGGCGAGCACCGGCTGAAGAACTACCGGTCGGTGACGTCGGTGAACGAGTTCGAGAGGGAAGGGAAGGTGTACACGGTGGTGTTGGAGTCGTACGTCGTGGACATCCCCGAGGGCAACACCGGCGAAGATACGAAGATGTTCACCGACACCGTCATAAAGCTGAATCTCCAGAAGCTCGGGATCGTGTCCGTGGCGTCCATGCATGGAGGGCACGGTTGATATGGTCGTCGAACGATCGATTTCATTAGGTGAAATTCTTGTCTAGACCCCTATTACGCCCCGAGTGGAGGGGGCCGATCGCCAATAGGGATTTTCTTTTTCCCTTTTTTTTATCGGGTTCGTGGCGTATTGAGGTTTACTTTGCTTCCATGAGAAATATAAATGTTTGCTTGAGAAGGAGAGACCTAAGTTAAGGACGCTAGTAGTGATCAATGCTTCTTTTTTCTTCTTGGGTTTCTATGAAACGTTGAAAGATAGCTCATTTCTGCAGCGAATCTGACTTATATTGCCCTTATTTTCAAATGCTAAAGATCTCTCTCTCTCTCTCTCTCTCTCTCTCTCTCTCTCTGTGGACTTGCAGTAGCTGCTCTATCCATTTTGTGCCTTGTAGTCTCAATTTCCACCTCAGTTTCCGTGCACTCAAGTTTGAAAAGAGAGTGTGCAATGAGGTCAAAAGCTTCAGCCTTTGCTTTGTGCTCTCTTTGGGTTTGTTTACGTGAATCGGACGTTCCTGATTGCATCGGATTCTTCCATTTTGGGTCGAGGTAAGAATATTCCCTTAACATGACATTACATTTCTCGATCTCTGACTAGAATTGCATTTTCCTCCGTTGCCTGAGCTGTCACTGGAATCAGACTTTTGGACATTTGTATTACACACATGGATATCGCCCGCATTTGCTTGAATTGAATTTTAGGCGTGGATGGTGTTAATATACATGACCCGCAAATTAAAGAGTCCATTGGAAGGAAAAACATAACCTTTTGCGCATAATTTGGATACAAACATGGGGTCCAACACACTTAAGGTCGAGAATTCGAAACCTGCAGTTGCTAGCAATTTAAGTGGGAACCATGACGGTGGGTTACTGGTTTAGTCTCCATCGAGGTATAGGATCCCAATTCTGAGAAGCCTTTCGGCATCGATATTTACTGGGTGCATGTGCTTCAAAAGTGTACGGAATGCTTTTCATCCCGATTCCAGAAGAAGGAACTATCCATGCGGAAGACGAAACCAATACAAACATCCACAGTCTCACATGTTTTTCCCAGTGAGAGATTAACATGGATCTAAAGAGAGAGACAGAGAGAGTAGGAGATGGGGCAATTGGATGCGAACACTTTTTTCAAAGTCGAAGCGGACGGGGCACCACTGGGAAACTTGTGAGCGTGATGGAGAGAACATGTGACCTTGAAGCTTGATCGTATCTATTGCCTACCTTTTGCAGCACGTCAACTTATCTTATCCACTTATTACATTCAAAAAGACTTTAAAGCTGCTGCGCCTCCCCTGTCGTCCATTTATCGTCCCCATCTTCTTCCTTCGGGCGAAACCCCAAATTGCCACTTTTTCTACGGCGGTTTCCGCCCATTTTTTCAACTTACCAGCTGCCATAGAACGAATTCTATACCTTGCTATTGTCCATGCTTGCACTTCGACTTTACTAGTGGATGACACCGCAGAATGCATGTTTGACTGCTGTATTAATCGCTTACGCAAGAATGCTAGTGGATCGCAAGCGTTCCGACTTCTTCAATGAAATTGAGGGTCCATTTATTTGAAAAAAAAGAATTTTCGTTTTTGGGGAGTCCTTTAAGCATTTGGACAATGGAAAACTAATCAACTTATGAAAAATGTTTTCCATGCACCGAATGGAGCAAGGTTGGAATAGGGAAAACGACTTTCCCTTCTAGCAAGGAGGAAATTGATTTCCCTAAACCATCAAACAAATGATTACTAACCATTGTCTCTTTAAAATGATTTTCATTGAATATATTTTCAATTATCATAAATTTTTTAGCAAAACAAACGCACCATAAAAATAACTCCACAAGTTGTTTGACTGTCGCTGGAAAAAGCAATGCCATCAAGGTGTAGGTAACGTAATGTCGAGAGATCGGTGTTCGTGACGGTCAAACGATGCGAGCTTCGATTCTTCATGCTCACTACACCCCTTGATTTCCACTGCATTGGGATGGGGTGACCCGTGCGTGTTGGAAGATTTCGTCGGCTCGTGAAACTGTACAATGCGCCACGGGATAGGTTTCCCCGGAAAAAAAATATATATATAGAACGGAAGAAGAGAGACTTGGTCGTTGCTTTCTAATGTTCATCCTTCGTCAAATGATGGAAAATGTTCACAAAGACGGGTCTTCTATGGTCTGACCACCCAAAAAAAAAAATCTTCTATGGGCTTTTGGTTGACCAAGGCCCATGCATGCGTGGGCCTGTTATCGGGTCAGAATTGGCCGAGGTCGCACGGGTTGATTTTTATGGACCGGTGCCCAATGAGATCCACCGGGTCCGGTCAAAAAAATTCACATAACAATAGGACTCTGGGGTGCCGAATATATAATTGTAATAACTTCAATTATATTTTGTATTTACTGTTATTTGAAGTACTGAAATTATAAAGGTCTTCCAACAATATAGATTGAGGATTTAACATGTCGATTTTTTTATTTTCAATTATAAGAAAACGTGATAATTCTGAAATGTTTTTATCTAATTACTATGCTTTGATTTATCAGTTACGTGATTTAGAGTTTTAAATTGCACAATGTGCAACTTCTTCATTTATTAGTTAGATTTATTAATTGTGTGAGATTATTAAGTTTGCAATTATAAATTTGTTCGGTCTGGATTATTTTCAATCTCATTAGTCCATGCTGTACAAATTTATTTTTCTCCGATTTATTGATTCTTAAGTGCTAGGGAAAATGGTTTTTCTTTTTGGACTTGATCGTGCATACTGATGTGGAGAGTCGGTTTCTCAGTGTACTCCTGCGCATCGCCAATGAGGAAAGGCACCACATGTGAAAGTTACTGTGTTATTTTACTAAACCTTCACTTCCCTTGCTCGTGTTCATAAGTTGCGTGTGACATGCCAGATTAAAATTACATCATTAACTAAATCTATCCTAACACGATCCATTTAACGATCGTGTTAGAAATTTCAATCACAGCATAACTTATATATGAAATAGATATCAAAAGTCGATTGAACAAAGTGGGTAAATGGGTCAACCCAATCCAAACGTGGTTAAGAAAACTCCAAATAAGATCTTTGAAACAAAAGTTATCTTTTGTAACTTTTTTCATGAAATTGACATACTTAACGCATTAATTTTATTCTCAACGCAATTAGATAATGTTTAGACGAAAATCAATACAATTATGAACTATTTTCTTACTTAACCCATAGAAAAGTTTGTTACCGATTCTAAACAACCTAAACGAAATTAATAAGCAATATCTCTATTCACTCATATTACAGTCATTACAAATAAGATGTATAAAAACGTAGCCAATTCAAATCAAATTAGTATAGTCTTCCCTAACATTATAGAAAAATCTATGTTAATGAGAAAAGAATTTGAATTTTTTGATGAAATTAATTTTTCTAGAGAAATAATCATCCTTTTTCTCTTAATTACATAAGAAAGGTTTATTTATTTCCTCTAAAAATCTTAGGCTTTGTTTGATAACCGGCTAAATAATAACGATTTCTATTCTTTTGTTTATTGAAAAAAAGAAAATTCGTTTTGTGGCATTTTTGTTTATGGGAATTAATTAGAAACATGATAAAGAAGTAGAAAAAGTTGTTTATTTGTTCTAAAAAAGAACCAAAGAATGAAGTGATTTTCTTTTTTATATTTTCTTTTTCTTTTTTTTTCTTCGAGCCAATTGCCGACCTCAATGATGGCCGCGACTAGCCAAATGCCAAAAACCTCACCATGGCTGAGCAAAGCTCTACTCACTAGGGTTGAGGGCCGACAAGGCTCTTATGAGGTCGCTAGCTCCCATCTAGCCTGGCCATCGATTAGAAGAGGAGGAAAAAGAAAAGAATGTGGACGTATTTTTATTTTAGAAATAAAAATTTTATATAATTATTAAATATTTTCAAATATTCAAAAAGTCGTCCATAAAAAGAGAATAAAAGAATTTATTTCCCAACAGAAATCATTTTTGAAAACGGAATAGAGCTAGACACATCCCCCAAAGATAATCTCATTAAGAGTGTTTTGGATTTTTTTACACCACCATTTATTTATTGTTAAGAAACATAGGACTCGGACAGAACCGAAAATGTTCTGAAACCTGACATAACCATTTCCTTCATCATGAGGAAAATCTGAGTTAGTCCTCATAATTGCGTATGATAACGCTCGAAGCAATGAATGCACACTCGAGAGTTTTTCAGGGGTGAAAAAATTGTCCCATGCAGAAGTTGGGTGGAGCACGTTAATTGCTATCCCCTCCCCCCGTAAGTTCGTCAAAGATCTTCTCACCAGAGATTTTCTCTATCATCCTTTCTATCCCTTTGCTTGCATCATCATCATCTGTCTCTGATCCATTTCTCTCACTGCATACCTCTCCAAAAAGTACAGCTGCTGAAGCTACAGAGCTTTCCCTCTTCTTTTTTTTATTCTTTTTTTTCCTTTGGCGTGGGGAGTGGGGGGGGTGTTTTGCTTTTTTCTGCTTCTGTTTTTGTTTTGTTTTTTTCTTGCTTCTGATGGGGTTTGGCTGTTGGATTCAGAGGAGAAAGCACGAGACTTTCGTTACCCCATTCCCTCACCTTTCTCATCAGCATTGGGTTTGTTGTCGAAAATGGCTAAAAAAGCAAAGGACTTTCTTTTTCATCTCTGAGGACTGGTTAAAAACAGAGAGATGGGAGAGGGGATGGTGGGTGATGCTGAGAGGACCTGCCATGAACAGGAGTTGGAACAGAGAGAATCCAGATATTTTGATTGCGATGATTGCAGGAGGAGAGAGAAGAGAGAGAGAGACATGATGCAGCAGATGGTGAAGGGTTGTGAGGACAAAGTTGATCAGAGCAAGGCTGTGATAGCAAATGGGCCCTCCAAAGCCTGTAACACATATGAGTGCCTACTGCAGCCAACAGTAATCTCTCTCTCTCCAGTCTCTGTGAGAGTGTGTTTAGTAAATGGGTCCAGTTCATTCAACCCTGGTGCAGAAGCCTGCTTTTGGACTTTTTGACACTCCTTTTCTTCCTTTTAAAGGAGCTATCTGAGATTGAGTGTTTGTATAATTCAAAGAAAAACCATTTGTGCTTTTGGCTTGTTTTCTTGTGGGCAGGAGGAAAAAGAGTCGTCCTTAATGGCATAGAGGCTCTCAATCTTTTGTTTCTTGGGGCTTGGGTTTTTCAGGAAATCCCACTTCTCTCTCCATGCAAAGATTGCATTTTTAAAAGGATAAACAACCCCACTTTTTGTATGTTTCTTTTTCATCTTGAGGTGTTTGGGAAGTGGTGGGGGTGTGAAATTCTCTGCCCAGGTACAATCTATGTTCTCTTTTTTACCACTTTTCTGTTAATAAAGGAAAATAAAGTTGCACTGCCTGTGGTCTCAGATTGTGCCTTTTTTTTTAAAAAAAAAAAGAAAAATATGGAGAAAGGAAGGGGAGGCCAATAATTTCATGTGAAGTAGTGAGAATTTCGCATTGCTGTGACTGTTTTAGATTCCATGAAGGAAGCACCCAAACAATGCCGATCAGTAAAATACAAACAACTTTTTGGTGGGATATACTGGTACAATCTGAGTATCGGGAATTATCTGTGGAAACTTAATGAGATCTTTTCACATGTTGGTGTTCTCCTTGTGATTAGGCCTCGGGGACATGCATTCTCAACTTCATTCTCTGCTTTTTTGGTCAAGGAAATAGCTACTCTGCAAGCTAATTAGAGGTTTGTCATGGTGAAGGTTAATTTAGTAGTTTGACTATACCTGCTTCCTTAAAATATTTGTCGGTTTGACTCGATAGTGTGGGTTTCACTTCTTGGCACTTATGGCTGCTCCAAATTCTGGTTCCTGCTTCCTGCATTTTCTTCAATTTACCGTGATAGTAGGAGAGGAAAACCTAGAAGAGAGCTAGAAGATCAGTCTTGTTTGACTGTTTCTCACTTGCTTTACATGAAAGGCACTTTCTCACTCCATTTCTTGGTTTTTCGAGGGGATGTGATTGATGAAGTGCTCGGCGTAAGTTTCTAACTTTGAACTGGAAGAGCATAGAATGGGATATTTGAGTGTGCGATGATCTCTCTACAACCAGAATATGTGATCTGCACAGTTCCATCTGATGGGTTGAATGGTTATGATGTCATGTTGCATCCTCCACATTATTGTGTAACCGAAGTGACTTTGATGTTTTTCAGGGAAATGAACTTTGAGATATGATGAATATCTTCATGAGCCAAGTTTTCGCATAAAGAAAAGGGTTTCGACAGGGTTGGGACCTAGCTCATCTTCATGATCCAAGTTACGTGAGATCCTAGGATTGAAGATTTCCAGCTGACTTGTCAGAATTGTGATGTGTTGATATTGCAATGGAGCATAATTTGTTTGATGTTTCGGTAGATATGTCGAACCGAGCCTCTTTCTTGCTGGATGGTGTTTCGGCACACGCATCTGCAAGCTCCTTTCCGCAGTCGGATATACTCAACAAGAATAACTCAGACCACACAGTCGGGTATCCAATACATTCGAACATTCAAGGAGGATCGATCAGTGATCTACAAGCTGGAATAACTGGTTCACAGTTTATTTCCGATGCGTCGGTTCCCTTTCATGGGATCGATGCCATTCGGAATGCTCCTGACTTCAATGGAGCAATGCCAATTTCTCCTGCTTCTTTTCCTGCAATTTTGGCCTCAAGAAGGGATCTCCAAGAAAATATAAATGGCTTGCCAATTTCATTGCCATCAATCGATCTGTTAGAAGTTGGGAATATACCAAATGATGGCTCTAATGCTTCGCATATGTCAATTGGAACTTGCAGCTACGATGAACCAGCCGGCACGTGTAAGTGGAATGCTAACAGGTTTCAATCAAGAACTGTCTGTCCACCTTATCCTGTTGCCCGAAATACAAATACTGTTGGATGGATATCATCTGGGAACCTAAATATACATATGGGTTGTGCTTATTTTCCCCCTAATTCCAGTAATGAGCTCTCACTCAGCCTTGCCTCATCAAAGTCTTCGATAATTAATTTGTCGAATATCTCTGATCAGTGCTCAGAGATAAGCAATGCTGGTGCGGGTCACCATTTTTCAAGTGAAAGAAGAGGACACAAATCAGAACTGAATTCCTGCAACAATAAGGAGCTTTCTCTATGTTCTGCTTCTTATGGGGCACCTCAGTTGTCACAACTCATAGCCGGATCCAAGTACTTGAGTGGAATTCAGGAAATTCTTGCTCAGATAGCAAGCTATTCACTGGAAAATCTAAACAAGGTCGGTTATGTAAGTAGCGGGCTCGGGAGTGGGACTAGCAAGTCGCAATTCTCATCAGACTGTCATGTCGATGAAGGACAAGAACTTGAAGTTTTTGGCCAGCGACAAGAAGTTGAAGCTAAGAAAGCCCAGTTGTTGACTCTGCTACAAGTGGTATGTTGATCTAACTTGGTCTATGATTAGGTTTTCGGGGATGACACTTGCAGGATATATCATACACATTAGAGTACTTGGCAGGAGATCGCATAAATCCATAAAACAAGAGATGAAAATGATGCTCTTGAAATTGCATTCTAGCTCAATAATTTAAAGGTAGGTTCAGGTACAATTTATATCGAGCTGATTTACGCCTTTACAAATAGATGTCACCGGCTATTGTAATGTAACCATCTGATCACAGATCTCCGTTTCTGTGAATTTATGCCATTCCGACAAGAATTTGACACTCCATCTCTTTAAGCCGTTAGTACAATAAACCACAAGTGATTCAGCATAGCATCTCTAGACATCAACTGCTATGTTAGTTAAGTGTGGACTTTGACAGTGATGTTGCCTCAGGTCGATGACCGATACAACCAATGCTTGGACGAGATCCACACAGTGATATCTGCATTTCATGCGGCAACTGAACTGGACCCAAAGATACACACCCGCTTCGCACTTCACACCATCTCGATTCTGTACAAGAACCTCAGAGAGAGGATCAGCAACTATATCCTTGCAATGGGGGAGGATTTCAGCCACTCAAGCACGGGAGATCGGGCAAGATCTTTTGAGGCCTCATTCATACAAAGGCAGTGGGCACTCCAGCAGCTCAAAAGGAAAGACCAACAGTTATGGAGACCCCAGAGAGGCCTACCGGAAAAGTCCGTCTCAGTGCTACGGGCTTGGATGTTTCAAAACTTTCTTCACCCGTGAGTCCTCTCTATTCGCAGTACCTTTTTTATTGTTTGGACTGGAATTCACGGAATGTTATGTAAATAGGAATTTTTGTTTGTCTGTGGAGATTATGCTAAGCACTCGACAAAATTCAGGTATCCCAAGGATGCGGAGAAGCATCTACTGGCACTCAAAAGCGGACTGACAAGAAGCCAAGTAGTCTTTCTTCCTCACTTTCTTAATTGAAGTCATGCTGGAATCTGCTGGCTCTTTGTTCCAGCGGATTTGAAGTAGCGTCTGCTTTGATCTCCCTCTTTCCCTGAATGTCAATGCTTTATTCGGGTTATGAACAGGTATCCAATTGGTTTATCAATGCACGTGTCCGTCTTTGGAAACCAATGATTGAGGAAATGTATTCCGAGATGAATCGAAGGAAGGCTCATCACAATGAGGATGGAAGCAGTGGTGCTAACCAAATCCAGAGGAGCATCAACATCCAAAAGTTTCGCATGAATTAATTTGGAGACACAAGGCAAGTGAGCGAATCAAGTATTTACAGACCATTTTGAAATGAAAACGTATCGTCAACAAGTTTTTGGTCGTGCATCCTCTATGCCTTCATAGTTACCTCAGGCAATTGTACTGTGTTTGCTTATCCACTGTGTTGGCTTGTTGCAGGACAATTAGAGGGATGCTTCTCGACACCTTCTAATTGAAATCGCTCTGGTTCGGCAGTTCTGCTGTCTGAAGGAGTGATTGCATTTGCTTAAGTGGTTATCGATCATAAAGAACGCCTTTTGGATTTAGTCATTTATCAACACAGCAATGTATAGAAGGTATAGGCCAGCAATCCGCATGACATGTTTGCCTGCTGGAAGAGATCTCAACCCAATACCTTGTCAGCTCGAAAGGTGTAGACCTTAGGCATCCGACCGGGAAGAGAATGCCGAAGTCGGGAATTTCCATGGCTTTGCAACATCTCCTCCGATCACATGCGAGGGATGCGAATCCCCTTACTCTATTGGTACTTTTTTTTGAATCCCCAAGTGCATGGACTGTTCAAATGATATACAACGTGAGAACGCTATGAATTGATGCCTTTTTGGAATGGTGGAATGATTAGAGAATCCTATGAATTTGATCAGAAGAGAGGGGCCTCTCCTTCCTCTTGTAGCCTTGTTAAATTTGGAGGATACGACGTATGAAAATAGACAGTACGGTGATGGTTCCTCAACGAGAAACGGTGCAAATGAGCCGGCCATCTTTGTTGTGTTCCTATGGAAAAAAGAAAAAGGAAGGCTTTTCACTTTGGTCAGTGCTGTTAGTCAATACATTCATGGTCTCAATAGAAAATTTAGGCGTGTCCAGATAACGCCGAGAGCCAATAGAAAAACTTCTTGGAACCATTGAGAATTATTCGTGTAACGGATTTGATGGAAATCGAATCCCGACCCCCCCTAGAACACGACAAATTGAAGTGGACGAACCAAGAAAAGATGAAAACTCGAACTCGATCGGTATGTGGCCATTTATATCGAACGTGGCGGTCCTTCATATTCTTGATTTTTGACCTTAACGATCGATAGGTTCCACTGATCGAGTCATTGTCCCGTTGAAGGAATCCGAAGGGCAACGTTCCCATCTCATATATCGACGAAGGGCCCCGTTACAGGGCATGATTCTCATTTGAGATGACTTCTGAACAGCAATATACTAAAGAAAGTCCATAGTTTATACGAAACGTAAGCAAAGCTTCGCTTCGCCATGACAACTCGCTTGGATACGACATAGCGTATGAGAATGCGCGAAATACCGGTAGTCTCAGATGATGCCATCTTTGATTTTGCCATCCTTTCTTTTTCTTCTTTCTCATTTAGCCTCAATGCTAAATGACACCACGAGTATCATTTACTTTCTGAGAAAACGGGACATGCTTAACTCGCCCATAAAAAAAAAAAATATGGAACTCTCAAAACCCAAACATCTCAGGATTTTGATTCCGTAAGCTAATGACGTGAAAAATCAGTTCCACGAGCAAAATTCAGACGACAAAGGGCTTTCATCGAGCAAATTCATGCCGTGTGCATATTGGTATATAGATTCTACAGCTGCTTGTGCGAAAAGTTACAGTGTCAGCTGTATAAATCCTTCAAACTCTCATGTTCTATCAAACAAAACATAACCTTCAGCAAGAAAAGTATAGGATCAGATGAGAACCCATGTAAAAGCTCGTTGCGAAGAACCAGTTATTTGCGATTTATTTGCTTGCCAAGATCCAGATAAGTGATTATTCCAGAGATTTACAGATCCTGAACCCCTCCTCAACTATCGGTTACGCTTACAAATGAAAGAATCGACTTTGTTCTTTCTTGCAAAATTTGCCTCCTGACTCTCTCTTCTTTCTCTTTATCTACACTCTAGATCCTATACCATTACAGTCCAATTCAAAGGAAAATGGGTACTCTTGAAGTATGTAAATTACAAAAGAGGAAAAAAGAAAAAAGGCAAGACAGCACCTTCGACTCCCATCTCCTTTCAGACTTCCAGAGAGATCCGTGTTTTGATTGGTTTCAATTTCAAGCCCATGCTTTCAGGAGATAGGAGGTCCGGAGAAATGCACGATGGACTCAAAGGGCTCCTCGGACTGACGCTTACTTTTGAAGCCTTGTACAGACCATATCCCATGAGAAAATACTCGAGTGGTATTAACATGGCATGAGGCTGCTCCTCAGTTACCATGGTTCCACATGCCTGAACCTGTAAATCCCAGAAAGTTGGAAACACATCAAGTTTTAATCAAGATCATTTTCAATCAATCCACCAGGCTGGGTCCCGAGATAAGAGAGCCATTACATACCTCTACTAACGCGCTATATCTTCTATCCATCTTTGAAGTCATGTGAACTGCCTCCGAATGGAATGGAGAGTGCTCACCTATAAAGATAAGCGAGCGACATTGCAATTTTCTTAACCCTTCACTCAAGTCTGGCCTCCTGCAAGACAACATTACAACTTTAGGCCCAATCAAAATGAACAAGGTAAGAGTTCCGGTCAAACCATGCTTTAGGCTCATTTAGTTTCAAAAGAAAATTTCACTTGTTTTTCATTCATATAAAGGTGATTAGCGCTTTTAGTCAATGTAGTCAAATTTCTCGACAACGTGTGGTACAATAAAATGAATCTTATTTTTTTAAGGGTAAATATTGTTATCAAATACTTGTTTTCTAGCCAAACTATAAGATAGGTCATACTCTAATCCTCCATCTTTTCACTGTAAATTAAAACGCTGCATTCACCAACACCAAAAAGTTACAATCACTTCATAGCTTTAATTTTGACAAAACTTCCCAAACTTTCGTTCTCCAACCATGCCAAATGCATTAATAAGACTGTTTTTATTTAAAATGAAAGTGCAAATAGAAAAATTTGAAGAATTCTTGCAAATAAATAGGACCCTTTTTTCGTGAACAGAATTTGCAAAGATAAAATGACTTTCACCATAAGAACTGAGCCATGTAGACAATTTTATTCCAGAGGAAGTGACCATATTTTTTTTCATTATCTTTAACTTGTGTATTGACTATTTTCTGGGAAAGGAATATATCTCTTGATGAGGATTATACCCATTAATTGCCTCAAGAAAGCGCCAAACATTAGAACTCTGTCTCTCATCCAGCAACTGCAATATGAAACATTGATACAACTGGTATCAGATGAGCATTACAAGCACAACTATTACAATAAAACAAATCCACACTTCCAAATCAATTGATAGTTTATCATGAACAAAAAAGCGAAAGGCTGGAGAAGGACATACCCTTCTGCACGCTTGAACTACGTCTGACTCTGGTACTTGGGCACAACCGCGCAACTCCTGACTCCAACAGCAAATTCCATCAGCACAGATAAAATAGGGAACCAAAGGACCCAAGGAACGACCATAAAGACCAATATTACCTTGCTAAAATATCTCTTAAGCAGTAATTCTTTGATCACTCCACACATGCCATAGAAATAAAGTAAATTTGACATCACCTAAACAAGTTAAAAGTTCCAAGTCAGAACCAAAAAATCAAACATCAAGCGAAATTAGCAAACGGATGGAAAACAAGACCTTATTTAACAACCATTCTGTCCATGATGGTGCTGTGCATAGAGGAGAAACAAGTATAAGACCAATAACCCGGTGCTTGTATTTCATCTGTCAATTTGAGGACACCATTCAGGTTGATATGAAAAACTTGAAAAGGGAAAATTTCCACATGCTACCAATAGCAAATGCATGCATCTTACAGCAAAAAGTGTTAGGATGTAAGCTCCAGCTGTAACCCCCATACACATCACAGCTCCAAGCCTGCAAGATAAGCTTTAAAGTCCACTAAGATAGAGCAATAGCTGTAGCCATTTCCTTCATAAAGCATGCTACCATTGGAAACTCAACATATATGTAATATATAATTACCCAAAGAAGTTGAGAACCTCAGCAACCTGATCTGCCAAGTCATCAACAGAGGGAACAGGATCATCGGGGCTCATAGTGGCAGCACCTAACTGCAATGCCTCTTGAAAACTTTCCGAAATAAGAAACGGTGTGAATCATGGCATTCAATGGAACAGAAACTAGAGAAAGCCATGCATAAAATCCATCCAGACAGGGCCAGTGATTTGTCACGCACCTCGTGCCCAGGAGGGCTAATGTGATATATACAAAAGTTGTGAAGCAGTAGAGAATATGCTTCTGGGCAGAAGAATAATCCTTGGAAACAAGACATATCTGCAAAGAACAGTGAAGAGAATAATGTCCACTTAGCTCTTGATAAGCAACAAAGATGCTAAGCAACAAAAAATTTGGCCAATACGAAGATAGCAAGTACACCATCACGATTCTTCTAATTTCTGACATGTAACCTTGTTGCAAAATTTGAAGAAACGGCAATTGTATCTTTTAGAAAAAGGCTGGATGAGATCATGAAGTACCCCTACATTCCAGGGACTTTGCTTTCAAGCTATGTTTTCATGCACAATTCTTTTCATTTTCAGGGACAACTGTGAAGATTCCACAGAGTAATAGGAATTGATAATTTGTTTTCTTCTCAAACAGAGCTTTCTATTAAGAACTTGCCCCGCTAAAAATGCAAAAACAATTTGAGAGAAAAGAGAGAGTATTTAACCAGACAAGGAAAACAAAAATTCCGTTTCACTTACAATTTAGTGCTAAATCAGGATAAGTCACGAGGGCTGGCTTGTCTGGATCTCCAAATACTGCAACAGACACTAGACCTTGACTGGTTCTTATGAGGTGCTCCTGAACATGAATACCCAAGAAATGATGTCAATGAAATAACCATCTTGCAACAATGCATTAAAAGAACTATAATAGATGAGAGAACGAAATTCAGCATGGTATAAAGAGATCCCAGTGATGAAAGAAAGAGACACCAGGCCCTTGTCTGGAAAACTAGTAACTTATTCCTAAAAATAGCAACTTTTGTTTGCAATTGCATGCGAAACATGTTCCATTCGAAGAAACTGTAAATTCATAGCTCATACTGATCTCGATCATTTCTTCTATCAACACCAAAACGGCATAAAGCAACACCAGCTCCTTCCTATAGAGGAATTACACCCCTAAGAAAAGGGCAGAGCCACTGACAATCACACAACAACGCGAACAAAGCCGCAAGTCATCGCTTGAAGGGCATGCTTCAATCAAAGACCCAAGGAAGAGGCCACCATGGGCAACAACTATATTCCTTGCTTCCATCAAAGTAAATTCCCAAAGCCCATAAAAGTCGAAACTAATTCTAGACCCAAATGGCTCCTAATCCCATAAGGGTCAATCCCAGGAAGGAAAAATGCGCATTCTTTGATCATTCCCTCTCAGAGACCAATCCGGAAACTCACATAACGATCTTCAACGCTCTCGGGGGGACTCCATAAAACACAATTCGCAGTTAATAAAACCGGTGGAAAACCAGAAAATGCCACCCAGAAAAGCAGAGGGGCGAAAAAAAAAAACAACAACAACAACAAAAACACGCGAAGCAAAAGTAGGAAAACTGAGACCAGCCCACGACTCCCCACATCATCCTCGTCCAAAGCAAATCCCAAAATCCATCCTGCATTATCGGAGCAAACCCAAATCCAGAAATCGCATCCGACGCACAATGCGCGACAGCAGAGAGACGGGAGGAAATGCGGGCTACCTTTCCTCGCGGGGAGTACGTCTCCATGTCTATCGACACCGAATCGCTCGAATCCGCCATCTCCCTGCTCCCTCTCCCTCTCTCCCTCTCTCTCCCTCTTGATTCTCTCTCTCTCTCTATATGTGGGTACGTGTATTTCACTCAAATTGAGGACGCATTCCCTGCTCCCTCTCCCTCTCTCCCTCTCTCTCCCTCTTGATTCTCTCTCTCTCTCTATATGTGGGTACGTGTATTTCACTCAAATTGAGGACGCATTTGGCCAGGCGTCCATGGATTAAATACCCTGTCCCTTTCCCTTCCCCCCCTCCCCTCTCTCTCTCTCTCTTCTCTCTCTCTCTGTAAAGGCACTTCCTTCCTCCAGACACCAGCTCCCCCCGACTCGCCGAGTTGACCCGGGCCGAGTCACCGACGCTCGATTTCAGGAAGAGAGAGAGAAGGAGAGAATGAGAGTTGGCCCCGCAGGAGGAGGATGTTGACCGGCGACCCCGGACCCCTGGTTAGGTGTCCTAACCGGGGTTAAGGGGGGCCGACAGCCCCGGCCTGTATTTACGGAAATGCCCCCCCGGGCCCCACCGCCGAGCTGACGTGGATCCGTAAGGCGTGTCGGTACGTCTTAAGCGGGATTACGAGGAGGAGGGGCGCTCTTGGGCAGTCGGTTTATACGGTTAATCGGGTTGACTTTTTGACTTTTTTGTTGTTTAGGGGGCGGGGAGCCAATCACGGGTCGGCTCTTGCGGTTTTAAAAAAAGAGGGGGGAAAAATTAGTTACGTAAACCTTAAAAGGATTTCGAACATTAGAACCGTGATTAGATCGGGCGAGATTCACATGAGCGGGCACGGGTCCCGATGGCCGCGGGTGGTCCATCCTACTATGTTTCATGCCCATCAAACAAGTTTTCTATAGCTAGAGGCGACGAATCTTCTTCTTATTTTATCTTTGTTTTTGTTCTCTTGATTTTCTTTCCGTTTGGTAAAACAGGCCCATCATCAAATCATTGTCTAATTTGTCTAATTTGTCATATTTGAATGGCTCAAAGGCTAGATTGTATCGTCGTGTTGTGAATAAATCAATATACAATATTCGTACTCCAATCCAAATTTTTCCTTTTTCCTTCGATCTTTTTTTTAATGAGATTTGAATTTGGTGGGCATCTATAGATTTGCGAAGGATTTGGTATTATGATTATTATTTTCATTATTGTTATTGTTTTTTGAAGATGCCAAGTCTTCCTCGCAGAGCAAGCCGGATCCTTTGGTTGAGACATCATCCATCCGGGGTTGGATTCAAGCTTGGGGTCAATTTGAAGGCTAGGGCATCATTTTCATTTGTTTAAGTTGGTATCTGTCATTGCCATTTACCAGACGCTTCTCATTCCTCTTAATTAATCCACATTTTTCTTTCATTAATCCTGCCTGCAGTTTTAATTAAAAGAACACGTGCCTTCGAGCCCTTGGAAAGCAGGCCTAGCAGTAAGATTCGATGTGATTAGCCCACCAAAAGAACAGAAACCTCAAAACCCCAATCGATCTCAGCTTCTTCTTCTCCTTCTTTTTAAATTAAATTCTTTCGATTCGCGCACGATCCTAAGTTCTGCCAGTAATTTTATGAAATCGGGTCGATTGACCCGGAAGATACCAAGTGGTCCTATGGCACCCCCTCCATTAATGAAATAGTGAATGCCCTTCTTAATGAAGAGTGAGAATTTCCCACCCCCCACATTAGGTCTACATCAATCCTCACTTTTTTTTACCGATTAATGAAGAACGAGACGGGCGGGCCTGGCCGGTGAAGATACTTCCTGTTGACCGAGACTTGCTGGAGAAGGGAAGGGCAAAGTATATAGGTTTTTGGGGAAATGAAGGATTTGACGATGAAGATGACGACCACGATGATGATTATGCTAATGGGGCCAATCAAACTTTAATTTTACCCCACATAAGCCTTGCTTTTCAGGGCGAAAGCGACAAGATATACGAAAATCGGCGACACGCACACGGGTTCCGAATGTTAAATGTCGGTAGTGGACGTAGAGATCTGGATTCACGAAAAATGTTTACAGGATCCGTAATCGATTTCAAGGGGACAGATCACCGTTAATATCAAGCAAATTTCGATCATGATAATAATCTTTCGCGATATCTTTCGGGTTAGTTGGGAAAGTTGTCTAATTCATTACGATAGTAATATATTAATCAAGAAAGGTCAAAGTCATGATGGACGCTAACTACAATCATTAGCTTTCTAGAATTTTTCGCCAAACTTTTTTTCGCAAAAGGACCACGTTTTTGGGATGTGGTAACTACCCATTTCATTAATCACGACATAAGTTCCAATGTACATTTCAAAATGAACCCACTATCTACTTGGACAAGAGAAATGATCACTTTTTTTAATCTAACTCTGCAACCATTGCGAAAGAACTTATTATTGTCATGGGAATTAATCGCACTCTTCGTATCTAATCACTTCAAAACACACTGAAAATTTGGGGGATTCATGCTCCTTCACCTTCTTTTCCCCTAATTTTACTAATTAGGGAGGCTAAACATTTCATCTTTTTCGCGCGGGGGGGAGGGGTGTCGGACTCAGAAAAACGACAGACGTTGTAGGGCCGTGTGTTATGGAGGGGACAACATACGGAATCGATGGCCTTAAATTCAACGAGGTGCACGTGGGAAATTTCGTCCGCCCATGTCACCTAACCATGACTGTCCCTTTGGCACTGTTGACTCCCATCACCGACGCCATGCGCGTTCCCCGCTTAGGGTTTCGTCACTCTCCCTCTCTCTCTCTCTCCCTCCCTCTCCCTTTTAAGTTCAGATTCGATTTCAGTGTCCCGAAGCAGAAACCGGCCCGACATATCGCGACGACGATAAGCATTTGTCCATACGCGGCATGCCATGTGTAGTCATTTACGCGTCATGGTGATAAACAGTGCAACATAGCTAGCGTGATGTCGGCACAAGCAAATTGCGTGACTTCCTATAGTACCGACACGAATACATAATACGCAACACGACATTACATGTGGATACGTCATTTCTAAAAAATCAGAGAATTCCGATATATTCCGACACATTATATATTAAATATATATTAATCTAACATTCGTTAATATCATTTATTATTTTAATTTATTGCAATAATCCAAAGAATTTGGAGAAAAAACAAATAATCCATATTCTACTATCTATAAAATTTAGAGATATCTGCACTACAAGTCCTAAAACTTATCGAAAAAGTACAATTGAGTCCAAAATTTTATTAAATTGGTGCAATCGAGTCATTTCGTTAACATCGTCAATTTATTTGATTGAAAATGCTGAAGTAGTATTTCTAAATTAATTAATTTATTCAATGTGGTGATTTTTTATTACTTTTTCTTTAAATATTATTTAAAAATAGTAAAAAACTTCTAAAAAACAAAAATAATTCTAAAAAAACAAAAACTAGAAAAAAAGGCAGGTTGTGATAAAAAAAAAAAAAAAAAAAAAAAAGCATGTGGGTGGCCGAGAATAATTCTAAAAAAAAGGAAAAAAAAAAAGGCAAAGTCATGAATAAAAAAAAGGGCAAGGTCATGGGTGGCTGGGCATACTGTTACCACCGTTAGAAGGGGCCAGCGACCTACATGATAGAGGGTGGGTGGCCCTCGTTGGCCTAAGCGAGGCCTAGGCGAGGGTTGCCTAGATTTGGGCAACGTCAAGCCTTGCCTGTGGCCGGCAAGCCTCCCCAGCCCTAGGGAGGCCTCGTCGACCCCAAGTGAGGGCTGATGACCCTCGCTAGGCCCAAGCAAGGGCGTGGCATTGCCCAAATCTAAGTGAGCCTCATCGGCCCTTACCTAGCTAGTGATGGCCTCACCTGGGTCGGCCAAGGCCGCCCCCTCGCCAAGTTGCCGGCCCCCTCCAACAATGGCAACGGCACCCAAATCCCCGCTTCTTCTTTTTTTTTTTTTTTTTCTTTCTTTTTTTCATATATTTACAATTTGACCTCTTAAGTATTGAAAATTTTTAAAATTGACCTCATGCTTGTCGAAATTCCGAACTCGCGTGTCAAAACATATCGGGGAAAGTTGATCACGTATCAGATTTTTCAACACTTATTAATTACGTGTCGGAGTATTAAACACAACACAAAGACCTCCAAAGAGTGTCGATGCTACATAGGTGACTTTTATGATTAATGTCTATATTAGATGACTTTGTGATTCACCAAATCGAGTTTGAAATGTGAATAAGATATCTATGTCTATCTACTTTTCCCCAACTATAGAGTCGAGTTAGTTTAAGCACCCAATCATATAGTCTTAGGATATCGGATTTTGTCCACCTTTTCCCACCTTGAGAATTCTCCTTTTTCATCTTTAATTCGAACCCGTTGCCCATGTGAATTTTCTCTTTGCCTTATCCATCACGGACCTTTTACCCTTTTTTCCGTGTTGTTCCCATTTCGTCCCTTCTCCTTTTGTCCCTCTCAAATGCTTTTTCTCTGATCCGAAGAAAGTGGAAAGTGTCGGTCATGTGATTTCCACCTCAAAGAGCCTTATTAGCGAACCCAAGGGTTCAGCCAAACCGTAACCATTTTCACATCCAATCATTACGGTCTCGTCGGGATCGCCGTACTTATATGAATTCTTTCAAGCCGGTTTCAAGATCGAGGGCACGTCCGTCTGGGCGAAGGAGCCGTCGTCTTCGAAAAGGATTAGTCAAGTATTTGGAAAAATCTGGAACCCACTATTATGAAGGAGAAGGGAACGATATAGAACGCGAGGATAGTACATCTAACAAATGGTGGGGAAAACTAAAAATAAATAAATAAATAATGGAATAAATGTTTGAAAAATCTTATATTTATTATACGATGATCAATTTAGTCGTAAATCTTTTAGTTGTGCAAAATTGCTCTAATTTTTTTCTTAATGATTTGCTAATATAGTCATTTCGATAAATTTTTGTTGAAAATCACTAACAAAGATGCAAGCATCCATGTAGAAAATTTTTGTATTTTTTTTAGAATTTTATGATTTAATTCTTTTTTATTTTCTTATTCCTTTTTTTTTTTCAATATTAAGGGTTGATGAAGGGATGGGGCTTGTGAGCCCTCGCTGAAGCCCTCCCCTCGCCAGATTTGACAACGGCATGGTAATACTCATCGAGGAAAAGGAAAGAAATGACTAAAAAGCAAAAATAAAAAAATAAGAAAAGAATTTGCAAAAGTCATTGCGTGAGTTGTCCATTTAGGACAACCAACGTTCGCATTACTAATTTTCGATCAAAATTGATCGAAATGATTATATTGACAAACTTTTAAGAGGTTTATAAATTGGCCGACATAAAATAAGTTAGGGACTAGTCATATAATTTCCCTAAAAATAGCATCCCTTCCTAAAACCGCAAGAGCAAAACGTGGAGGCGGTCTCCTTTTCTGATCCTTTGTTTCCGGACTATCCTCCCACTTCATTTAAGTGAATTGTCCTTATTGATGGCCTAACGATTGGACACCTCCCTCCCTCTAGAACCCTCTCCTTTATTTTATCAAAGGGAAAGAGAAATACCCAGTCGGCGCACGAGAGAAAGAGAGAGAGGAAGAGAAGGAGGAGAAAGTGTCGGCGGCATGATTTCCACTAATGATAAGTGAAGGAACGGTAAAGTCCACTGACGCAAAGCAAAATCAGAGGGCGGATAGGTTTTGGTTGAATGAGAATCCCTTCCTCAAGCCTTTTTGCTTGGCTCGAAATCCCGCATCGGGACAAAGGCTGGTGAGAGATCGCTGTCTTGCCTCTCACGTCACAGCTTAATGGCAGTCACGGGCCGACCGCCACGTGGCGGCCTTGATGCCAACTGGGCATCTGCCATCTGTTTCTTCTTCTTTCTTTTTTTCTATCTTTATTCAAGACTCGAGAGTCGATATGGAAAATTAAACTAGTCGTCTTCCACGTTGCTTGCGTTACAGGGAATGGTGCGCAATCTGTCTTCCGCTTCGGTGTCCCTCTGCAGGACGTTTCCTCCTCTTTCCTGGGTTGACGCAATTCTTTAATTTATTGAACCATAATGGAGGAGGGGAACGTCAGATTGCCTTCGTTTCTGGACAAGTTATGTAGCTGTTGGAGAGCTTCGATGAGCTAGATAGGGTGTGACGGGATCTCGGAGAAGGGGATGTGGTTTGGATCTTGCATGTGGGGAGATGCATGATCCATCCAAGAATCTAGTGCATGTTTCGTGAGGGTGATCAGTTCCGATTTGATCCAATTCCACCTAAAAGTCGGGAATTAAATCAGGAGGACCAATTTTCAATTTCTAAAATTGGAGACCGGACTGGGTCCGATCCCATGGAACCGACCACTTAATAAAAAAATTAAAAAAATACTACCGTTGATACTATTCTTAAGATTTATTACTATTTTTAAGAAAT
This sequence comes from Eucalyptus erythrocorys, assembly GCA_014182555.1. Lineage (NCBI taxonomy): Eukaryota > Viridiplantae > Streptophyta > Magnoliopsida > Myrtales > Myrtaceae > Eucalyptus > Eucalyptus erythrocorys. Next base: position 41,549,717 of record CM024599.1, on the reverse strand, counting down.
GAAATGATATATATATTTTTTAAAAAGAGTAAGTCTAATCCGTTGGTCCGGTCTGATCCGGTTCCCTCCGGAACTAGGAACCCAACCGATAATCACCGGCTACGTTTTTATGAAATTGGGAACTGGACCAAACCGGTCAGGTTGTTTGGTCCAGACAATTCCTAATTTGAGCAGTCCAACATGCTCACCAGCTCCTGATCTGCTGACTCCACAGCGATCGGATGACGGTAAACGAGGAGGTCGTGGCAGGATCTGAAGTTTGTCTTGAGCCAGCCATGGCTGAAAAGCTTCGATACCCAACATGTCTTGAATGAGAGGGGCCCGGTCCTCTCTCCTGATTTGGGCCTAAAGGGCTAGTTCAAATTCAGTTTTTTTATTTTGAAGGGGCCGGAAGTTCACTGATACACTCAGTTATCAGTTTCAACCGTCGCTCCAATAAGGATCTTTCCACAGTTCCATGACACAGAGAATTGACAATTCAGTAGGGCTACGTTTAGTTTACATTCACAGGGAATCAACTAACTCCTCAACATGAGAGAGAGAGAGAGAGAGAGAGAGAGAGAGAGAGAGAGAGAGAGCAAATCTGATTGTGTAAATATGTTCATATATTATCTATAGTGTTACAGTAATTCCATTGGAATTGAATACTAAGATCACATGCTCTCGAAAGATTTGGATTGCTCCTCCTAGCAACAAAATAGGAGAATTTCTCGATGCACTCATACTATCTAAGATCTATACCACCAACGAATAAGAAGGTCCGCCAAGAAACAAAAGTGTGGCCTGAGAGGAAGTTTAGAAAGGCCAACCGATTCAGATGGTAAAATGATGACAGAATGCAAATTATAAAACCTCTTCCAGCTCAAAGATGGGACTTTAGAGCGGGAACAAGCATAGGTTGAATCAGCGCCACGCCAGGAATATTTCTGTGAGCAAGGATAAAACATCTTTTCCACAGCTGAAGGAAGATGCAGTGAGAGGGCCTAAGCAAGCCTCTCGAGCTTGACCAAAAGACAAGGATTCCGAACCAAAATTACACATCCTATAGTCTTTGGATGTGTCGCGCCCCTTGAACTTAATGTTCCATTCGTAATGTATCTTCCTGGAGGATGGGACTATACTCCTCGTTCCTACTGCTTAAGCCACTACCAACACATGAGTGAAAGACATTGCATTTTGCTACATTCTCGTGAATATGAGATTTGAGGAATTTAACAGGTATCTCCCCTTCTTCCTTCCTCCCATCTTTGCGCTTTCTAGTACCATCACTTGTTAACACTACCGGACAAGTGTAAGCCATGAAAGTGGCATCCATAGAATCAACCATATCTAGGTCAGCATCATCAATTGTATCCTCCACTATGCCCTCGTTACATGGGGAGAGAACAAAAGCATCTTCAAAATTGTCACCTCTTAGCTTGAAGTCTGGGAGCTCATACTCTATTCTTGACTTGCAAACTACTGCCTTTGCATGAAGCTTCAAAATATCACTGTCAAAGACTCTAATCCCTAGATCCTCTACAATCAGCAGCCACTCTGAAATACAAGAAAATGTTTCAAATCTCTGACTTGTTTTAAGTCCTCTTGATGTTTACAGCTAAAACAGTCATTAACCATGTATGTAGTCAACAAGTAATTCTGCATTAGAAGGACAATCGGACCCTTGTAGCAACTTAGCACATAAAAGGTAGAAGAGCCGTAGCAGATAATGATATCATAAACAGTATCGAAAGCAAATAAAGATATAAGAGGGACTCACTAATAAGTGCTGCTGGAGTTGATGCCATTGGTCTGCTGGTTATTCTCCCTGGACCAGTTTGACAAGTCACCCATTTGAGCAATTGAGAAGGTAGGCAGGATTTAGAGACTGCATCCTTATAGGAGTCTACTTTGCTACAGTCACCATTTTCCCTACAGCCAGTTTAACACATCTCTCTCATGTGATGATTAAATAAGCAAGTGTAGCGAAGCAGGAGTGGTATTCATGCTCTCATACCTAGTGAATTGCATGGCGCTTTCAGCTACCAACAACAACAAGACAGCCGAGCTCTTCAAAACCTCATCACGAAGCTTTCTCCCATTTTGAGGGCTCAGAAATGGATAATCCACCATTATCAGGGCATCATATAGGACTTCTCGTAAGAGAATTTCATCCTTGAAATTCTGCAGAGAGAAAAATTACCAAGCGTATATAAGAAGAGTTGGACATTAGCTATGTCTCCATTAGCAAGAGCAACAGGATTTCTTCAGGCATATTTCAAATCCAAAAGTACCACGACAAGGTTATCTAGAGTTTTAACTATAGACTGGTATAGCAATTATGAGACAACAGCTTATGAAGGGGTCCTTTACAATCCCAGTATCCTCAAATGTCATCCAAATAACCAGATTCTCCCACATAATCTGGTTCACACCATTAAGTGTAAAAGTGATTGCAGTTCACCTAGGAAATCAGCAAATCAAAAGCATGAACAATATAGTTAACTCTCATAGATTGAGCCTCTGATCCTTTTAATTCATGATACAAGTATCTTCGTCCAAAGTAGATCAACTAAGCAGGCATTAAAAGTCATTCGTCCGAAGAAGTGCACATGTTCTTTTAAAAGTATCTTTGTCCAGATTAGTGCAAGCTAATCTGCACACATGACTGTCTTTGCTCTGGAGCCAGCTCCATGAAGATAAAAACTTAAGTATTTATCTCTTTCGTGCAACTCAAAGGAGGACAAAAGGTCTGTATGACATGACTTGTGTTTTACCATTCTGATCGAGTGTTGTATTTCCATTGGGATTTTATGAGACTTGATTTAGCTTGAAATTCGCAAAGTAAGGTACATTAAAAGCTTCATGCCTCCTAACTTTTAAGGTTAAGGGGGAAAAACACTAAATGCACTTACTAGCAGCAATGTCATGGGTGTAACTGGATCCAAGAGCATGCTTAGAAGAGTACCTGACATCAAATCAAACAATGGTGGTATCGAATTATCAAGCAGGACAAATAATAGTGCATTAATTTGACAAAAATTAATGGTTGATTGAAAAGGGACAAATACAGTATTCAACACAATCGAGTAGCCAGTGGATGCCACGACCGGAGCCTCAGACTAGTTCACGATGCATTAAATCAATGTTCTGTCGATAATAGGAATCCTGCATGCACTATGGAACTCCGTTGAACGCTAATCACCTCAGGAATAACGTTCGGTCATAAACATATACAAATCTGAAAATGGTAAGACACATTACACCGACAGAGTGACGAGGCACTTTAATATTGCAAATGGAACTACAAGCCTGAAAAAAATCCAAAAACAAGCAAACCCGAAAACATGTTTCTCACCGAAAAAGCAAAAGTTCCTAAATCCAGCAATAGTCTGCACGGCCCAGCTATGCATATCCCTCTCCAATTCGGCGCGCAATGTCTGGGCGTCCAATTTCAAGCACAACCTCAACAAGAACACCTCGGCCATAACAACCCCAGCCAAGCGCCCCATGCCAGTGCCGCAACCCTTACAAACCCCCATGCGAACATCATCGCTGACGACCGGAAAGAACGATTTCGCGTCCTTCTTTGGCTTATCGACCATCCAGACGCGAATCAAATCCAAAAAGCACGGACTCAAGGGCTCCAACTCATCCTCTTCCTCAAACTCCCCGCCGCTGCAGATGCTGATGTAACTAACCACGACCTCCAGCAAGTCCTCCACCTCTCTCTTCAAGCTCCGCCGCTCGGCCACCAGAGAGTACAGCTCGTACAACACCGGGGCGAGCACGGCCACCTTCTTGACCGCATTGCACGAGCTGGAGCACGTCACCAGCAGCTGGAACAGGTCCTTGACCCTCGACACCTGCTCCGAGGCGTCCGCAGCGTCCGCAGCGCCGCGGCCGGCCGCGGCCGACTTCGCGGCGTGGTGGGTCAGCGCAGCGTAGAACCAGACGGTCTCCAGGGGCGGGTCGGGGAGGCTGTGGAGCAGGCGGGAGAAGATGGAGGTGAAGGCGGCGAAGTCCGGGGATCCGCCGCGGTACTCCAGCAGGAAGCGGTCCACCGACTCCTTCAGCATGGGGTGGAGAGGATCGCGAGGGCTTCGGCCGGTCGATGTCGCCGGATCCATGTCGGGTCGGAATTCCGGCGGGATTCGAGCGAATTCGGGACGGATTTTGGGAGGCGATTTGCTCGGTTTGGAAACCCTAATTTTGCGGGGCCTGCGCAGGGGAGGAAAGAAGAAGAAGAAGAAGGGGGAAGGGAAGTGGGGGCAGAGTTCGGTAACGGGCAAATTTTTTGAATTTGGGCTTAAATAGAGAATGGCGTGTATTTTCCTTATTTTTCTTTTTTTCTGTGAGAGGGAGGAGAAAAATTAATTCAAGATCAATTTATGATAAATTAGATAATGGACTAACGTGCCCATGTATGTTTTACGAAAGGACTATTATTATGAGGATTATTTTCACGAAAATTATTATCTCAAAAGATAATGTCGAACCTTTTTTTTTTTTTTTTTTTCGGCTGGAAAACATCATAAAGCTTTGAAAGTGCCACACAAAAAGATAACGGTTTCCTATGTTAAATCCCTTTCTGCACAATTGATTTTACTGCAAGACGCCATGTGTTGTGTTTCTATTGGCCGGATTCTCCAAGATGATGTGATGGAGAATATCATCGTACACCATCCCTTGTAATCGTGGCCACGACTCAGTACCTTCAAGATACGAAATGCACTAATGAACTTAATTAACTTGATTTATTTTACCAAAAAATTAAAAAAAAATCGAATTTTTTTCAAATAATCATTTCTCAGAAATGATAATATTTTTAGATATTTTGCAAAAATTTGAAAGTGAACTGAGAATTATATTTTTATTTTTCAAAGAGACGTGTATTATCCATGCATTATATAAGTTATATATGCATTATATTTTGTTATCGATCGATGGTTGAAATACATATTCAATGACCTTCTAATTTGAAGTGAAAAGTTGCCAATGTTCAACTTCTTTTTAGTGTGAAATTGTCGATGCTTCGTGGGGAAGAAAAACATACATAAATAGTGAGGGAATGCATATACCAACATGTTAAAGTGAAAAACGCAATCCTACTAGGCACCCTGCTATGGAACTACCAAGGACAGCCTTCATAAGTGGCAACACCCCTCTCCTTCTTGCCACAAAAGCCTACAAAACCAGCTTGGGAAAGTAGGGGCCCCTGGTTATTATCCTTGCATTATGTAAGCTATACATGCATTATATTATTTTATCAACAAGTGGTTGAACGGCACGGAACCCAACCAAGGGAATTGTGATAGTCGAAGGTTGGTTCCGTGCCGTAAGACGTGTTGTCTCAGTTGTGGGCATTTCAACCGCCCTTATTTATCTCAGGTTCGAGAGGCTATTATACCCGCCTACTCAGTGGTAATCAGAATCGAAATCCTCACGTGATATCTACCTTCATCATCGTGAGGTCCTCAAATTCCTTGTCTATTTTTGTTTTCTCGACAGAAAGAGAATATGGAGGATAACGCGAGGTCTCCCACCCTAGAGTGGTTCTCTCGTCTGTTTCCTCCTGCCTTAAAGAATAAAGAAATTGGTTTTCCCTTTATATATTGAAGCCAACTTGCCCGTTCTTTGTTCTACTACTCAAAATATAATAAAACAAGACCTGAAAAATATTGGCGTACTAGAGCACGCCAGTGTGCAGCAAGAAAGGAACTCAATGTACTTTTTATTTTTTGAACAGCAAGAAAGGAACCCAATGTACTTGAAATGAAAGAGGGACATAAGCAGGTGATTTCTTTTTTCTGTATCTGAATCGACTGCGAAGTGTTCATTTTTTTGTTTTTTAAATCTTTGACTTTAAAGATAGAAACTATTCCAAGTTCATCTCTTGCCAGAGGACATCCATATGCCTTGACACCTGATTTGAAACCTTTTGAAAGCCTCGTGAGTTTAGATGCCATGATCAACTCGATCTTGGTTGTCAAGGTCTTGATGATTTAGGCACGACCTCCTTAGATCCTAGCACAAGGCCAAGGTCTTGGATCCAATCTCAAGAGACTCGAGCCACCACCAAGGTCCTAACATAAGTGTCAAATGACCCCAGCCCGAGCGTTTTCTACTAGATCCCTAGCTTTGAGGGACTCAGGCCCAATCACTAAGGTCCCAAAGCCTAGGCATTAGGAAACCATATTGGGCACTAATGATTTGAGTGCAAGAGCCGAGACTTGACTACAAGCATGGGTACCAAGGTCTTTGGCTCAACTTCAAAGGACTTGTACCTAGCTTATGAGGACCTATGCTCAAACTCAATGGACTAGTTCCAAAATGCTAGTGATTTGAGCGCGAAAGCCGAGTAATTGGACGTAGTTGTCAAGGTCTCATTTGTGGCTTATGTAAATCCAAATTCAAACATTAGGGTCTTTGTGTCTAACTACCGAGATTTAGTTACATTTTGAAAATTAATTTTTATTTTTAGAGATGAAATCATTTTGTTGAGTTTAAGTTTTCCACTAATTATGCAAATACTTTTCGTTTACTTATTTTTAGTGATCCAGATGTAGGAAAATGATTTTGAGAATAAATTTTTGGCAAATCAAACCAACCCTAAAAGTAAAAGCTTCGAAAATGATAAAAGTATATTCCTAATCATTATTCCATTATATTGCCTTTGGCATAAGGGCGGGGATTCTTTTGGTTTGGTTGTTAAAGTATAGTGGAATGATGATTATAAATGTACTTTTTTTTTTTTTTGACCCAGGGAACCCCGCACGGCCGACAATGGGAGATAAACCACCAGGGCGACACGTGCTAGCCACCACATACATGCCACCGGGTAAGTCACCAATGTCTCACGCAGCCTCCCCGCAACTTGCGTCGCGGGGTTTCGAACTCCGCACCTCTTAGCGAAAGGAAGCGCGAAGCCTATCCAAGTGGAGCCACCACAACGCAAGAAATATTCTCATTAGAAACGCCCCACCAACAATTCTCTAAAACCATAATTATATGATTGACGGAGGTTAGTAATTACGATAAACAGCATTAATTGTTTCATTTAAATTTTTTTTATATAAATGATTGATATTTAGCATATTGACTATATTATCAAAATTAAAAAAGAGACCGTAACAATTTTTTGAGCCTATGCTTGCGGAAATAATCTTGATACAAAAACAAATTTTAATCTTTACAACTTTAAGAAGCCATGAGTAGAAGTAACAGTAGAAGTAACGTCTCCACCATAATTGCTGGTCTAGTCTAGTAATTTTGATACTTCTATTAAGTAATTCAAAGGCATAAAACAACATAAAGTGGCGAGGAATAATTATACATTTATCAAGCACATATACCGTCAGAGACGAATATGATATAAATATGGTCACGACAAAGAATTGAAAAAACGACTATGCTTTACTGGGAGTAAAAAGTAATAATAAAAAAAATTAAACATAATGTATATACACATATCACTCGTGAAATATAAGTAGAATGAATTGTGAATTAAAATCCCATGAATAAGCAGGCAGTGAAGCAGTAATTGCTTTTTGGGCTACATTCTCCAAAGCACGCTTGAATATTCTAGGCTTCATCTTTAGTTAATGAGAAGAAGGGCTTGTAATTAACATTTAGTTCCACATAATTAATGCACAAAAACCCTTCTTTTATTTATGCGACAAGATCGTGGTTCCATAAATGAAAAACGAAAATCTAATCTACAAAATAGAGGGAATGTGATGTTTTGATTATCTATTTCAATATTTTCACCTCGTCTTTGTCTTAATCGAACAATAAACATATTTAGAAAATTAGTTCATTTTGTCAACTTTAAAATTGTCACCGCGATTAAAAGAAGTTAAGAAGAAAAATAAAGTTTGGTGAAAGAAATAATTGAGAGATTTTGAACATCCAACAATGCCCACCGCCTTCGCCTCCGCCTCCGCCTCCGCCGACCATCGTCCCCTCCTCCTTGTCGACCAGCCTCAAGGGTCCAACACGCCCCCTCGAGCCCCCACCATCTCTCTCTCCACCGGCTGCCAATCAGATCCAAGCTCGGGACGTCGGATTTGATGCCGCCGAGCCCAGATTCGGCAAGGTGGGCCTTGGGTGAGCCGGCTGTAGCGCCGCCCAAGGCCGGCGAAGCCATTCATGGTTTTTCCGAAGGTCTCGATCGGCACGGCTACAAGCGACAGCTTGAGGACATGCGCGGCGGTCGACGACGCGAGATGTGAGGCGACATGCAACGGTGCTACATTGTGGAGCGGTGGCAACCTGCGACGGTTTACGGGCGGGAGAGACTAGAATGAGAAAAGGGAAGGTTGCACGATGCTTTTCGCAAAGCGATTGGTGTACGGTTGAATGCACAAGTATACGGCGAGAAATATCAAACGAACGAGCGACACCGGAGAGCAAGCAGTTAATTCTTATCTAAACATCACGTGATCTTGAATTTCGAGAACATACTAATTTACTACTCCAACTAAAAAAAAAAATTGAGGATGTTTGCATGACCGCACTGTTACTTTTGATAAGCAGTGGTGCAACCTAAGCCATCCATTTTATCTTATCTACTATGGGCAATCGGAGCAGCAAATCATGATTTTACGTTTGTGTAAGAAACAAATCTAATGACGTTATTCGAGGAAAGGAAATCTAAGAGGTAGTTGACTACAAAATTTTATGGTGAAATATTGTCCGAATAAAATAAACGACTTTTAAGAATTCACAAATGAAGAATACTAAATACCCAATGGGCACGTAACATAAATACATTGGATTTTCATTTTTTTTTTTAAGTTTATTTCTTTTACTAAATGGTTAGCCATGGTCTTGATTTTTCTCCAGCGTCCCTTCGTTATTGTGATATGGTTGTCATGTAATATCTATATTATTGCAATCTTAAAAGAAATTAGTGATAGAAATACACCAAATATTTTAAGATTCAAGCTCATAGTCATGGCTACTTAGTTTGAGTTTGCAATAGTCATGGGTTCGAGTCATGAAGCTCGAAGCTATCGTGTTAGTGGATCTTTTTGAGTCACAAAGCTTGAGGTCATGGTTGGTCGATTTAAACTCTTGATCATAGTTATTCAATTGGTAATGACGTGAGTAATTACGAATTATAAAATTTATATTGTGATAGGTATTTTATTGGTTTTTTTTTCACGTTAACCCCTTTCCTTATTTAATTTTTATCTTATGAGGAATCTCACTATCATCCTCTTAAGGATATTTTCCTTCCTAATTTTTGAAGGAAACCAACTAAGCAATTCAGCCGGTATCTTTGGAAAATTGCTTGGACGGGAAGGTTGCTTGGCCGGGAAGGCATCGTCTCTTTTTAAGAGGGATGGTGCCATTACCCAAGCAATTGTAAAATAAAATAAAAAAAAACCACATATCATTAATCCTCACAATAACATTAATGTTTATAATAATTTAGCAACAAAAATTTATTGCAAAAGCTCCCCTATAATTAATGCCGAGAACTCACTGTTATGTATGTGATCGGTTCTTGGTTTGGTCTAGTCCCACTTTGAAATTGAGAACTGGACCAAGATCGGGAACTAGAAAAGGAGAGAATGTGACAAACTCTATAAGGAGTGAAGGGGACTAAAAAAAAAGAGAAAAACTGAAAGAAAAGAGTATGCATGAGTATCGTGGGGCGAAAGGAAAAGACCGAAAGAGGAGAAGAGGCGTGACGCATTTATAAAATAAATAAAATAAAATTGGTTCGGGTGGTTCGGGAATTAGATTGATCAGAGGCCTTGTTTGGTTCGGCTTTTGGGGAATGCATTTGCCAAAATGCAAATATCTTTGAGTGAATGGGGTTTTCCGAAATGCAAATATCGTTTGGTAAAATTTGCATTGAGATACAACTTTGGCCAAAATACCATTTGGTAAAATTTGCATTTGTAAAGGACTTTTATTAAATTAAAAAAACAAAAAACATTTGTATTATTTTTTTTTTTTGAAGTCTCAGCCACGGATCGCCGGATCTCGCGGGCTGGACCGCCGGATCTCGCGCCGAATGGCGGCGTGACTCGGGGACGGTCGCCGGGTCGCATGACCCAAGCGACCGTCGCTTGGGTCGTGCGACTCATGCCATCAGTTGCCTGGGTCGCGCGACCCAGACGTCGCCTGGGGTCCGGTGACGGTTGCCGGGGTCAGGCGACCCTCAGGCGGCGGTCGCCGCGCTTCGCCGGCGCGCTGGACCCCTCGGCCGGCGGTCATCGGCCTCCGTGCGGTGGTTTTCCTCGCCCGATGAAGGTACCCTCAAAGATGAAAAGCACCCAAACTTACATTTTCAAAATACAACTTCCCAAAGATCTCCGGATCTCCATTTGGCTAAAAGCCCTTAGAGCCACTTGGAGACGCAACCGTATGGCCAAAGTCACCCAAAAGACCGAACCAAACGCGTTTGTATTTGATTAATGGATTTTAGAGTCCAAATAAGCATTTGGAATGCTGAACCAAACAGGTCCAGACATCAGTTTCATTTTTGGGACTCGAGAACGGGACGAGCACTCTCAATTTTTGGACTTAATCGACTAGTTCGGTTCAGTCCAAACGGTTCCAATTCGATCAGAGTGAGTCTCGATTTAAGGCCCAAACCCGATCTCTCCTCAAAAAAATCCATGGGCGCATCTGACCAATACCCGGCCACAAGCTCATGGAAAAAATCCCATTTTCCTCTTTTCCCCCCCGAATATCTAAAAACCAAGACATAAAATAAAAATACCACTAAAAAGAACGAAAATAATAAAAAAAAAAAAAAATCTCGCGGCGAGATCTTCCCACCGTATATAAACCCCCGCACCCCCGCACCTCCCCTTCTCTCTCCTCTCATCTCCGTTTCTAGGGTTTTCTCTCTCCTCCAATCTCCCTCCCCAATGGCGGACGAAGCTCAGTACTCCTCCGATGCGGGCGGCAACAAGCGCAAGTACGAGGAGCAGACCGGCCTCTCCCCGCCCCCTCCCCGCCGGCCGACCGGATTCTCCTCCGGCCCGATCCCCTCCGCCTCGCCGCCCGACTCCGGCGGCGTCGCCCCGCTCTCCTACAAGAGCGTCCCGCCTCCCCCTCCGCCGACGACGTGCAGGCGCAGGTCCAGAACGCGAAGCAGCGCGCCCAGGAGATCGCGTCCCGCCTCCTGTTCAACGCCAGCGCCGGGGCGGCTGCGGCCGCGGCGGCCGGCGGTGGAGGCGGCGGCGGGTTCGATGTGAAGCGCGCTAGGGTTGAGAACGGGAGCGGATTTGATTCCATCGAGAAAGGTCTCGAGATTTAAGCTTATTGGAATTTTACTTTTTTCCTGTTATTTTCCCCTTCTGTTGCGTTAGGCCTTTGTTTCTAATGCGTCTGGAATCGTATGCACTGTCGATGGAGGACCTCTAGATTTCAGCTGTGCGGTTTGAATGTCGGCTCTCGTTTCACTGCATTTCGAGTGTAAAGTTCACTCGATAACGTTTCCAAATGCATGATTTGTCCTTTTTTTTCTGGACATATTCATCTCGGTAGCTTATATCATCCGTTAGAGCCTGTGAAGTGATGCTTGTGCGGGACATCTATTCACCAGTTGTCTATGCTTCTGGCTTTTGTCTGATAGAAAGCTGGTGCACCTTGTGCTGCTTCTGTTGCTTCTTTTCGTTGTTGTAATTTTCGTTGATGTGCTCCAACGTTCTATCAACATGTTTGATTCAAACGCTTGTGTGGTGACTTTTTGGCATCTACAACTTGTTTCAGATGGAAAGCCCATGATGAGTACACCATCAGCGATTCCTGTTTCATATAGCTATGGCCAGGGGACAAGCAAAAAGATTGATATTCCTAACGGCAGAGTTGGAGTGATTATTGGTAAAGCTGGTGAGACCATCAAGTATCTTCAGCTCCAGTCTGGGGCTAAAATTCAGGTCACTCGCGACATGGATGCGGATCCCAATTCCCCGACTAGGCCGGTAGAACTAATGGGTACACCTGAACAAATTGCCAAGGCTGAGCAATTGATAAATGATGTTCTTGCTGAGGTGGGTTTTTTTTTTTTTTTTTTTTTTTTTTTTTTTTTTTTTTTTTTTTTTTTTTCAGTTTATCACCTGTTTGTTATTTGCTGTTATCGGAGTTGTGCTTGATTGTGACCTGGAACATGCCCACAGGCTGAAGCAGGGGGCTCAGGCATAATCTCTAAAAGAGTAACTGGTCAGACTGGATCTGCTGATCAATTTGTGATGAAGATACCAAATAACAAGGTAAGGTATATTTAAGTCTTTCAAACATCTAAGTGGTTCATGTATGTACAATTGCCATAGTATTCTATATGCGGCTTGTTCTCAGGTTGGATTAGTTATTGGCAAAGGTGGCGAGACAATTAAAAACATGCAAGCCAGGACTGGTGCTCGTATTCAGGTATAATATAAAATCTACTGCTCTATTCCTACTTAGTTCATCTTTTTTATTTCCTTATTTTATATTCATTGCTTGTTTGTTAGATGTAAATTTACAGATTTTACCAGAAGTTTTTGCATTAGCTTGTGGTGATAAATTTGCTTCTTTAATGGTGCAATGATTATGAACTTTCAAACTTTTGTTATATTCTATACAGGTTGTACCCTTACACCTTCCACCTGGTGATCCAGCAATTGACAGGAATTTGTATATTGATGGCACAAGTGAACAGATTGAGGCTGCAAAACAATTGGTTAATGAAGTTATTAGTGAGGTATGTGTGGTCTATGATTGTTGCCACGTGGAACATGTCTTTCTGTCTCTTTATTCGGTCTATTTAGAAAATTTGCCACCCAGATTTGTTGGGCAATTTGGTTGTTGATGTAGACTATTTCACACCGTCAAAAAAAATAGAGTTCAACTGGGAATGAAAGAACTGAGGACTTTGTGCCATTTTTTCGGTCTTGCTGTTTAGAAGCTTAGTTATTTGTGCACTCTGAACAAAATTGGCAGCCCCTCTATGTACAATGTTTAATTTTTTCAGTGCCTTAAGTCATTTCGTGAAGAACGGCTTCCTATGTTGGACAGTCATATTCCATTCTTTTGTCCATTATTGTAAGAGGATAGGATTTTAGCTCCTCTTGTTGACCCCACTGCAGTTCTGATGAGGATAACAAGAGATAAATGAATAGATAAATATAAATAAAAAAGATGAAAAGCAAACAAGTAAGAAAACTCAAAAAGGAAAGGGAAAAGTGGCAGTGCACAATTTCTTCTGTTGATCTGGCCTAATCAGTGGATGGTTTCATTTGTTGCTTTTACTCTATGGTTGCTGTGATATTGATCATTCTGAATGTCAATAGATCTGTATACGAGTGTGCATGTGTGTGTATGGGTTCTGTGTTTTTTCGGCGATGGTTGAATGGGAAACCCAAGCGGTTGCGGAGGAACCTTGTCTCTATTGGATTCTGAACTATCCCAGTTTTCTGATGGGGCCTTAGACTTTCAGAGCGTGCTTCCTACTTTTCACAGGTGAAACTGTGACCATGTTCGTTGCAATGAATATCCACCTTCACTAACCTATAGCTACTGGGGAATTTCATTTGAATTTTTGTACGTCTCTTACTCTGCATACTGGCTGATGCATTTTTTGGCACACACTTCCAATTGCTTCATACGATCATTGGACTTTATAAATCCTGAAGGGTGCAAGGGGTAATAACTTCTGAGTTCAGGATGGCTTTGCCGTTTCAGGTCTTGGGTCATTCTTGTGTTTTGAAAAGACTTAAAGTGAGATTGAGTCATTGCCAGCATCATGAGTTATATGCTTGTTTTTCAATATGGTTTGGGGTGTTAGCGGGATTGCAATCTGCTGTCCAATCTCTTGGTATTTTGTAGCAGATGTAAATCTATGTGCTTCCTATTAATTTCATCTCTTAACCGTTGACTCATGACTTCATGGATCAAGGTTGCCTGTTCTCAGCTGCTTCATATCATTGAGTTATAAGGTGGATTGCCGATAGATTATTGATGGACCAGTCTTCAATATTTTTATTATAAATTATTGATGAAGTGATCATAGAGGACGATTATCAAGATGTCTGAGGATGACTGCTGCTTGGCGGATCAGTTTCTGGGGTAGAGCTTTCATTTGTCTTAGTACTAGGGTTTTGCAGGTTCATGAACTTCTGCGGATAGTGTAAAGTTACGGTATACACACACGTGAGTCGTTAGTTGCTTCCTAGCTCATAATGTTGGGTTGTCATTTCCTAGCGCATGATATTGGGATATTTACCACTTTTAGCCTTGACAGTGCTTAGTAGTTGCACATAATATTTACTGATGATATTCTTGGGAAATATTGTAGGGTTTAGTGTCTTTTCAACTGTTGGTGACACCAACATCGAACTCTATGTTGGTGTTTTTTCAACATTGCTCTGGTATGGTTCCAACCTCATATTTAAGAAGTGCTACTGGTGGGGGGAAGGTGCAAAGATCATCTTTTCGGGGATATTTGTCATTGGAGTTGACATCCAACACAATTGGATCATGAATCTTGAGCGTGGTTACCCTTGATGAAGTTGTCATTGGGTTGGGCTATGATATTGCTAGATGCATTGCTTAATTGTGAAGCCGATTGCCTTATCACGATTGAAGTAGCTATCCTCCTGAATTTAAGTCGCTTTCATTATATTTAGAGATATTCTCAGTATGCTATCGGTTAGTAAGCATGAATTGGAAACTAAAAATGTTATACACATTGTTCATCACTGAGCTGTATTGCATTTATAGTGCTGAGAAGTCTTTCTAATTTCCTTGTGTTCTGGTCATTCTGTTTTCCATCAGGTTAGTCCCTGAAACTATTTTCTCCATATCTAGTGTTCATTAGTTAATTGTTTAGACCATTGGCTCAATTTCAAATATCTTAATCCTCTCAGTGGTAACTTTTCCTATGTTTTGGTTAGTTGCTGAGATAATATCCTGAGGTTCTGCATGAATTGTTGTGTCTTACTTATTGGCTTCACAAGTTTTGCCATCAATGTCGGTATTGGAAAGCTGGCATATTATGGCATGAATTGTGCAAATTATTACTTGTTTATGCTACTTTCTCATAATCCTGTGAAGATGAGTTTTCTTCCTGTGGTAACTACGGTAATCGCTGCATCGAGCACCATGCCTGCTGGAATGTTCGGTTGCAACACCTGGGTTCCATGGACGCAACAATTCTGCTCGTCTGGCAGAAGTGCAGCGGCACCTACTTGCCTGAATTTGCTCTTACAAATTTTAGCACCCAATGATATATAGCATCGTGATGTATAGGGTGCACTGAATCTTTTATGTCTTGACTGTGGGTTTAGGAATCTTTGATGATCACATTGATTAGAGAATTATATGACCTCAACATTTCTATATTGCTAAGAAGCTTATATATGCCCTTGCCTGTTTATTTTTAGTGGAAGTAGCTTTGTAGTTTTTGCCTTCTGTTTGTACCATTCCCTTTAAAATAGGGTGTGGATGGACTTCTGCTGGAGTAACTCAATAATTACAACCTCCATACGGTATGTAGGTGTCCACAACTCTCTCGATACAAAATGATCTTTAATGCTTTTACATTGTACTTAGTGCTTTTGTGTTTTATGCTTATATCTGCTGATTGTTACATTTTCCTCCCTTTTTTGTGAATGTTAAGTTGTATATACAATGCCTTTCTTTGCCTTTGCATTCCACGAGGACTGAAAGCATCAACCCTGTTCATATGAAAAATTCCTTTTTCTTGCAGAATCGTATGAGAAATTCCTCAATGTCTGGAGGATACCCCCAGCAAGGTTACCAGGCGAGACCTCCTGCAAGCTGGGCTCCCCCTGGGCCTCCACAAATGCAGCAACCTGGTTATGGCTATGCACAACCTGGGATGTATCCAGGTGCTCCACCCCAATATAACATGGCTCAGCCACAATATGGTGGTTATCCTCCACAACCAACTTCTGGTGGATATCCCTCGAGCTGGGATCAGTCTGCAGTCCCACCATCTCAGCAGACTGCACAGGGTGGTGGTTATGATTACTATGGCCAGCAGCCTCCAACACAGCAACAGCAGACCCCAAGTGGTCCTACAGGAGGGGCAGATAGCTCGGGTTACAATTACAACCAGCCACCAGCTACTTCCTATCCACAGCAAGGGCAAGGATATCCACAGGATGGATATGGTGGTTATCAGGCACCTCAGCCTGGTTATGGTCAGCCTCCTCCTTATGATCAGCAACAAGGTTACAACACTGCTGCTGGCTATGGCACAAATCCAGCGCAAGAAGGGCATACTCCTTCCTATGGAGCTCAAGGGGATACTGCTCAGGCACCACCACCGGTCCAGCCTTCAACTGCCGGTCAGCCAGGATACGGTGCCGGTCAGCCACCAAACCCAGCCCTTGCTGGCTATCCTCCCCAGGGAACTGGTCAAGCAGGTTATGGCATGCCCCCGACTTCTCAAGCTGGCTATGGCAACCAATCGGCTGCGTATGCAGCGGGCTATGGACAACCCCAAGCCCAGAAGCCACCTGCTAATGCTCCGGCTTATGGAGGAGCTCAACAGTCTCCAAGCACACCAGGAGGCTATAGTCAGGCCCCTAGTGGGCAGCCAGGCTATCCCCAGTCTCAGCCACCATCATCAGGTTACTCTCAGCCTGATGCTGCTGCTGCCCAACGTGGTCCCCCTTCAGGATATGGAGTCCCACCTTATGGTGCAGCGCCTGCACCTCAGCCGGGCTATGGGCAGCAGCCACCTCCATATAACAGCTACAGTGGTGGTTATCCGCAGCCTCCTGCTTATGCTGCTGATGTTGGTGCCGGGGGTGGTGGTGCGCAGGGTGCTCAACAGAGCTCGTCTGCGAAAACGTCGCCCCAGAGTTGATTACAAGTGGAATTGTGGGATGTCATGTTATAGTTTTGTTCCCGTGCTCGGGGTTGTCTAAGATTAGTTAGTCTCATGGTTTTAGAACGACTTATGCTGTAGGATACTTGCTACCCATGTTTTGTGCTTTGTTCATCTTGGATTATAGTTGTGTATGATGCCTGCATGTTATGAGTACTCTTTTCATGTTATGAACCTTATGTTTTTTGTGACTGCTCGAAGGTATTTCGGTAAATCTATGTCGATGGATGAGACACTGAATGCGTATCATACGAGGATTGGCTTACGAGTGTTTTACGCGGTGAATGGATAAATGTTTTCAAAACCAACGGTCTGGTCGGGCAATTAAATTGTGATCGTTTGAACGGGGTGGCTGATGTCTCTGACGGGGTGGTTTTTGAACGTTCTCATGCTCGTGAATGGCCGTGGCTTGTAAATTAAAGTAAAAAAATGTGGACTCGTAGAGTTTGCCATACATGGGGTCTGCCTGGCCGTGGTTACGATGAAGCACGCCCATCTATTTATTTTTTTCAAAAGGGTTAATGAGAGCATAAGGTCTTTATTCATGGTCGAAAAGATTGTACTTTGATCCAAGTGAGTCGCTGTACAGAGGGTTACTCATTAACCCCGGTGCCTGCCGTTTTGTCCATAAAGAGAAAAAGAAGAGAAGAATTTCGTGGTGGCTTCCAAAAGCAAAACATAGAAAAAACAGGAGAGAAAAAAACAATTTCAATTGCGACACATGTGATTTTGAACGTTGTACAAAATGAACATTGGAAATAACACCGCTTCGACAAAACGACGTCGCTCGGGTCGCGAGAAGCGTGCGGGGGACGCTTTGCTCCAGATTCACACGCTATAAAAATGGCACCACGAAGCGCTAGGGTTTTCTTAAGCTCCGACCTCTGTCTCTTCTTCTCGTTCGTCGACATCAGCTCCAGGCCGCCGAGCCTGTGGTGCTCGTGGAGACGGCGGTTCGATTATAGGTGAGAAACGCGCGGTCTTGTCGATTCTCTCCCTTTAGTAGCAGAAGCAGTTTACGCTAGTGTTTTCATGGCTCCATAATCCGAGTCAACAGCGGGCACCCGTTCATGGTGGCCTGTCTGCCGCTTGGAGCCGACAGCAAAACCTTCGGCCGGTTGAAGATCCTTGGGACTCTTTTTATTCCGTAGTCCCACGACACAATACCCGGCCACATCCCCGCTCCGTATTGCACGAGCCCCGGTTCGCGCGTGTACTTCTCGGGGGATCTTTTCTGGGTCTCTTCACACTCGATCTGTTTAATCCCCTCAGATGCGCCGGGCTCGTGCGGATCGGATTCGGCGGAGTCACTTTTGGGTCCGCATTCGATGCGTTTTTCGTTTCTCGTTTCCAGTGTAGTGAAATTGCTTGCTCTCTGTGATGTATGCGAATCGGCACTCCAGTCAGACACGGGTGTTTTGTTTGACATTGAGAAGCAGAACACCTTTTGCATGGTGCCTACAGATTGCTGCTTCTCACGATTGGAGGGAAACCAACCCTTAAATGGTTCCCTTCAAATTCGAAGTAGCTACATTTTTCTTTTTGTGTTCTTTCTCCTTTGTCGCTGAGCATGCAAGTGATTTCATCGATTGCTGAAGAATCTAAGTGAACCTGGTACGGTTATAACAGGCCCCATTTCTGATGATCTATCAAACTTGCCTTTAACATCATTGAATTCGGAACAAGAGCCTTGCAAATTGAGGCTTGGATAGACACCCGGGGCATCTGATCTTTGCTGCAGGCCACCTCCATGTCAATGATTCAAGATCCCATCCGCAAACCTTGGCATTGGAAAGAGAGCCCGGAGGCATGGACAATTTCCTGATCCTTCAGGATGCCACAAAGGTGCCAAGGATTGCCCCATGAAGAGAATATTTCCTTCCCTATAAAAAATGTTTCTCCAAATATAAGAAAGCTCGCAGCGGCAGGGACTTGATGCCCCAAAAGCTTCATCCTTTGAAACCTGCTTCACCCAGGCAATCGATTACGACCCAGATAACAGAAACAAAATACATGTAAGATTAATGGCCGTCCTTCTTTCTTGACAAGGAGTCATCTGCGCGCCTAAACTTTTACCTGCCTTGGTGCGTACATCAGACCTTGACCGGAGAAAAGCCAAAAACCACGCTATTTACAGACAAAGAAAAGCAAAAAACCACGCCATTTACAGACAATGCTATTGCTAAATTGAATTGATGAGGTGAAAAAAGCACGCCATTTACAGACAATGCTATTGCTAAATTGAATTGATGAGGTGAAGCCTGCAAATGACAATTTTCTCGCACTCAAAAGTACGAATTCTGTTCAGATTTTTATCAGTTTGGATATTAAGGTCTTGTTATCAAAGAGTTTCCTTGAAATTAGGGGCAAGCCGAAGGTAGTTTATAGGCAAGTCGTCAACTTTAAGCCCTCTTTAAGTGAACACCATCTCCTGTAGTTGAGAACTCCAGACGTCTGATGTCGTCAACTTTAAGCCCTCTTAAGTGAACACCATCTCCTGTAGTTGAGAGCTCCAGACGCCTGATGTATATAAATCTCAGTTTTCCGAGGGCTGAATTTCAAGTCACACGATCAGATAAAACTCCTGGAAAATGATCAGTTAGTATCAAGATATCATCTGCAAAAACCCAGATGAATGAGCCTAGAGCGGATGTCAATAGCCATAACAAAGAGATAAGAGGACATGGGATCCTCTTGCCGATGGCCCTTACATCCAGGCAAATAACCTATCCTCCATTAAGAACAACAGAGAATTGGGGAGTAGCGACACAAACTTTTGCCCATCCAATGAGCGGATCAAGCTAGTCGAGGCCTAATTTTTTTTTTTTTCTACAATACCATTTATCTTTTTTAGTTAAAGCCCGCCTGTGGTAACCCGTCTCACGTTATCATATTCCCATGATCTCGTGATCACCCATATATTTTTAAAGAATGATGTATGTTTTGCCAAAGAGGGTAAAACACCTTTAAAAATATGAATGAATCGTATGAATTAATAGAAGATACGAAAGGTCTTTCCTTGGTTGGAATAAAATGTAAATGAAAAAAAATTGTAAGTACAAATAACGAAAACAACTGTGGTCTGCAAATGTAAGTTACACTGCAAAAGTATAATAGGTTGAAAGGAAAAATGAAACGATGTGTTCTTAGATTGATTGGCGGTCCTTCAAGAAAAATACAAGATAGATATTTATAACTCCAATTGACAATTACATAAACTATTACTAAGAATTTTAAAAATGCCCCATTGGCTTCTTCTATTTAGCAACATTTATCTACAGACGGTTACAACATCCAAGGTTATTGACTCCGCTACTTGATTGCTCTTTTCTCTATGGACCGAGTTGGTCCACCTCATTTTTCAACTCTTTGCTCTAGCATATAGTGATGACATCTCTATCGACTAAAATAGAGTTTTTGCAAATGGTTTTTGGCAAATCTTTTGCAGAGCTTTGGGAAGACGTATGCTCTAAAGGTTGGTTTGGAAGTGCTTTAGGTTTTGCGTATATTTGGAATGCTAATATATTTTTTTGCCTTCTAATTTTGCTCTCGCTAAACTTTCATAATTCTAGAAATGTCCTCCCCTCATGCTAATACATTTTTTTATTGTTTAATCTCTTTCATCGGTTTTGATGCAAGTATTCGCGTGGTGGAGAAAAGGAATTGGATGGTGTCTTCGTTGATGCATGAGTTCTTTCCGGTCGTCTTCAAGTCTGCAAGTTGAGCATTAAGTTCTTTTGAGTTCCAACTTTATTGCTTTGCAAAATGGGTATGGCCATCTGACCAAGAAAAAAAGGGTATGGCCTATAGGGTTCCATTGATAAAACGAGGGAAGACCCGCGCACAAACATAGATGCCTGCATGGCAACAACAGCACGCTCGCCTCCTCCTTCCCACGCTTCTAGGACCACGTTGTCATCCCCCTCTCTCTCCTCTTATCCTGGTACGCTTCCCCTCTCGCTCGCCTCCTGCTCTCCTTGATAGAGGATTTGATCTGATTACGATTTTGTACAAATCAATCAAAGATTAGATCTAGATTAGATTGATTAATAGAATCTCTAACTTCCATTCATTACATACATCTTGTATTATAACTACTAGAAGCTGTACATCAGATTATTCATTGAAGACGATATGCACAAAATTCCCAAAGTTCTACGTCTTCAGTCTCGATATTTTTCTCTTCCTTTATCCTCTTTGTTTTCTTTCTTGGTATCAGAGCAGTAAAAGCTTCTGATCTTGCTTCCGCTCCTTTCATCTTGTCCCTGCCGAGATTCTTCAATCCTACACACAAGACTCGACATCCCAGCAAGTTTTTTTTGTACCATGACAAAAAACTTACCTTCAGCATTTAGTGAACATCCGCAAGAAGGAAATCCAGTGCATCTTGCAGAAAGCCAGGACGCCACTTCCACTGTTGATGTTGCCAGATCTCAAGAACAGCTCGCTCGGGCCCAAGATGGTCAATCTCTTCTAGCTCAGACAAATTTGGGGCAACCCATCTCGGTTCAACCCATTTTGGGCCAACTGATGATGGGCCATCCTTACCAGTGGCTACCATTTCAAATGTAGCCCAACCCATGGTTGTTTGGGCCAAGCCCGAATGCATCATCGCCAGGGATTCAGGGCCAATGGGCCTCCTTCCAACCCGACGGTAGCCCACCAACTGTAAACGGGGCAAGCATGGCCATCGGGTCAGATGTAGGAACTGCGGGGTAGGCAAGTGGATCGGATGGATCGGGTATTGGAACAAATCCATATCGGACCGTTTTCGATGCGGGTTATGGAACCGGGTTGAATAATCCGGGTATGAGAACGAATCCCTACCTGGGATATTCACCTGGATTTCTGCCGTATCAAGTAGTGGCCCTCACCGGACGGCCAAAACTTGGCAACCCCCTGTTCGTCTCCACCGTCAACGGACCAGATTATGGCTAATCAGCCAACAGCTAACCGGGCCAGAAAATTATTCCAGGTGGTCGCAGGTAGGGGTGAGCGTGGTTCTTGGGTAGAATTAGGAACCGAAGAACTGAACTAGAGGTTCCAGTTCTGTTCTATGTTCCAAGGAGGGAGGTTCTGGTTTTCGGTTCTATTTTTTTGGGAACCGGCGGTTCTCGGTTTGGTTCCCAATTCCTGGAACTAGAATCGGAACCGGAATCGGAAAACCCTAATTTCAATTTTTTTCTTCCCCCTTCTGTTCTTCCTTCTCCCTCTTCTCGCGACTCCCCTCTGTTTTGGTTTTAGGGTTCCTTCACTCTCTTCTGAGTCTTCTCCCTATCCACTCTAGCGTCCCCACTCTCTTGACGCCAAGTCATCTTGCTCCTCTCAACGACTTGACGCCGCTCGCCACTCTCAACGTCGCTCTCCCCCTTGAATGTGTGCGACGTCGCTCGGCCCCTCGATGCTGCTCGGCCCCCTCGATGCTTGCTTGACGCCACTCGATGCCGCTCGGACCCTCAATGCCCCCTCAACACCCGCTTGACGCCTCTTGGCCGCTCGACCCCGCTTGGCCCGCTCGACCCCTCGCGCCCGCTCAATGCCGCTTGGCCCCCTTGATGCCCTCGACGCCCGCTCGATGCCTCTTGACCCCTTGAAGCCCCCTTGACGCCGCTTGGCCCCTCGACGCCGCACGGCCCCCTCAACGCTCGCTCGACCCCCTCGACGCTGCTTGATGTCCCTTGACACCACTTGCCGCCCTTGACACCGAAGAAACTTGCCTCCTCCAACCTCAATCACAGGTCCAATCTCTTGTCGTTTCTGCTCTTCACTGTTAGATTTAATCTAACATTTTAGCTACTTTATTTGGTCGATATATGAGTTGTGGGAGTGTTGTGCTTGTGTGCCCTGATCTAAGTACATACATAGTGAGGGAAGGGGACCCTGTCAATAAGGTGATGTTCATTATATGTGGATGACTGAAGACAGCTGATGGTGAGGGCTGCATTTGAAAAGCTCCCAACATACTTGCGTATTCGGCAGGAATTCTCGCCGAAGAAGAAGGTTTGATATCGAGAATCTCGAGTTGATAGAGAGGAGGAACTGTTGATGACTTTTCATGCATAGGCTTCTTCTACTTTTGGTGCATGATTTCTTGAAGTGAAATAGCTGCAGAGCCATTATCCTTCAGCTTTAGATATTTGTGACTTAAATTCATTCTTTGAACTAGATTTTTATTCTATTGAGATTAGGTGCATGAGAGTTATATGTCTTCGGGATATCTAAAGATCAATTATTTTATTCATATCTAGTGCAGCATCTTCATTAACTGCTCCCATCCGGGTTCCCTTGACCATGTGGCTGGCTTTTCTGTGCACCCAGATAGCTAAGATAAAATGCAGATCTTCTAATGTGCTAAAAAAATAAAACGTCCACATGACATTCAAGAAAATATAATTGGTCGTCAAGACAAACAAGTGCAACTTTTCAGGTTTTCATATGTTCAGAGAAAAGCTTATTAGTTCAGTGACTTCTCAATAAGTTGCCCCTCATTGATATGGTGCTTGGTCTTATACTTGTGACACGAATATAGCACTATAATTTTCGCATGAAAAAAAGTATAGAGCAAATGAACTTTTGTTTGTCCTGTGGGTCATTTGATGCCATGATCTTGCTTTCAGTTTGTTTCACAGTGAAAAATGATTATGTATGCCAAATCGATATGCAGGGGACTTGTGAATGATACGCATAAGATGGACCTCATTCTTGTGCATCCTCCTCACTTGATTGCACTGGCTTGTATATACATTGCAAGCGTATACAAAGACAAGGACACTACCTCATGGTTTGAAGAGCTTCGCGTTGACATGAATGTTGTGAGTTTGAATCTCTTAAGTTTTCTTCCTTTTTCATATCTATACCCACTACATGAGCCTAAAGAAGATTACCTTGGTTTTTCCTTGTACTTTAATTTCATGGCTCTTTAAGAAGATATGCAAATAATTTCGAAGGGAAAATTTTTGAGTTGTTCAATCCTTAGATTGCCTGGTAAAATTTGAGCATGTTTTCATCTAAAAGAACATCTAAAATTTGGCGATTTATGGACATAGAAGCTTTTGTTTGTCTCTTTCCTTCTTCATTATAGTTCATATCTAAAAATGAAAAAAAAAAAAAAAAAAGAACCTGTTGGAACCTGGAATCGACCCTAGAACTTGTGACAGGGTAGGTTCCAGGTTATTGGTTTTGACGGGTAAGTTCCAGGTTCCAAAAAATGAGGAACTTGTACCCAATGGTAGGTTTCAGGTTTCAGATGGAACCAAATCGGAATCGGGAACCGCTCACCCCTAGTTGCAGGAGCTTCGGTGCGCACTGGTGACGAAGGATGAAGACAGGTTCCTCGATGGAACCATCGCCGTTCCCTCGGATGAACGCCTAGCCCGACATTGGAGGAAGTGCAATCAACTTGTTCGAACCTAGATCGGAAACTGCATATCTCCAGATGTCACGGCTAGACTCCTATTGACAAAAGACGCTCGAAACATGTGGGAAAATATTAAGGAGATGTACGCTAAACTGGACCGAGCAAAAATTTTCTCCCTCATGTAGGAATTCAGCGAGCTCAAACAGGGGAACATGACAGTCACGGCTTGCTTCAACAACCTATCGTCATTATGAAACGATCTAGAAGCAATTGAAGAAAAGCTTGAGGGACCAGAATCGACACTCAAGTAGTACAGATCCATCAAAGAAAGGAAGAAGACTACACGTTTCCTGCTAATTTTGAACGAATCTTACATTACCTTTCATTCACAGATTCTAGCCATGGATCCAATACCTTCAATCGGACAAATTTTCTAGCTAGCTGTACAAGAGGAGAGCCAACGGCTCACGTTGCCATAACACGTGAGGAGCAGTGACAGCGTTGTCCTCGCAGTTCGCAACGAATGACGTGATGGTCCCAGATCCCTAATCCGAGAGAAAGAAAAGAGGGGTGCGCTAGGGTTCGGGGGAACGGAAATGCGATCCCTTAAAAGGGATGGAATGAACGGCCCAGATCGGGCGTGAGGATCGGACGACTTGCACGGGTCCAAGATTGCAGATGGATCGGACAGCGGATATGAGTCTGCGACTAAAGGAATGGATGGTCAGATCTTCGCCACGTCATCAAAGAATTCCAAACCCAATTTTAAAGGAAAAGGTAAAATGTTTTGAGATTATTGCAAACGTTCTAATCATATGATTGATAGTTGTTGGAAATTACATGGAAAGCTTGGAGAAAAAGAGAAAAAATTCTTAGCTGCTTACCAAGTCACTGGACCTACAGGCCAGAATGCTGACCAACCTATCTCATATGGTCAATATCAACAGATAATGCAGGCATTGCCAAAGTTGGATACTTCCAACAAAGGAGGGAGTTTTTTAGATATCACACATTGCTTGATTAATTCCATTTCAAGGAGGGCATTGATTCAGGGGCAAGTGATGGATTATTGATTCAGGGGCAAGTGATCACATTATATGTGACAAAGGATATTTCTCAAGTATAAACGAAATGTTGAATTTTCCTGTTTCCTTTCAATTACCCAATGGGAATATTACTTATGTGAATGTGACAGGAACAATCAATCTCTGGCCGAATTACCCTCCAAAACGTCCTTTATGTCCAGAGTTTCAATTTAATCTCATTTCTGTGTCAAAAGTGTGCAAAGAAAATTCATGTTGGGTATTCTTTGATGCTGACACATGTTTCTTTTAGGCCCTTTCGACTGGCAGACTGATGGGCTTGGGTAGTCTTTCTGAAGGACTATTTTTTGTACAAATTTTCCAAGTAATTTTGATTTATCTTGCACTTCTTTCAATAAACCATCATTATGTAATTTGACTACCAATGATAAGAACTTCATTATGCACTTGAGAATGAGTCACAGTGCCTTCTTTCCTTGTCCTCAATGTCCCATATGTCCTCTTGTGAAACAGTCGCGTACCCCTTTTCCCTCTAGGAGCACTTGTGCTAGTGAAATTTTCTCGTTAATTCATGTGGATGTTTGGGGGCCTTACCACACGATAAATCATGATGGGTCTCGTTACTTCCTTACAATAGTAGATGAATATTCTCGTGCAACATGGATTTTTTTGATGCACTCCAAAGGCCAAGTTTATTCTCATTGAAAAATATTCATTGCACTTTCCAAAAATCAATTCGGAAAATCCATTCAGTGGATCCGTACTGATAACGGAAGAGAATTCTTCAACCATGATCGATCTTCATTATTTTCATCTCATGGCATCCAACATGAAAGCTCTTGCGTCTATACATCGCAACAGAATGGAATAGTCGAGCGTAAACATTGTCACCTTTTAGAAGTTGCTCGAGCCCTGAAATTCCAAGCATGACTCCCAGAGGAATATTGGGGAGATTATGTCGTTACAACGGCTTAGTTAATCAACCGCATGCCTACTTGAGTACTCAATGGACAAAAACCTTTTGAACTACTATTTGCGAAGAAGTCGGAGCTGAAACATCTCAAAGTTTTTGGATGTTTATGTTATGTCATCACAGTGGGCCCTCGGGACACGATGAATCCTCGTGCTCGACGTTGCGTATTTATGGGATATCCCAATCTACAGAAGGGGTATCGTGTTCTTGAGCAATCCACAAAGGAATTCTTGGTAAGTAGAGATGTTATCTTTCACGAAAATGTTTTTCCATTCTGTGAACATATATGTGACACCCCTCGACGGCCCCCTATCCGCTAGGATCGCCACAGCTTGCTTACCTTCCTCTTGACTTGATAATACTCACTTTGATACCATAGATTTATAATGGGTTCATAAGTCCTGGGGGTATATATATATATATCAATTAAATTGGTCCCGGCACGATTCATGTAGCGGAAGCATATTCATAAATCTCCCTATCCCATACTCAACAAGATTATGCAATGCACACCAACTACATACTTTATATATAAAGAGGTCAGAGCCGAACACCTTTATTTACATAATATGGTCGGACAACAAGAGTCGGTACATCAAAAGCCAAGGCTTGTCTAAGCTAAGCTATATACCAAAAGTACTCGACTTTACATGTAGTCATGTACAACGGATCGTCATCTAGTGTCGGTTATCCAAAAAGTGCCATCTGCTACCCATCACACCTGGTCACATCCAACCCGGTCCATCGGCTGGCGGCGATGGCAGCATCCCTATCATGATCCCGTTGCATCGAACATGCACGGACAGGAACTCTTGGATCATGGGGCCATCCGATAGACCCACATCGTACATGACCAAAACTTGAACACGGATGAAGACCAATCCCCGTACACTAACACAGATGTGCTCCGAACACGAGCACTCAACATCAACTGGGATGCCATAAAAAGTACCACGTGCGACAGATAACAAAGGCATCTTTTAATCTGAAATGTTAGTCCCCAAGAGGGGTGAGTACAACAACTCAGCAGTAAAAGATCCATCAAACTACACAATGCATCAGGCAAGACAACCGAGAATTTAGGTGAAATGCACATATCATCTATACAATCAAACATATATCTCCATAAGATTATTTCCATGCCGAAATGACCACATTCTCAATGTCACATAGTACAAATTCATACTCACAAACAATTTATGCATCATGCCATATGCACCCACATACGCATGATTCATTTCCCATTTTGGTATTCAAAGAAATCTCATTTTTCCCCGGGGACCAGTGTTTGCATCCCACCAGGCTTTTGCACCCAACCTGGCATCACGAGTCCTCCAACACACACCTCCGGGCATCCGCGACACACCTCCAGTGATGTGAATCGTTGCGGAAAGATCATTCTACGAAGGCCCAGATGGTGTGAATTACGAAACCTCGACCTCCAATCAAACCTGTGATTGGCAACATTGGTATGAACGTGACCTGTTGACGAACGCGTGTCAACCAACCAACGTTATAGACGCCACGAGCGAAAGAATTCGCTATCCCGCTCGATAAGTCGAATCGACCGTCACAAGGAACCTTGATAAGGTCAAGTCCTCAAAAGAACAATAGAAGAGAATTCTCTCAATTTTTTTCAAAGTAAATCTCTCCAAAGAAAGTCGGCCAATCCTTAATATAGGCCTTCTAGTTGCCAGATAAACCCTAAAACCAACCCTAGAAATCTAGTATAATATATTCTAGAGTATATCTAAATAAAAGATAATGTATTTGACTTGATCAAATTCTAGAGTATATCTAAATAAAAGATAATGTATTTGACTTGATCAAATATTTGATGACCGAGATAAGGTCAAATATTTGATGACCAGATAATCAAATTTCGCCAAGATTTCCAAGATTCAAGATTTGATTCAACGTCATCTCCACGCCAAAGATTACGCCAAGATTTCCAAGATTCTTTGAGATTTGATCCAACGTCATCTCCACGCCAAAGATCACGAACCATGACGCCAACAGCTTGCTTGAATTGCCTGGCCCGCGCTCGAGTAATTGAACCAGTAGGAATAGACAATGGGTCCCTAGCACCTCCTCCTCGATATGGCTCGATGTCCACATCATTCCCTCCCCCGTGCAAAGGATTTGCCCTCAAATCATCACTGGCATCGAAAAGAGTCACGTCAGAAACATTAAATGTAGCACTAATGTCATACTTACCTGGAAGATCAAGCTTGTAAGCGTTATTGTTAACTCTTTCTAACACCATGAATGGTCCATCCCCTCGCGGTAATAACTTAGAATGTCGCTGCTCAGGAAATCGCTCTTTGCGCATATGAACCCAAACCCAATTGCCGGGTTCAAACACTACTTCCTTGCGCCTTTTATTGGCTTGCCTTGCATATTGCTCAGTCTTGCGCTCAATATTTATGCGCGTCTTCTCATGCAATGCCTTGACAAATTCGGCTTTCTTTGCTCCATCTAAATCCACACGCTCATTAACAGGTAAAGGGGTTAAATCTAAAGGAGTTAACGGATTAAAACCATAGACAACCTCAAATGGTGTAAATTTAGTAGCAAAATACATGCTCCTATTATATGCAAACTCAACATGTGGCAGACAATCTTCCCAAGATTTTATATTCTTTTTAATAATAGCACGCAACAATACCCCTAAAGTTCTATTAACTACCTTGGTTTGACCATCAGTTTGTGGATGACAAGTAGTAGAAAATAACAACCGTATTTCTAGTTTTTTCCACGATGTTTTCCAAAAGTAGCTAAGAAATTTAGAATCTCGATCTGAAACAATCGATCTAGGCATGCCATGCAAACGTACAACTTCCTTAAAGAACAAATCAGCAACATGAGATGCATCATCAGTTTTATGACAAGGAATAAAATGAGCCATCTTTGAAAACCGATCAACAACCACATAAATAGAATCTCTACCATACTTAGACCTAAGCAATCCTAACACAAAATCCATAGAAATATCAATCCAAGGATGCGTCGGAATAGGTAATGGTGTATACAAGCCATGTGGTTTAGTTGTAAACTTAGATTGCTTACAAGCAATGCATCTCTCACAGACGCGTATGACATCTCTCTTCATATGTGGCCAATAAAAATGTTCATGCAGCACTTCATAAGTCTTATTAATGCCAAAATGCCCCATTAAACCACCACTATGCGCTTCTCGCACCAACAATTCACGCAAAGAACACTTAGGCAAACATAGTTTGTTTTCACGAAAAAGATAACCTTCATGCCTATAGAATTTATCAAATACAGCGTGTTCACATGCTTCATATACTCTCCCAAAGTCATCATCATTGGTATATAAGCCCTTGATATGCTCAAAACCTAAACACTTTGCTTCTAAAGTAGTTAGAATCGCGTACCTTCGAGAAAGTGCATCGGCTACCACATTCTCTTTACCTTTCTTGTACTTTATCACATATGGAAAAGTCTCAATGAACTCCATCCATTTGGCATGTCTTTTATTCAATTTTTGCTGCCCTTTCAAGTACTTCAAGGTCTCGTGATCGGTGTGGATCACAAACTCCTTCGGCCATAAATAATGTTGCCAAGTCCCCAAAGCTCGCACTAAAGCATACATCTCCTTATCGTAGGTAGGATAATTCAATGTTGCTCCACTCAATTTCTCGCTGAAATAAGCTATGGGATGCCCTCCTTGCATCAACACGGCTCCAATTGTACCAGAAGCATCGCACTCTATCTCAAAAGTAGCACTGAAATTCGGCAAAGATAACAAAGGAGCATTAGTCAACTTATCTTTTAGTATATTAAATGCTTTCCCTTGCTCTTCTCCCCATGTGAAACCCACGTGCTTCTTGATAACCTCGGTCAAAGGTGCGGCGATAGTGCTGAAATTTCTCACAAATCGACGATAAAAACTAGCCAATCCATGAAAGCTACGCACCTCTTCTATGGTCTTAGGTGTTGGCCATTCGCGGATAGCTTTGACCTTTTCTTCATCAACCTGTATACCATCAGCACTAACAACAAATCCTAGAAATACTAATTTGTTAGTAACAAAAGAGCACTTCTTTCGATTAGCATATAATTGCTCGGCCCTTAAAACCTGTAAGACAGCTCGCACATGCTCAATATGGTCATCAGGGCTTCGGCTATATATCAAAATGTCATCGAAATAGACAACCACAAATCGATCAATAAAAGCACGCAAAACATGATTCATAAGTCGCATAAATGTGCTTGGTGCATTAGTTAACCCAAATGGCATGACTAACCACTCATATAATCCATACTTGGTCTTAAATGTAGTTTTCCATTCATCACCTTCTTTCATCCTAATTTGATGAAATCCACTTTTCAAATCGATTTTAGTGAAAATGCAAGAACCATGCAACTCATCCAACATGTCATCTAACCTAGGAATAGGATGTCGATACTTTACCGTAATATTATTGATTGCTCGGCAATCAACACACATTCGCCAAGTTCCATCCTTCTTTGGCACCAACAAAACAGGGACGGCGCACGGGCTAAGACTCTCTTTCACATGCCCCCGCTCCAATAGTTCGCTAACTTGCCGTTGAAGTTCCTTTGTCTCCTTAGGATTGCTTCGATATGCAGGTCGGTTAGGTAATGATGCACCAGGAATCAAGTCGATTTGATGTTCTATGCCTCGAATTGGTGGTATCCCTCCGGGAAGTTCATCGGGAAAGACATCTTCAAATTCCTGCAATAAAGTCACAATAGGACTAGGCAAACTTGGGTCAAGATCGTTAGTAGAAAACAAAACCTCCTTGTACAAAAGTACAAGCATTGGTCGATCTATAACTAAAGCTCTCCTCACCTCACTCGAATTCGCATAAAATTTTTTTTGCTTATTTTCTTTCCTCTCTTCTTTTCCCTCGGTTTTTACCACAATCTTTCTCTCGGTCTCTCCTTTTCCTTGCGTCTTAGACACATCACGCAAGTCCTCAGATTTTTCACATTTTCTCTCTTTCTCAGCTTCTTGTTGTAACTTTAACTGATCTTGATACACCTCACTAGGTGTCATTGGTACCAAGGTGTAAGTCTTTTGATTCATCACCAATGAGTAACGATTACTATACCCATCATGATGTACCCTTCGATCATATTGCCATGGTCTTCCAAGTAAGATATGACTCGCTTGCATAGGTACAACATCACACTGTACCTCGTCCTTGTATCTTCCTATCTCAAATGGGATTCGAACTTGCTTTGACACTTTCACCTCACCACTATCATTTAACCATTGAAGTCTATAAGGCCTAGGGTGCTTTGTCGTCTTCAAACCCAACTTATCCACCATAATACAACTTGCCACATTTGCACAACTACCTCCATCAATTATCAAACTACGAGATCTTACCATTCACCACACATCTTGTATGAAACAAGTTATCTCTTTGTTGATGATGCTCTTCCTCATTTATTTGCACACTAAGTGAACGCCTAACCACCAATAGGTCTCCTTTTATAGCTATTTCTCCATCACTACAATCCTCCAATGGTGGCATCTCATCATCCTCTTCTTCCCTTTCACTTTCGGACTCAATAACACCATGTCCAGTCATGATCATCACCCTTCTATTAGGGCATTGATTCGCCATATGACCCCTGCCCAAACACTTAAAACATTTAATTTCACGAGTTCTAGTGTTAGGGTTTTCAGTTTTACCTAAAACCGGATTTGTCCCGACTTTACCATCCCTCTCCTTCTCCTTTGACGTTTCAATTTTGGTGTTGTTTCCTCTCCAATTTGGCTTCTCATCTCTCTTCCAATTGGATCTCCAATTTTGATTTGAACCTCCTCCACTCTTGTGATTTCGATCCAACTTCAATTGCCTCTCAACTTTGATGGCTTTGTCCACCAATTCCTCTAATTCGACGTAGTGTTGCATCTCCACCACCCTTGCTATGTCTCGGGTCAAACCACTCAAAAATCTTGACATTGTGGCCTCACGATCCTCCACCACATTAGCACGAATCATGGCAATCTCCATCTCCTTGTGATACTCTTCCACGCTCTTATTGCCTAGTGTGAGATTTTGTAGCTTTTGAAACAAATCTTGATGGTAATGACTTGGTACAAAACACCTCCTCATCACCGCTTTCATCTCATCCCACGTCTCTATCGGTCTTTCACCATTGCGCCTCCTACTAGTCACAAGTTGATCCCACCAAATTATAGCATAATTAGTAAATTCAACAGCTGCAATTTTTACCTTTTTGAGCTCGGAGTATCGTTGACAATCAAATACCATTTTCATGCGTTTCTCCCACTCTAGATACGCATCGGGATCATTCTTCCCTTGGAAAGAAGGAATCTTCATCTTGATATTGTCAAGTTCATTATCTTCTCGGTGTCTAAACCCGCGGCCTCCATTCCGCCTTCCAAATTGAGCATCTTGATCATCCTCCATGTCGGCCTCATCATCATCATAATGCCGTTGCCTTCTAGGTCGTGTTCTAGAGGTGTCTCGCTGATGTTGCGGCCTTCCTTGGGGTAGCTCTCAGTCACCATCAACCCCCATGCCATTCCCCATCAGTCGGCCACTAAGTTCCTCCACTACGGCCCTCAGTTGCTGGATGCTCCACGAGCACTTCATCCTTTCGTATGGGGTCAACCTCCCTTTGATTCACGCTTTCTTCGCGCGACATATTTTTAGACCTGCAAGTAAACGTTAGTCACAAAAAAAAAAAACCTCACCAATCGCTCCCTCACGTGTTTCTCTCAAGGTGTTTGTCACTTCCCTCGTGTTTAACTCAAGTCTAGGCTTTTTCCACCTCAATTAATCTCACACACTCTTGCCTTTTCCCTTTCGTATTCTCTTCTCACAAGTTCTTTATCAGACTCAAACCTGTCTCTCAACCCCCTCACGACAATCAATTCAAACTAATCAAACAAGATTATATCACTACCGATTTTGTAACAATTTCAAACCAACAAGTACAACTTTCGAAATTCCAATTGAAACGCAAATCACTACTGATTTTGTTTCAATTCGATCCACTAATAAACGAGTCGCCTTCTTGATTTTTTTTTTTTGTTTTTTTTTTTTTTTTTTGCCAAATCTTTTTTTTTTTGCACACTTTTTTTTTGTGCGTTTTCTTTCTCTTTTTTTTTTTGATGAACTTTCTCTTTTTTTTTTTTTGACGAACTCAGATACAATTCAAGATGCTAGAAAAAAAAATCAAAACTAACAACAAACAACTATGTATTGAAGCACAAAAGTAATCGGATCCCTAAATTGGCTAGAACCGAAACCCTAGCCCAATAAATCTCAAATTGCCAAATATAAACAGAAAATTAAAGATAAATAGACCTTGTAGAAGCAAGCTCTGATACCAAATGATGTGAATCGTTGCGGAAAGATCGTTCTACGAAGGCCCAGATGGTGCGAATTACGAAACCTCGACCTCCAATCAAACTGTGATTGGCAACCTTGGTATGAACGTGACCCGTTGACGAACGCGTGTCAACCAACCAACGTTATAGACGCCACGAGCGAAAGAATTCGCTATCCCGCTCGATAAGTCGAATCGACCGTCACAAGGAACCTTGATAAGGTCAAGTCCTCAAAAGAACAATAGAAGAGAATTCTCTCAATTTTTTCAAAGTAAATCTCTCCAAAGAAAGTCGGCCAATCCTTAATATAGGCCTTCTAGTTGCCGAGATAAACCCTAAAACCAACCCTAGAAATCTAGTATAATATATTCTAGAGTATATCTAAATAAAAGATAATGTATTTGACTTGATCAAATTCTAGAGTATATCTAAATAAAAGATAATGTATTTGACTTGATCAAATATTTGATGACCAGATAAGGTCAAATATTTGATGACCAGATAATCAAATTTCGCCAAGATTTCCAAGATTCTTTGAGATTTGATCCAACGTCATCTCCACGCCAAAGATCACGAACCATGACGCCAACAGCTTGCTTGAATTGCCTGGCCCGCGCTCGAGTAATTGAACCAGTAGGAATAGACAATGGGTCCCTAGCACCTCCTCCTCGATATGGCTCGATGTCCACATCATCCAGGCATCTCGCACCTCACCTGGCATCGTGAGGTACATCTGGCACACACCTCTGGGCATTCGGCACACACCTCCGGGCATCTCGAAACTCCCAAGGACATTCGGCACACACCTCCAAGCATCCGGCACACACCTCCGGGCATCTCGACACTCCCGGGGCATCGTCGACTTAGCCGTCCGACGGTATCATCAACATCACAATGTATACATATATGTCTCACTTTCAAATTAGCATTTGGTGCAACAATATCAAAGGTTTCAATCAACTTTTGATGTCATATGATATGTTAAATGTCACCACATATGCTGTATAAATAACAACCCAAGATACCACATCTCATAGAGTACTTCATTTGTTCTTGAAAATAAAGCACTTTTCGGATAAAACAGAATGCACTCCTTTAATTAAAATTATGGAAAAATTAGTAAGCGATCTTAATAAATTCTGAAAATTTAACATGTTATAAACGAGATCTAGAGAAAAAGGTTTCATGAAGGATGCTAAGTCAAGAAAAATTCGAATGAGTCGCAATGGTCCATACAATCACAGCCATAAAATTTCAAACATCACTATTGCACAGTTTTAATAACAAATTCAGTGTAGCCCCTAAATAAACTCAGAAAATTCTGAAATTTTGATATGTTATAGAAAAAACCTAGAGGTAAAAGTTTCTTGGAGAACTCAAAGTCAGATTCATAATAGATCAAGAGCTATAATCACTATAACTCTCCCTAACCCTCGGTAACAGTTTCCGGATCTAACACTTTCAAAGAAAATTCGTTTCACCAACCAATACTCGTCCGTTTCTTCCCAAATTTTAGTATATTATTCCTCAAGATGTAATCTACAACTTTCATCAAGGACACGAAGTCAAAATTCGGCTGGATAATTACAAAAAATTCACGGAGTCGCCAAAGGTCAAGCTGTTTTTCCTTGAAACAGTTTACTAGCCTAAAGAACTACTCCTATACTTTCAAAATTCCAACATCCAGCTCATCCAGAATCTATTACACTTCACACACAACCACAGCAAGCATCATGTAGATCAATGGACTTCACTTGCCTTAAATCCAACACAATCACAGCAAGCGAACAGCGATTTGGGGACTTCGGACGCGGCTCGATCGACGGCGAAGCTAGGCGGCGTGGATGGCGGCAGCAGGCGCACACATGGTGGGGCTGGTCTCTTCTTCCCCTCCTCTCTCACTTGCTCGCTCGCTCGAACTCTCTCGGTCTCCTCTCTCCCTTTTTCTCTTGATCACTCTCTCCCTTGGTTGCTTCCTCGTCCATTCCGCCCCTCTCTTTTCTTTTCTTTCACTCTCATGATTAGCTAGTAATCATGAGGTTTTGCATGGGAATGAAAAATGGAAGTTGGTTTTGGACAAATGTAAAATGGCATGCAAACTTCCTCCCCCTTGTCCGATTCCCTTCTTCTCCCTTCCCCTTTCTTTCGGTCGACGGTTTTAGGGCCTCCATGGGCCGCTTGAGCCCAAAAGTTTTGGGGCCAAAAGAAAATCCAAGTAAAAGGCCCATAAACTTTATAATATAAACCCATAATCTTTGCACCATTATGAAGCATTTCATTATTTTTTCTTAAAGAAATAAATTTTGCATTCTCATAATCCAATTGCTTCATATACAACTGCATAGCCAAAGCTCTTGCATGGAAAAGAAGAAAAATTTCGACCAAGCGGCAAGATTTCTTTTCCTTATTTGTTGAATTGCAAAATGAAAAGACGTACATGGTTCTCAAGTTCGACCCAACTTCTCAAAATTTTTATCATTAAATTTCAGCTTGCCTGTTACTCACACAGGATCGAATTCCATCCCTTCGTAACTTGAAAAATATTATTCAATCTTAGTCCAAAGCTTTTCTCTTGTTGCGCAGTTGATTAGTCCATTGCTAGACATATCATGTAAACCAAATAACAAATACGAATTTATGCCCATATATGATATCAATGCCACAGTCCAACAATACTCCCATAGATCGATCATGACTGTTACCTATCCGAGGATCATCTAAATTTTTGGATGCCACAATATATCATCACATGAAGATTCAGGTATAATAACTATTCCTCGTACTTCTTTATCTGATGAGGCAACATATCAAGATCCTGATTATATACCATTAGCAACACCAGCCAATGCTCCTTTTGTGCCCATGAGTATTCCAAGAGCAGCACCTATTTCGGATGAGAATCCGAGTACATAGAATATTGTAGGGAATTCAATGGAAGATTCTTTTGCTAATGCAGAAATCCAAGATATTTTACCAACGTCATCTAGAGAGACAACATCTTCTCCTTCGAAAGTTGATCCTCCAAGACGTTCTAGTCGAACTACACGACCTCCAACCTGGACAAAGGATTATGTGTGTGCCACTCTCAATTCACTAGGTATCAAATATTCAATCTTATCCTACATTTCCTTTCATAAATTATCACCGGAACATAGGTGTTATGTTAGTTGCCTGTCAAAAGATAGGGAACCACCTAGCTATGATGAGGCATCTGCTGATCCATTATGGCAAAAGGCCATGAAAGCAGAATTATAGGTATTGATTGATAATAAGACTTGGGATCTAGTTTCACTACCACCAAATCATAAACCAATTGGTTGCAAATGAGTTTACAAAATTAAATATCGTGCTGATGGCTCCATTGAAAGATACAAGGCACGATTGGTGGCCAAAGGATTCACTCAGCGAGAAGGTTTTGACTATCACGAGGCATTCTCTCTTGTAGCTAAAGATGTCACAGTCTGATCATTCTTGACAGTTGCTGCTATTCACGATTGGCCTCTACATTAATTGGATGTGCACAATGCCTTTCTTCACGGTGACTTGGACGAAGAAATTTATATGGATATTCCTCAGGGCTTATGGAGACAGGGGGAGAATAAAGTGTGTTGCCTCCGTAAATCTCTTTATGGGTTGAAACAAGCTTCCAGCTTGTGGTACGCAAAATTTGCGAGTGCTCTTGCAATAGCAAGCTTCAAGCAGTCCAAACATGATTATGCTTTATTCACGTGGACTAAGGTATGTCATCTATTTATTTGATGATATATGTCGATGACATCCTTATTATGGCAAATGATAAAGCTGAAAAATGCTAGTAAACACACCTAGAGGGGGGTGAATAGGTGTATGAAATTTTTTTTAAAAAAATTTAAGAAGATTCAATTAACTTTGAAATATAATTCAGAGTATAAGGACTTGAAGTAAAACAATTAAACAATTCAAAGTTTTATAGTGGTTCGGCTTAATTTAAGCCTACGTCCACTCTCCCACGCTGATAGCCCACCGGCTGGATTTCACTATGGATCAAAAGGGATTTGTACAGCTTGTAATGTAGACTTCTTCAGTAGAGAGTCTTAGCTATTACACACATAAATCTTCACTGTATGTTTCTCTATTTTGTACACAACCATAGCTCAAAGAAATGAGAGAACAAGGAACTTCAGAGATTCAAACTTTGAAATTTTTCTATCAGCGCACACACTCCGAACAACAAAGACTCCACCTTTAAATACTCCCTCGTGCCTTCATAGCCGTTGGCACCTTCCAAAGGAGTTCATCCAATCTATCCATTGGAATGAATCAATTAAGGTGATCTTCAAGCTGTCGAATGAATGTGGAAGATAGCTCGTCAATCCTGTTCGCCCATACAATCAAGATCTTGAGTTTCCATAAGTAGAACCTTCCAAGTTTTGCTTGTTTTTCAAAGGATATTCAAATCGAGATGGATCTTAATGAGAATAACCAAATAATTTCAAGCTATGTCCAACCAGAGATCTTCCATAATAAAATAGAACGAATCATTGAAGATATAATCTAATCTGTAAAATCGTAATCCATCAGTTTGGAAAGTTGTCAACTTGGGTAGACTCTGAAATTTGAGTCTAATTGTTTTCAGACTTTGATGATAGAGTCTGGAGATCTTCAGACTTAAGCATTTGGGTCTTGATATCTTCAGACTAGACTGATGAAGATGTTTTGTTAACTTCAAAACATCAAAGGAGTTTTCTCCAACAAAAGCTACCATAGAAATCTTTAAGGAATATTTGAAAGCCACCTTCCATATTAAGGACTTAGGAGCACCTAAGTATTTCCTTGGTATTGAAATTGCTCGATCTGACCAAGGGATTTCCCTTAGTCAGCGGAAATTTATATTGGAAATTATATCAGAACCAGGTCTATCAGGATGCAAGCTAGCTGTTATTCCCATTGAACAGAACACTAAGTTAACTACCGTAGATTATGACAAGGGAATGCTTTATGATGATGATTCCACACTAGAAGATCCCTCAAGCTATCAAAGGCTCGTCGGAAAACTTATATATCTGAGGATGACCGGGCCTGACATTTCTTATGCGGTACAAACACTTAGCCAGTTCATGCACAGTCCGAAGCAATCACATCTGAATGCTGCCTTGAAGGTCGTCAAATATCTAAAGAGGTGTCCAGGACTTGGGATACTCCTATCCAGAAAATACAACATGGAAATGACGGCATATTGTGATGCAAATTATGCGACTTGTCCTATGAGTCGAAGATCTG
Source organism: Eucalyptus erythrocorys (assembly GCA_014182555.1). Lineage (NCBI taxonomy): Eukaryota > Viridiplantae > Streptophyta > Magnoliopsida > Myrtales > Myrtaceae > Eucalyptus > Eucalyptus erythrocorys. The sequence continues at coordinate 41,510,876 of CM024599.1, read as the reverse complement.
TTACTGGATATTACATTAATTTGGGAGAATCATTACTCTCATGGAAAACCAAGAAGCAACCAACTATGTCTCTATCTTCAGCTGAAGCAGAATATCATGCTATGGCCAAGACTACTTGTCAAATAGTGTGGATACAAGGTCTTCTTAAAGATCTCGGAGTACAAGTACAAGGGGCAACAAAGCTATTCTACAATAATGATGCGGCTCTAAAACTTGCAGCAAATCCTATAGTGCACGAGGGAACCAAGCATATAGAAGTGGATTGTCATTTTACACAAGACAAGATTCTAGAAGGAGTAATTGAAACAAGAGGAGTTGGGACGACAAGAGTAGTCTGAAGACATCTTCACCAAACCTTTGTGTCAAAGACAGCATGCATATCTATTGAGCAAGCTAGGCGTCTTAGGCATCTACAAGCCACTAGCTTGAGGGAGAGTGTTGGAAGATATGTGGCGTAGCTTGTGATTTTTCACAGAGGATTTGATCTGATTACGATTTTGTAAAAATCAATTAAAGATTAGATCTAGATTAGATTGATTCATAGAATGTCTAACTTCCATTCATTACATACATCTTGTATCATAACTACTAGAAGCTGCACATCAGATTATTCATTGAAGAGAATATACACAAAATTCCCAAAGTTCTACGTCTTTAGTCTCGATATTTTTCTCTTCCTTTATCCTATTTGTTTTCTTTCATCCTCCTCCTTCCCACCTTTGTAATTACTCCCGCAGAACGACGCGGCGTCGTCCACCTCGTCCTCTAGGGAGGCCTTACCGCGAGCGCGATTGTCCTTATTGTTGGAATATAATACGTGAAAAATGACAGGATCTTGCAATTTACGTCAACACAAAATCATCAGAGAAATAAAAGATAAATAATAATGACACCAGAAATTTACGTGGTTCAGTAGTAATTCACTATAATTGGAGAATCAGAATTTACAATTGTTCATACGCTCAAGTGTTTCCCATATCTAAATTTAAGTACAAATTTTATAACTAAACAACTTACTTGGACATAAACTCACTGTACAAAATTACTACGCATTCAAGCTCAAAACAAAAATGCTCTATGCACGCCAAAATCAGGAACTCCAGCATTCGTGTTTGGTCTGTGTACGTATGGCTTCATGATCCTATTCAAGGTTTCGCGCGGCTTCTTTCTAGACGTCTTTCTCGTGCGATTTTCAAATCTTGCAACTACTCTTGAAGAATGAACGCCTTCTGCATTTTATATGTGTGCCCAAGGACAAAAAATAGAGAGGGCTCACAAGCCCCCGTCCCCTCATCAACCCTTAATAGTGAAAAAAAAAACAAAAAAGAAAAGAAAAAAATTAAATCATAAAATTCTAAAAAAAATACAAAAATTTTCTACATGAGTGCTTGCATCTACGTCAGTGATTTTTGACAAAAATTTGTCTAAATGACTATATTAGCAAATCATTAAAAAAAAATAGAGCAAATTTACACAATTAAAAGATTTACGATTGAATTGATCATCGTATAATGAACATAGGATTTTTCAAACATTTATTCTGTTATTTATTTATTTATAGTTTTCCCACTGTTTGTTCGATGTACTATCCTCGAGATTTTTCCAGATCTATGTCGCGGCAACTCGCCGAAGTCGTGTGATTGGCAGGTGATGGTTGCCAAGGTATTCACGATCTCACCGACCTCTCTACAGCCCCTCGCTGACGCATTGCAGTCTCACGCGACTCAATGAATCAGGAGGGCAAAAACGGAAAAGCAAAAAGTTAGTGGGATTAGTTTTGGGACAAAATTTTTATACTGGTGTTTGGTATAGTTCTTCATGAGGGCAAAAACGGAAAAGAAAAAATGGAGTGGGGATAGTTTTGGAACAAAATTTTGATATTAGTGTTTGGTATCGTTTTTAGAAAACCGTACCAAACACCCAGTATTTGGCTAAATGGTTTTTGGACACCTAAAACTCCTTTCTAATGCTGGTCTCCAAAGCACCCATTTTCTCGGGGAAATCGTTCTTTTTGCCATTCTTTTCGATGCAATTGTAGTATGCAAATCGCGAGGTGGGGAGGCGGGGGGGTCTTAGGGTTTTCAGAATTCGCATGCTAGTTGTGATTTTGGGTTCAACAATGGCTTCAAAATTGGATATTGGTTGATTGACGTTAAAACAGTAGTTCGACAATCTCGTTTGTAACAGCCTTGTTGGGGCCAGTAGATTTAGGCTGCGCATGACAACATTTCTTGGCCGGGGAATAATTTTCTTTTCTATTTCTATTTTGGGTAACAATTTCTTAGCAAAAAAACCCGTTTGATAACTGTACAAAATTTCTATTTCTGGAATAAGAAAAGAACAGAAACACATTTGGTAATCGTACAAAATTTCTATTTCTGGAATAGAAAAAAACAGAAACACGTTTGGTAATTGCACAAAATTTTTATTCCAAATTTTATTTTAAAAAAAATTAAAATAAGAAAAAGGAATAAATTTACTACTACGTAAAATTGACAAGATGAAAATATTATTAGATTAATAATACATTTGCTTAGGTGTAAGCATTCTAGTTGAATATGCTTGTAACATAGGTGGTATTGTAATAGAACGTGAGCTACTATTTTATATCTATATGTGAGGATCTTCACTTATGTTTTATAGCGTATTGAATTTATGTAGCGCTTTGTTGGAATCAATATTCACAAACTGATGTTTTGAACTATAATTCTCAATAATATATTTTCTTTTTGCGAATTTTAATGTTTGGTATAGCAAATATTGCGAAAAAGCACACGTGATATTGTCAGCCAAATTAATTTATGCTCATTTCCTTGGGACTAAGTTTTTAGTCTTTAAAAAAAAAAAATTGTAATTCTAGTGCATGCGTGGCTTGGGGATTTTAGTCTCTTCTAATCTTGACATGGATGTCAGGTTAGGGTTGGAAATTTCCAACTGTTGGAATGGTGCATGCATGGCGTGGCTTTGTTGTCATTATACATTTAGTTCATAGTATGCTCCTAAAACACTTAGTAAAGACCTCGGTCTCTTGCATTTTGAACCGTCGATGCATCCCATCTTAATGTAGAATTACCTTGATGTCGTTATAATGTTTTAGCTAATTTTGATAAAGGGAGGTGTTTTTCTTCTCCTTTTTAGCTTTTTTTCTTTCTTGACTAGCATACAAGCTTTGGACAGTGGTTTGTAGGTCTTGAAGTGTCAACTATACAATAGCTCACCATTTGCTTCTCTTCTATTTATCCACATTTATGATACATTAAATGGCATTTATGCTCATGGAGATAGAATTGGATGACCTTAATACTATTAATAGAAATGTATTCATAATAGTTTACAAACACATCGCAAAAGTTTTCACCAAAAAACAAAAAACACGTCGCAAAAGTCGAAAATAAAAAGTCATGGAATCTCTTGCATATTGTGATCCCCTGCCATCATATTTGCAATATTTTTCCTGATCATGTTTATCTCATCCGCCTCATCACGTGATGCATCATCTATAACCTCGTATTCTGTAGATCCAAGTGGATAATCCGGATTTCCATAAAGGGCAAAGTTCCTGTCCATCTTATCTTGGTCACGAATATAATTATGAAGAGTACAACATGCGATTACAATATATGCTTGCTTTCGAATTGAAAATGGAGGCATGTGTCTCAAAATTGAGAAGTGATTTTTTAATGCCCCAAATGACCTCTCGATAACATTTCTCAATGAAGAATGCTTATGATTGAACAATTCTTTTGCTGTTCTGGGTTGTCTCTTTCTACCCCTATACTCATTTAAATAATACCGTTCACCTTTAAATGGAGTTAAAAATCCTGGAAGTAATATATAACCAGAATCTACTACATAGTATTTCCCTACAAGAATATATACATAAATTTGTTATGATATGCAATAGCTATACAATCATAAAGAAAATCACTTAATATAGACAAAACAAATACCTGGTGGTGATTGAGGAAATTGCAATCGAGGAGTCTCAAGTGCTGCCAAAAGAACCCGACAATCATTGGCAGATCCTTCCCACCCAGCATATACGAAAGTAAACTCATGCAAACAAGCACCATTTCTTCAGGAAGATTGAAGTCCCTAAAACTCAATAGCTTGTGAGCACAATGGCTGAACAAGTAAAATAGCTATTTTCCTTCAATATACCTTCCCAATTTCCTAACTTTTCGACAAGAAAGTTTCAGTTAATAACAAGGGAACAGCAACTCAGAATGTCATTTAGTGACCACAAGGTAACTCTGTAGCTACTGTCATGCAAATGGAAACATATACACACATATCATAAGTAGACTCAGATATTCACCTTTCTGCGGACAAGCCGATTTATGTCTACCTCCCTCACGGCACTAGATTTTGCAAGTCCTATCATCACGGCTTTTCCACCATCCCTAACACTTTGTACGCACTGCATGAACATTTGTGGATTTCCTAGGGCTTCTACAGCAATATCAACACCCATCCCTCCGGTTATTGTACGCAAGAGATGGGGAAAGCGCTTTGTCAAGAAAAGAGTATAATGATAATAACAATAATAGTAATAAGAAGAAAAGGAAGAAGAGATTGCCTGAGCAAATTGAGCCAATTCACAAAACACACTGAAAGTCAGTCACTAGATGAGCATGTCAAGGTCAAAGCAAAGAGCAGAAAGTGAAAATTAACGGGTATAAAGCATAAAATCATCCATGAGTTCGATGGCAATTTGCCTGCCAATCTATATCAAGTCATCTAAAACACGCTATTTATCCATGTTAACCTCTTCCAGTAACCAAGTGCCAAGAAATCTTCTTCCCCCTCCCCCAGGATTAAGATGGTGTAGCCATGCAAAATAACAATCCAAAGTGCTGTAAAGAGGAGATGGTATGTCCAGGGCTGGTTTAAAGGATGGCTTACCCAAGAGACCATGTATAGACCTCTAAAAATGAATGTTGATTCTTTGAATAAATGGATCTTGCGGGCAGTGTATGAAATGAGCAATTATTACATGCTTCCAAATATTGCTCCTTGTGCAGTCGAACCATTGAATCTTGAGGATGCAATTAATGCATACCATGATTGTGCATCCAACTACTCAGATGCAATTTTCCTAGAGCACCAATGGGAAAACATATCAAATAGGACAACATGATGTGGAAAGATTCATGTGGCAAACTTCATAGAGGGAGAAGACATATGTGACTCATGCTTTTACAGCTCACTGTGACCCTGAAAGGGATAAGCACATACCTTAATCTTTTCAATAACATCCTCTTTGATTGCATTCACGGTATGGGTGGCTCCAAAATTTTTAGCTTTTTTCTAACTTTTCATCACTGATATCCACAGCAATAATATCAGAGGCACCAAAAGCCTTAGCTATCTGCAAACAACTGAAACATTCAAAAGGTCGTACTTATGTAGGGAGACAGGACTGTGGTATCAAAGGAGGTAAAGCATCAAGGATAGGATTGAACACCAAGCAGACCTCCCCTCATATCAAAATGACAAGTTCAGGTGACATAAATCTTGGTTGTTCTCACAATACATAAAATGTTAGCCAAATAGGTTGAAGATATTGCACGATTTAACCATACCCGCTGAAGGAATATCTTTTATTTGTTAAAGAAGCTCCACTTTTCTTGGTTAGATTACATCTTTAGATGATGCCCAGAAAAATAATGCTGTTGGAAGTTATTATTTGCAACAAGGAACTTCCCCAAAAAAAATGTCAGTTCAATTGTGTTTTGAATCTGAGAATATTCAAATACAAGATTGGTTTTTTTATGGGGCATATGCAGGGTCATCTAGGGACCCTTCAACAAGATTCAACAACAGCTGGCAAGGGAAGAAATTCAGAGAAAAGGGAAAGTATTTATTGTCCCAATTCCTCAATTCTATCTACTGATTGATGCCGAAAAGAAGAAATCAGAGAGCTCTCATGGGCGAGAGATGAAAAGTTTCGAAATCAAAGAAGAATGGCAAGAAAAGGTGAACTGTAGAAATTTTACAGATAGATATAGCTGCCATGGAGTTCATCAATCACATTTCTAGCGCATGATTGAAGGGCGAAACTTTTTGCGAAAATAATCATTCACCTTAGCTCCCAGGAGAGTTCAGATGATTCCATTCTACTAGTGCATATTCACCAGAAAAAAAACATGTCCATATTCAAGTGCAGTTGTAGCCATCCCATCTAAACTTATAGTTGGATCACTGTGCATCTTTCCATGCCATAACGAAATTCATGTTCATTTACAAAGTCTATTCGGATGTGCGTAAGCGAAATACTAGATATCCATATGCATCATCAGCAGCAGCTTAGATGATGTGGGAGTGAGGTACCTTGATCCAACACCTCTAACACCAATAACGGCGATGGAATCCCCAGCACGCACCTCAGCCGCGTGGGTCATGGCACCATATGCAGTGAAAACCGCACAGCCCAGAATGGCATATTCCGAGTAGGGCAATGAGCCAGGTAATACAGCTAATGCATTCGCGGGCACAACACAGTATTCAGCCATCCCTCCCATACTATACATATACATGGGTTCACCTGCAAACACATCTGAGATTGAGGCAGAGAGCATCGCGCAAAAGAAGGTGAACCATCAAGCTAACAACACATGGCGACTTAGAGATCAGAGTGACGCGTGCAAGCATTGGGACATGAAACAACATCAATAAGAAGGGGCAAGGCCCAAGTGTGACATGCGTCTCTACAAATAGGGGGAGGGCAGAAGAGAAAAACTTGCCGGTGCCGTGTAGGAAAAGGCGAGTCTTGCCGTCGTAAAGAGTGCCCTGTGCGCGGTTATAAGCGAAGAAATCCTCGCATAGATCATCATGACCTTGAAAAGTCAAATCATCATGACCCTAACTTCTGCGAAAACGGTGCTTCCACCGCGCGACACACTCCGGCGAAGTGGCACTCGAAGAGCGCGCACCAGACAATCCCAACCAGAGCAAACTCATGCAGACAAGCACCAGAGGCGCAATCGAACGAAAATCCAGCAAGCAGAGACGACGCGAACGGAGAGGATGACCGCACCATCAAAGGGCGCGAAAACGGGAAAAGAAAGAAAGAAGTGAAATCGCAAGAAAGAAGTGAAATCGCGGCGGCGGCGATGGAGGAGGAGGAGGCGACGGGACTCACGAAGGCGGTTCCGGGCGGTGGAGTGGGTGACGACGGGATTGACGGCACCGAAGAGAGGCGGAGGCGATAGGACTGGCTGCGATCCAAGTTGGAGAGAGGACCGGCGGGGACGACGGGACCGGTGGCGACGAGACCGGAGGGGCGCGACCGGAGATGAGATCGGGGAGAGGCAAGTGGACGAAGGGAGAGGTGAAAATGGAAGAGGGTTAAAGTGAAATTAGGGTTAGCCGATTTTGTTTCTTATTTTTGTTCTTGGGAATTCTTGGCCGGGAACGAGAAATAACTTTTTTTTACTTCTCGTTTCTATTTCAAAACCATTCTTGGGCTAAGTTTCTATTCTCGGAAATAAAAAAAAAAATTACCCGTTATCAAACGGATGTCTATTCTTTTTTTATTCCCGGGAACCAAAGAATAGAAATTTTTTGATCGGGGAATGTTCTCATGTGCAACCTTACATGCTCCGTTTGTCCGCATAAGATTTCCAATTTTTATTTTTCTGTCTACGGTCGATTAACGTCGTATTTTGCAAGCAGGGCGCGTAACTAATTCTTCTCAGCCGGCTACTTGGTTTGGTGTTTGGGCTGCAATGGCTGCGCATGGCAACATTTCTTGGCTGGGGAATAATTTTTTTTCAGAAATAGTTCTTTTCTATTTCTATTCCGGGGAACAATTTCTGAGCAAAAAACCCGTTTGATAATTGTACAAAATTTCTATTTCGGAACAAAAAAAAGAACAGAAACACATTTGGTAATCGCACAAAATTTCTATTTCGGAATAGAAAAAGAAAGTAAAACACGTTTGGTAACTACACAAAATTTCTATTCCAAATTTTATTTTTAAAAAAAAATTAAAATAAGAAAAAGGATTAAATTTAATATTACATAAAATTGACAAGATTAAAAGTGATATGAAAATGATCTAGAAAAGAAGGCAGTGTTTCCGTGATCTTAAGTATCGAGGCGATGAAGATTGGGAAACCATATGAATTCAGACATAAAGCAACTGCTATCCTTTGTTGACTTTTCCAATACCTATGTACTCAGATAACCATTGTATGGCTCTTAATCAAGCAGACTTGTCCATAAAAACCCCTAAATATTCAGGATGGATTTGGTTGAATGAAAACCGTAGTCAATCCAAGTTGGCTACATTGACCGGCATTCGATTCGGATGCAAGCGAGAACTTGGCTTCATACCACCACAATTCTCGCTTAGAGCAATCTCAGAGTTCATACTCGTTACTCTATAGAAGTTGCCCTGTCCAATTACGTGATTCATATTATTGGAGTGGTTCACGAAAATTTGCAGGATCAATCGAGCCAAAAGATCCTTATGTCCGGTGTTATTTTAAAACAAAACAAAATGAAGTCAAATATGACATGAGAACCTATGGAAAACTGATGTTTGTATTTTGTTGAACTATTCAAAGGAAAAAAAAAAAAATACCTCCAACCAAGAATTCAAAGTAAAGGAAAAACGTGTAATTCTAGAAGATTTTCCAAAAGAAATTACAACCTCAACAACCTGTTTCAAACGCTGATGTATTCTAATGTCTGAAGAAGCTTTTGTACTGATCAAATCCTCCTTGACATCAATGTCAATGGTCACCAATCTCCTTTTGTTTATATATCTGATGAAAAGTTTTTAGTATTTCCATCTCCACAACCTTATATAATGCCCAAATACATTATTCACCTCCTAGCCCTTCCCCTCTCTCCCTCTCCCTCATATTTTCTCGCTCCCGAAGAGATGGCTTCTTCCACAACCATGGCTTTTTAGCTCTTCTTGTTGTGCTCCTCCCAATGGCTGCTACCGCTGCCGACAGTTTGGCTCCTTTCATTGGTATATATTGCCCGCTCTTCTTTCTTAGCTATTGTCGCCACACACGGGGCCTGCAAAAACAGCTTCCGATTTTCACATCTGCATCGCATTCACAAATAACAATAACCGATAATGGACTGATCTTCTTGCTCGGTTTCAATCAATTTGCAGAGGAGCTATGCAACGAAGTGCAATGTGGAAAGGGGTCGTGCGTTGTGAACACTAGTGCTACATTCGGCTTCGAATGCCAGTGTGACGACCGTTGGAAGCGGACGCGCCTCGACAATAAAGAAGACTACAAGTTCCTTCCTTGTGTCATTCTAAACTGTGAGCCTACTCTTCTCTAATCACTCTGCGTTCACAAGGTCGCAGAATTGAACGGCAGATAAAGCAAATACCTTGCCTTGAAGCAAGAAATCATTTAACCGGTTCTCTGCGCAGTAAAATGGGAAAAGAAGTATGATTTTCCAATTTATGCTTAAGTTAAATGGCGAAATACATGGATCATGTGACTATGAGAAGATAAATGAAAAACTAATCATTGAACATGAAGCTCGAGAGTTTGATCTGCAGACTCTGTGCGGTACCTCACATAAACATACATCTTATATGCGACGGTTCATATGAATTGTGTTGCCTAAGTGGACAGATGCTTAAGTTGCAAATCTTCACAGAGTGATTCAGATGCTGATGAATATTAGCCACAGATAAAGGTGATAGATTGTAAAAACCTGATAGGCCATATAATGGCAAACAGAGAGAATGGCGGCTAACAAAGATGGATCCATCATATTTTTCTGAATCCCGAAAATGAAACTAGAAATCTTAACATCCTCAATTAGCAGGTCCATCTTTTAGTCGCACCCTCTCCATTTCTATACCAATAGCCAGTATTTGCGAATATCAGTTTCCTCAAAAGAAACTCAAACAAAAGTGTATTGACATGTATCATGCATGAATGCAATAATGTTCAAAATTAAAGGCCAAATCGCTTTGCCCAAGAAACCTCTGGTTTTTATCTCCCTTCAGTTTAATCACTTCCATAGTCTTATCAGCAACATGGAATGATAAATGAATGATATGCAACGATCGACATGAGTGTACTCACATGTTACAACCTCGCACGCAATCGTCTATCATAACAGCAGAAACTGATGAGCCTATACTCAAAATGGCTTGATAATAAGCATTACATTGGCTGCCGCAAATTGGAAGATTTACACTTTAAACATGGGAGGACCCATCTAGACATTTGAGTTGTTTACAACAAATTGAACATGATTACCCATCAAAGAGATGCAAGATACGGTATATTTGAATCTAATGAAGATTACAATTCTCACCGAGGTGACTCGCTGGGCAAAAATGTTACTTCGTCTTCACATCTACACCGGGTTTTCCCGCAATAATCACGGCGGTTGCCATGTTCGGGAACAACCCATGCTCCACCACTCCCTCCAGCGAAGATATCTCCTTTCGCGACGGGACCATCCTTAATTGGAGTCTTGAAATACAAATCCACGACGTAGTTTGAGTTATCTGTCACATAAGGCTTCCGTCTTGATTCAACTATAGCTTTGCCTCGCACCCTTCTTCATTGAACAACTCTTTAAGTCTCACCTATCAATATTAGAATTCCCAAAATGATCAGCTTCTCAAAATGTCAAGAACTGAATAGTATCATGACGTATTCCTACTAGCTAAATTCTCCGTCAATTTCAGTTGGGTCACAAAATGACTACCATGTACCGCAAATGCATTGTCCTCTAAACTTCAACTAATGCGAGTTTCTATTCAAAAGGCTCGGCTTCATGTCTTGAATTTTACGGGTAACCAAAGCCATCCAGTCACACCTTCACATAACCGCGACTGAAAAACAAAATACAAAGCCGATTTTCGAGTTCTTTCCAAGACATTTTCTTCAAAACAAGGTGAATTGTCTCCGATTCACTGATAGAACACATCCAATCCATCTAAGAACCGAACCCACAATTCAAATACTGCGACACTTACCTTTAACTCCACTAACCACAACGATTATCTAACTAGTCAAAGAACAAAGATTTCCTATTACCCTCATCCATCTAACAACCCCATTTCATGATCGAACAATCCACTCTGCTACACTCATCTTAAATCCACAAAGCAAGTTTTTTTTCACTCCTAACGCAATAATTTCATAATTACAAAAAAAAAAATCTGCCTTTTTCGCCACATTCGGAAGCACTTGCGGACAAGCACCAGACGCGCAATCGAACGAAAATCCAACAAGCAGAGACGACGCGAACGGAGAGGATGACCGCACCATCAAAGAGCACGAAAACGGGAAAAGAAAGAAAGAAGTGAAATCGCGGCGGCGGCGACGGAGGAGGAGGAGGCGACGGGACTCACGGAAAACTCGGGAGGTGGTTCGGGTGGTGGAGTGGGTGACGACGGGATTGACGGCACCGAAGAGAGGCGGAGGCGACGGGACCGGTTGCGATCCAAGTCGGAGAGAGGACCGGCGGCGACGATAGGACCGGCGGCGACGACAGGACTGGCGACGACAGGATTGGTGACGACAAGACCGGAGGCGACGAGATCGGCGAGGGGCGACCGGAGAGTTTCTTCGGACGATCGGGTGAAAGCTTCGTGAGAATGAAAGGGGGTAAAATTTTAGGATTAGCCGGTTCTATTTCCCCCTTTTGTTCTCGGGAGATCTTGGCCGAAAACGAGAAGCAACTTTTTTGCTTCTCGTTTCGTTCCAAAACTATTTCTTGGCCGAATTTTTAGTCTCGGGAACAAAAAAAATTTACCCGTTATCATGCAGGTTTCTACTCTTTTTTTATTCCCGAAAACAAAAGAATAAAAATTCTTGTTCCCGAGAATGTTATCATGCACTGCGAATTCTGCTCAATACGGTTCTCCGCCTCATTCCTAGGGAGCGAATCCTACTCAATCCAATGCTCTGCATCAAGGTCCTACGGGTACGTATAAGGAAGCAGCGCATGGTTTTGAAAAAATTTTTTTGTCCGCATACGATTTTCAATTTTTATTTTTCTGTCTACGGTCGATTAACGTTATATTTTGCAAGCAGGAGGTCATCATTACCAAGCAGGAGGTCATTATTACCAGGATCCTGATCCCGTTCCTGATGTCAACGTCTCTTCTCGTCACCCGAGGTCCATCGTACCACGCGGAGGGCGATCACCATGGTCAAGCAAGTGAGAGAGAGATAGGTCCGGTTTTTATGGAGTCCGTGGACACGCGTTCGAGAGTGTGTCCCACAGCATAGCTAAACTTTGATTTGGGATTTTCTGAATTGCTAAGTGTGTTCCCATAGGATCTTTGATTGTAAGTCGTCCCTGTATGTCTACATTTGTCTGAACTTCTTACAATGAGGATATGGCGGGGTTGTCTGCCGAATTACATTGTTTTCTTGTTGGATTGAATGGTGTTAAATTTTTATGGGGTGTTTGAAGATTCTGCAGAGGCTGTTCATAAGCTTAGTTGGATATCTTTGCAGTTTTTCTCCAGTTTTGCTCTGCAGTGAGTTTCTGCTTTGTTGGCATAAGTACTTTCGTGTCCCTCTTAGTATTTCATTTTTACTTTTTAAGTTGGGCTTGCTGCAAATCAAACTTCGAGAAAAACTTTGATTTCAATAGCTGTATGTTATTGTACTCCTCTCTCTCTCTCTCTCTCTCTCACTCAAGTTTGTGTCTCTTCTAAGGCCCTTGGCTATTGTTGGAATGAACTAATTACCGTAGATTTCAGGACAAGAGCCTATCAAACCCCTTTCGTAGAGGAGGAACCACTTACGCATTGAGGAGGAACGCCATTCTGATTTCAATAGCTGTTATTGTACTCCTATCAAATCCCTTTGGTCTGCTTTTCACAGCTCGAACCTCCATGAATGATTCAAGATCCCATTGAGAACGTTGGCATTTAAAAGAGAGCCCAGAGACATAGACAACTCTAGCGAGAAAATGATCCTTCAGGATTTCACAATGGTGCTGAGGATCGAACCAGAAAGCAATGTTCTTTCCATCCCCAATAACACTTGACATGAGATGTAACGTCTCCTTTCATACAAAAGAGTTTTCTCCATGCAGAAGAAGAGATCGCAGCTGCAGGGACCATGATGCTCCAAAAGCTTCTGCCTTTGAAACCTATACTGCTTCACCCAGGCAATCGATTAAGACTCAGATAACAGAAGCAAAATACATGTAAGATTTATGGCTAATGTGTTATTCAAGTGGTACAACTGCTTAATGCCCAAGCGTCCTTCTTTCTTGACAAGCACTCATCTACGCCTCTAAACTTTACCTAGCTTGGTGCGTACATCAGACCCTGACCAGAGAAAAGCAGATCAACACTTCTCAATTCTCCTAATAATCTTCAGGAGAATGAAAAAACCACGCTATTTACAGACAATGAAAAAACCATGCCATTTACAAATGATGCTATTGCTAAATTGAATTGATGAGGTGAAGTCTACACGCAAATGACAATTTTCTCGCACTCAAAAGTACGAATTCTGTTCAGATTTTTATTAGTTTGGATATTAAGGTCTTGTTATCAAAGAGTTTCCCTGAGATTAGGGGCAAGCCAAGGGTAGTTTACAGGCAAGTCGCCAACTTTAAGCCCTCTTAAGTGAACCCTTCTGCTGTAGTTGAGAGCTCCAGACGCCTGATGCATATAGATCTCAGTTTTCCGAGGGCCGAATTTCAAGTCACAGATCAGATAAAACTCCTGGAAAATTGTTAAAATTTTTTTGATGTGCCCACGCGGAAGCATGGTTTTGGTATTAGTTATAGTTTTTGATTAGTGATGTGTGTAAGTGCATGGTATAATTTATAGAAGATGGACAAGGGATGAGATAAGATAGTTGGAGGATATAGGACACGTGATATGGGGGAAAATAGTTTCATTAGTTTATGAAAATAATTTTACAATAGTTGAGAGAGGTGTTGGTGAGGGAGCTACATGATGTGGTTTTTATGGTTAGCTCCACCCCAAAACATGGAGCACTTGCTCCTTTATATAAGCTCCCAAAGTCGGTGGAGGAAGTCTTTAGACTTCTCTACAAATAGCTATTATTATTTTATAATAATATAAGATGGAGTATTGTAGAACACACAAGAGAGGGGTAGACTCTTCTAGAATTTCTTTTGAATTTTCTAGCTCAAATCTATCTTGAAGTTTCTAGAATTGGATCACAAATTCCAACAAAAATGATCAGTAATATCAAGATATCATCTGCAAAAACCCAGATGAGTACACTCAATCTCAGAACACATGGGATGGTCTTTGAGCTTCCCTAACTCTGCAGCCTGACCAATCATCCTAGAGCAGATGTTAATAGCCATAACAAAGAGATAAGGGGACATGGAATCCTCTTGCCGACCCTTACATCCAGGCAAATAACCTATCCTCCATTAAGAACAATAGAGAATTGGGGAGTAGCGACACAAGCTTTTGCCCACCCAATGAGCGGATCAAGCTAGTCGAGGCCTAATTCTTTTCTACAATACCATTAATCTTTTTTAGTTAAAGCCCATCTGTGGTAACCCGTCTCATGTCATCATATTCTCATGATCTCGTGATCGCCCATATATTTTTAAAGAATGATGTATGTTTTTGCCAAAGAGGGTAAAATACCTTTAAAAATATGAATGAATCGATATGAATTAATAGAAGACACGAAAGGTCTTTCGTTGGTTGGAATAAAATGTAAATGAACAAAAATTATAAGTACAAATATTGAGAACAACTGTGGTCTGCAAATGTAAGTTACACTGCAAAAGTATAATAGGTTGAAATTAAAAATGAAACGATGTGTTCTTAGATTGATTGGCGGTCCTTCATGAAAAATACAAGATAGATATTTATAACTCCAATTGTCAATTACATAAACTATTACTAAGAATTTTAAAAATGCCCCATTGGCTACTTCTATTTAGCAAGATTATTGACTCTGCTACTTGATTGCTCTTTTCTCTATTGATCGAGTTGGTCCACCTCATTTTTCAACTCTTTGCTCTAGCATATAGTGATGACATCTCTATCGACTAAAATTGGGTTTTCGCAAATGGTTTTTGGCAAATTTTTTGGAGAGCTTTGGGAAGGCGAATGCTCTAAAAGTTGGTCTGGAAGTGCTTTAGGTTTTGAGTATATTTGGAATGCTAATACATTTTTTTGCCTTCTAATTTTGCTCTCGTTAAACTTTTATAATTCTAGAAATGTCCTCTCATGCTCGTTTTTTTTGTTTAATCTCTTTCATCGGTTTTAATGTCTAAGTTTTCGCGTGGTGGATAAAAGGAATTGGACGGTGTCGTCGTCGATGCATGAGTTCTTTCCGGTCGACTTCAAGTCCGCGAGTTGAGCATTAAGTTCTCTTTTGAGTTCCAACTTTATTGCTTTGCAAAATGGGTATGGTCATATGACCAAGAAAAAAAGGGTATGGCCTATAGTTTTCCACTGATAAAACGGAGGAAGACCCGCGCACAAACATAGATGCCTGCACGGCAACAAGAGCACGCTCGCCTCCTCCTTCCCACGCTTCTAGGACCACGTCATCATCCCCCTCTCTCTCCTCTTATCTTGCTACGCCTCCCCTCTCGCCCGCCTCCTGCTCTCCTCCTCCTTCCCACCTTCGTAATTGCTCCTGCAGAACGACGCGGCGTCGTCCACGTCATCCTCCAGGGAGGCCCTGCCGCAAGGGTGATTGTCCTTATTGTTGGTATATAATACGCGAAAAATGATAGAATATTGTAATTTATGTCAACGTAAAATTACTAGAGAAATAAATAAGAAATAATAAGGACATTAGAAATTTACGTGGGTCTATGGGAAAAGCAGCAAATAATTCATTATAATCAGAGAATCATAGTTTACAATTGTTCACACGCTTGAATATTTCTCACATTTAAATTTAATTATAAACCTTATAACTAAACAACTCACTTGAACATAAATTCATTACACAAAATTACCACGCATTCAAGCTTAAAATAAAAATACTCTATGCACGCCAAAATCAGGAACTCCGGCTTTGTGTTTGGTCCACGTACATATGGCTTCGTGATCCTATTCAAGGTTTCACGTGGTTTCTTTCTAGATGTCTTTCTTGTGCGATTTTCAAATCTTGCAACTACTCTTGAAGAATTAATGCCTTATGCATTTTATATGTGTGCCCAAGGTCAAAAATTTGATCTGAACCCACCAACTTTAGTCTTCAATGTAGACTAGGCTCCTACTGCAGGTAAAGGTTTGAAACCCTTCCTTTTTTATTTTATTTTTATTTTATATTATTTCCTCTTTTATAGACTTTTATGTAGTTGGACGAAGCTTCTTCTATTGACCGAAGACATTCAAGACCCAAAAAAGAATTATTTCCTCTTTTTTTAAATCTTTACGTAGTTGGACGAAGCTTCTTCTCTTGATCGATACACTCAAAACTCGAAAAGAATTTAGAATTTCCTTTTTTTGTACGTAACCTTAAATATTATCTTTATCAAAAAAATATCTTCGCGATCAAATAATAAAAAAATTTATCCAAGCAAATCGCATTTTGTAAATGCTTAAATTCGAGATATAATTTAACACTTATTAACCTATGTCTCAAGGTTGGTACGGAGGACGTTGGCAATGGCCTTGTTGGCCTAGGCGAGGTCCTCCAAATTTGGTTTCCCACGCATAGGGACTTCACTTGCTCCTTCAACGCCCAGTTGAGCTTCTCGATCCTTTGGATGTCCTTCTCTTTGGCTGGAGCAGCAACGAGTGCGGAGAGAGAAGCGATCGAGCGTCGGAGTAGAAGCGGCTGTAATGTGCTTTGTCAGAGATGATGGGGAATGGCCACTTGACGAATGCTGGAGCAATAAACACGGAGGTAGAATTTGGGACTCAAAATTTTGAAAACTTCGGACGGAGAAAAAGATGCAGTGGAAAAAAGAAAAAAGAAAAAGGAACGTCTGCTTCTAGAAGGAAAGAGGAAAGTTTTAATAAATGTATTGCAGACGAGAGCGAGGGTGCAGTCTAGGAGGAGAGAGTCTGTGCAGTAGAGGGAGCGCTTCGAGAAACTGGTGGGCCAGCAAGAAAGAGAAACGAATATATCTATTTTCCAAAATCAGCTTCGGTTTCAGCGCGACGACGGGCGGTGAGTAAATTCTGACTAGTACGCGCTATTTAGACAGTGCATGGGAATATTCTCGGAGATAAAAATTTTTATTCTTTGATTTTCGAAAATAAAAAAATAAAAATTCGTTTGATGATAAATAATTTATTTTTATTTTCGGAACTAAAAATTCGGTCAAGAAATAGTTTTGGAACATAAACGAAAACTTACTTCTCGTTTGAGAAATAAAACCGGTCAAGCCCTAATTTCACCCCCTTCCATTTTCACGAAGCTTTCACCCCCTTCATCCGAAGAAACTCTCTGGTCGCCCCTCGCCGGTCTCGTCGCCGCCGATCTCGTCGCCGCCGGTGCTGTCGCCGCCGCCGGTCCTTATAGGCTGCTTTCCCTCCCCCTTTCCGTCGAGAAAACCTTCGTCTCTTTTTCTCTCTACCTACATCTCAGTCTCCGTTTCCGACCGAGAAGATGGCGAGGCCGAGCAGTTCCCGGAGGGGAACCGCAGGTGAAATCAGAATCCATCCTCGAATTGTTTCGATGCGCTCTCTCTTAGCTTAGCCGATATTATCTCGTGGAAATCGTTTCTTCTGCCCTTCTTTTCGATGCAATTGTAGTCTGCAAATCGTTTCTTTTGTCCTTCTTTTCGATTCAACATCCCATTGCAAATCGCAGGTGAAATCAGAACCCATCCTCCTTTGTGATTTTGGGTTCGACAATGGCTTCGAAATTTTCATGCCTCCGTTCGTCCGTGAAAGATTTTCAATTTTTTTCTCTCTACAGCCGATTAACTTTCTATTTTTCAAGCAGAATTCCTGGCTCATTCTATTCGCCGGTTTACTACTTCAGCAGTTCGTGTTAAGGGTACGTATATGAAAGCAGCACATATTCAGGGCAGCTACATCAACCCTCTGTCAGGGAGGGGCTTAGGGTTTTCAGAATTTGCATGCTAGTTGTGATTTTGGGTTCGACGATGGCTTCGAAATTTTCATGCCTCCGTTTGTCCGTGAAAGATTTTCAATTTTCTTTTTTCTCTCTACAGCCGATTAACTTTCTATTTTTCAAGCAGAATCCCTGACTAATTCTACTCGCCGGTTTACTACTCGTCGTAATGGTACGTATATGAAAGCAGCACATATTCGGGGCAGCTACATCAACCCCTGTCAGGGAGGGGCTTAGGGTTTTCAGAATTCGCATGCTAGTTGTGATTTTTGGTTCGACAATGGCTTCGAAATTTTCATTCCTCCGTTCGTCTGTCGTCAGTGAAAGATTTTCAATTTTCTTTTTTTCTCTCTACAGCCGATTAACTTTCAATTTTTCAAGCAGGAAAGCCGACTGTTTCTTCTAAGCGGCCTACTAAGCCTGAAGGTTTGCTAGCAACGATTTCTGGTCTTATCAAAAAAAATATTAAGGTTGCGTATATGAAAGCAGCACATATTCAGGGCAGCTACATCAACCCCCGTCAGGGAGGGGCTTAGGGTTTTTGGAATTCGCATGCTAGTTGTGATTTTTGGTTCGACAATGGCTTCGAAATTTTCATGCCTCCGTTCGTCCATGAAAGATTTTCAATATTCTTTTTTCTCTCTACAGCCGATTAACTTTCTATTTTTCAAGCAGGATCTGTAGGTTTGGCAGCAACGATTTCTGATAAACTTCGTAAATTTAGTAAGGGTACGTATATGAAAGCAGCACATATTCAGGGCAGCTACATCAACCCCCTGTCAGGGAGGGGCTTAGGGTTTTCAGAATTCGCATGCTAGTTGTGATTTTTGGTTCGACAATGGCTTTGAAATTTTCATGCCTCCGTTCGTCTGTGAAAGATTTTCAATTTTCTTTTTTCTCTCTACAGCCAATTAACTTTCTATTTTTCAAGCAGCAATCCCAACTTTTTCTACTTGCCGGCGCTAGGGCTTCTGATCACGGGCCCTTCCGCCACTAGAAGGGAAAGAAGAGTTTTGCCGAGGCTTTCAAACCAGGCTCGCGGCACTACGGCTCATCAAGCAAGTGAGAGAGAGATATGTCCAGTTTTCGTGGATTCTGTGGACACGTGTTCAAGAGTGTGTGCCCCAGCATAGCTAAACTTTGGTTTCGGATTTTCTGAATTGTTAATTGTGTTCCCATAGGATCTTCGATTATAAGTCGTCCCTGTATGTATACATTTGTCTGAACTTCTTACAATGAGGATTTGGCAGGGTTGTTGGCCGAATTACGTTGTTTTCTTGTTGGATTGAATGGTGTTAAAATTTTTGTTGTGTTTGAAGATTCTGCAGAAGCTGTTCTTTAGCTTGGTTGGATATCTTTACAGTTTTTCTTGCGTTTTGCTCCTGCAGAAATTGTTGGCATAAGTACTTTCGTGTCCCTCTTAGTATTTCATTTTGACCTTTTTTGGTTAGGCTTGCTGCAAATCAAACTTTGAGAAAAACTTTGATTTCAATAGCTGTATGTTATTGTGCTCCTCTCTCTCTCTCTCTCAAGTTTGTGTCTCTTCTAAGGCCCTTGGCTATTTTTGGAATGAACCAATTACCGTATATTTTGGGACAAGAGCCTATCAAATGCCTTTGGTAGAGGAGGAACAACTTACGCGTTGAGGAGGAATGCCATTCTGATTTCAATAGCTGTATGTTATTGTACTCCTATCAAATTCCTTTGGTCTGCTTTTCACATCATCGATTTGGGCAAGAGCCTCAACTTGAATAGACAGTGGAGCATCTGATCTTGCTGCAGGCACCTCCATGAATGATTCAAGATCCCATTGACAACCTTGGCATTTGGAAGAGAGCTCAGAGTCATAGACAACTCTCATGGGAAAATGATCCTTCACGATTCCACAAGGGTGCTGAGGATTGAACCATAAAGCGATATTCTTTCCATACCCAATGACACTTGACATGAGATGTAATGTCTCCTTTCATACAAAAGAGTTTTCTCCATACATAAGAAGAGCTTGCAGCTGCAGGGACCTTGATGCTCCAAAGATAAGAAGAGCTTGCAATGTATGATGACATGTCTTCAATGAGAGAACCCTAGGCCTGGAATTGTTATTAAGAGTCCAGATGGAGACAATGTTTGTTTTCAAAGGCTTAATCACTAGTTTAAGATGAAAATTGTTCTCTAAAGGTCTGTTATCAAATGTTCAGTCACTAATTACTTTTCTGGTGGCTTTTCTCTGTTATCCTTGGAAACAAGATTGCTCTCACAGGGGGCAGTGGGAAGGTTGTGGATAGTGGTCCGGATGATACTATCTTCATCTACTATGCTGATCATGGTGGCCTAGGTGTGTAGTACTCAATAGTTCCTCAAGAAGATCTCCATTGGTTGTAGATCGTCTCTTATGTGTTTATATGGCACATGTTGAGCTGAACTGAGATATTTGTAGTACAGTCATACAAGTTGGATTGGGTTCCATATCTCACTTGCACCCATTCCCCAATTTATAGATGATTTATCTAACTGTGTTCATATCAGAATCTCGCAGTTGACATCGATGTTTAACAGGAATGCTCACCAGCCCTTTCCTATATGCTGACGATCCGACAGATGTCTTCAAAAAGAATCATGTGTCTAGGACCTATAAAAGCTTGGTAAGTTTAGGTTCACTGAATTTTTTTGCTTCATACAGGACGTTGTCTAAATTTTTCATTTCGTTCCTTTTGCGTTATGAACACAGGTATGCTACCTTGAAGCTTGTGAATCGGGTAGTATTTTTGAGGACCTTCTTCCGGAAGGTTTAAACGTCTATGCAACAACAGCAGCTAATGCAGAAGAGAGCAGTTGGGGCACCTATCGTCCTGGAGAGAGTATCCTAGCCCTCCAGTAGAATATGAGACATTGTATAGTGTTGCCTGGATGGAAGACAGGTAATCTCAAATCCTTATTTTCTCATTCGTAACTTTAGATGAGAAACACATACCATTTTGACTCTGTATTTTCTAGATTAGGAGTCACTGTTTCGATGGAGACTTTTTATCCAATTTGGGATTGATAATTTATTTTGCAGCGTATGATGGATGGCTGAGCTTGTCCCCGCACTTGCAATCCGTCTCTCTTCCTAATGTAAGTGCACTCATCCTTAATCTCTACTGCTCAAAATGAGAATTAGTTTGATATCAGCGGGCTTATACATCTAGGGAAAATTTTCCTCAAGCAGACTTAATGGGATCTGTCCAACTTCTCCCACCCGTCCCACGGCTTTGTTAGGCAGATTTCCTTGTACTGCATGTAAGATGATTAATCTATTCCTATCTTTTTTTATTTTTTGCCCAATATGATCAATTCATGCATATTGCAATTTAATGGTATGTTTCGATGCATGTTCCCAGGGCTGATGTTCGAGGGATTTCAGAATATGGTCCAGATGACCTTGAAGGCTTAGATGCTTCAGCAGCATATGTTGCCAATCCTTTGTCAACAAAGCCAACTGATGGTAATTAAGACCAGGATAAAATTTTGTAGAAGAAGCATTTCTTTAATATATGCAATCTTCAACTTTTTCTATTGTGAATTACCTTCTGGAACTAATTTCAGACTGTAATTGTCAATTAAGCAGAAAGCTGGGATAAGAACATCAAATTTTCGCGACTTTTGAAGTAGGAAAGATACCTGATGGATAGTGCATATACCCAAGGCAATCGCAATCATTTGCAGCACCACTTGTCTTTTTGTCTCATGGTACGCTTAATTGTATGTGCTGTGTGCTTCTCTGATATTTACTAGTAAAAAATTGCTGATCAATCAACAATTCCATCTTGAATTACATCTTGTGATTTAGCAACAGCTTGTCATGTTTTTGCAGTGAAAGTTGGCATTGGAGGCTTCAGTATGGGTGCTGCCACAGCTTTTTACCTGCCAACTCGTTTCGCTTTGGGTAATCCATACCTATCAACTTAAAGGCAGTTATGGTTTGAGTGGTTGTTTTCCAGGCTCAAGGTAATTATTCAAAGCATTTTATATTTTCCATGTAAACAGTCAGTTGGAAGAGGTTATCCAAACATGTTCTTTCAGACAAGGGATCAGAGTTGAATTTTTCACTTTCTTTTCACAGGAGCTTGAGAAACAAAATGGAGGTTTCAAATGATGCTGCAAGGTGTGACTCATCGTTGCCTATTTTTCTTTGCCACGACACATGTTAGTAATTCTCGTACATCTTGCTCTGTCAATCTCTCTCGCAAGTCATTCAATTCTAGTGATTTTTGGCTCCTCTAAATGGGAAATAAGGGCATTCTCGATTCTGCCACAGGTGATGATGTAGTTCCTTTCAATTTTGGAGAGACGTCGTCCCACTACTCGAGCTCAGCAGGATTCTGATACGTTACATTCAAGTCCTATGAGGGATATTAAGCTGATTCCCTAGTATTAGGAAGAAGCATACACTGGACTATCAGACTCATACCTTTATGAATGCTTGTGCTTGAATATGCAGGCTCGGTCACACATGGTCCCTAAAGAGATGGGTGACGTTTTCCAAGGGTTATGGCCCATAAGTGATTCAATGCTGAAGTTGAAACTCATTTGAATTGCTGATAGTCAAGCAACAAAGGATTGATTAATATATACGTGACATCTGATCTATGATTTTCAGTGATGTATCTCTTATGGTTGTTTTCCCCCTAGATTGTTTCGCGGGGGATGATGATGTGATCTTCAAAAATCAGCGTGTGGTGAAACAAATCTTCCTAAGTGCTTCATCAATGACGCCATCAGGAATGACTTACACCAAAATTTTTTGCTGAGACACGTGAAGTAGTTGTTTAAAGCTAAGAAGCTTCAGAAAATGAATTTATCTTATTTCTGAAAATTTGCAAGTTGCTTGTATTTGGATTATCTTGTGCAAGCGGCAATCTGAAGTCTAATTCTCGGATGAGTTTTCCTTTCCACGGCACTGGACCGTGTTATTCTTAGCAAATGCATTATATCTTCAAGAAGCAAGCTGTGAAATCAGTTCTTTTGTTGCATGAGCGGGAACTGCCTATGGAGAAGACCAATTTGAGAATGTCAAGATGAAACACATTGATGCCTTTGTTGCTCGGGTGTTGATGTGCCTGTCGAATTAGCGTCTGGATGTGCTACTTGCTGCTTCTTATTGTGAATGTGGTACTCAGTATGAAAGATGGGGGTGTAGGTCATTGTTTGATGGCTTAAAAGTGAGAGCCTATAGCTTTTGAAGAGCGGTTTAGCTTTGAGTTGTTCTGCAATCACTGGACCCATCAAGCCCACTAATTGAAACACGTCTCTGTCGGTTTTCTTCACTTTCTACCAAGGCTGCTAAGCGATTAGAGTTGCAAGTCAAAATGGCATTAAGCTTTAAGAAGACGCTGAATGATACATTAAGCTATCAAGAAGCTCATGAAAATTTGCTGGTGTGACATGAAAATTGACCTCCCATGAGTTATGCCCAACTTGGCGAAGTTGGTCATCTGAGACAGCTCCTTAAGCGCAGTTTCTTTTTTCACCCTCTTTTGTCCCTCTTCCCCTTTTGGCATTTTGATTCAAAATTGAAATTTTCATGGACTTTGATGTGCTCGAATTCCGTGAGCTTAACCTGCAGTCATCAATTTCATCGCTTGAAGAAAAACCAGTCCGCAATGTCAGTTTTGCCATTCGACTTTGCCTGAAGAAGCTGATACTTTGAAACTCAATTGGCAAAAACTGCCTGGCAGGCCATTCAAGGATGGTCATAAATATTTACTCCAATTTCCAATATAAGCATCATGATGTCTTGAAAATGGATATAGATTAATGTACAACCGCATTACAAGTTACAAAAAGCTATGGAAAAAAAAAATTACAATGAACCATCTAAAAGAAGAAAAACAAGCTTCACCTCAAGACTGATCCCATCAATTGCAACTCACAAACAAATGACAATAAATAAACCATACCGACAGAATTGACGTCTAGATGCAGTATATCCTTTTCTATTAGCTCAATCTCGATAAAGAGGCTCCCCACGTGATTGCAAACAAAAATTCATGCAACGCAGAGAGTTGGATAAAGTATTCTAGTCATGCTTTTCCTTTGGTTCGTCTAGAACAAATTCAGTGTACAAATCCTTTAGAGCAATCACGGCAATGGTTATGAGAGGGTCCATGATAGCACCCTGTAAAAGCGAGGATTCAACGACATTAGTGCCAAATAGAATCTATTTTATGAAGAGAGAAATAATTTCACTGTGTGCCCGTTCATTTGAATGTTAACAACAAACTGATGAAGACACCATACCGGCAAGATAACAAATTTTTTTTCTCGGAATCAGATTATTATTTTTTTTTTTTGGTAAAAGGTAAGCAATATATAGATGAAGGCCAAATGTACAAAAAAAACTTGTTACCAGAAACCTACACTCCTAATGAATGAACACAAGGAGTGTAAGGGTGACAAGATGTAAAAGCCGCAAACCGCGGCGCAACCACTGAGCAACAAACCAAACGACGCACGGCATGGACAACCGGCTACCAAACACGCCAGAGGTGAGGTCCACCGACAGATCAAACTACCTACAGGTCCCCAGTGAAAATAATTGGGTCTAGGCCCCAACTTCTTTGCAACCTCCTGTTTCTGAAATTATCTTCAATGTTCTTGAAGGTGATAGCCTTGTCTCGGATGACTCTGAAGAGGTGGTTCTTCATGGCCGGGATCGAGAGAGGCTGGTCTCTAAAGATGATGTTGTTCCTGTTTTTCCAAATAATGTAGCATAGTGCACCAAAGGAAAAACGGGCAATGCATTTGTAGAAATCTTTTCCCATCAAATAGGTAGCAGCCTAATGGAAGTTCTCTCTCCAATTTCTATTGTGCCAAGGCAAATTGAATCTGGAAGCCCAAAAGAAAGCCACTCCAGTCGTGACAGAGCAATCAAAAAAGATGTGATCTATAGAGTCGGGCATTGTCACGCCCCGTTCCTCAGGCACGCGCACATCACTTACCTTTGGTCGATTTTAAAATGCGATATCCTAGGATTATGTATCGCCGACCCTTTCATTTATATATGCACATGCGGAAGTATTTAAAAATCCCCAGACAATAAAACAATGGGATAGAAAAGCAGGCCACAATTTCATTTATTGAAATCCACAATTTCACAAATACAGGGTTTACAAAGAGGATAGGACCATACTCGGGATCATCATCCCAGTCCTCTTCAGATCTTTCACCACTAAGTTCATTTTCTTCAAACTCTTCACTTCTTTCTTCTCGCTCATCTTCAACTTCAAATGCCGGCCAACCTTCGGGAAATCTAGGGGCCTAAAATGTAATCTCACAACCAGGATGAGATTATGTCTCAGCAAGTTCTACCCCTTAAGACGCGATTAGTAAACTAATACACCTTAGGGCTGCCTATGCACAACATGAGTCAGAGAACTTACCTTGGCCTCAGATTCTACCTGCATGTTAGCTCAGATCAAATAGGCACCCAAGCAATCACATCACAGATCGAAACATCGATCAAATCGACTCAAGTCGATCACACGTCAACAAGACCACTCGTGGTCATTCCCAATCAATCAATCAAATCATGACAAACTGATCAAATCAATGATCAATCGAATTAGTCGATTTCATAAATAACAGACTAAGCAATTCCCACCATGCATATCAAGATGTCGAACACACGTGCATTCTCTTAGGCACTAGTTCGCCAAAGTGATGCATCAAATCACCGAGCCCACGTGTCTCTTTTATGATGCCATACTTAAATCTCTGGGCCCACATGCCTTCTCCAAAGTGATGCATCAAGTCACCGAGCCCACGTGCCCTTTTTACGATGCCGAACTCTGTCACCAAGATTAAATGGCTTTACGGTCCCACTCGACCCTTTCAAGATTCAATGGCTTTACGGTCCCACTCGACCACTTTCAAGATTCAATGGCTTTACGGTCCCACTCGACCTTTTCACGATTTAATGGCTTTACGGTCCCACTCGACCACTTGCAAGATTTAATGGTTTTATGGTCCCACTCGACCTTTTCACGATTCAATGGCTTTACGGTCCCACTCGACCACTTGCAAGATTTAATGGTTTTATGGTCCCACTCGACCTTTTCACGATTCAATGGCTTTATGGTCCCACTCGACCTTTTCACGATTCAATGGCTTTATGGTCCCACTCGACCTTTTCAAATTCAATGGCTTTATGGTCCCATTCCAAACCAATTTCAACTGCAGCCAACGATATTGCACTTCATAAATAAATTTCTCAATTTCATAATATCTTGGCCCAATTCCTTGGAAATAGAGATACTCAATAAAATATCGTGCGTGGGTACACGATCGACCTTAGCCAAAATATCATATTTTGCTTTTAGAAACTTCCCACCATTTTCAACAGCCCATAAAACACATTTTTGGCGCTGTGAACCGACGCCCAGTAATTACCAATCAATTACCACAATTCAAATCATTTAGGAGTAAATCCTAAAAATACATAATTAAATCAATTCCATACAAATTGAAGCTCAATTAAATAAATGGACTGCGCCATGACAATCAGCATGAAATTTTGGTCACCGGCCATCCCGGTTGAATTTCCAGAAAATAAATTATTAAATAATTAATTTTGACAATTAAATAAATAAACACAATAAATTCAATTTAGCACAGTATAAAACTCAATTAATAAACGGTCTGCACCACAATTATCAGCATAAAATCCCGGTCACTAGCCATCCAAGTTGAATTTCCGGGAAATAAATAATTAAATAATTAATTTCGAAAATTAAATAAATAAATGCAATAAATTCAATTTAGCACAATATAGAGCTCAATTAAATAAACAGTCTGCGCCACCATCATCAGCATAAAACTCCAGTCCCTGGCCAACCTTATTGAAATTTCGGGAAATAATTAATTAATTAAATTAATTTCGATAATTAATAATAAATTCCTAAAAATTCATTTTAGACCCGAATTATTAAATTGACACTCGATAAGGGACGGAAAAATCCCAAGAAGCATCCAATAATTACTAGGACATGTCTACTAATTAAATGCATAATCAATTTAATTAATAAGCATTAACAAGTCTCTAATTTAATCATTATAATCTAACTAACCACCTAATTGCAATTAAATAAATCTAATCAACCCTTAGGCATCATTAGCAAACTAAGAAGGCATCAGTGAGTAAAACTCACTTGCGCCGAGCGAAGATTGAAAACCGCGACGGCGACGCGACGGAGGCCGAACTTGGGTTGGGTCGAGAATCTCACAAGCCCGCAAGAGCTCTGGGCTTGGGCCTCGCTAAAAACAAATGTAGACTGGGCTGATCTTGCAAGCTGGGCTGAAAAGCAACTTCAATGGGCTGAAGACTTAGGGTGTGTTTGTTTCACGGAAAACGTAACGTTTTTGGAAAATATTTTCCGGGAAATCATTTTCCAGGAAAATGGTTAGTTTTCCTTTGTTTGATGATATGTGATTGAAAGTATTTTCTGGTATTTGGATCACATTTGAAAAATGATTGAATGACATTTGACCTAACAATTGACAATAGTATGCCTCTTATTTCCAAATTAATTTGTTGAGTTCATGACCTTTTTTAACTTTATAAAAATATTTTTTTTATAAAAATCGAAATTATAATTATTTTTCATATTTCAATTATTTTTCTTTTTTCTTTCTTTTTATTCCTTCCCTTAGTCGGTGGTTGGCAGGGTGATGGTCGGTCGTCGATCGGCGACGAGGCCGGGCAAGATCGAGCCTTGCTCGATGTCGACGAGCTCGAGCCTTGCTAGATCCGGTGAGGCTCGGCCTCGTTGACGACTGGTGAGGCTCGAGCTTGCCAGTGTCGGGCGGGGCCTCGGCCTTGCCGGATCGGCGAGATGGAGCCCCGCCCAACATCGATGAGCTCGATCTCGCCGTGGCCGGCCGCCGACCGTTGTCGTGGCCAGCGGCCGGCCGAAGAAGAAGAAAAAGAAAAGAGAAAAGAGAAAAAGAAAAATAATGATTAAAAATTAAAAATTATATTTTTAAAAAATAAATAAAAATTATATTAAAAAATCAAAAATTTAAAAAGAATTATAAAAATTTAAAAATATATCTTTATAAGAATAATTGTTTGTAAACCAAACATCAAATCTAGGCTTTAATAGATTCGAAAAACGTTTTCCGGTTTTTTCAAAAGGGAAATCATTTTCTTGAATTTAAGAGGCTTTAATAGATTAGGAAAACGTTTTCCGGTCTTTTTTTCAAAAGGAAATCATTTTCCCGAATTTAAGCTTTGTCGGGGAAAATGTTTTTTCGTCGACTAGGAAAATGTTTTTCGTTGACTCATTTTCCTGAGTGAACCAAACGCCGGAAAATGAGGAAAATGTTTTCCCCGAAAATGTATTTCGCGAAACAAACGCACCCTTAGACTGGAATTGGGCCACTTGCTGTTCACTTGGGCTGCGATGAGGAATGCTGATGGGCTGCTGAAAATAGCCAACGATTGGGCTCATGCGAAAGCTTGTTGGATTGTTGGTTCGGTGGCCCACTTCGCTGGAGATGGATTATGAAGCTGGGCTGTTTCGGGTAACCTGCTGGCGTGAGATGAGGGTCTTCGGTGGAGGTGTTGGGCGCGTGACTTCGCTGGCTTCAAGAGACGTGAAGAAAGGAACAGCAAAGCAGAAGCCGCTCCATTCGATGGACTCGCGTAGTTGAAGATCTTCGGTCAACAATCCTTGAGAGCATGGCTTCTTCGATTGACCAAGGCCAGGAGGAGGTGGACGCGTGAAGCAGCTGGTCTTCGAGCAAACTGAAGTCCACAAGTGTTGAAGGCAACGACAAACAGGAGGCAGCTGGCAGACGGTCTTCGAGGCTCCAATTCGGTGGATTTCACACGGCCACAGAATTAAGTTGAAGAAATGATGAAGGCTACGTGTGGCTTGCAGGTAGCAGGAGTCAACACGGCTGAGAAAACATTTGTTTGTTTGACCGAGCTCGGTGGAATTCGGACGTGGCAGGTTGAAGAGCTCGGCGGAGGCATGGTCTTCTCAATCCTCAAGCGGCGGTAATTCTTGGCAGAATGGGGGTTGCCGCACAAAGAAATGAGAAGGGAGAGAGAGTTGTTCGGTTGTGGGGTATGGCCAGTGGAGGAATTCTTTTGGTGGACTTTGGGATAAACTTCAATGAAAAGGTGAAAACGACGTGGAGCAGCTGGCAAGGATTGTTGAGGAAGCCACGTTGGGGGGAAAAGAAGTCAACAAAGCTAATCCATTTAATTGAATGCATTGTCCCCCTTACTTTCCAACAAGAAATTTCCATAATATTATCCAAATCCATGCCAAAATCATGCTGCCCTTGCCCATTCCGAATTTCATTTCTTTTTCTTCGGTATCCGATTTTCCGAATAAATAAATTTCGTTGGAGTCCAAATTAAAGTCAGAAAAAGCCCAAACAACTTTCATTTGCCGAATCACATACACCAGATGTCAAAAGTCTCTTCAAAATGGCCAATCCGAATTTCCGCATTGTCCGACCTGATTTTCCGTAAAAATCCTAAACTTGTCGGAATTTCCTCAAAATGTGAGTCGACGTTCCTAGGATAGCTTGTGACATCATAGAACTTCCAATTTTTGAAATTGAACTCAAATTGATGGTTAATTTCACTCCTGCACTATAGTCGTGCCGATGAAATGCCCAATCTATCTAATCGAAATCAGAACCCAAAAATCTGGATGTCACAGGCATAGTCTTGCAAAAATCACAAACACCACTTCCAATTATACCATAGGACAGAAGGAGAGCCTGGGTTGGAAGTTTGTGCTTGGCAATGAGCCAAAGATTAAGTTGATAGCGAGGCACTATGGCTTTGTCCCACACAAAGGAGTGCCAATGGACCCTTGTTCTTTTCTTTTTGATGAGATTCCACGCCGATGCTACTGTGAACTGGCCCGAAGAGGGCCCCTGAACCTGATCTTCTCATATTCTCTTATCTATAGCTCAAGGCTCTCTAGACAAGATCGGAATCAGATTATTGAGATGTGAATAAGTGAAAATACAAGTACAATTAAGAAATATTTCAATCAAAAAAGTAATGCCCACCAAGATATACATTTTTTTCTCAGAATCAAATTGTTAAGATGAAAATACAAACACCATCGCAATCTCTCTAGAACTCCTCTCTATATCTCTCCCTTACGAATGCTTGAGAATATAAAAGTATGCTCTTCAAAGTTCCCTCCTAATGAATTACAAAACAAACATCTTGAAAACACAATTACTCGCACTTATTCCCTCCTAATTCTACAAAGAATTAAGTGTAGCACCTTCTCCTCATACAAGCAAAGTTATCAGACTAGCTTTATTCCCTCCTTTCTTTCTCAACCTTCTTTTTTCGCACCTTTATTCAAAGGTATACATGGACGACTTATTCATCATTCATCTAATACATCTCCAACGGATTTACACTCAAGCCATCATCTCGCTGGTGCCAACCACCAACTGCCATAAGAGTGCATGAAGAACATAGAACAGGGCAAAATTATACATGCTCAGATTTATTCTCGACCACCATGAAATACATAAAATAATTCACCTAATGGTTAACGCGACAATAGCTTGTATTAGTATATAAAGTACATCAATACATATTAGATTTAACAAGGTCTCATGGGAAATTCATCGAACAGGTTACATGTGTTCGGCTAAAGGGTGAGAAGACACATGGATCCGAACTTGGATTTGATACTAATCTCGACTTAAATCCATTTAGGATGTTCAAAATTAACAAGACAAGCTTAATCTTCTCTTTTTTGCACATTTATTCAAACGTTTACATGGACGACTTATGGTTTTATTCATTATTCATCTAAGACATCTCCATTCTCTATTTTTGCTCTCTACCCATGCCTCTCAACGACTGTTCATTGTTGTTTAAATTTAAATTTCAAAAAATCCAAAATTATCAAGATCAAGCATCTCAAAGCTAAGCCAAATTGAAACGATGACACCGATTAGCTAACCAAGGAAATGCACCACCAGTAAACAAAAATTCGGACGGGGTGGGTTCGACGTGGGAGGTCGGTCCCCCCTAATATTTCCTCCGTTTGATGGGACCCCTTTTGATTGGCTTCCCACGTACGGTCGTACCGTCTGTACTCTTGCATCCCGCTGTAGCCAATCACCCCCCCGTCCCTTCGGCTAATCATGCAGCAGGGTTGAGTCGAGATGATGCGACATCGAAGCTCGAAGTTGACTTCGGTTTGTGCCTTTGGCGTTTGGAAAATGCGCGATTCGAGCCTTGACGGAAAAATCGGATGAATAAGCTCCCCCGGTTTTATGTCACCTTGCTTAAGGCGCTATGGTCCGTGTTCTAGAATTTTTCTTCTCCTTTTTCTTCAAGAGAGAATCCCGAAATCGAGGATTGACTCGATCTTGTGCTGGGCCGAGAACTTCATCTGTTAGGTGTTTGGTGCTAGGCACGATGGAGTTGGTGTATGAGCCGAAGAGTGCATCGGAAAACACTGGTACTTTGGGCGAGGGGGAAGGTCGCTGTTGTGGTGAATTTATAACTTTTTCTTTTCTTTTATTTTTTCTCTCTTTTCAACTTTTTTATTTTCTGAGATCTGATAATTTATGACCTAGGGGTTGATGTGAAGCGGGAGCAGTGAACGAAGGGTAGGGGCGGTACTTTGAGGGGGGCGTTTCCGTCATTGCGGCGTCCCCGCCCCTCTTTTTGTAGAAAATGAGAAGTCGAGAGATCTGGCCAGTCCTCTGTTTTGGCCATTCGCGAAACGACAAGCGTACTTTCATTGGCCCCAGTTGGGACGAGCGCACGTCCGTGGTGCTGCCGGAGGGCGATATCTTCTACCTCGTGGCCCTGCTCCGGTACACCCTCCCGTGCCCGGAGGGCCCGTTGGCCGACCGGCTGGCCTCGCAGAACCGCGAGATCCTGCAGACCTCCGACACGAACGGGATCGACTACAAACTGTACCTCCCCTACTTCCAGTCGCAGAAGGAGTGGAAGCGGCACTTCGGAGGGCAGTGGGGAGGTTCGTGGAAAGGAAGACGAGGTTCGACACGATAGTGGTCCTCGCGCCGGGGCAGAAGATCTTCTCGAGGTCGTTGGTGCCCGGTAAGATCGCGAGCGACGGCGCCGCCAGCAGGTCGTGAGGAGGGGGTGGTCGGCCCCGGTCCGGCCGGCGGCGTCTGCATTAGGTCTTTTTTTTTTTTTGGTCTTTCCATCGCAAGATTTGTTCTGAACGATGTTGGGGTGTAATGTAAATGAAATATTATTCGTGATCGAAATCGAAGAATTGCTTCTTGGGTCTTCCTCACCACCCCCACCCTCCATCCGTAGAAAAGACAGACGTGGGTTCCCGCCGATATCAAAGCTGTAAGGCAAAACCGAGGTCACATTGCATACGCCCCCGCGCCCTCCCCCAATCAATCTCAGACAGTTCTAATGTCCCGATGTCTCGTCCAAGGGAAAATCTTTACCTAAGTCTTCAACTTCATGATTAGTTCGGAAAGATCGGTTGACTACGACAAACACCAACTGTCCGTTTTTACGTTGTTTCTCTTTTTCTCAATGGTCAATGATTTGCTGCAACGCGAGAGGATAAGAAAGGAATCCGAACTATACACATGGCCATAGTAGGCATCAAGATTCTCGCACTTCATCTTTTCATTTGCTTTCTTTTTCATGCGAAAATGAAATCAGACGGCCAAAAAGCTGCCCGCTTTCTCTCTTTTTTTCGTCGATTAACGATTAGATCTTGTTTGGGGGTTGGGTTTGCTTGGATCCATGCAAAATCAAATTTTACTCGGGTTTCTCCAATCTGCAGACACTTCTCCTTTTTTCCCCCACCTCTCTCTTTTCTTCTTGCCCTAGAAAGCAGAGTCGAAAATGGTCGAGAAGTTAGGGTAAAAAACCGGGGGAGGTGGGTCCCCTTTTTTTTTTTTTTCAGCTTTCTTTAAGGAGGCAATTATAAGACTCTGGGGTAAAAAAACAGGGAAAAGGGATGGGGGCAATAATATGACCATGATTTCTTGTAAGGCGGACCGGCCAATGAGGAGGCGTCGTTTGTAGGGTTTTTAATCCCATGGAAAGCAGAAGCGCACCGTTTTACGTCCCGCTCGGTAAACGCGTCGTGCATGGACGTGTCAGTCTTCCAGTTCCCACAAAAGAGAAGGAGGGTAAGGGAAAAGCGGGGGAGTGGGCCGACGCGCGTCCCAGCAAGTGAGAGGAAAGCGCCAAAGCCACACACCCCACCCCCACCCCGCAGCCCCGCCCCGCCCCCAACGCTAACCCCAACCCCGACAAAAACACCAACGCCGGGCCACGTCGGACGGTGGCCAAGTTGGACCCTTTGAATTTCCGACCTTTTCTGCTTTTTACTTTTTCTTGCTCATTGAGAAATCCACCAATGTTGCCTTTCTTTTTTGGGGGACATTGTTATTTCAAGATTAAGATATTATTAAGGAAATTCGAGTCTTAGAATTCTATAAACTTAGATGATGAGAAGAGATCTTGTTTTTATTTTACGATTAATACCATTTTTGTACTCATGATTCGTTTTCTTATTTTTTTTTACTACAATTTGCATATGAGTTGTATATATTCAATCTCTTGTCGAAGGGAACTTCTGTTGATTGACTTTTTGATTAGTGAAACTATGAACACCATCCACGGTAATATTTAATTCAGTTAGAAGATTGGTGATGGTGATCACTTTTATCCCTACCAATCTTGGAGGAAATGAGCATAGTGCTTTACTACTAAGAAATCTATCCGTCAAGCTCACTAGATTACAAATAAAATTCGCATGTATTATAAATTAACTATGTATGGAGTGGTGTCTATATTTTGTGACTCACTAACAAAATGTCTAGTTAGAGAGCTCTCTAGAGTATCAATCTTCATAGAATTTAGAATACACGTTTTCTAGGAAATGTGCGCAGCATGAATCTTGCATATATGATGGAACATGGGTACATCACCTCCAATTAGAAGCATAGTGTCGAATTCGTGTGTTCACTAACACCTTTTGCCTTGACAGTATTACATTGCTCATGAGTCGGCACTCACTTTGACTAGTTTTGCTAGCGACAAAACCGCCCAGAAGATCTTGTCTTTAACCTTTGCAATATGCACACATCCATCCCGTTTTCTAGAGTTTGTACGCACCATCTTGCCTATCCATGCCTAAAACTGGAAGCACGGGACACGTTTTAAGAATGTGCTTCGGCATTTCATTCCATTAGTAGACACGACTTCCCACTTGCTCTTCACACATCACATAGCCAAAAATGACGTGTGTCATTATGTCCTTTTCTTCGAGGGACTGATCTAAACAAAAACTAAGCCTTTCCCAGACGGTCCACATTTTACAACTGTATATAGTAAACCAAGGCCCACTCAGAAAAAATAATTTTCGGTATGGAAGCACTAAGTTAAATCAAATCCTAATTGGCGTTGCGTGGTAGCGTGTAGAAAAGACAAAGTGGTCCAGCTAAGGAAAAGAAAAGGGCCCATGAAAACTTAAGATTTTGTCACAGTGTGCACTTGTTGCTTTGTAAGCTAGAGTAGGGCCCTTTTGTTAAAATTTGTTTTTGTTTCCTGGAATAACTTTTTTTTTCTTTTGTTCTAGGGAACAAAAAAAGAATAGAAATATATTTGGTAAAATTTTTGTTCTCGGAAACAAAAAAACTATATTTTTGTTCCCGAAAATAGATTTTGAATAGAAACAAGAAATATAAAAAAACAGTTTCTTGTTTCCGGGAACAATTTATAAAATCTATTTTTCTCTCTTTTCTCTTTTCTTCTTTTTCTCTTCTTCTTCCTTTTGGTTGGTTGCTAGCTTTGGCCATGACTAGTGTCGGCAACCGGCCAGACAAGGATTGGCGACCTTGTCAGAGCGTCGCCGGCCCCCGGAGATGCCGATACTAGTCAGCCTGAGCCTCACTATGATCGTGCGAGGCTCGGTCTCGCATTGGCTAGGTGAGGTCAAACTTGCCAAGATTTGGCGAGGCCGAGCTCGCCTAGCCATTATTGAGTGTTGACGTCTAAATTTTTGTTTTTAATTAAGTTCATTTTATTTTATTTTTATTTTTGGCTTTGTTTCATTTCATTTTATTTTACTTTGTCTAAAAACCGAAAAAATTGAAAAAATGGAAAAGAAACGAAAAAAATCGAAAAAACGAACAAAAACAGAAAAAAAGGAAGAAAATCAAAAAGAAAAACAGAAAATCGCCCCTTTTGGGCCTCCGCGGCCCGACCTTCGACCCGGCCCGCGTGCGTCTCCTTCTTTGCCCGACTTGGTGCGCAGCACGTGCGGGCAGGCGCGACGCCGGAGAGAGGGGAGCAGGCGGCAACGTACGGCGAGCAGAGAGGGACCGAGTGCCGATGGGATGTGACCGGAGGGGGAGCAGTGGCTGATGGGACAATGGTCCAACCGTCGGTTGAACCCTCGCGACCGGCCACCCCCTCGCCTATAAATAGAGGGGGCTCGTCGGCACTGAGCACACGGCGAGAGGCAGAGGCAAGGAGGGAAGCTGGATCAAGGTCACGACCCTCGAGTACCCTACTGAGAGACTTTAGCGGGGGGCCGAGGGCTCGTGGCCGAGAACCCGAGCTTCGTTGGAAACCTAGAGAGAGAGAGAGAGAGAGAGAGAGAGAGAGAGGGGAGGTGGAGCCCTGCCGTTGCTGCCGCGACGCCGCCGCTAGCAGGTACCCCACGTTGATGCCGCCGCCGTCATCTCCCCCCCCCCCTAGCCTAGCCATCGCCGCCATAGCCGTTGTCTTCATCTTCGTTGCCACCGCAAACCCTCCTCGGTAACCCCCAAATCGAAACCCTAGGGTTCCCGATTTCTCGGGTCGCGATCCCGGGTCACTGGGTCGGACTCGGATTGGGAACAGGGTCGGGTTTCGCGAACTTGGGGGGAGGTTGGAGTCGGGTCACGAGCTGGGTCGGATCCGGGTAGGGTTTGCCGAGGAGCCGGGTCGTGATGCGGGTCGTCGGGGGCTGGGTCGGGCGTTCGTGAACGCTCGGCCACGGCGTCGTTTTGCGGGGAGTGGAGTGGGTCGTGGAGCGGGTCGGGCGCGTGACCCGGCGCCTGCGGGTTGCGCGCAGGCCGGCTTCTCCACGACGCCGTTTCGCTTTTTATTAAAAATAAAAAGGGTCTGCGTTTTGGGGGCTGGCCCGGGTCAGATTTGACCCGTGGATCCGACTCGAGTCGCTTTTTATGATATTTTAATATAAAATAAATAAATAATTTATTTTCAAAAAGAAAAAATCAAAAAATAATTTATTTTCAAAAATATTAAAAAATCCTTTTAATTTCCAAAAAATAAAAATTATTAAAAAATGTTTTATTTTCCAAAAAATCAAAATAAAAATAAAAATAATTTATTTTCCCAAAAATGTTAAAAAGTATTTTATTTTCCAAAAAAATAAAAGATATTTCATATTTTCCAAAAATGTCAAAAATCCCAAAAAAATGCCAAAATTCATAAAAAGCCCTAAATTTTCATAAAATGCCAAAAAGACTTGTATTTTCCCAAAAAACCCCAAAAATCCAAAAAAATCCCTTTTATGTCCAAAAAGTATTTTTTTCCCAAAAATGCGTGGAAAATCCCTCAAACATCCAAAAAACCTCGGGGTTTAAATAAGATTAGATACCGAAAGGGGATTAGTGATTAACTAGTGTAATCAAGTCACCGATCCTAATTTCTCTGATTGCGTAGGAGCGAGTATTTCTCCCGATACTTTGCTTGGGTTTCTAATTAACCCACCCTAAATCTATTAGTGGCGACTCCATTTTACAAATTAACTTACGGGTTAAAAACTTAGATTATTAAAGTCATGAATTGGTGGACTTGGGAGAGTTCGGGCATTAATAAATTCAGCCGAGCCATTAGCCTCCTTAGGCGCTCGTACCCAATCGTGGGCGTCGAAAAAAGAGGTCGCGATGCCTTGGCGACTTATTTGGGGACTTTGAGGACTTAGGCCATTTTTATCTTGTTTGAATTCTTTCTCGACTTAGGTTTTTTTCTTTATGCAGGTCAATAGCTTAGAAATTTATTTTAATCTTGTTTAAAATAGATTGTTTTGTGATTATAAACTATTGTGCATGCTTTACTGTTTTGAACACTACACATGGCACACACAACCCGACCGCCATAGGATATTTAGGATGGTGTTAAGAAAGATACGACCTCGAATGCGAGATTGCGATGTAGAGGTTGCCTTTCTTTTCCCCGAATTTCTTAGCCGAGGTTAAAGGGGTATGCTGCCAACGCGAGATTGCGACGGGCAGATACCCTTTTAATTTCAACAAGCCTTCGAGTTAGAAATCGAGCCACACGTCCCATCTCGTATGTCTCTATGCTTGCCATAGTTATTTAAAAGCAAAGCAATTTATTTACTTTTACTCAGTCTTTTCTGGCTCATGGCAAAATAGCGTCAGGTTGTGTAGCCCCCATTTCTAAATGCGATGGGAAGAATCGATATCAAGTTCATTCCTGCCCTAAAGAAAGAGCTCCTCAAATAGTGGAATCAGTTAGATCAGCTTGGCCAAGAGCGTGTCAAAATAAGGATTGGTCATCTCCTTCCATTGCTCCAAATCAGTATCCACTCTGGGGTCATGCAAGCCCTACCACATTTCTGATGTCCGGAAACATCCACTTTTGTGTTCGGCAAATTTGAATTGACTCCCACTTTGGAGGAATATAGTCTCGCCATAGGAATGCCCCTGGGAACGGAGCTCGCTAAGCCACTAACTGGCATTGACCCCATAATCAGTCTATCACGTTTTCTAAAAAATAATTCGGTAAGAGAAATTGTTCGAACCAACAACAATGCTTTCCCACTATCATCCTTAACCGAATGCTTTGAAAAACAATCGATGTCCCAAAAAACCAAGACCTTCCTTTTGGTGTTCTTTGAATTTATTATCTTCTCCTATAGAAAGAATGCCATAAATCCTTCAATCATGAGGATAATTAATCAAATCATTTTTGGTGCAGGATATGTAAACATGGTTTTAGCCGAAACATTTTTATCCCTTAATCGTTTTAAGGACAAAAAAGAAAAGATCATAAGAGCCGCCCCAGAAATTTTACAAATGTAGTTCTTTTCTCATGTCAAAGGATTTGGGCACCTCATGCAAATATTTGAAATTAATGAGTTCAAGCACCCATTGCAAAAATTCCAAAACTTGGAGAAATATTCTCCCGATGAAGAATATTCTCGGTGGATTGACTTATTAAAAAACCCGGTCCCAGAGACATTCATATGGCGAGCCAAGTGGTTCATTGCAAGCGAGGCACGTTTTGCACTTGATTTTTACGACCGCATCCCACTGCTGGCCTCTCCGGAGCTACCTCATACTACCCACATAGGGTGGCCCGCCAGTATAGGGTCCTTCAAGAAGTCCCGCCACCACTCAAGTCAGGAATGTTTCGGATATCTTTCATCCCCACAGGTCATGATTACTCAGAGGAAATCAGCATAATTCAGAACGCATGAGATAGATGCCATCCAGAGAGGATTATCGTGCCTAGAAAACTGAAGGGATAGGAAAAAGCCCATAATGCATCCACCTTTTACATCCTCAATCACGGGATTCCTAAGGAGTTACGGTAGGAAATCCCAAGCAAGAAAGGATCAAGTTTCTTGAAGAAAGTTTGGCGACCAGCAAAAGACACCTATCAAAGCTATCTCAAGAAAACAAGCGACGCCGCAAGATCGAGACTTCCCATCGCATATAAAAATGGGCGTCGTGGCTTTTGATGTGAATATCTAGGGTTGTTCTGACTTGTATAAAAAAATCCTTTTGACATTGTATAAATCTCTTGTTAATAAATAAGAATGACTTGATCCTTGCCATGAGCCAGTGTTCTATGTGTTTCCTTTGCTTACATTTTCTCTATTTCCTGCACAAACAGGTAATCACAACATAGCCATATTCACCGAATCCAAAAGCTAGAATGGCTGAAGAAAATGTACCGAGCCGTGTCAAGATCATGGAAAATAAAATGAAACAAGTCTTCAACGTGCTTCAACAACTCTCAAAGCAAATAGATTCCATCCAAGGCAAATTGGCTCCCACCCCGGCCTCGATCGAAGTAGTACTACGCAGCCATCCACCCGAGGAGAGCAAGGAAGGGATACCGATGATAACATGCCCGAATTGGAGGACGACGCGCACCAAATCATAGTCGAGAAAGTAAAACCCGGCATTTCATCTAAAACTGAGCATGATAAGCGTCTCGAGAAGCTTGAAGAGAGGCTAAAGCAACTGTAGGGCCTACGGGATCCTACTCCAACCTCTCTATCTATTCCAAAGTCAAAATGCCTGAAAAGTTTAAAATGCCTGAATTTGAAAAGTACGATGGCACGACCTGCCCAAGGGCTCACTTGCAAATGTACTTGGTTCAAATGACCCAATACGTTAGTAATGTGCCTTTAATGATCCAGCTATTCCAGTCAAGCCTGGTAGGTCCCGCCTTGAGGTGGTACATCATGAAAAACATAAACCTCATCAAAACATGGAGTGAAGCAAGCGAGGCATTCCTCAAGCAGTACAAATTCATAATGGACATTACCCCTTCTCGTGAGGATCTCGATCGCACGGAAAAGAAAAAGCATGAATCTTTCAAAGAGTATGCTATTAGGTGGAGGAATCTCGCCGCCCAGATCAGCCTCGAACCAACCGACTTTGAATTGAGAAAAATGTTCGTCAAAATCCTCCCTCACAAATACCGCAACAAGATGGTGACTACAGTCGTTGAATCATTCAATCAACTCATTCCAGTGGGAGAGCAGATAGAGATAGGATTAAGAGATGGTTGGTTCACCGAGTCTGCACCTGTCGGTAGGAGATTCAATATGAATAAAGATAAAGATCCCCTAATTGATGTTAATG
Source organism: Eucalyptus erythrocorys (assembly GCA_014182555.1). NCBI lineage: Eukaryota > Viridiplantae > Streptophyta > Magnoliopsida > Myrtales > Myrtaceae > Eucalyptus > Eucalyptus erythrocorys. Next base: position 41,470,962 of record CM024599.1, on the reverse strand, counting down.
CCACTTACACTGCAAACACCGATCATCTCCCAATCGTTCAGACAAGCACAAGGCCAGCGGCGGACCAATAGTCGTCGGCCCCAACGCTACAACAACCGAAGACAATTCACCCCTCTTCCTGGATCTCCCTCCCAGGTTTTGGTGATCCTCCAAAACAAGAATCTCCTCTCAATTGAGCCAAGACGACCTAATGCTGAAAGCTTTTCTAGCTATGACCCGTCCAAAAAATGCGACTATCACATGGGAGAAGTAGGCCATTCAACTGATGATTGTTTCACCCTTAAGCATCGAATCTAGAACCTATTGGATACTAAAGCCTTCTCATTCCAAACTACGAAGCCAAATGTCCAAAGCAATCCGCTCCCTGATCATGCTGATAAAGTAAATGCGATATTCGGTTCTGAAGCTCACCAAATCAAAAATACCAGTGCACATATCGTTGACATCTATCGAGGACTAGTTGAGACCGGGTATTATTCAGATGACGAAATACCACCTTTTGGGACAATGGAAGAAAGGGTATCATGAATGATAGAGGTCGGAGTAATCGTGCGCGTTGGTCGTACCAACATAGTTTCCATTATATCACAAGTCCTCATCAACTGGGACGAGGAATGTGCCGCGCTAAAGGCAGAAAAAGAGAAGAAGCGTCCCACCTCACCCGAAGACGTATCTGAAGGAAAAGGAGCCATAATCGAAGTATCGATAACAGGAGCAGCTATAGTCATTGAAATCCCCCAGCCTTATGAGTATGAATGCAACAATACGGTACCGTGGTTTTATGACCTCGATGTGGGTTTAGTCACAAGATCTGGGCGAACCTATGCTCAAGCAAATACGCAGTCTGCTAAGCCCGTTACTGATGAAGAAGCTAAGGAGTTTTTGGCCGTAGTTAAGGCCGGCGAATACAATGCGGTGGAACGAGCATTTACGAAAATCCCCAGCACAGATCTCTTTGCTAGAATTGCTCCAGACATCTGTCAAATACCAAGAATCCCTCATGAAGGTATTAAGCGAAGTACATGTCCCTGAAACAATCGAGCATGACAAGCTCGAGGAATTTGTCAGCACCATCCTTCTAAAGGATCAAATGGCATTCTCTGATGAAGAAATCCCTGAGGAGGGTAGAGGACACACCAAAGGCCTCTATATATCAGTCAAATGCAACGCATCTCACGTCGCTCGAGTATTGATTGACAATGGATCTGCTCTGAACATATGTCCACTAGCAACACTCTGTCGCCTTAAAATAGAGAGATCACGAATTCAGGTACTCAAAACTTCCGTTCGAGCATTTGATGGAACAAAGAAGGAAACAGTGGGGGGAGATTGAGCTCGACGTTCAGATTGGCCCAACCATATTCAAAATCTTGTTCCAAGTAATGGATATCTCCACTGCATTCAATTTCCTCTTAGGGCGCCCATGGATTCACGTCGCAGGAGCAGTACCTTCAAGCCTCCGCCAAAGTATGAAGTTTGTAGTTGGGGGAAAACTGATCACGGTCCGAGGAGAAGAGGACCACCGCATCTATCACGAGACGGCCATCCCTTACGTTGAACCTAGTGACAAAAACGAAGCCGCTATCAATCGTTCGAACTCGTGTCTACTATACACGAAGCTTGAGGGACTTTGCCCCTCGTCCTCGAGGTGTCAAGTGCTGCAATCATGGTGGGAAAAATCATGATTGGACACGGTTTCATTCTAGGACAAGGGCTCGGTAAGGAGGGCCAGGGCATCCGTCAACCTGTTAAAGCCCTGAAGAGACCTTACACTATCGATTTAGGATATTCCCCAGATAGAAAAGCAAAGAAAAAAGTCGGCCTTGTATATCCCCATCTTGAGGAAACTTTCCCAGCCCAGCCAGATGATGCATGAGGAAGAAGAGATGATTAATACTTCAAAATGGTTCAACCCTAGGAAGCTCGAGCTTGCCCGTGATCCAGGAAGGTGCAACTTGGCCCTCACTTACGAAGAAAGAGGGGTCGGATGATATGATCACCATGTTCAGAGACATTTTCATAGGTGCCATTGAAGAAGAGTAGTTGGAAGGAACAGACGATAACTTCTTGTTCATCCAGCTTCAACGCCGGTGTCGACGAATTACGCGAAACGGTGCACCATTTGACGGAAAATTTCGCTCAAGCTACTTGTGCACTCCGCTCTCGTTATAATGAGGATTTAGTAGCAACCGAAGAAGACCCTATTGATGCGAGCTAGCAAGGGGTTCAGCTATCTCGGTCCTCAAGAAGCACGCGGCCGTATTCACCTCTTCCTAAGTCAATGGCCATCATTTTCCCCATCCTCCTAAAGCAAGGGTTAATCACTGTGGAGCTGAGTCATCCTACTCCCGAGTACTTCCTTGATTATGATCCATCCAAGCAATGCGATTATCATTTTGGGGAATTAGGACACTTGCTGGATGACTGCACCATCCTGAGGGACAAGGTTTAAGATCTTTTGGATGCTGGAGTATTCACATTCCGCTCTCCGTGGCTGTGTTTTGGCAAGGATTACCTCCTCGTGGTATCCAAAGCACTCATACCGTATTCCCGAGCATGCTAAGAAAGCACGTAGAGGAGAGGCGATCATGGACACTTTGGGCTAACCGAGTGGTAAATTTGACTACTATGTCAATTATTCAATCCCCCAAAGTTTCTATGATCACCATCCCCACATCGTCCCTGATGGATGGGAAGACATGGATGATTTAGAATCTGTAAAGCCACGAGTACAGGGAGATGTAGCTGGCGACTGGTATGAAGAATTTTTCGTGGGCGCCATCAGCGAAGGACCGTCAGGGGAAATGGGTGCAGACCCACTCGAGTAGAATCCTTTTTATATTCTCTGCATACTCCCCTATGTGGGAGCCTGTACATATTTTTTTTAAGTCTGTCTTGTTTTCAACATCAGTTCCACCTAGGGAACCACTTTTTGAAATCACTCAGAATCCGTCTACTAATAAATAAAGTTGAAAACATTTTGAGGGCATGAGGAGGCACTCCAAACCGGCCCGTTGATGATAACCGGCCGTCAAATGAAAGAAGAAATCGAGGCCGGGTCTCCTCGTGTTTCCTTGTCCTGAATCTTCAAAGAGCAATTCATCACCTTTTCTTAATTTTCAAAAGAAAGAAGCATGCATGCTACTAACCTTATTTGTTCCCTTAGCCTATCTACTCTATGACACAGGAATAATCTAGCGGCAGGCGAGGGTATGGGAACGGTCCAAACCGACATCATGGATAGCCATTCTGATAGCTCAGATGATGACTTTGATAATTCCAATGAAATTCAACGGAATTGGGAGCGTCATGAAGAAACAAGGCCCCTACCACTGAAGACACCGTCACTATCAATTTAAGCAGCATAGAAGATCCAAGAGAGATAAAGATTGACGCCAACCTTCCCGAAGAAGAAGCCGCAGACTTGATTGCTCTTCTAAAGAAGTATCAAGACGTATTCGCATGGTCATACGCGGATATGCCAGGCCTTGATCCAATGATTGTGGAGCATAGCTTGCCAACCGACCCCGATGTAGCTCCCAAGAAGCAACGGCTAAGAAGAACCAAGCCGAATTGTCAAAAAAGATTGAAGAAGAGGTAATGAAGCTTCTCCAAGTGGGTTTCCTCGAAGTCTTGCGATACCCCAGCTGGGTAGCAAACATTGTACCAATGAAAAGGAAAGATGGTCGAATACGTGTTTGTGTCGACTATCGTGATTTGAACAAAGCAAGCCCGAAAGACAATTTCCGTTACCCCACATAGACGTTCTTGTAGACAAGATGCGCAAGATTCAGACTTTTCTCTTTTATGGATGGATTCTTGGGATACAACCAAATAAGGATGAAAGAGGAAGACAAGGAAAAAACGGCATTCATTACTCAATGGGGAACTTTTCACTATAAGGTCATGCCTTTTGGCCTGAAAAATGCTGGAGCAACTTACCAGCGTGCCATGGTCACCCTTTTCCACGACATGATACACAAAGAAATTGAAGTATATGTCGATGACATGATCGCTAAAACCAAGCATGGAGAGGACCATGTTAAGACCTTGGAGAAACTATTTGAGCGACTTCGCTAGTTTAAGTCGCGCTTGAATCCAGCAAAATGCGTGTTTGGGGGCAACTTCTGGCAAATTACTTGGATTCATTGTAAGCTGTGAAGGAATAGAAGTAGATCCATCAAAAACCAAGGCGATATTTGAGATGCCTCCTCCCTCGACTGTAAATGAAGTCCGGAGCCTCCTGGGAAGATTAAATTACATTGCACGATTCATTTCCTAGCTTTCCGAAACTGTAAAACCTTTCTTTAAGCTTCTCAGGAAAGACGCACAAATTAAATGAGATGATGATTGCCGATTAGCATTTGAAGACTTGAAGCAAGATGATGAAACCCCGATTCGGTATCTTCGGTCTGGGCAGCCTTTAATTCTCTACCTTACCATCAACAAGTGAATCCTTAGGTGCAATGCTGGCACAAAAGGGACCTCGTGACCAGAAGGAGCGAGCCATCTATTATTTGAGTAAAAAGTTCACCATGTCGGAACAAAACTACTCCAGATCAGAGAAAACATGCGCCGCATTGGTATGGGTATTGCACAGGCTCCGACAAGTATACCTTGCATTACCAAACTTTCCTCGTAACCGAAAGCGATCGATCAAGTATTTGCTCGGTCCCCAAAGATTGGTAGGAAAATTGGCCAAATGGCAAATCCCGATCTCGAATTCGACATTCGGGTGATGCCATAGAAATCGTTAAAGGGCGGGTGATTGCTGATATGTTAGCAGACTATCCTAAAGAAGTACGCGAAGATAATCCCCCGAACAATTGAATTTCTGCAATAGAAGAAGACAAATGGACCATGTTCTTCGACGGAGCCGTAAATTTGTCAAGTTCTGGCACTGGGGCAGTTTTAATATCCCCAAGTGGACAACATTATCCCGTGGCAGCAAAATTGGTATTTCCATGCACCAACAATATAGCCGAGTATGAGGCATGCATCCTCGGCTTGCAGGCGGCTATTGAAATAGGAGTAACCAAGCTGAAGGTGTTCGGTGATTCTACTTTAATAACCCTCCAGACGGTGGGCGAATGGAAGACGAAAGACGCCAAACTTGTGCCTTATCATGGTTACTTAGAAAAATTGGCAGGAAAATTCCAAGACATCTCGTTTGAATACCTACCTAGAATTCATAATTAGTTCGCTGATGCGCTAGCAACGCTATCATCTATGTTGCAAGCAACGAAAGGGTTAGAAGTAGAGACTTTAAAGATTGAAGTCATGGCAAGACAGGCTATTGCATGGCCATAATTGAAGAACCCGATGGGAAGCCCTGGTATTACGATATCATGAAATACGTCCAGAAGCGGGAGTTCCCCGAACAAAGCACTTCCTCTCGATTGAAAATACCTAATGAAAATGGCTTTGAGGTTTTTCGTCGCCGGTGAAAATCTATACAAAAGATCATATGACTCGTCCTGCTAAGATGTGTGGATGCAGTTGAAGCCACACGAATAATGCAAGAAATACACGAGAGAGTATGTGGCCCTCACATGAATGGACGTATGTTGACCAAGAAGATCATGAGACTGGGTTATTACTGGCTCCCTTTAGAGAATGATTACGCTTAGCATGTGCGAAGTTGTCATCGTTGTCAGATTCACGGGGACAAGATAAATGTCCCTCCAACTGAACTGCATCAGTTATCTGAGCCATGGCCATTCTCAATGTGGGGGATCGATGTAATTGGCCCAATTAACCCAAAGGCATCAAACGGACATCGGTTCATCCTGATGGCAATTGATTACTTTTCGAAATGGATTGAGGCCACATCATATGCAAGCGTAACTGCACGAAATGTTACGAAATTCATCAAGCGTGACATAATCGCCCGCTATGGTGTGCCAAATTCCATCATCACCGACAATGGGACAAACCCGAACAACAAGCTAATTGATCAATTATTTTCTAAGTTCAAGATCCAGCATTTGAACTCATCCCCATATCGCCCACAAATGAATGGAGCTATAGAGGCCGCCAACAAGAACATCAAGAAAATTCTAGCCAAGACAGTTGAAAATTATCGCGACTGGCATGAGAGGTTACCTTCGTGACCGACAGCATACCGAACCTCGATTTGAACTTCTACCGGGGCAACCCTTTTTTCCCCGGTTTACGGTATGGAGGCGTTTGCCCATCGAAGTAGAAATCCCTTCCATACGAGTTTTATCCCAAACCGGTTTATCTAAGGAGGAATGGACACAACAAAGGCTTGAGCAGCTGAACATGATCGATGAAAAGTGATCGAAAGCTCTGTCACGGTCGGTGTTATCAGCAAAAGGTAGCTTGATCATTTAATCAAAAGGTGCGACCGGGCACTTCGAGGTAAACGAGCTAGTCTTGAGAAAGACGCTGCCAATCTTTCTAGAGCCTGAAGGCAAGTTTGCCCCAAATTACAAGGGTCCTTATATAATAAAGAAGATACTCCTCGGAGGAGCCTTGATCCTAACTGAGATGGATGGGCGAGAATTCTCTAAGCCAGTTAATTTTGATGCTGTAAAAAAGTACTACCCTTGAAAAGTGTTCACCTGTCCTGGGCATTGCCAAGCACTTCTCTATCGAATAAAAATGCCTATGCACCTCCCGTATATGAGCGATGCATTTACACCATCATAAAAAAATGTGTGTTTGGTTAACTCAATGAAGAAAAATGTATGGTAATCGCTAGCATTTAAAGAAGTGTCGAAAATCGAGTAGCAAACTCAATGACATAGCTTGAGCAAATCGATATTACCCTGTGCAGATGCGTGAGAATAATCCATGTCAATTTCGCTTAGCTCGGCATAAAAGAGGCATCATTCAGAGCCACTCCAGTTAGAAAGAACTTGCTGTCCCAAGTCCACAGCTTAGAATCTAGAAGCCTCACTTCTTGTTCCGACACATGCTCTCGCAAGAAGTAGTTGCTATTGAAAAGCTGGAAGTTTTGATTGTCCATCTCAAATTCCATAGAAGCTTAAGGTACATGACCTTACCTAAAGCTGCTATAATCAAAGGCAGGAGGAAAAATTCCACGTAAGGAAGACGTTGAAAGTGGATCCTCGGCCGGCAATCACGTATACGTGACCACAAGTAGGAAAGGCCAGTCAAAGGAAGCATTAAACCAAAAGCTGCCATCAAGATCCAGCATAGATAGACTGGGGAAAGGGCAAGCACCAAGATTCAAGGGCCCAATGGCTAAGAAGGGCAAGCTAAGTCATCCAAGCATGGGGCAAAAACAAAAACGTCTCGATCAAATTCCCATTCCACGGCCTGATTGTGCATGTGTCCTTGTCCCTAACCAATAAGAGCAATTTATCGACACCCATTTGTGAATAACCCTTTGTAAATAACTCTTTTGATGTTCGAATTTCAATACCAAGTAAACACCCTTAAAGCTGTTAATAGATTTTTCTTGAGTAAAGAGACATTCATTTATTTTGAAAAGTACAAACTCTTTCACATCACATACTACATACCTTTTTCCAGGTGAATTCTACATGATGATTTTGTCTGTCTAAATCTTTGATTCTATTAAGTATTATTAGAATAGACAGCTAAGTAAAGAATACAAGATTAATTGAGCATACTGGATGAGGCACGTCAGAATGATGACAGGCAAGCCATATCTCGTACACAGTCCCCCATTTACACACTTGTGAAATGAGTGCAGAAAATTCCATGACTACAGGGTAAAGAGTTCTCTCGCGAATGATACAATGACCAAAATAGTGGGAGGCATTCCATCACTCACTTTGAGCCCTATACACTGGCCAAATTTCTGTCTTACCTCCTCGTCAAAGAACCACCCCACACCGGGGGCAAGTTGAAGGCGAGTCAGCGTCACAAGGTGAGAAAAGGGATAGAAATTCTCTTGTTTGCACTTGCATCAATCTTTGAGTGTCTTTATTGCATATGAACACTCGTGTTAATTTAAGCACTCTAGAGTCATGAAGAGCGATCCTTTCTTCATGCACTTGTATCCATTGTACAAACCAATTGAGTTTGTAAATTCACCCTCACATGGAGGCAAAGCAGAATCTCGCTACCATTCGAGAAAGATAATCGAAGCGCTAGCAAAGTATGAAGACGCAACAAGTCTAGTGAAAGCATTGGCTTGAATTTGTTAGGATTGGTGCCTCAAGCAACAAAAAACCTGGGGCATAAAAAAGCAGTGTACCTGGTAAAAGCAAGGTTAATGCCCATGAATGAAAAATTGAAAAGAGAAATGGGGGCATGAAAAAGCAATGTGCCTGGTAAAAGCAAGGCCGACGCCCCAAGCAAAAAATACAACCATTTGTATTCCCAAAAAAAGTTGCTGTTGTGGTCCATGAGACCTTCATCGGACCGTGAGAAGAAAGACTGGTGACAAATGTCAAGGCAATCACCAGCTCTCACCCTTTTACACATGAGTCAAGCCTACGTTACATCCTGTTGTAAAAAGTCTCTTCAGACTAGGGGCACTTCAATTAACATAGGATTTCATATGTTTATAAGCATCGCTCGAGGAAGTACGAGCAAGATTATTCTATCTCTTTTCGCAGGATCCTCGACTTGCAAACCCGGAGACGATCGTGCAACATCTTTCCCACAAAGCCATAACCTTATTTGTCCCCTTTGATAAGCCATTGACCAAACCTTCATCACAACTCCAAGAAAGACCTCTCACATTGGTAGAGTCGTATCATTTGCGAGAATACTCGGACCCCTGCCGGCATGATGACAGTAATATAGTGTGGTCCTTATAAAATCCTACATCAATGGTCAAGATAAAACAGCCTTCCCCATGAGAGTGAGTGAAAAGTCCTTTTAGACTGAAAGTCCCTTATCTGGCATGCTCAAGACATCTACATTCTAAACAAAAGTTGTCTTTCAAAATCTTCCCCAGTAGAATTCAAATGATGCAAAACTGACAAGATCATCATGCATAAATCACATTTAAATTTACAAGTTCACAAACATATACGGTCATTGTGTACATGTGTTCATATTGTGTAAATAGCAAGCATACTCATAAAGGTTAGAGATGTCGCCAAGAAAGTATATCCCCGTCCCTATTCCTAGAGTTCTATGTTTAGTAAATCTTTGAGTACCTACCACTGTATAGGTACTCCCTCTTACCGATACTCAGCTTGTTCAATTTGTTCCCCAAGTGTTGATATCTGCAATTGCCCAGGCATCCCCCTGCTCTTCGAGTGTCTGCCGCTATCCAAGTGCTTTCTGTTGATACTCGACCTATTCATGTTATCATTTAAGTTTGGATACTCATGATTGTTCGAGTATCCTCTGGATTCAGAGTATCGACCACCGATCGATTACCCCATTTCTGTGACACTTGACCTGTCAGAGTCGTCCTAAAAAATATTGGATGCCAACAGCCGTTCAAGTATCCCACCACATTATGCGCTTGCGATTACCCAGGTAAGTCTTGTGCTACTTCCCAACTTCCAGAAGGCAGGAGACCTTCACGAATATCTCCTGTACATCCTTGATATTCCCAATCCCCAAAAAGACAGAGGCCTTCACGAATATCTCGTGCACGTCCTCGATATTCCCAATTCCCGAGAAGGTAGGAGGCCCTCACGAATATCTCGATTACGTCCTCGATATTCCTAACTACCAGAAACAAGAAAACTTCACAAGTACCCAAGGTATGTCCTCAATACTTCCAATTATCAAGTACCCCTTCGATACTTGTGAATATCCAAGTATCACCCAAGAATTCGTACTTGTGATCATCCAAGTACCCCTTTCAATGCCTACGATCGGCCAAATACCCCTTTTTGACGCCTGCAAAGGCCCAAATATCCTTCAGGTTAGTACTTGTGAATATCCAGGTACTCTTTGATATGCTTGCGAATGTCTAGGTATCTTCCAGAACAGATGCCCCGAGAAAGGTCAGGTTCCAAATGGTGTCCTTGACAGAAGTTAGACACTCCCGAGAAAGGTCGGCGCATCTCCCGAGAAAGGTCGGGTACCAACTGGTGTCCTCGATACAAATCAGGCACCCACAAAGCAGATGCCCTGAGAAAGGTCGGCGCATCTCCCGAGAAAGGTCGGGTACCAGCTGGTGTCCTCGATACAAATCAGGCACCCCCAAAGCAGATGCCCTGAGAAAGGTCGGCGCATCTCCCGAGAAGGGTCGGGTACCAACTGGTGTCCTCGATACAAATCAGGCACCCACAAATGAGATGCCCTGAGAAAGGTCAGCGCATCTCCTGCCACGGCGACCGAAGAATGGTTCGGGTCCGAGACAAACCACTGATTACTTAACAGGCGATTGAAGAATGGTACGGGTCCTGAAAGAGCAATTTCCCATCAAGGCGACCAAAGAAAGATTCGGATCCTAGACAAACTATGGATTGTTTTAACAGGCGATTGAAGAACGGTTCAAGTCTTGGAAAAGCAACCTCTTCATATCACCAGGTAAGATGACACCCTGATACTTGCCAAACTCGGGGTTCACGCCCTATCTCACTCTCTCCCGGTAAGTAACTACAGGTATCTTCTTATTTGTCTTAGTATAATGTTATATTTCTCTTTTTGCATAGGATAATAGAGCCCAAATAAAATATAAGTCGCTACGCATATATGGACAAAATTTATGCATCAGTTTGTCTTTGAATGCAACCTCTATGAGCTCACCTTCAAAGAGAGGCAGCTGTTGACGCCTAAATTTTTATTTTTAATTAAGTTCATTTTATTTTATTTTTATTTTTGGCTTTATTTCATTTTATTTTATTTTACTTTGTCTAAAAACCAAAAAAACTGAAAAACGGAAAAGAAACGAAAAAACGAACAAAAACAGAAAAAGACGGAAGAAAACCGAAAAGAAAAACAGAAAACCGCCCCTTTCGGGCCTTCGCGGCCTGATCTGCGACTTGGCCTGCGTGTGTCTCCTTCGCCCGACTCGGTGCGCAGCATGCGCGGGCAGGCGTGACGTCGGAGAGAGGGGAATAGGCGGCAACGTACGGCGAGCAGAGAGGGATTGAGCGCCGACAGGACGTGACCGGAGGGGGAGCAGTGGCCGACGGGACATCGGTCCAACCGTCGGCCGAACCCTCGCCGACTGGCCGCCCCCTCGCCTATAAATAGAGAGGGGCCCGTCGGCATTGAGCACACATTGAGAGGCAGAGGCAAGGAGGGAAGCTGGATCAAGGTCACGGCCCTCGAGTACCCTACTGAGAGACTTCAGCGGGGGGCCGAGCGCTCGCGGCCGAGAACCCGAGCTTCACTGGAAACCTAGAGAGAGAGAGAGAGAGAGAGAGAGAGAGAGAGAGAGAGAGAGAGAGAGAGAGAAACAGGGGAGGTGGAGCCCCGCGTTGCGCGCCGCGCGACGCGCCGCTAGCAGGTACCCTATGTTGAAGCCGCCGCCGTCATCTCCCCCCCTAGCCCAGCCATCGCCGCCATAGCCGTTGTCTTCATCTTCGCCGCCACCGCGAACCCTCCTCGGCAACCCCCAAATCGTAACCCTAGGGTTCCCGATTTTTCGGGTCGCGATCCCGGGTCGCCGGGTCGAACCCGGATTGGGAACCGGGTATGGTTTCGTGAACTTGGGAGGAGGTTGGATTCGGGTCACGAGCCGGGTAGGATCCGGGTAGGATTTGCTGAGGAGCCGGGTCATGGTGCGGGTTGTCGGGCCGGGTTGGGCGTCCGTGAACGCTCGGCCACGGTGTCGTTTCACGAGGAGTGGAACGGGTCGGGCGCGTGACCCGGTGCCCACGGGTTGCGTGCAAGCCGGGTCATTTTTTATGATATTTTAATATAAAATAAATAAATAATTTATTTTCAAAAAAGAAAAAAAATCAAAAAATAATTTATTTTCAAAAATATTAAAAAATCCTTTTATTTCCAAAAATAAAAAATTTATTAAAAAATGTTAAAAAATGTTTTATTTTCCGAAAAATCGAAATAAAAATAAAAATAATTTATTTTCCAAAAAATGTTAAAAATATTTTATTTTCCAAAAAAATCAAAAATATTTCATATTTTCCAAAAATGTCAAAAATCCAAAAAAAAAATGCCAAAATTCATAAAAAAAACCCTAAATTTTCATAAAATGCCAAAAAGACTTGTATTTTCCCGAAAAAACCCAAAAGTCCAAAAAAAAAAAAATCCCTTTTATGTCCAAAAGTATTTTTTCCCAAAATGCGTGGAAAATCCCTCAAACATCCAAATAACCTCAGGGTTTAAACAAGATTAGGTACCGAAATGGAATTAGTGATTAACTAGTGTAATCAAGTCCCCAATCCTAATTTCTCCGCAATAGTGAGTATTTCTCCCGATACTTCGCTTGGGTTTCTAATCAACCCATCCCAAATCGATTAGTAGCGACTCCATTTTACAAATTAACTTGCAGGTTAAAAACTTAGACCATTAAAGTTGTGAATTGGTGGACTTGGGAGAGTCCGGGCATTAACAAATTCAGCCGAGCCATTAGCCTCCTTAGGCGCTCATACCCAATCGCGGACGCCTTTAAAAAAAAGAGGTCGCGACAGAGGCTTGGCCTTGCCGGGCCACCTCCAGGACGGCATCACTTGGTGAGGGCGAGGTCGAGGCCGAGGCGACCTCGTGCCGCGTGAGCGAGACCGAGGCTCGCCATGGTTAGGCTAGCCTTCGGCGAGCTCGCGGACCTTGTCCACCTGGTCGTCGGCCATGGTGGTGGCCGGCAACCGGCCAAAAGAAAAAGAAAAAGGAAAAAAAAAGAAAAAAGAAAAAATAATAAAAGAATTTAAAAATTAAAAGTAATAAAAATATCTAAGAATCCTACCAAACGTATTTCTACCCTGAAAGTAGAAATTTTGTGAAGTTACCAAACACGTTCTTTTGCTCAGAGATTGTTCCCAACAATAAAATCAAAAAAATCATTTCCCATCAAAAATTATTTCCCGGAATAGAATGATTACTAAACCGCCCTTAGAACAAAAGATACAAAAAAAAAAAAAAAAAAAGCAATTGAGAAGTTGATGATAGATGAAATCTATTAGAATTTTGATGCCATGGCCAAAGATGGTGCGCCCCACAAAATGTCGACTTTGATAATCTAATGAATGCGACATAGCATGTTTGCTTGTCAAATAGTTAAGTCATGGGAATTTTGTTCACATTGAAGCTAATCATGGACTTGATGAGTGGGGGATTGGCATGCCAGGCCCTTGTATTTCTTTATGTTTTTACTTTTTTGTATCGAGCTTTATTTTTAAATTTTTTTTTATCTATGTAGTCGTTAAGGTAGTGATATAAATGGGGACTAACTCTACTCCGTAGAACTCAGCAGTGGCTAGAAATAAAATACTGTCCCTAGTTCATAAATTTTTTCGATATATATGAAGGTGAAGTTTTAATATTTAAATACAACACTCTCCTTCAGAAGTAGATTGAACTTTGGCCAAAACTAAAGTGTGAAAATATATCTAGAGGAGGCAAATAGAGGCTTGGAAATATTTGAATTCAGGATTCCTTATTTTTGCTTTGATACTACGAAGGATGTTTCAAGACTGTTGCCAACTATTTTAAGAACCTAAATTGTTAGACAAATAAGGTGTTTTACTATTTAAATATAACATTTTATTGACTTCGAGCAAAAAGGTCGGAAAGATGTAAGTTTCTATGAGGATTGCGATAGATCCATTCTTACTTCCGTGGATTCTTATTAGGTCCGACGACGATGTAAAAGAAGGTTTAGGGTGGACTCTTTTTCTATTTTTCTCCCACTGGTTGGTACGACATCTATGGGAAATAGCAACTCTCTTTTGACGCTTTCTTGACCAATAAGACCGGTCCCATTCATTCCTAGATTCCCATCACTAAAGATTGATTGTCCCTCTAGTCTCTCTAAGATTTCATGAAATAGCAGAAAGCGAAAAGGATTTGTTATTATCCATGCCCTAGCCGTTGGTTCCGCTGGATCAGTGGAATCCCAATCCCAAAGTCCTTAGTATAGGTTGGAGCTATGGAGCTTACCTCGAGCTAATGTTCGAGTACTAGGCGCTACGGTACTGAAGTAACCCATGCCATACTCCTAGGAAAAGCTCTTCGAAATGAACTGCATATCAAAAGGATTGGAACTAGCATATACTAGCTAAAGCTCAAAACCCCTCAAAACAATGCAAGTTTCGAAAGCTATAATTAGAAGTTCATAATCAAACGGTTGACTCGAACTCCTAAGTTTGAAACGGATCAGACAATGCGTGTAGTTGTCGGGTGAGTTTGCTGCATGTGGGGATCCTCATTGTCAAGGCCCAATAGGCATTGGGCCTACGTTCCTATGGGGCCTTAAAAAATCATTATAATATGGTCTTGGTGGCTAAAATTGGGGAAATGCGCCCTTTTTTTTCTCCTTTATCAAGATTTTGAGCGTAATACAATAACGGTAGGCCTTAAACGTTAACAATGCCGCTCGAGATGAAAATTTGGTGTGCAAAGACGCATTCTCTCACATCTAATCTCAATAACACGCGAGCTAACTATACTAGATTGTTGATCCGTATGTCAACTTCAATCTAAATTAGGTTGCCTAAATCTACGCATATGTATACGGAGATGGCCCAAAACTGCAAAACTTAGGGCTTGAAATGTTCATCGGCTTAGAGCAATTTAACCATGGCGGGAAAGCTATGATTGGCTAGTGTTCGCCAGGCCCAATGGGTCAGAAATTTTGATGGTCGACATCTGAAATCGGTTCCCCACACTCATGGCTTTGGGTCCACTAGCAATGCCAAAGTTTCTTTAGGATATAGGGATGGCAACCGACCGAGTTTACCCAAACCGGTCGAGTTTGGTCAAACCATTCGAGTCGAGTATTTTCGATTGAGAAGGAACTTTACTATAAGGATTTGATTAGGGCTAGACTACTATGCAAGGGGCAACCATCACTGCTCAAGATTCACTCTCTCCTACTCCACCGATAGACCCACTCTCTGCCCTCTGCGATTTCATGCACAGCCACCTCTCAGTCCCTTTTAAAATTGAGGGTACCAATCTCTAGTCCCAAAGATCCAATCCCATTCATCAAACGTACATACACAGCAACTCAAATAAGAAAATTGCTTATTCGGTAACGCTTAACAAATCAAATCAAATCGAGGTAAATCACATAATCTCAATTTAGGCACTTAAGTATTCAAATCAATGTCAATTCCTAAATTTTGACTATTCTATTTAGTCATTTTTCGCATAAGAAAATTAGAAATCTTGTAACATTCTCGATTTCGACTCTTATTTTGGCCCAACTAGTAGGCCAAAGATCGATATGCCAATGGCGAGACTGGCCATGAGCCGACTTGAGAGTTGGTCATGAGCGGAGTAGCCTGTTCGGGGATCGGCAACCCAAGGATTGGTTATCGAGTATTTGACCATGGAAAGGTTATTCGACCATAAAGATCGATTGTGAGATGATTCCGTACCAACATGAATCAATGGATGGTCGTGGCTTGACTTTGCTTGGTCATTATACTGGTTGAGGGTGATTCCGCTCGATCGTTGTACCGGTCATGGATGATCATGGACCAATCCAATTCGATCGTGAATTGAGGCGGATCAATCAATCCTACACGATTACATGACAACTGAGAACCGACCATGGATCAAATAAACTCAATGTGGTTCAGTGTCAGACTGGCCATAAATTGTGGCGCGGGACCCTAGATTGACTCATGGACCAACTAGAGGACCGGTCGACCAATCCAAGGCTTGGTCCTTAGACCCCGTTGCAAGCCTTTTCTCGATAGAGAGGAAATCCGAACTCGGTTTCACCGGTTAAGCCCGGTTGCATTCGGCTTTATCCAATCATGGCTTAGGCACGAACCTCAGGCCAAATAAGGTAATCGATCATGATTGGACTTGATTAACTCTCGCCCAAAGAGATGACCTTCTAACTTGATATTTCCCATGGTGTATTTAATGTTCGTGGAAGGTAACTTATTAATACATGATAATTAAGTAAGACACTTGGCTCCATTAACTTTACTCTTGAAATGTAATCATTAAATTTTGGATAGTTATATGTTAAGAGCGGGGGTGGGTCATAAGCTCACTAATGGTAGGGAGTGATTCATAGTCTAAAAAAATAATGACAAGGGATATTGAAGATCAAGTAGGGCGCCACCCCTTCCCCTTAGGCTTGCCACTTAAGGTTCCATAGGTGTTGACTCTTTAGATTCTCGAAATCCCTAGACCTTTGCCGTTTTCCAATTTTACAAAGCTCTTTGTACTTCGAATTTGGAAAAACTTCATTCATGAATGTTGTTCAAAACATCTTAATCTATAATGTCCTTAAATTTCATATTTTTCTGAGGTGAAATGGTTGGGACGATGTCCCAATCAATCACCGTACAAAACTTGCCTGGCATAGTAAAAACAGCCACCTGATTCAATTTTTTATAAAATTTTTCCTTTTGAATTTGAACATGCTTTCTTGATAAAATTTTTAAAGGACATCCATGTCTACAACATATAGAAATTTCAAAGAGTTTTGTGAAGATTTAGATTCCGAAATGAGTCTCTCTCCAACCGTTAAATATGCTTGATGGACGAATTTTTGGGCTGCGTTTAGTGATTTGATGCTCTTTTAACGGAACGAATTGGACCTGGCTTTCTCATGAAAAAATTCATTTGAGGTCTTATCTATAATATATTAAAATTTTATAATTTTTCAAGCCCATTCTCTCTTAACAGGTCTCCAGCTTTTAGGACATTCTTTCTCGAAATGTTCTGAACTATTGCACTTTGAATATTTGAGAGCGCTTCTACCAACAAGTTTTACAAAAACCTTTTGGAAATGGTTCTTGTAAAAAGTTTTCGTAGGTCTCTTTTCGATTCTTTCTTTTACCTTTGGAAAATCAATTAGAGGAACAGTTTCAATTGTCATTCCCAAGCAGATTTGTTAAAGTATGGCCTTTGAATTGAAAGAATCTTTTCCAACTTCTCAGACCCTATTGAAAATCTTTTGATATTTTTGAAATATCATCTTTTAAAAATGTATTCTCCTTTAAAAGAGTATTTGCATTTTCTTTCAAAACAATAAAACTTTTGTCCAGATTTTCATACTTTTCTTTCCATGAGATTTCCTGTTGCTTTAGTTTGGAATTCTCCTTCTTTAGTTCAGAAATCCTCTTAAGAGATGTTTTGAGGCTAAGATATAGTTCATCTATATATTTTGAAACTTTAACAGGAATTTTAAATTACTAACCTCGATTTCATTGTTTGAATCGAATCAGACTGCTTTGTAACCGAGTCGAATCGAATTTGCCATTAAACAGATTTTGGCATATTCTTCATCACTTTCTTCGCATTTTGTATCGCTCCATGTCTCAACTTTAAGAGCTTTCTTGAATTTTTCTATTTTTCCTCTCTTTTTCTTCAACAAAGGACAGTTGGGTCTGATGTGTCCCTTTTTCTTACATTCGAAGCAGACCACATCTTTGCTGGTTTCATCTTCTTCATTTGATCTCTTTGAAATCTTTGATTGCTCGTTTCTTCCAGTTAAACCTTTTTCCTATCCTGTTCAACTTTCTGAACTCCTTATCAAGAGTGCTAACTCTTCATCATCCATGTCATATTCAGAGTCTGTATCATCAGAATCATTGTTAGATTTTAAGGCAATTGACTTCTTATCTTTGGGATCTATTTCCTCATTAATTTGGTCAACTTCATATGATTAAAGCGTGCCAACCAATTCGTCTACATAAAGGGGCATGATCCTTTGCATTTCTCTTATTGAAGGCTTTACGTGGTTCCAATCTTTGGAGAGTCCTCTCAGCAACTTATTGACCTTCATTGGTCCTAAGATTAGCTGTCCCTGATATGCTAGCTCGTTTACAATTTCTGTAAAACGACTAAATATGTCAGTAATGAATTCTCCTGGCTTCATCTTGAAGGCTTCATACTGCCCGAGTAAGATATTGATTTTTATTTCTTTAACTCAATCAATTCCTTCATAAGTGACATGCAACCTGTCCCAGACTTCTTTGGCTGTTTCACAAGATGAAATTCTGTTATACTCAGTAGGAGATAAAGCACAGTATAATGAATAAATGGCTTTAGCGTCAAGAGCTTGTCTCTTGGTTATTTCTGCTTGTGACAGTTCTCCAATATCTACAATTTCTTTCCCTGAGGTCAATGTAGCTTTAGGAATAATTCCTTTTTCTACCACATCCGATTCTAGAGGATCTTTCAATCTTAGAAATGCATTCATCTTGTTTTTTTATACGTTGCATTCCTTCCTATCAAAGTAGGGCGGTCCAGTGTTGCTTTGTCCTTCAACCAAACCTAGAGCTAAAATACTAGCCATAGGTCTTTAGCTTAAGAAGTATGTACACTTCAATTAATAAGCACACAAGCTCTGATACCAATTGAAAGGGCTAGTATAAACCTAGAGGGGGTGAATATGTGTATAAAAATTTTCGTAAGACTTAATAACGTAAATTGCCTTTAGATAAATTCAAGACGTAGATGACTTAAAACAATTCTATGAAACAACTAAGTAGCAAAACATATAAGATAAGGAGTTTAGGGAAAGATAATTGAACACAAGGTTTATAGTGGTTTGGCTTAGTCCAAGCCTACATCCACTCTTCCACGCTGAGAACCCATTGGCTGGATTCTACTATGAATTAAAAGAGATTGTATAGCACTTGATCTTCGACTTCCTCAGAGGAGAGTCTCAACTTGTCTCTTCACACTATATGCTTCTCTCTTTTGTATACAATTCAAGCTCACAGAATGAAAGACCAAAGAACTATAGAGATTCAGACTTTATAATCCTTCTTTCTAGCACCACATTTGAACAACTAAAGAGTCAGCCTTATATACTCCTTCATGCCTTCACGACCGTTGGCACTTTTTAAAGGAATTATTCCAATCTACCCATTGGACAGAATCAATCAAGGTGATCTCGAGTTGTTGATTAAATAGTGAAGAAAGCCCGTCAATCCCGCTTGCCCATACAATCAGGATTTTGAGTTTCCATAAGTAGAATCTTCCAAGTTTACTTGCTTTTCAAGAGATCATTCAAATTGGAATAGAATCCAATAAGAATAATCAATCATGTTGATGTAGTATCGAGCCATAAGGTCTTTAATAAACCATACGAATCAAATCCTCAAAGGTATTCCGTCATTTGGATAGCTCTTCATTCTTCGTCTGGAACCGTTAGTGGGGACAGACTTTAAGACTTGAGTCTACCAATCTTCAGATTTTGACACGAGAGTCTTAAGTATTTCAGACTTTAACACTTGAGTCGGAAGTTTTCGATTAGATTGATGGAAATGTTTTGTCGCTTCAAAATAATAAAGGAGTTTTCTCCAACACGTGCGTGCCGCCGCCGCGCGAGCGCTGTCCACGCCTATTCACCCTTCTCGCCCCCTCACGCCATCTAGCCACTTATGCTTGTGCTTCCAGGTGACAGTTCAGCCACCATGAGTGGCTGAGGAAGCCGCTAGAGCCACCAGTTGTCTCACTGAGCTGTCCACTTGCCTTTGCCGGTCTTGCTGTGCCTAACCGAGCTTGTTTCTTCCATATTTCAGCACCAAACGAGAGAGCACAAGTTGTGAGTTTCCAGCAACTTCTAGGCCCGTTTTTGAGTGGTCCTGGGCCTCGAAACCTACACCCACCTTGGAGAAAGTCGGGCCCCGTCACATTCCCGTCGCATTGAACCGAGCGGTTCGATTAACAAGTGAGTTTAACTCACTAAACCTCGCTTAGTAGGTTAATGATGTTTAAGGGGTAATTAATTTAAGTTAAGCATGGTTATGTGGTTAGATTAGACTAGATTAGTGAATATTAGTTAATTTCAATGCGTGTTAGACAAATGGTTAGTGTAATTACCATGGACGTAAGTTCTAGTATTTATTGCATGAACCTCGGGAATTTTCCGGGTCTGTCTCGGTGTCCAATTAGGCATTACGGGCCTAAATTATTTAATTTATTATTTATTTTCCGAATATTAAATCAGGATAGTCGGTGATCGGAATTTCATGCTGATTTTAGTGGTACTTTCTGTTTATTTAATTGAGTGCCTGATTGTGCAAATTGAGTGAATTTAGTGGTTGGGGTATTTATTACAGAAAATTTATAAAGTTGGTAATTGAGTATGATAAAAGATGAGAAATAAAGTGGTAATACATGGCTCGGAGACTAGAGTGTCGTCCTGGAGAATGCATGTGACTCGTTGATTATATATATCACCTGTGAATGGCATGTGGCTCGTGATTAGTACGCCACCTTAAAGAATGCACGTGGCTCGTTGGTTAAGTACGTTGCCTTAAAGAATGTATGAGGCTTGGTGATTAGACATGTCGCCTTAGAGAATGCATGTGGCTCGGTGAATAAGTATATATATTATCTTGGAAAATGAATAGTATCAACCACGGTGACCGGGAATGGTTTGGTTGACATGTAATTGACTAGGTCAATTGTTAAATAATTTGATCTGATTGAATGAAGTGATGTGCTTTGTATATATTTGAAATATACTGACTTGCAAGAAGGAAACAGAGGCCAAGGTAAGTCCTCAAACCCCTATTATGCTTAGGCAGCCCTTATGGCATATTGACTTCCTAATCGAGTCTTAGTGGGGTAGAACTTGCTAAGACGTAATCTCATTGCTTATTGTATAACCAATTTTAGGCCCCTAGATGGCAGCACCTCCACCTCCAGTACCTCCTCCCAAACAGTTTGATATCCCTGAAGAGATCACTGAGATAGGACTTCACTTCCCGATACACCCCTACCCGGAAGGTTTAGAATATTTACTGGTGAAATCGACTGTTTGGGTCGATGTGGGCAGAGACAGCCTAGTGCCCCATGAGTATAGATCATGGTATCGAGTACCATGATGGGAGAAGAGGGTCCTGTGCTGGAAGGTGATGTGCCTTTGTTCGTCTTAGAGGTAGCTTTTGGAGAAGGGACGGCAAATCCCAAGGACGGAGCAGTGGTAGATGCCAAGGACCCCAAGCTTGAGAGTGACCCTGATACTCCCATATACTCGGTTGTGGATTCAACCGGGATTGAAGGGGAAGGAGAGGTTGTCGAGCAAGAGGAGGAACTAGAGGAGGATCAGGGGATGGAAGACCTCAGAGAGGAGCTAGAAGAAGAAGAGGAAGAACTGGAGGAAGAATCGGAGGAGGATTTACATGACGATCCGGAGTATGACCCGGATGAGGATTGAGATCTCTCCAATTTTGGCAACCCCGTGTATATATAGATATGTGATAGATCAAACTTTCGTGAATAGTATTGTAATATATACTGTAAGGTTTGCTTGTATAAAGGTGTGGTTATGGTTTTCCAGATGTGAAAAATATGGCCTACTTTTATATCCCATTATTTTATTGTCTAAGGATTTTTAAATTGCTTCCGCATGCGTAAATAAACAAATGGGTCGGCGACCTTCCTAGGACGCCGCTAATTAATCAACCAGGTAAGGGATGGGTGTGCATCGAAGGATCGGGACGTGACACTTGAGGCCGGTGAGGTCGACCCTCACTAGTCATGGCCTTTGGCTAGTTGCTAGAGGTTGGGTGACCAGCCAAAGCAAAAAAAAAAAAAAAAAAAAAAATACTTTAAAAATTCAAAAATAGTATTAATAAAATCTGTCTACATGAGCGTCGGTGTCCGCGTTAACAAATTTCGGCCAAAATTGGCTAGATGAACTCAATTGGCAAAAAGCGAAATGGTTTATGATTCGATTGACAAAGTCGAAAGGTTTATGACTAAATTGACAAAAGTGTAATAGATTTAGGATTTTTTGAACAATATTCCTATTAAGATCGTTAAATTTGGGCTGGCTTAGACCGTAGGAAGTTTGGGCTAGTTTGAATGAGGTGAATTTGGGTTGAGGCTTGTCATAAGTGAGTTTGGGCCTTCTCTTGTTTCGGCAAATTGGACATCGCTTGATCCTTTTCCCAAAAGGCTTGCTCTTATAGCCTATCTTCTGTCCGTGAGCTCATATTTGTGTGATTAAGCTTCTGTCCTCATCTAGACCAGGCTTAAGGGCCCAACTCGAGTCCTATTTTCAAACGAAAAGATTTTTTTAAAAGAATTAAAACAAATTTAAAATTTTTACAAATAATTTATTTTTTCTAAAGGTTTTTATAAAAATCCTAAATAATAGTTTTCTCTTAAAATGCATGAAAATTCATGACAAAAATATTGTGCTCAAAATCGAGCAAACTCTTAGGTTTTCATCATACAATTTGAGTGTGCTTAAAGACAAATGCTAGGTCCCCATTTGTGTCTTTCCATTTCGACTATTATGTGATTGTGCGAATCTAAGATGTTAATTCTGGTTTGCCTTTGGCTTAATTAGAAATGATATTTTTTCTTAATTCTTAGTGTTAGATTCTTGCTTTGCGTTGCAATTTATTTAATGTTTCATTGGTTGCTGATTGTTATTTTAATCGTGATCACTTCATATGTTAGTGGATAAACATAAAATCAATGCAAACCGCCTAACAATCAACTTCTTGAAATGAATAAGATTAGGTGCCAAAAGAGCACTAGATTATTAATTAATGTAATCAAGTCCTAGCCCTCGATACTTTGGTGGCATAGGAAGTGAGGCATATTCACATGCCCTCGATATTCACATGCCTTGCTTGATTTCTAGCTAACCCTAATAGGCATGTGACGACTTCGATTAGAAAATCCATACAACATCACTTTGAGGTTAAAACTCGAGGTATGAGCTTGAGAAAACCCGCACCTAGACAAGGGTGGTAGGCTCGCTTTTAGACAATACCTCTAAATCAGGGTAGGTACACTAGAAGTGCTAAAAGTTGTATACGGCGCTCATTTTGGTACAAAAAGTTTATTTTGGATCACTTAAGTGTCAACAAATTTGAAAAACGATCATTTCAATGCCAAGACCGATCTAATTGGTTGGAAATTCGACGTGACATTTTTTTATTAATTTTTGAAGGCGACGTGGCTCGTTAAACAAGTATAGTCAGCATCCAATCCCCAAAACGACGCCGTTTGGTGTCTTTCCCCAAGGAAGAACCCTAAATCCCCAAATTGTGAGAGAGAGAGAGAGAGAGAGAGAGAGAGAGAGAGAGAGAAGGCATGGGCTTCCTCCTCGTCTTCTTCCCCGAAGAACAATAACGTCGTTTCTTAAGGAAGATGGAAAACGATGTCATTTAAAAGCCACTACAACTTTTTTTTTTTTTAAAGATATAAAAGCCACGTAATTAATTTGGCTAGAATCTCTCGCCAGTGGCACCAAAGCGATTGTTTTTCTCTAATTTGGCACTTAAGTGATCCAACGGAAACTTTTGGCACCAAAGTGAGCACCGTACACAACTTTTTGCACTTCTAATGTACTCCCCCTTAAAATCTATCATCCCTTGCCCTTTGGATAGAAAAGGGTAGGTCGCGACCAGTCTGCATTAAACACAGTTCACCTCGATAAAGGTCACGACAATTAAATATGCAATTTAGGGAAGTACCTTGATGGAGCCTTTGACTCCAACAGCGACAAGGGTCACAGTGGCAATGGTATGGTCTTCTCGGTGAGGTTGTTTAGACGCAACAGGAACTGGATGCAGGGGCTTGCCGAGACTATAGTGATGCTTTGGTGGTACTAGTACAACTACACTGGAATCACTAGCTTCGCAGAGGGAGGCTCAGAGCTATTGTTACTCACTTGAAAACCTACAGGGATTTGGTTAGATATCATTAATTGCTGCAGGAAAGCTTGTTGGTGCGGGGGCGTTGCAACCTGTTGAGGTGTTGCAGGAGTTGCCGTGGCCGAAGAGAGCTCGCCGGGTAATCTGGACATGACGACTAGGACTGGCACACGCTTAGAGGCTGCTGGAGGACCACTAGGCTAATTGGCACTGTTAAACCTGGTGGCTGGTGGTCGTGGAGTGCAACAACAGGGCAAAAGTGAAGGCGGAGCATAGCAATGGTGGTGAGACTAGGTGACGGAGACACACGAGGGAAGCAACAGCAATGGCTTCATTCTTTCTCTTGATTGTATGTGGAAGCTACTCTATTTTGTAATAAAGCTTTGTTAGCATAACCGTCTTTGGGTTATTGTGAGAATACCTACTTATTGTGAATTATAAATTTTTAAAAGAGTGAGCTCTACAATAAGTTATAACTATTTGTTATTTTAACTTTTGTGGTCGAGAATAGACTTTTATTCTCATAGTAAATTAAAGATTATCATACATTATTTCTCTTATAATATTGCCTTTGTTCTATTTTCTCTAACGTCCAACTTGAGAGAGAATTTATAAGCAAAGAACGAGCTTTATCTTTGATAGTCAATTCTTAATTTGGACCAAAAGTGTATCTCTATTTATCTAAACCAGGAAATGAAAATATCGCTCTCTTATTCCTATGTAACAAGAATTACATGATATAAAACATTATCACTTCCAATTCTGATCACAAGATCGACTTTCCTAGTTTAGACACCCCTTGTGCAATTTTCCATTACCATCATAAAATAGTGAGAAAATTCCAAATAAATGCCCGAAGTAGACCTTGTGTCAAATAAGCACTTCAAGTGACAGTATTAGTCTCAAATATGGGCCCGAAGTGGCCATGGTAGTTTCCAATAAGGGCTTGACTTCTCTGGTTGGTAGTCGGCTAAATATTCTAGCCAATTAAGGGCATTTTCATCCAAATACAATTTTAATTTTAAATTTTTTTATTGTTGGCAGTCGTTAGCGAGGGCCGACAAGGGCTCGACGAGCACTGCTGATTGTAAACAATGCCACTCTCGCCAGATCTAGCGAGGGTCGTCCTTGCCTAGGGTCGGCAAAGGCTTGGCGACCCTCGTCGGTTGCAAGCGAGGCTACCCTCACCTAGAATTGGCAAGTCCGGCCTCACCCAAGGTGAGGGATGCCTCGCCCAAGTAAGGCCATCCCTAGCCAGCAAGGCAACACTCACCAGATTAGGCAAGGGCGACCCTTGCCTAGCCCTCTCGGGACATTGTTGGTGGCCAACTGGCCACCAATGAGAAAGGAAGGAAAAACTAGAAAAAGAAAGGAAAAAAAATTCAAAACAATAAGGTAAAGGACGAAAATGTCCTTGACCGGTAGGAAAAAGCCGGAAAGCTAGGCTTTTATTTGAGAAAATGATAACACTTCCAATTCTTATTTGAAATGAGATCCACCTCATACCTTTATTTAGAATTTTCCCTAAATTAATGGGCCTAACCGAATTTTATAGTCTATTGGCTTAATCCAATTAAGCTCAGAGTCTCCTTGCTCGTTCAATTCAATTATAATACAATTTATGTAGGCTTATTTCTATTAAAAAAACTCCTAAAATGCTAGTGCAAATTACAAATGTTTTTTTAGAGGTTGGAGCCGACCCCTAATTTTCTATTCAACAAATGACTAAATGAGATTGTCAAAATTTAGATGTTGATAATAGAAAAAAAAAATTAAATGTTTAAAAATTTATACCGCAAGATTGCACATATTTTGGCAATATATGTTTGAAATATATATATTTTTTTTTGTAATACATATAGCCTATATTGAATTACCTAAAGGCTGAATATGTAAGTCGATGAAAAGATTATTGCATCTAAATTAGAAAAGAAAAAAGCAAAGAAAAATTCCATGATTGAGCATATTTTGGTACTAAATGTTTAAACATGATTGTTTATGCATTATATATAGGCTAAAACTTTAAATTGATAAAATCGTGCTATAAATATATCTTTGGTAACGAGATAGGGAAGTCATTGCTCATAAACTCCGTGGAAATACATTAAGCATCACACAACCCAGCTACAACCAACTATAAAGAGGACCTATACCCTTAATCAAATTCGCCAATTACTTGACCTCGTCCAATAATTGCGCCTCACTTCCAGGTGCCCTCGGAGCAAAAGATGCTAGGTCCATAAGTGGATTTGACCATTTGGAATAGCAGGGGAAGTTGTAGTACTACGAATAAAGCCACAGGGAGAGAGGTCAGCAAAGCAATGGGAATAATAACCCACTCCAGTCTCTTGTCCAGCACAATTATGAGTGTTGAAGCAAAGGCCACCAGCATGAAAGCCAAGGAGAGGAAAAGCAACAAAAGGCCCATTATGATCTTCTTAGGCAACGAGTCAAGAAAGTCTTGTGGCTCATACCGCGAAGTTAAGATTGCTAGGAATAATAGGATGGCCATCACAGAAGAGAGCAAACCTAATGCATCCGAAATTGCGAAAACTAAGAGAGAGTCCTGCCCTAACAACAATGGGAGTCCAGTATTGCCATTATTGCTTCCTGGTACAGTGAAAGCAGCAGCGAACAATACTGTCGCAATTAGAGTTGAGATGAGCATACACGAATTTGCTGTGTCCCCAACCCACTTCTTTCCAGTATGAAGCAACTTTTCGTGCTCATCCACAAAGGCTTGCCAGAATGTTTTCTGCTTATATTTGGCGGTTCTCAGGTGAGGGGTAACCCAACTTTCCACGGCCTATGCATAAAAGTCACAAACATGAGTTACTGAATAAATTATTGTAAATTAAAAAAAAAAAAATGACAAAGGAACATCTCAAGGAGATTTACATAGAGGTTAAGTCCACCTCTGCTGGCAGAATGTCAAGGGTCAACTTCTGTGCTTCGATGATGATTTCGTGTTTCAATATAGTCAAATAATATATGCATGGAAAGTACTATGTTTCTAATTTCCAATGAATCAAGTTTCATCCCGTTCGGAATCTTCTTTAGGAATTTATGGAAAACAATATTAAGAGTTGGTGAGGAAATCCGAGAATGTGTCCTTCAGTATCTCTATGTGTTTTTTTGAGGCCCATGCATTATGTTTTGTCTCTATAGTTGTTTTATTCAATAGTCTATTTTAGTATTATGATTTGTCTAGGGGTTGATGGTCTTTTCTTGGGAAATTAAAGGTTTGTATGCTGGGATTTGTCTATACTCGTAAGGCTGTTCAAGTTATAAATCTATATGAACCCCTCCAAGGCTTTGCTGAGGGCAAGTGAGTGTTTTGTGAATTTTTGGAACTAAACTTTTGTATTAGATTTTCGTTAACTACGCATCTCTTTGGTTGACTCCATTGAGAGGTGAGTTACAAACTTTGGACCCCAAGAAATATTCCTTTAACTACCCTTTATATGCACTATCCTAAAGTGGATTCCTTAGGTGGTGAGCATTTATTCTATCATGTGCTGTCTCCTGAAGTGGATTCCTTAAGTGGTGAGAATTTCTGATGTCGCATTTGTGCTACCTTCTAAAACTCTTAAACCCTCTGGTATGGCTGGTTGTCTTCTCTGTGCACTTAATGGTGACCATCGTGATGTCAAACTGGAAGATTAGAGAAGACAAGTGCAAAAACTCCAAGAACAATTAGAGAAATCTCACTTGTTGAGATGTGACTATCCCTGTTATGACCGTGAAGAAGAAGACAAACAAAGAAGAGACTTATCCTTCACTTAATGTTTGTTCCAACACATCTAATGAAGAGGCTCGTTGATGCCATGTTCGCATGAATCATACTTCTTATGATTTCAATGTCAAAGTCGACATCTCTAAAGACTACAATTGGCTTGAGACCATTGGAAAAAGCTTTTGGTTACAAGAAACTTTCCGAGAATCAAGAACATGAAGCAAGGAAGGAGATCCCAATTAGGTTGTGTCCTTCATTTGACGACACCTATGAGGCTACGTTCGATGTTTTTAATAATATTTGGGTTTTCAAGTTCGACAATACTCCAATTTTGTGCTTAGTGCTTTTATTCCAACCATAACAGCCTATCGAATGAGTCCTAGAAAGTGGATCTCTTCTAGGCGTGTTGGAAAAGTCCTTCCAAATATTGATGGTTCTTGTTGAGTTTTAAATAGAGTTGATGAAAATGCTCACAAGATCTAATGGCTCGATAATTATGGAGTCTCAACAACTTTCGACGTCGTTAATTTTCCTCTGTACCTAGACAATGAGAATGAGACAGACTTTGGGACAAGTCTCTTCGTCAATCTGGGGAGATCGATAAAGGAACAAAGCAAGGAGATTAAGACTTATTCAATGCTTAATGTAAAATTCTTTAGAGGTTAAGGGTATGCATGATAAAATTTCTATTTCTCTATTTCTCTGTTTTTCTATTTCTCGAAATAGGTTTAGAATATAAATCCGTTTGGTGATGGAATTTTGTTTTTTTTTTAAATTATTTCTAAAATAGAAAAACGAAATATGTTTCCTAAATAATGAGGCGTTTCTCCAAGATTTATACTACTAAATTACCCATTTCATATCTCATTTCTGAAAATTCACGACTAAAGGGCACAACTCAAGTTTCAAATTTTATGTAATTATCATCATTTACTTTCCTTGGATCAAGAATCCTCTCTCTCTCTCTCTCTCTCTCTCTCTCTCTCTCTCTCTCTCTCTCTCTATTTATTAACTAATAGAAGGTCTAAAGTTCTCTACATCGCTTTCCTCACTTCTTCTTCTTCACCCAATTTTTATTAATTGTGGGAGCAAATTTTGTGTCACCGGACCAAAATGGGAAGTGCGCCTTTAAAATGCTCTAATGGACCAATCAAGATGCGTCAATATTGGCTCGAACATTGCCATATACTATAAGAAAAAAGTTTTTATGTATATTCTCGAGATAATCCAAATAAAGTTCTATCCATCATGTTTTGAGAAATTTGTCAAGAAGACATGATAATCATCATTAAGTGCGGCTATCAAATGGATGGAAAGAAAGGCACTTACCTTAAACCATTGGAGTTCTCTTTGCAATTGAAAAGCTTCTCCGGAGATATTAGTTACAGAACTGGAATCAGGGTTGTACTTTGTAGCAGCATTCATCATTTCGAATGATTCTTCCGGTGTAGGCGCTGGAACTAATGACAACCTATCCGTGGAGCTTACCTTCAAAAAGAGTCCGAGAGTCCTTTCACGGCGAGTTTCCACAGCTAGTGTAACGAATGTAGCGTCCAAAGGGGAAATCCAAATAAGCTCCGGGAAAAATTGAATGCATAGCTTCAGGAGTTCACTGATGCCTTTGAGTGCAGCTTGACCAAGCAGATCCCTGTCTCGGAAAAATTGGGTGATCTCGGTGGTTTTCTTAGAAGAAAGCGCGATGCAAATTTGTTTTGCCAACTCGATGGCTGCCACGTGTCTTAGCTTCACTTCGTGAATCCTCTCTATTGTAGGAACTACAAAATGTTTAAAAAATAGAGAGAAAATGAAAATGAATAAAATGTTCTCCTGCTTTGCATCCCAAATTTTTCTATAGCCACATAATTGCATCTAATAGCTGTTTACAACTTGTCATATATTCTCACAAAAAAAATTGCATACATAGAATCATCTTATATAATATCACTTAAATGTATAAAAAAATTGTCCAAAAAAAATCCTAAATCTATTGTACGGCGGCCAATTCAATCCTAAATGTGTCAATTTAGTCCTAAACCTTTTAATTATACCAATTCGATTATAAATCTTTTTGATGATTTACCAATTTAGTCATAAACCTTTTATTAAATTATCAATGTAATCATTTCAATTAATTTTGATCGAAAATTACTCACATGATAGCTTAGTTAACATCAGCTGTCTAACATAGTTCAGCTAGCATTGACGTGGATAATTTTATCATTTTTTAAAATATTCGATTTTATTTTTGCTTTCTTTTCTTCTTTCTTGTGCTGGTGACAGCACCGGCCACTAGCTAAGGGTTGGTGACCCTTGTCAGCCCTTGGGTGATCATAGGCAAGGGTTGCCAAATTTGGTGAGCGCTTGCATGGGTTCATCCTCACCCAGATTTTGTGAGGACCGTGACCCTTCCCTGGGCCAACAAGAACTTTGTGGCCCTTACCTAGTGGCTTGTAGCCTTGTCGACACTTCAAAGAGAAAATTCTTAAAAAAAAGAAAAGAAAAGAATTAATAAAATCAATCAAAATAATTCAAAAAATTCAAAAATAGTCCATATCAGTGCCGACTATACCATGTAGTATGACTGACATTGACTTAACTATCATGTCAGAAATCTTCGGTCAAAATTTACCAAAAAAACTATATCGGCAATTCATTAAAAGATTTAAAACTAATTTGAAGAAACTTTAAATGGTTTAGGAATAAATTGGGAAATTGAATTGAATTGGCTACCGTAGAATAGGTTTAAGATAATTGTCCCTTTTAATGTATCTAGCAGCTCGTTGTATAAAACAAAAAAATCACATTGGCCGTATGATTGTTTGTGTTGTTATTTATGCTCCTTGCAAGAAGAATTTTTTTCTCTGTTTCATCTATCTCTAATAAATTCGAAACTTTCACATGAAGCCACACAATGGCATGTCACATTCGAGTTTGCTTGTTGCACCAAAATGACACTGTAAAGTTAACTCCACACTATTTTATTTTGCGACACTGTACTTCTGTTTCCTTTTTGTTCTTTGACCAAAAAAAAAAAAAAAAAATAGGGACATTTCGGGTGCATAAAAAAGTGGGTGAAGATGACAAGATGAGGGCAAAAGTTATGAAAAAGTTTTGGGAACTATTGGGATTTTTCTATTGAACAGGTGGTATTCGGGCTAGAGTGCTCCACCACCTTGAGTAATCTTAAGAGCGCGCCGCCCCCTATAGGGCTGGCATATTCAGGATTTTATTTTTGGATTGCTCCAAACTAACAAGTCTTGAATACAGTATCACTAGAAAATAAGGTAACTCCCTTGCGATTGCTTATCTAGCCTACGGTTTGTGGGTATAGGATTTGTACCTTGGGGTGGAATTACGGGAGAAACAGTTTCGTTGAGCCCAAGAAATTTGCTCCCACGAAAATCTTCTATTACGAGCCCTCCCAAACATATTATTTTGATTTCCCTACCTGCTTTCCTCCCCCTATTCCTATTCTTCACACCTTTTCAAAGTTCGCATAAAAAGTGTAAATTTACTAAATTAAATGCGTTTCAACGATAAGCTCGTGCCTTCATCTACTGTGGTCTTAGTTTATGGGGAATGACACTAGGGGCTTGCCCCCGGTCCTATGCCCAATTCCTGCATTCTCTCAACATTTTGTGTCATGTCGTAGAAAGAAAATAATGTTTAGGCTTAGGCACTTCGCCCATAAGGGAGGAAACAGATGCATATGAATTCGCCTTTTTTTTTTTTTTTTTTTTTTTTTTTTTCCTGAAAGATTAACGTGCTTGATAAAGAAAGATGAAGCCGATTTCACCAATCAAGATTGAAGGAGAAGTCCTAGGTTGGCATAACTCTTATTCAATATCTTCTGCTTGGACCAATTAGCCATTCGGATGTGTTAAGTTTAACATCCAATCTCGCCCCAATTTGCAATTTCAAGGATTCTTTTTTCTAGTTTTATTTTAATTACGTGCCTCTTGTGATTAGAACTGGCTGAATGTGTGAAATCTTTCAAAACATACAACTATTGGCTAGGGAATATATAAGGTTGGTTGAGTTTGAATAATTTTTTAAAGGATTTTTATTAGGTTAACTGTCAATGTAAAATAAATAAATTACACATACATCTTTGGATGGTTGGCATTTGGCAAAATTTAGTTACAAAACTAATTTCAAGATACACATATCACTCATCCAATGATGAATGTGTAAGGATTTTTCCATATAGGCACTGGATCAAATTAAATCATTTTTTGTAATTATGGCAAATAAATCAAGTAGGAACTTTTTTCTACTTATAAAAGAAGTAAAAAACAAACAAGTCAGAGACTTTGGTTGGAAAGAAAGATAGACAGAGACAAAGACAGAGTCTTCATAAAATGGAAACGTACCTAGAATTTTGGCAGCACTCCAAAGTGATGTTGCAAGACGTTGAAATGCTACGATGAGGTCGCAAAGAGAACTAGGTCAGTAGATGTGAAATCATTGTGTGTGTACATGGAATGAAGCGCTTTACTACGTAGATAATACTTACTGGCGTCGTGACAGTTTTAATGCTTGATAGACACGGATATCAAAACAATTAGTAGTCACGTTCATATGGGTCAATGGTGGGGATTGTAAGTGACCCGCTATAGAGATATGGATGAGGATGAAGAAGGACCCCAATTATAGTAGCTCCGCTTCGTTTTGCGGCTCCTCCCATATTATTTGCGTCATAAATGGTTCATTATATTGTCCATTAAGTGAGTTATACAATACTTATGCCCTTTGTTGAATAATTTGTTGTTCCCAGGTGATTGCTGATCCATAAAGTAGTTTGGTCATTATTTTAGCAAAATTAGGTCAGAAACCAGAATATATCCTACAAAGAGGCAATCATTTTCGGTTTCCTTTACTAGTA
The DNA here is from genome assembly GCA_014182555.1 of Eucalyptus erythrocorys. Taxonomy (NCBI): domain Eukaryota; kingdom Viridiplantae; phylum Streptophyta; class Magnoliopsida; order Myrtales; family Myrtaceae; genus Eucalyptus; species Eucalyptus erythrocorys. Next base: position 41,438,681 of record CM024599.1, on the reverse strand, counting down.
GGGAAGGAATCAATCTAAGAAAATAAAAGATCTAGGAAGGTCATTGAATTAGATAATGCCCGACTGTAGAAATGCATACCCACCCGGATTTGCTGAGGTTTGCATAATCCTCGAATTTTCATCTGTTGGCTTGTAGGTCAGGTCCACCGGAATCCCTTCAGTTCAAATACAAAAGAGCATGTGATGAGGCAGGTATTATCTAATTGAAGGGAATCAGAAATGAAGGGAAGTACCGACATTTGTATATCAATGCTTCCCAAACATTGAGCCTGTTTCCGCTGAGGAAGTGAGACTGCATCCTCGCCAACACGCCCAGTATGGTGTAGTCTGTCTCCCTTGGGCCTTTCATGAGAAGGAAGCGAGGGTATCGCTCAACTAGATAAAGGACAATATCTATCCGAGTTGGCCAGCAAAGTTGATCAGGAAAACAAGCTTAGTCTAGAAAGTAAGAGAAAAAAAACAGATGGAATTGAGATAAAGAGTGATCTTACCATGATGACCTGCGTATGTGAGACCTATAATGGATTCAATTGCATGGGGACTGCTGAAGGGATGACCTGGCTCCTCATCTGTTGTATTTTGCGCCAGGAACCAGGCAATCTCCTTATGCATAGATGCTTCTTGAGTAGATATACTGAAAGGAACACGGCCTTCCTTATCTGGAATTTGCGTCAATGTAGGATTACTTTTAACTAATGTCGTGACCATCCTTATCCTTCCACATAGGGTGGCATTGTGGAGGGCTGTGCGGCCATCACAATCTTCTGCTTTGAGCACATCCAGACGTTGAGACAAGAGCTTAACCATGTTCTCAACAAATTGGTCTTGTGCATTCAAAGCCGCTATGTGAAGTACTGTTTCGGATCTGCTTGTTATAATAGCAGTCTCCGAAGCAGGATCTTGTTGAAAAAAGCTTTTAGCAAATTCCCAATCACCCTCAAATGCAGCTCGCAACAATGGTCGGTAACGGAGTCCATCCAATACATCTTCCGATATTCCTGCAAAATGGACTAACTTTTCGGACCATTTTGTTGATACTTTTTCCTTGCAGAAATTGAAAAGTGTCTGAGAGAAGAACAAATAAATCCAGATCCGCCCCAAAATATAAATTTCGCAATGAATTCACTCTTTCGAAATATAACGCACCTGGAGCACCTCCAGATCGAGAAGGAGAAGGAGTTGGCGTTGACCCAACAGGAATGCGAACATCTTCAATACATGTAGGAGAGAGAGTGAGCGCAAAATCCTTGTCGTACTGATTTTTTTCACCTTTTTCTTAGCCAAGGTCTGGGTTATGTGTGCTCGATGACAAGGCAAAGAAAAAGAACCATGACAAAATACACATTCCGGTATATTCTAAGACAACATCGCTTATACCATTTTCTTTTTCTTGGTTGAAACTTGAACATGTACCTGCCGGTGGTTCTGGATGATTTGAGTTCCCTTGTTGTTCGCTTGGTTGCGTCGCCATTGGGTTGCTCTCCTGGTCAGTCTTTCAACGGCAAAGTAAATGGAGAATGCAAAAGAGACTTTCTACTTTCTTGTTGATCTTATGCAATTTATGAATCGGATGTTGATCTTAACTTCTCCGAAATCGTTACAGCAGCTAAGAAATTGTTTAGATTTTATGCTTATTCAACTCATCGATAAAGACAAATGAGAACAGGAGACGAATGGCAAATCTTGTTTTGTTTTTGATTGATGGATCCCATTCGTTGGCCAAAAAGAACTTATTTTGTTGACTTGAATACTAGAATGCTCCCGGTCTGCGCAGCTGGTTTCGTTTCATATATTTTCACGATATACCATATGGTTGACGTTGACGAGAAGTCGTCGGTGATGGAGGGAGGCAATTTTGCGAGTTCACTCGTGTTGACTGGGTCTACCTTCATGTGGGGCCCAATTAGCATTAGATAAAACCAAAAAGGACGAAAAGTCAAAAAGTGAAAAGAAAAAGAAGAAAGTGAGTGCTTCGTGCTAGTAATGCGCCCAAAAAGTGAGGAAAGAGGGAAAAAAACAGAAACTACCGAAACAGTATAGAAAAGAAGAAAAGAAAAGAGCTGCAACTTTATGATCTCAATTCGAAGGCCAAACGTTGACGAAATTGGCTCAAATTTGAATATGTCGTTCGTGACACCAAGAGCTATGAGTTGATGATTTTTGGTTTTTGAGAACTGCCTCCAAATTCTTCTTTTGCGATTAGGATTTTCTAGACTCATTTATGTTTATTCACATATGTGGTGATGAAATGAGCTTGTAATGTTTATGTGGAGACTTTAATGTGTGATTAGAAAAGAATACTTTATGAATCCTGCTATTCTTGATGATTACTGGATGTTTTTGGGTGGTCTATGGTTTTTTGCGCATTGGATTTTTCATGTTAAATCCTTGGTGTTGTTTTTTACTTTTTTTACTCACCATTTCGCAGATTGTGAGGTTATATATTGCTGGTTATTGCTGGGGGTTAAGAGAATTTCAGTTGATTTAGTTTCGGGGGAGAAATTGATCCTGGATTGGGTTTAGTTTTGTGATGAATTGTGTCACTGGGTTCTCCTCAACAAAGTGTTATCTAGAGTTGAGATTCTAGTTATTAATGGAGGAAACTAACAGCACAATGTTTAAGTTAAATGCTTTGAATTATTCTATTTGGAAGTCTTGGATGGAAGACATGTTATATTGCAAAAACTTGTTTGATTCGGTTGAGGCTGATGAAGCTGAAGGAGATAAGGAAAACAAAGAATGGGAGAGAATGAATTGGAGAATGGTTGGGTTTATTCGGCAATGCATTGATGATAGTGTGTTTCATCATGTTGCTCAAGAAACGAAGATGAATTCTTTGTGGAAGAAATTACAAGATCTCTACGAGAGGAAAACTCTATAAAATAAAGCTCTTCTAGTTAAATGACTTGTGAATTTGAGATACAAGGAGGGGAGTGGCATGTCGGAACATTTGAGTGAATTTCAAGATGTTGTAAATCAATTGACAAATCTTGACATTGATGTTGGTGATGAATTGTAAGTATGCTTATTACTTGGTACTCTTCCTGATAGTTAGGACACCTTGATTGGGATGTTAAATAATTCGACTCCATATGATGTGCTTTCGATGAGTATGGTTGAAGAAAACTTGTTCAATGAAAAAATAAGAAGAAAGAGCTTGAATTATACTTCTACATTGGATGCTCTTCTCATAGAAAATAGGGCAATAAGTTAATTAAGAAGGTTTCAAAGAAATGATAGCTGGGGCAAGTCATGAGGACGGTCGAAATCAAGACCGATGAGAAGTGTTACAATTGCGGCAAGATGAGACAATATGCAAAATAGTGTTAGTTGCCAAAGAGAGATAAATCTCATGATATAAATGGAGATAAAAAGAAAGAAGATAAACAAGCTATGACGGCAATTGTATCCGATGGCAATATTGTGTCTGTATGTGACTATAGATCTATAAACCTTACATGCCAAGACTCTATGTGGGTTGTTGATTCCGCAGCTTCTTTTTATGTCACCTCACAGCATGATTACTTTGCCTTTTATTGTGGCGGTGATTTTAGTTGTGTTAGGATAGGAAATAGTGGTGTTTCCAAGGTTGTCGGCATGGGAGATGTTTATTTGGAAACCGGTGTTGGATGTAATTTCCTTTTAAAAAATGTGAGATACGTTTTGGATATTTGACTTCCCTTGATCTCCACATGTGCCTTAGATGATGGCAAATTGAAGTTGACTAAAGATTCCATGGTAGTGGCAAGGGGTAAGAAGACAGGCTCTCTTTACACCATGTAAGCTAAATTGATTAAAGAAGAGGTCAATGTAGTGGAGGATTCCTCCATTGATTTATGGCATATGAGGCTTAGCCATTTTAGTGAAAGAGGGCTTGACACTCTTACTAGGAAGAATCTTCTATCATTGAAAGAGAGAAATTTGAAGGAATACACTCATTGCCTTATGGGTAAGCAACATAGATCCTCATTTCATAGTTCATCTCTTCACACAAAATCAAACGAATTTGATTTAGTTCACACTAATATTTGTTGTATGGATGCTAGAACTCTTGGAGGTGTATTATATTTTATGACATTTATTGATGATTGCTTTAGAAAAATATGGGCTGTTGCTTTGAAATCTAAAGATCAAGTACCCATGGCCTTCAAACAATATGGGATTCGATTGCGAATAAAGTCATTAGAAGCCGAGATGTGATGTTCTTTGAGTATCAAACTATTAAAGACATCGACAAGGTAGAGAGATCAAAGACTATAGCTTAACATTCAGTTAATTTCAACCCAAATCCTCCTACCATGAGGGAGAAGTGCATGGAAATCATGAAGATGGTGAATCCTCATAAAATGTTGATTCTTCAGCTGAGAGAGGTGACATAGTTGAGCAAGAGCAACCCGTTGAACCAGTTGAGCCAGTTGAGCAAGAGTAACCTATCTTTTCTCAAGTTAAAAGATCTGAAAGAGAGCGTAAACCTTCTCAAAAATATTTGCTGCATGAGTATGTGTTACTCACTAATGTAGAAGAGCTAGAAACTTATGAAGATGTTATATCATGTGAACAAAACAATGAGTGGCATGAAGCCATGCAAGAGGAACTTAGATCCTTGCATGAGAACCACGCATTTGAATTGGTGAAGCTGTTTAAGCGTAAGAGAACACTCACAAATAAGTGGGTGTGCAAATTAAAGACGAAAAGAAGACAATTTGCAACCATGATACAAGGCTAGGCTTGTTGTGAAGGGCTTTCGTCAAAAGAATGGCATCGACTTTGAAGAGATTTTTTCACTAGTTATAAAGATGTCTTCTATTCGAGTTGTTCTTGGGTTAGCCGCTAGTTTAAATTTAGAAATTGAATAACTTGATGTAAAGATGGCTTTTCTTCATGGAGACCTAGAAGAAAAATATATATGGAGCAATTGGAGGGTTTTAAAGTTGAAGGCAAGGAGTACCTTGTATGTAGATTAAGGAAAAACTTATATAGTCTTAAGCAAGCGCCAAGACAATGGTACATTAAGTTTCAATCATTCATGGAAGAACATGGTTACGGTAAGACTAATTCCGATTCTTGTGTCTTTATGAAAACATTATTGGATTTTTTTTATTCTCCTACTCTATGTGGATAAAATGTTGATCGTTAGGCATGATACTAAGAAAATTAAGAGTTTAAAAAATGAGTCGAGTAAAACTTTTGCAATGAAGGATCTACACCTGGCCAAGCAAATCTTAAGCATGAGAATTACTCATGACAAGAAGAACAAGAAATTTTGGTTATCTCAAAAGAGATATATTGAAAAGGTGTTTGAAAGATTCAACATGAGTATATGTAAACTGACAAGTACTCCACTTGCAAGCCATTTTAAATTGAGTAGTAACGAGTTTCCTTCAAGTGAGAAAGAGAAGGAAGATATGAAGAAAATTTCTTATACATCGAACATGAGTAATTTGATGTGCGCTATGATTTGTACAAGACGATATTGCTCATGTAGTTGGTATTGTGAGTAGATTTCTCTCAAATCCACGTAACGAGCATTAGGCTGCTGTTAAATGGATTTTGAGATATTTTAGAGACACTTTTGCACTTTGCTTGTGTTATGGAATTGTGAAGCCTAAGTCGAGTGGCTACTCGGATGCGGACTATGCCGGTGATGTTGATTCTCGGAAATCCACATCAAGTTACATAATGATTTTTTTGGGGCCAATTATTTCATGGCAATCAAGATCGCAAAAATATATTGCTTTGTCTATAACAAAAGCGGAATATATTGCTATTACCGAATGAGGAAATGAACTTTTATGGATGCAAAAATTCCTACAATAGTTGGGCTTAAAGCAAGAGAAATTTGTTCTATATTGTGATGGCATAAGTACTATCTATCTTAGTAAGAATCTGGTGTTGCATTCAAGATCGAAACATGTTGATATGAAATACCATTGGATTTGAGAGAGTTAGAAGAGAAGCTCTTCCTACTTGAGAAAGTCCACATTGACAATAATGGATCTGACATAATGACAAAGGCATTACCCGTGATGAAGCTTGACGCTTGTAGAAGAAAAGTGGGCATGACAAACCTCCTACATGAGGTGAAAGGGGGAGATTTGTTGGCTGGGTGTTGGTCCACCTTCATGTGGGGCCCACCTAGCATTAAGTATAAGGAAAAAAAAAAAAAAAGGAAGAAAAGTCAAAAAGTAAAAAGAAGAAGAAGAAAGTGAGTGCTTCGTGCAAGTGGTGCGCCCAAAAAGTGTGGAGAGAGAGAGAGAGAGAGAGAGAGAGAACAGAAACTACCGAAGCGAGAGAGAAAAGAAGAAGAAAAGAAGAGGGCTACAAATTTACGGTCCTAATTCGTAGGCCAAACGTTGACGAAATCGACTCAAATTTGAGTATGTTGTTCATAAGATCGAGAGTTATGAGTTGATGAATTGAGCTTATAATGTTTTTGTAGAGACTTTAGTATGTGAGTAAAGAAGAATACTTTGTGTATTTTGCTATTTTTGGTAATTAGTGGATATTTTTGGCGGTCCGTGATTTTTCCCGCATTGGGTTTTTCACATTAAATCCTTAGTGTCGTTATTTACTTTGTTTACTTATCATTTAGCATATTGTGAGGTTAGATATTACTAGTTGTTGCTAGGGGTTAAGAGAATGTCGGTTGATTTAGCTTCGGGGGAGAAATTGATCCTATATTGGGTTTACTTTTGTGGTGAATTGTATCCCTAGGTTATTCCTAACAACTTGTTATAACATTGATTCTATATGTAGATGATGACTGAAGGCTACCCGCCAATAATTTCCGGAGTCCTGCAAATATTATATTTGAACCACTTGACTTGCATTGGAGGAGCGCAAGACATGCGCACCAACATGGAAATTTCTATGATGTTTCTCGGTGACTCCCATATGTGAATTCCACTGGGAAAGTGAAAAAATTGCTTATTAAAATGTACTTGTCTCATTCTCAACCTAACTCTGTTGTGTCTCGTTCTCATATTTTATCTTCTGTGGATAGCATCTTATCATCCCATATTTTATGCTTAGTCAAGTCATCGTCAAAAACAAATGAGAACAGGAGGGTTTGGCAAATTTTCCCATTGATACCATTTCATTGGTCGATGTACGTATATATACAAGAGAAACGATAATCTCGTAATTCTTTTGACATACCAATTCTAAAAACCACATCATAGAATCAATTTCGCATTAAATTTGTCATGCGTGGCCGTTATCGAAACCTTCTCCATTTGGCTTGGGTTTAGCACGAAATTGAATGAGTCGATCATAATTTGTTAAATAACAAATTGAACAAAATCAAAATTTAAGATTCAAATTAAATATTTGCCAAAAGTCCACCAACTATTTTTAAAATCGTGTTGCCGATCAAATTCAAGAACGTGAATAAAGTGTAGTCTCATTACCCATGCAACCTAAGAAAATCACCATATAAGTCATATTTCTATTGTACGGATGTCAATTCAGTCACACACTTTTCAATTTAATCATTAAATCATAAACTTTTTGCAAAATGTAGTTATTCCAAAGAATTTTGATCGGAAACTTTCGACATAGGCGGCAGCAGATCTTACGTGGCATGATTGGTCTTACTTGCCTCGAGAGAGGGTCCTCCTCACTAGCCACAAGCTAGAGCCACAACGTTTGCACCAAGTCAAAAGGAAAAGAGAAGGGAAGAAAAGAAAAGAAATTCTTTTAAAAATTTGTAAAAAATTGTCAATATTAACAATTTTCAATCAAAATTGACCGTGAGGATTATAGTGATAAATCTTTAAAAGGTTTAGTCAAATCAAAAAGTTTGAAATGGTATTTATACAATAAATTGAGGGCATTTCTAGTAATCATCTCGCTGCAGCCCACCTTTACGTTGAGTTGGACGTCACCTCAATGAGTTGGACATCACCTTGATGAGGGGAACCAAGGATGTCTTTGGTAACCATTCTGTTATCGAAAAAATATTTCTGATCATAAATTATTATGTTTTACTCTATTCTCGGGAACAATTTCTAAGCATTTGAAGGCGTTTGGTAATTATTAAAAATTTCTAATCCAGAATAGAATTATGTTTGGCATCATTCTCGAAATTTCTAATCCAAACCATTTTCTTTTTATTTATAATTTTTTTTTTACTTTTTTCATTTTTTTTCTTATTTTCTTTTCTTTCTCTTCTTCTTCAAGCTTTGGCCGGTCGTTGACCTTAGGATGACTGACAACCGTTTAGAAGAGAGCTGGTGACCTCGTCGAAGCATTGTCGACTCCCGACAAGGTTGCATCCCGTTGGCCTAGCCATCATTGGGTGAGGTGAAGCCTCGCCTAGCCAAGGGGCGGTCGAGTGCTTGGCTAGGCGAGGTTCACTGATGGCGGGGTGAGCCTCGCCCGGCTAGGCAAGGCTCACTAGTTGAGCCTTTGGAAAGTTCATGGGATCTTGCCCAACTGGTCGCTAGCGATTGGAGGCAATGGAAGAGGAAGAGAGAAGGAAGAAGAATGAGAAGAGTAAAAAAAGAGAAAAAGGGGAAAAAAAAAAAGAAATTTGGATTGGCTTCATTTTGGAATTATTCTCGAGAATAAAGAAGCAACTTTTTTTTATTCCTTAATTATGTTCCCAATCTATTTCCAGGAATAAATTTGTTTATGGGAACAAAAAATTTACCAAACGGATTTATATTTCAAATCTATTATGGGAAAAAAAAAATAGAATCGGATACCATTTGACAAGTTATCAAACGCACCCCAACTCATCCATTTGTAAATGAGGAGTATGAGAGTTGTATCTCAATTGATAAGTACCACCAAAGAGACAAAACATGACATAAACTTTCTAGAAATCACATGAAACCAATTAAATGGGACAAACATTTCAAAGGTGATCAAGTAAAAATTACCTCACATAACTTACAGGTTGGGATTAAACTTAAAAGTATATTCAGATGATCTTAACCAGATTCTACTCATAATATAAAGGAAAGTCCAGTTCGTAAATCATAAGTTAACAATGTAATCTTAACATTTATGTCATTTTGATCGGAACTCGCCATTGAGTTGGTTTAGGCTAAATTATCAAGTTGTCCTGGTGAAAAACTGAATTGGTTGCTCTCCTGCTCAGAGTCTTTCAACGACGAAGTAAATGAAGAATGCAAAACAGACTTTCTACTTTCTTGATGATCTTATACAATTTTTAAAACAGATGTTGATCTTGGTTTCTCCGAAATCTTTACAGCAACTGAGAAATTGTTTAGATTTTATGCTTATTTAACTCATCGATACAAATGAGAACAGGAGACGATTCGCAAATCTTGTTTTGCTTTATGAGTGATGGATCCCATTCGTTGGCCAAAAAGAGCTTGCTTTGTTGACTTGAATACTAGTACGCTTCCGGTCTGCGCAGCTGGTTTCGTTTCATATATTTTTACGATATACCATATGGTTAACGTTGACGAGAAGTCGTCGGTGATGGAGAGAGGCAATTTTGCGAGTTCACTTGTTATGACATTGATTCTATATGCAGATGATGACTCAAGGCTACCCGCCAATAACTTCCGGAGTACAGCAAATATTATATTTGAACCACTTGACTTGTATTGGAGGAGCGCAAGACATGCGCACCAACATGGAAATTTCTACGATGTTTCTCGGTGACTCTCATACGTGAATTCCACTGGGAAAGTGAAAAAATTACTTATTAAAATGTACTTGTCTCATTCTCAACCTAACTATGTTGTGTCTCGTTCTCATATTTATCTTCTGTGGATAGCATCTCATCATTCGCTTATTTTATGCTTAGTCAACTCATCGTCAAAAACAAAATGAGAACAGGAGGGTTTGGCAAATTTTCCCATTGATACCATTTCATTGGTCGATGTACGTATGTATACAAGAGAAACTATAATCTCGTAATTCTTTTGACATACCAATTCTAAAAACCAAATTATAGAATCAATTTCGCATTAAATTTGTCATTGCGTGCAGTTATCGAAACCTTCTCCATTTGGCTTGGGTTTAGCCCGAAATTGAATGAGTGGATCATAATCTGTTCGATTCGAAAGAGCACAAAGAACAAATTGAACAAAATCAAAATTTAATATTCAAATTAAATATTTGACGAAATTCCACCGACTATTTTTAATATCGTGTTGCCCGATTAAATTCAAGCACTTGAATAAAGTGTAGTCCCGTTACACATGCAACCTAAGAAAATCACCAAATAAGTCATATTCATGATGTATCGACATAGACGTCGGCTGTCCAACATGGCATGATTGATGTTAATATGAAATTTCTTTTAAAAGAAGTCTGATTTTTTTCTTTTTCTTTTTTTTTTTCCTTTTCACCTATGGTTAATCTTAGCAACGATTGGCGATTGACCATTAGTGAGGGCCAGCCTCACCTAAGTGGGTCGCCTTCTCGGCCACAAGCGAGAGCAAAATGTCCGCATTGAACATCGCCAAGTATCGACCGCAATGAAAAGGAAAAGAAAAGGGAAGAAAAGAAAATGAAAGAAATGAAATGAGACTTTTTAAACATTTGTAAAAATTGTCCACGTTAGCAATTTCCCATAAAAATTGACCGAAAATACTACAATGATAAATCTTTAAAAGGTTTAGTCAAATCAAAAAGTTTGAAATGGTATCCATACAATAAATTTAAGGTATTTCTAGTAATCATCTCGTTGCAGCCCACCTTTAAGTTGAGTTGGCTATCATCTCGATGAGTGGAAACTAAGGGTGCGTTTGGTAATCATTTTGTTTCTTAAAACAATTCATGATCATAAATGATTTTTTTTAATTCCGTTTTCGGAAACAATTTTTAAGCATTTGAAGGTATTTGATAATTGTGCAAAATTTCTATTCTCGAAATAAAATTGCCTTTGGCACCGTTCTCGAAATATCTAATCCAAACCATTTTCTTTTAATTTTTTAAAAATTTTACTAGTTTTTTTTTTTTTTTTTTTTCTCCGTTTCTTTTTTTCTTTTCTTTCTAATCTTCTTCAAGCTTTGGCTGGTCGCCAACTTTGGGATTATCGGCGATTGGCCAAACGAGGTCACCGACCCTTGGCAAGGCTGCACCTCGTCGTCTGAGCTTTGCTGGTAGCTAGGCGAGGAGCCTTGCTTAGATCTAATGAGGCCTAGCTTGCCCAACTGCCGACGAGGCTTGACCTCGTTAAGCTACCATGAGGTTGGCCTCACTTGGCCGGGCGATGCCGACCTCTCTGTGGCCTAGCACAATAGAGCCCTGCCAACGGCTGGGTGAGCTCGGCCTCATGTAGCCAAGGCTCATTAGTGGTTAGGCAAGCCTCGCTCGGCCAAGCAAGCCTTGCTAATGGCCAGGGGAGGCCGAGCAAAGCTTGTTAGTGGTAGGGCAAGCCTTTAGCGAGCTCACCACACCTCACCCAACCAGTTGCCGGCTCCCGATAGTGGCGGACAGCAGCGGTGGAAGAAGAACAAGAAGAAAAGAATAAGAGAAAAAGAAAAAAAAAGAAATTTGGGTTAACTTGATTCTAGAATTATTCTCGAAAATAAAGAAACATTATATTCAAAATTTATTTCTGCAAACAAATTTGTTATTGGGAACAAAAAAATTTACTTAACGGATTTCTATCCCAAATTTATTCCTAGGAATAAAAAAATAAAATCAATTACTATTTGGCAAGTTGCCAAATGCGCCCCAGCTCATCCATTTTGTGAAGGAAGAATATGAGAGTTGTATCTCATTGATAAGTACCACCGAAAAGACAAAACGGGACATAAACTTTCAAGGAATCACATGAAACCAATTAAATGGGACGTACATTTTAAAGATGATCATGTAAAAATTACCTTATATAAGCCACAAGTTGAGATTAAACTTAAAAGTGTATTCAGATGATCTTCAACTAGATTCTATACATAATATAAAGGAAAGTCCAGTTCGTAAATCATAAGTTAACAATGTAATCTTAACATTTATGTCATTTTGATCAGAACTTACCATTGAAATGGTTTAGGCTAAATTATCAAGTTGTCCTAGTGAAAAACTGAATACAATCCAAATGTGTCGACTTTGTAAGAAAGGGAGGCAAAATGCAAATAGCTTATGTGGTTCATGCTAAAATAAGAATAATTAAAATAAACTTACCTTTGAAAGTATCATACGAAAACTTGATTGTGATAATATAAAATAAGTAAATTTACTTGACTCATAATTGCTAAGGAGTCGCTATTGTAAAAAATGAAAAAGAATAAGTGCACTCAAAATCATAAAACTTGTCATGAAAATGCAATTAAATTATAAAATTTCAAAAAAAAAAAAAGTGAAATCAAATCCCAAAACTTGTTAATTTGATATAGTCAAGTCCTTCAATTAACTCCGTCCAACTTAACAAACGTAAGATACTAACAAGTTTTATGACTTTATTGCACTTTTTAAAAGTATTATAATTCAATTGTATTATCGTGACAAGTTTTAGATCTTTCAATACACTTTTTAAAAATAAAAATAGCAATTAAGTGGTCTTTTTATTGGGATAAATATGCAAGTAAGCCATCAATACTCCCTAATTTTTATTCCTATTAGACCAAATTCTAAGTCATTAAATCGATCCTAATTCTTTTAAGTTTGATTTGTTAGAGTTATACTCTCATGTATCAAGTGGCTATAACATCTTTATCTAAGGACGATGGATTTCAAAATAAATAGATTCTAGGCTTAGGACCTAGAATCTATCCCATATGGGTTAATTATTAGTTTTTGAAATCGAGAGCTGCCTTGTTGACCATAGAACCAGCTTGACATCAAACCACCAAAGCTTTTTTTTTTCCTTTCCTTTTTTTTTTATTTCATCTTATTCTCTATATAATATGCATGTGTCAAACATGAATACACCTCTTTTTGCTTGAGGATAATATGTCAAATATATGCAATTTCAACATATATTTGTTTTGAACAATAATAACAATAATAAAAGAACTTACTTATGGTTAGGGGTAAATCGGTTCAAAACCAATTTGGATCCAAGTTTTGCCCTAGAGTCGGCCTTGCAGTTTCCCTAGTTCTAGGAGCCTTGGTAGAATTGAGTGACTCAGGACATAGAACTAGAACTAAACCGATCATAGCTAGTTCTAGGCCCCTTGTGAGCTGGCCTTGAAAATGCCAAGTAAGCCCAGTTTGGGCCCAATCTCGAATTGAATTGGCATGATTGCTCACCACTATCTTCATCATCCATAAGATCATGGAAATCTAATTCATTTATGATCTAGATAGTAGATAGATATATATTAAAATAGGCAATATAAAAAAGGATGAATTTAATATTTGACTCGGTCTTTTCTTTTCTTCTTTGGGTCATAATATTTGACTTAGTTAAGAGCCAATTTAGTAATCCAATTTAGTGTCAAAATTAAAGATATCAAACTTCCTTAATAACCCTAACTTTAATTAGCGTTGCCTTAAATGACTCACTTAAGTCAAACACCCACCTAATTGGATTAGTTTAAAGGGGATTCTTAGGTTACAAAGTTGAAAACCCGTCAAAGGGACCTTGAAATTCTATTTCTCATCTACTGAATTAGTTTACTAGTAATAACTAATAACATTAATATACAAATTTGTGTCTCTACACATTTCCTTCTAAATTATCAATATTTTGTTGGTCAGGTTCAACATTGTGGATTGAATAACTCATTTAAATTCCAGAAGTGCTAAGAATTTATTAAAAATGGAGAAATTCACTTTGAAGCCGTCACTCATGGGCATCACCAATCACTTATTCTATCCCCTCTTCTCAGGAATATCGCATAGGAGTACTAAATCTTGTGTATTTGATGTAATAAATTCTAAACCTTTCAATTAGTTCAATTATGTCCTAAACCTTCTTGCGAAAAATGCCATCAAATCCTTTCAATAAATAATACCTAACATTGCCTACTTATCCCCTAAAAAGTATCTATTTGGTCTATTATTTGTTTCTTTGTTCCGTGTCCACTCACCAAGTCTTCATTGGTTACCTCCAAGCCGTCGCTCCCCATTACCGGGGCCACCAGCCATCACACGTCACCATGGGCAACCATTGTTCTGTTGCCGCCCACCACCAGCCCAAGTTGCCTCTCCTCCCACGCCACGTCCGCGCCCACCCCCTCTCTTCTCCAACTTATTCCCTTTTTCTCACTCGACGGAGCCCATTACGGTTGCTCAGGTGACGACCAACCCAATTTTGGCTCTACTCAAAAGAGCAGAGCCAAACCTAGCTCCGTGTGCGGCCGATCATCAATAATGGAACACTCTATAGTTGAGGCTCAGAAAGTGAGAGGAAGGCGACCATGGTTGGGGCTCAGTGATTAGATCACGCACAGCAGGCAAGCTCACGGTGGCGGTGGCGAAGGCAAGGGTGAGCGACAAGCACAAGAGAGAGGAGAAATGAGAGAAAATACCAAGAAACTGTGGTTGTCCCTGATAGATAGTTCTTTTTTCTTTTTCTTTTTGTTCGGAGATGGATAGTTCTATATTGATGTCATTGTTACTAGGATTCCTCGTCTACCAACGGATGTTAGCAACATTTCTCAGGCAATAGCCTTAATCCTCACTCTAATTTAATAATATGGTTCCAGACTGGGTCAACTGATGGGCCAATTGCAAGTCTTGGGGCCAAGTTGGTTCGCATAAGAAAAAAACTTCCATGAGCCTTCCCAACCAATTTAGACCAATGGGCACCGGTCCTCTTGGTCATCATGTGAATTATTTCCTTTTCTAAGCTGATTTTCCTTTTATGTATTACAACACAAAAGGCACTCGCACTTTCCTAATTATATTTACTATATCACGTAACTACATGAAAGAATTGCTTTCTCTGGCTAGAAATCTAAACATTGATAAATGTACCCAATGTTCCTAACCTTTCACAAAATGTTCAATCAAGTCCCTAAACAATTTTTTGTGTCATGGGATCCTTAAAATCTTCATTTTTTTTTTTTTTTGTTGAAGTTGATTTTTCTGTTAAACATGCGAATGGAATTACGAGGTGGACTGGTGGAGAGTTTATCTTTTTTGAATTTTCAATATTATTTCACTAGTACACCATCAAGTATTTTTGAATTTCCTGAACCTGTGCACAAGTGTATTCAATCAAACAAAGTAAGATAGCATCTCTTATTTCTAAAAGTAAAGCATCAAGGGAAAAACTTGATTCTCTCAAGTGCATGATAAGCAAAAGAAGTGACAGAGTTCGGTAAGTCGATAGCTATACAAGTTCAGACCAAAAAAAAAAAAAAAAAAAAAGATGGCTATACAAGTTCCTCGCGTAGACAAAAGGTCAAACTGCAAGGTCATGAGTTTCTCCTAAATCTCATCTCGCAAGCAACAAAGTTAAAAGACAGATTTGCTTGGCTAATAATTCCCTAAAGAGAGGCACCGTACAACGAGGTAGCTATCTAAAGGTTAATCAAATACGTGTGATATTACACACAAAGAAAATAACGAAGAAGATTAATCATATGGCGTTAAGAAAACAGAATCACCAACCTGGCTTCGTCACCAAGCATTCCAAGTAAACAGGGAAGGGACTGAAGTGAAAATTCTGAAACTCCATGAGCTCACGCCAGGGTGTTTCGGATGTGATTGGTAATTTTCTAAGTTAATTGTAATTTTTCCAAATCTGTTAGTAATTCCACACTAGTAACTTCCATCATTTCGTTAGTAAACAGCAAATCGTCCGGCATGAAATTGGATTCTATTATCTAACTCTTTTCATATAAAATAATTTTCCCCACAATCATGATCCTCGCCACAGCTGCCGCCACCAAAGCTACCGTAAAATCATCGCCGCCACCAGCAACCTAGCTAGGATCGCACTTCTCACAGAAACATTTTCATCAAACAAAAAAATGAAAATCTAGGATAAAAACTCTCAAAGTACAACTAAAAGAAACGGAAATAACTAAATTTGCCATGGAGAATGTGAGAGATAACTCACATGCCAATGACATAGACCAAAAGAGATAACTCACAGGCGACGCCTATGAGAGGCAAAAAGAAGCAAAAAAAAAAAAAAAATCACAATTTCAAGTTGGAGCAACGTCGGCGAGAAGAAAGGCATTCCATCGTCACTCACGGGAGTGTCAAAACTTATAATAAGAAACTTGAGAGTGAGAATTTTCTTTTTTCCCTTTTATTTTTCTTATTTTCATTATTTTATTATATGTTTATATTTCGACGCCTCAAGTATTGAAAATTATTAAAATTGACCTCGTGCATGTCAGAATCACTTGTCGGAATTTCGGACTTGTATGTCGGAGCGTGTCGGGAAGAGTTGATTGCATGTTGGATTTCCCGACACTTGTTGACCGCATGTTGGAAAGTGTTGGAGCATGTCGGACATGTGTCGGAGTGTCGGACACGACACAAAAGCTTTTGGAGAGTGTCGGTGCTTCTTAACTCGTTATGATGGTAGAACTGGCCACTCAAGCCATCGACCCATGAGCTTTCAAAGCATCCATTTGGAAACAACATACTAGACTTCTAGTGAAGTGATATCTAATGATAAGGCCTAGTTCATCTCATCAGTAACTAAAGTAGGACACTATTGAAGAATAGGATCAAAATTACAAGGGCCTTGTGAGCAGTACATATTTAAAAAAAAAAAAAAAAACTCCATTGTTATTACCTTCAGTCTTGTTGGGTCTCGGGTCCAAGTATCATCTGCAATTTTCAGCATAGAAATTCTATTTCACTGCCTTCTTTGGATGGTTATGGCATGGAAATATTTTGCGTTTTTATCACCCCACTTCAGCCGCTCAATTCTTGATTTCAAGCCCCAATACATCTCTTCTCTTGTCCACAGATTCTCTGTTTGTTTTGTAAGTTCCTGCTGTTTATTTCTGTTTGCGGGTAAGTTCTGGAAATTAATTTCTCCTTGTAGCTCATCTTTCAAGCCATTAATCAGCTTTTGGTTGTTTGCAAAAGTTATCCTACTCCATTTGCCTAAAGCTGATGACACAGCTTTTAATTTCTATACTAGATCCTCGCTAACCAGGCCAGGTTCATTCCAAGTGTCCTTAATGGTCCTACTACAATCCTCGTTTTCCAACCAAAAGGCCGCAAATATGAAGGCTTTTTTCCTCTTCACCGGTTCAACTAATAGAGAGAGTAAAATTGGGCTATGATATAAGACTATTGCAGGTAAAGCAAACGCTTCAGCTTTAGAGAACAACATTCTCCATTCAAAATTAGACACGGCTCTATCTAGTCTTTTTTTCAAAAACTCGTCTTCTTCACAGTTATTTGCCCATGTAAATGCACATCCCTTGCTTTTCATGTCCATCAAACCGCAAGTATTCAGAAAGTCCTTGAAAGCATTCATTCTATATAGTTCAGAGCCTCTCTTACCTATCTTCTCTCAATGGTATAGAGTTTCATTAAAATCCCCAATGCATAGCCAAGGTAAGTTATTCAAAGTGTTGATTGGTTGAAGCTTTTCCCATGTGTGTAGTCACTCCTGGAAAGTTGTTGGTGCATGAACAAATGTTGCCCTAAAAGATGTTCTCCGTTCCATATCCTTGTAAAGTACATCAAGGAATTCATTAGTGGTTGAATTAATAGAAATTCAGACACCATCCTTCCACAATAAGGCCAAATCCCCCACAATACCTATTGGGTTCATCACAAATCGAAATTGGAATTTTAACTATCCACGGACACATTAGATTACCAACTCCTGATTTTTTGTCTCCATTAAGAATACCAAGTTGGGCTGTTCTTAACCTGCAATGGCCCTTAAAGCTTGAACTGTCAAAGTTATGCCCAACCCTTAACAGTTCCAAGAAGAAGCTTCATTTGTAACCCGATGGCTTATTAGGGCCAGCCATCAAAGCCTATTTTGTTGTTTTCTCTACTGCAAGTACTGGGGTCTCCAAAAGTTGAGTTTCATCTAAATTCTACGTATCAAAAATCTGCTTATAATAGGGACTGTATCGTCTTACTTTCTTAGTTTCTCACTTTTGTCTTTTTCTTATTTTGCTGCAGAGTACTAGTGCACTGAGATGAAAGGAGCTCCAATACTAGAGAAAGGACTGAGGGTGCATTTGGATGGGCATTTAGAAAGCCCTTTCGAGCCCCAAAGCCCCTTCAGCCCAAATTCGGGTGTTTGGCAACCAATCCTCAAGGAGCTTTCAAATGAAAGTCGGCTCTTGGGAATGCCGAAGGCTTCAATTAATGAAAATATTAAGTTGTCTATTTTGCCCTCAAAAATTTCTTGAAAACCCACTTTTGCGCATTTTGAAAACAAAAAAACCCTAGCTCATCCGCACTCCTCCCTTCAGCGCTCTGACCCTTCCGTCGCTCTCTCCCAACTAATTCTTGCTCTAGCGACAGAGAGTCCAAGGGAAAGCGGTAAGCTAGAGCGGCAAAGCTTGAGTCGACACCTTGCCCACGCGCAAGCTCCACCTACGACTCCTTCCAGCTGGCACCATCGAGTTGGCCGATCCGGTAAGCCCTTCGTCCGTGCCCTATTTCTTGCCTTGTTTTGGGTACGACAACCGGAGGGTCGCGGCCAACCGGCTCGCGCGAACTCTGGTCCTGTCCATTCCTCCTTTGGTTGTCGTGTGCTTCTTCTTCTGTTTGGCGAGAGTCTCGATTTGGGTTCGGTTCCTAGTTGAGCCGAAAAACCTCATGATTCGTGAGCGCCCTTCACCCATTCGACGAAATGCTTAAGTGAGATCGAGTTTTCGTCCTCCCATTTTTGGCCAAAATCAAATCGTCCGGGCACGTCGTGTTCTATCGAGTTGTTCCAGTGGTGTTGGGCGACCCTGGGCGTCGGCCATGTAGTCGTTCGCCACATTCCCATCGTCGTCATAGTTTGTTTTTTTTCGCTGTGGTGCGTTCTCGGCCGGCGGTAGGGAGGTCATGAATTTTGGAAGCCAGTCCAAAACAATAATATTGACTAATGATGTTAATGATTTATTATAAACCATCTTGTCAAATTGCCCTTCTTGGTTGGGAAACATAGGTGGGCAAGTAAGGCTTTGAATTTTCTATGTCATGCTTTATCTTAGGTCTTGTTACAAGATGCATGCGCCATGGAGATATAAATTTTTTGTTGCATCGGCCTAATTTTGTTTAGTGTTGCCAACTTGTATGTACCTGTAAGAAAATGCTAGGTGGTGGTTGTGGTATGCGTGAATTATTATATTGTCGGGCTTTATTATCACAGAGCAAGTGAATCATAGAATATGACCATGTACTTGGACTATCTAAGTTCTCAATTGGTAGTTAGTATACGGTGCACAAAGCAAAGTCTATATCATTTCTTTATTGCAAGGTTATAGATATGGTTCTTCGATTTTCTTTCACAGAGGATCTCTACTGCACATGTTTAATAATGCTGGTGCGCATAGCTAATACATGGTTGTCATTTTTCAGGCAACTGCATACACTATATTAAGGTATAGCAAGTCTTGGTGCACCCAGCTTTTACTTCTCTTAGGAGACTTTTTCTTATGGAAAACCAATGCATGTATGATGCCAAGAAATTTTTTTCCACATTTGTGGTTTGTTTTATGGAAGATGTTATAATGCAATCTACAGGGAGTAGCAATCTAAATTCGCATTCTTTTTAAATGAGGTGACATTTACATTTGTTGTCATTTACTATTGCCTCAGTTAATAAATGTTTGTTTATGCTTTCTCTTTCAGTCATATATAATGAAGACACTAGATTTGGTGAAAAATGTGGGAGAAGATGTGATCCGGATAATAACTAGGAAGGACACTAAAGACATGTCTACAAGACTATCATGGTGATATCTCGAGACTCTCATGAAGGAGGCGCTAATGCTATAGAACAAGGAACCGATTCTGGCGATAATACTAAAGCTTGCGGTAGCAAGTCCAAGTCGATACATATGTAGATGAAGATTCGGAAGGAAATTAGGCAGCTTTTGAAACTGAGGTGCAGGCTCTTGTTGACAAGAAGGCTTCTAGGAAGGAGAACAAAAAAGAAGGCCAAAGAGAAAAAGGGGAAGGGAGGAAAAAAAAAAAACTCCCCAAGGCTGTGAGGAAAGAAGGGAGAAGTTGGCCAAAGCCCATAAAGACTAGGTAGTCATTTATGGCCGGGATATTAATATTCATGTTGTTCGGCATTTCTCCATAGAGAGAGTGAGTCACTTTTCAGCAGTAGCCCAGATTTAGCTTATTAGAGTAACATGAGATATAAGAAAAGTTTATGTTGATCTTGTATTGTGTCAGGTATCGTTATTAGATGGTGTTGGTACATTGTTCCTGGCTAAATTGTATAGCAACTTCTTTTTTTCTTGTTTTTACCCCCTTGTTTTTGCTAGTTATTTTAGAGAAGGAGGCCTTGATAGGAGTTGGCTATGACCTAATCAAATCCCGGTTCCAATCTGCTATGGATAGTCAAATACTTTCTGTGATTTTGAGTTTAATTTTTTATTTGTTGCATTGAGATTTCTTGGCTGGCTTGGTTTGGAATTGCTATCATGAGATTTAAGGCCTATTTGCTTTACTGAGGTGAGGGTCAAAGGCTGGCTATGCAATCACTTGGCAGTTTGTGAAATTTGCCAAACCACGAGTTGATGATGCATTTTTCGGGTATCCGATATCGATCCCATTTATTTGTTTCTGGTGTTACCTAACCCCGACGACTGTGTAGGCAGGGTCATTAGCTTTGAGTTTTGATAACAACCTTTTAACAGTTGGAGCCTTCAAGGGATTGGAGTGACTTTTTGACTAAAAAATAATCATGCATCTACAAAGATAGAATATGAAAATCACAAAGATTTATAACAAACAAAACAACTTGGTATCCAAATATGGAATATTGCCAGAATTTCGAATATCAATGGATACATCATTTACCAGTTGATCAATCTCTTGAAAACGAATAGGATCTTCAATGAGTAGACATGCCACAACAAGCATAAGTTGACGACTAGTCACATGGCCAGAGATAGGTTCATCCATAGAAGCAACTCAGAAGTGAGAGTCCAAAATATGATGTACAAGTATTAAAATTCTAGGTTCGAGCTTGAGGATTATCTAATTCAGTGTTAGCCATTTCTTATCTTTTGTAGATTATCTAATTCAGAATTTCCGTAGATTAACGAATTCCTCAACCACTCCAAATCAACGGTTGAGAGGACATGATTGGTTACAGTAAAACCGAATGCAACCAAATCTCAACCGTACATTGAGCGTTGTATTTGTGCATCCTTCAGCTGGAGAATGCAACTAATCAATTATATTTTAAAAGATAATGCACTTCTTTTCTCAAAGCATATGTTATCATGTTTTTATTGTAATGAAGGTATTCTTCATGAAATTGAGAAAGAGAGCACGTGAATTTTTTCCATTTGATTTTTTTGGCCAAAAAAAAAGAAATTTTAATTTTAGTAAAATTATTTACACAACAACTTTAACATTGTTGTCAAATATAAATTAAAAAAGTCACAAACATTATTTTTTTAATTTTAAACAAATTAAAATTAAAATATTTAGATTAATCATCAAAGGAGCTTTGCAAATGTGTTTTCTACCAAAAAAGCATTTCTCTTAAAGTTGCTTTTCAAAGCAAAATTTACCAAACAGTCTTTACATTTCCTCTAAGTAACTTTGGGCTTTCGACATTTACATTAGACTCAAAGCCCCTTACAAATGCTAAACCAAACGTAACCCGATTCCATGATTTCACCATCCTCAAATGCTGTGGTTTTTTTTGAAAGGTAAAGCTCTCGCTAGCTGCAATTTTCCTTTTTCCCTTGTCTTCCTCAGACCTTCTGTGACATCCCGATTTTTGGACCCTAATTTCGACTGGATAAATAGAGTCGTTTTCGCTCAGTTGAAGCCGGAGATTGTGAAATTGAGGAATATGAGGGATTTTTGGATAAAGAAAATAATCAATTTGATAAGTGAGACATCAATTGATTTTATGGGAGTCAATTTGAATGGAATTAAGGGAAATTATAAGGTTCGCCTATGGTCCTACTTTTAGGATTTAAATTGGCTCTATGGACGAGCCAAGGTGTGAATTAAAGTGTGGGGACATTGGATTAATTTTTGTGGACTTCAATTGGATTCAATTGAGAGGAAAAATTGAAGAAATTAAGCACGCAAAGTTTTGGACCCCGGCGGAGAAAGAAAGTGCACCTATTGGAGAAGTTGAGGGAGGATAGTGGACCATGACATCATAGTGATGTCATGGTGGGCCACTAGAGGAAAGAAAGAAAGAAAGAAAAAGAGAAAAAGGAAAAGAAATGGTGAGAGAGAGAGAGGTGGTGGGGCCTACCACTGCTTCTTCAACCTTGGGAAAAAGAAGAAGAGGGAGAGGAAAGAGAGGAGGGAAGGGGAACCGTCGCCCCCCGGTCGACGTTGTCCGCCCGCCTCGCCCGCACGCCGCCGCCGGAGCGCCCGGCCGCCGTGCCGTGCCGCCGCGCCGTCTGCCCGTTCCCCCGCCGCTCCAGCTCGCCGCCTCATCGTCCCGCAGCCTCCGCCTCGCCCCGCAGCACGCCCGCACGTCCAGCCGTCGCCGTCTCCAGCCGTTTGCCGTCCGCCGTCCACCGGAGCTCGTCGCCGTCGTCCGCGCACCTCCAGCTCACCACCATCGTCCAGCTCCTCCCTCCTTCGGCCATGGACAGCAGCCCTAAGAAAATGGGTATGGCAGCCCCTTTCGGGCCCGTTTTGGCCGCCTCCCTGGCCCCAGATGCTAGGCCCGCTTTGGAGTTTATTGATCCCCTCGTCGCACTCGTCGTTTTGGTCCGTTCGGCGCGTTAATCGGGTGAGTTACCTCACTAATCCTTGATTAGCCGGTTAATTATGCCCTAAGTGTGTTTAATTTGAATTAAGTGTGTTTAGGTGGTTAGATTAGATTATTTTAATATAAGTTGGATTAAGGGAATTAGATTAAGGTTAATGGTGTTTAATTAAGTTTAAAAGAGATTAATTAAAGTTAAGTGGTGATGTGACATAATTGGATTTTAATTTATATTTATTTAAATGGTCTGAAATTCGGCTGATTAAAATAATATGAAAATATTCCGAAATTAATTAAATATTATTTATTTAAAAAAACGAAAAAAATTTATTTTTAGCCCCGGTTGCTCAGAATTTCGTGCTGATCGCTGCTGTGATGTCAGAATTTAAATTTGATGCTTGATTGGTGGCGAATTGAGTGTGATTGCGTAAATTAGGGGTTATGTGTAGAAATTCCAATTGTAGAATTTGATGGGGATTTGTCCGTGATTGACCGCCTAATAGAGGCCGTGCCTATTGAGGCCGTGATGAACCGCCTAGGAAAGGCCGTGCCGAGTGGGGCCGTGATGCCACTAGTTGTTGAACCGCCTAGGAAAGGCCGTGCCGAGTGGGGCCGTGATGCCACTAGTTATTTGACCGCCTATGAGAGGCCGTGCCGAGTGGGGCCGTGATGCCACTAGTCGTTAACCGCCTATGAGAGGCCGTGCCAAGTGGGGCCGTGATGCCACTAGTGTTGAACCACCTTTTCAAAGGTCGTGCCACGTGGGGCCGTGATACCACCGATTGTTGAGTCTAACCTTAGGGTTGTGGTTGGGAGCAGTGATTGATTTGATTGAATGACAGGTAATCGGCCGAGCCGATTGATCGCTGAGACGATTCGAGTGGTTGATTGATTGATGATGTGATTGTGCCTTGACCATTTAATTGTCACATTTGTACGTGATTGATTGATATGAACTGTACTAACCTACAGGCGCGGACTGTTGCGAGGTAAGTCTTCTTGATGTGTGGCTAGGTCATGCTGGGGTTTATTTTCTTTCCAATAGGGGCTTAGGAGGGGTGAACTTACTGAGACAATGTCTCACCCCATTGTGGGAAAAATATTTCAGGGCCATAGATGACGATTCCAGCGGAGTCAGGTGGACTGCCGGTGCAGTTGGGCAAGGAGTCGCAGAGCCAAGAAGATGAAGGATCGATGATTGAATTCTTTTTAGTGGCCTTAGGACTGCTCTTTCTTTTAGTGGTCCGATCCCTAGTGTGTAGACTCCGTCCCATTTCGGCTGCATGTAAACCTTGTTTGATTTTATGATTGTATGTTAGTTTATATTAAATTGATTTTTGGTTCCTGCTGTTCTATTCCGCTTTTAAATTGTCAGGGATTTCTTAATTAGTTCCGCATGCGCATAACAAAATTAAATTGGTTCGGCGGCACCACCTGGGAATGTCGCAATTCAACGACCATGGCGGGTTGTTCACGTGTCTCGGGGTTCGGGGCGTGACAACCCCGTTTAAGTGGTATCAGAGCATGGTTAGTGAATGGAGTGATAAGGGCGATGAGTCACATGATAGTTAGTAGGAAAGGCTTTAATATTCTAATGCATGTGATTGATAGTTGCTTGGTAGCTTGTTTGTGTGGTCGCTCTGTGTTTGTTTGAGAAGCAGGCGTCTGTGTTGAGCCTGCTGCGTGAGTGACCGAGTGTCGTGGGCCGCTTAGTGAGGGTTGTAGGTCCTGTGTTTCGGGGCAGGCCGCTGTTGAAAGTTGATGCCCGTGGTGCTCCGGGTAGTGAACAAGTTGGGGCCAGTGTGAGTGGTGAAGCATTGTCTCTAGTCAATGCTGGGGTAGTAGCCCCCGAAAGTTCAAGGCTTGCTTGGTTTTTGTGGATGCTTGAGAGGTTGGGAGACAGAATGGCCGCAGGCCGCCGCTTCGCCGCATTGTTGCCGCCGTCACCATCAGTGCTGCCAGGCCCGTGACCGCCGTTGTTGTCGTTGCTTCTACCGTTGCTAGGGTTGTGACTGTTGTTGTGACCATGCCTGTTCAGGCCTGATATGGAAATTTGACCGAGGATCAAGCCATCGTATCTGAGTTGAGGTTCAAGGGTTGCTCCGTTATTGAGAATGAATTATTCCTGACATCTGGTAAAGGTGTAGGTCTTGCAAATGATAATCCTCTGGAAGCAATTGCTGGAAAATGCCACATCATCTGCACTTCAAAGGACATAAGGAATCCGCAACCTTCATGTGAAGATCTTCAAAAAGCTGACTCTGTCTTTTCTCGTACATTTGATGTCGCGCATCTCAAATAATGGATAAGATGCTGACATTGAAGTTAAGGACATCCTTAATAGAAAAGGTGTTGAAAAGGTTATCTGTCACGACAAAGTGGATGAAGACCCTCACATTAATGCGTTGCTAAGTGAGGCAATAGTTAAACCATTGGACGATCACAATAGGCCATTGAAGAAACGAGAATTGGATGCTTCAGAGATATTCGTGAGGGATGAGCTCAAGAATGATGAAGGCAAGTCAATTGATGCTGTCGAGCATCAGGCTCCACTACAAAGTGGAAGTGCATCTAAGAATAAATTGAGTAAAAATCTCAATGAATCTCCAAAAGGAGAGAGAGACCTCTTTTTGAAGCCAGAGGAGAAATTGATGGAACTCCCTTATGGGAAGTTGGATGAAGTGTCCTGTCATCAGAAGGATGACAAAGACAACTATGAAGCATTGCAAGCTCCTTTGCCAATTGATGTTGACAAGAACACATGGCTCAAGAAGCTCGTTAGTTTGAATCGTGATGTGTTATAATTCAGTTTGTTCAGTTAACGTACGGAAGTTTGGAATCATTGAAAGTCAAAGAGGAACTTAAATCCTTGTAAATCGTCATGGAAGATGACCTGGTTCAGTTCGTTAGTTATCGAATCTACGTGGCAACGATAAGGGATGCGCCAGTTGAGGGATCGAATATGGAGAACACGATTGTGGTACAGAAAGTTTTCTAAAAGTATGTTATGGAGAATTGTCAGGTTTGTTGTCAGGTTCGTCGTCGGGAAGAGAACTAGAGTCGTGATTGAATTAATACCCGGGACCGAGTCGGTCCCTAAGGCTCCTTACCGGATGGCGTTATCTGAGTTAAAAAGGATTGAAGGTGCAGATGCAGGAATTTGAATAGGGGATTCACATATTCCAGTGCATCACCTTGGGAAGCACCTGTCCCATTCGTGATGGAGAAAGTTGGTTTGTTGTAGTTGTACATTGATACATCTCAAGACCGACGGGAGGTCAGAGTGTCATCAGTTGAGGATCTGGAAGAAAGACATATCGAAGTTGACATCTTGCATTCAATATGGCAGTTATGAGTTCACGGTAATGCTGTGTGGCCTGACGGATACCTTAACTGTTTGTTTTGGTCTTATGGGCAGAATGTGTAGGGGTACTTAAATCAGTTGTGAGCGTGTTCAGTGAAGTCACCCTGGTGTGTTCAAAGAGTGCCAAGGGGCACGAGGGACAGTTAAAGATGATATTTCAGACGTTGAGGGCTCTCGAATTTCGTGCTGAGTTTAGTTAGTGCAAGTTTTGGATGACGTGTGTATCGCTTGTAAGTCACGTGATTTCAGGCGAAGAAATCTTTGTGGACCCTGTCAAGATTAAAGCAGTGAACAGTTGGCCAAGATTGATTACAGTGGCAGAGATCAGAAATTTCTGGGTTTTCTTTCAGTGATATCATCGCTGTAGACAAGACTACTGAGGAAGAAAGAAAAGTTCGTGTGGATAGATGAGTGCAGGTGTAGTTTTCAAGAGCCTAAGCAGAGGCTGACTACTGCACTGGGGTGGGCCGTTCTGTTTGGTCCTGGAGGATGTAAGATCTTCAGTGACGCATCATTTAAAGGATTGGATTGCTTAATGATGCAGCAGGATAGGAGTATTGCATGTGTGTCTCGCTAGTTGAGACCTTATGAACCGAATTACCTGACAGGCGACTTGGAATTCATAGCAACAATTTCCGCTCTGAGGATCTAGAGATGTCATTAGTGTGAAGAGGGACTCCAGACCTTTATCGACTGTCAAAGCCTCAAAGTAATTATTCTCTTAGGAGGGGGGATTGAATAAGGTAGCGCTGTGAACCAGATTTTTTTTAAAAGGACTTGGATAGTGGTACCTGGTACCACCTGGAAGGATGAAGGAAGTCATTGATGCTTGGAGTCGAGAATCTTCATTTACGCTCAGACTGGCTAAAATATGGATTCTATAAAAAAAAAAAATGGTTCAAAATTTGGTGTTCAAATTGGTTAGGCTACCCTTTGAATTTTATAGCCGCCCTAAAAAAAATATTTAAAATTTGAAAATTTGAATCAGATGCTCAAGTTTTATTCGGCGCCTAATTGACAGACAGAGATGTTTAGAAAGTCTGATAAGAGGATGCTAGTAAGAAAGAGATTGACTTTGAGATTTCTGAGGATGGAAAGTTCGGGTTCCAAGAGTGATTGAATGCACTTGACAGTGTAGCACTCAAAGAAAAGATTTTATCAGAAGTCCACTATGGTAATGCAGTTTTGACCAGATGGTGCGGGTGAGTCAGGATCAGCGTCAGTTAAATTGGTAGGCGGTTGTGAAGATGGATATTGCCAGGCAGGTTGCAAGTGCCAGAGTTGTTAGTAAGTGGAAGTTCAGTAATGCAGACTCAGAGAATTTTAACATCACTTAAGAGTCCCTAATGGGAATGAAGATATATCACAAAGGGACATTGTGATGAGCTTACTAAGGATTCAGAAGATTACTGATACCATTTGAGGACAGTGGCCGAATGATGGATGGAGTTGGTCCGCTTTGGTATGATACGAATGGATCTTGTTTTGGGTGTGCAACATCCAGGTTTATGGATTCTGACTTTGATTGGATAAGTTGGGCGTTTCATCGGCGCGACTTTAGTGTTTTTCTCTGAGTTGGCCACTCATGAGATAACTAGATTAGCTAGGGTGAGTTATCAAGGACTTTAAGGTAAATTGACTTGACGATTCGACCAGGAATCGACTTCTCGACCATGTTCATCTTTAGAGATCATTGCGGCACGTATAAAATCGAATTAAGATCAAAGATAGGTCGGTTCGACCGGGATGAATGACCAATCGTGGGTGACCCCACCGAATTGGAAAACTCTCATCGACCGGCACTACTTTGATTTTTCTGTCGTTTTGGTACCCTGTGTCCGTATTTGAATTCTCGAGATTTTCACGACAATAGAGAATCGACACTGTATCGAGTGGGTTCATTGTGGCTCGAAGGAAATCGACCACGGGTCATTTGTCCTAAAAAGTTCTGAGAACTACCTGGTAGCCTAGGTCACACCAAAAGTGCGTCAGAGTGAAATTAACCAGCAATCTAAATTCGATTTCAGAAATTGGAGATTTTGTCATGTCACGGAGTGGGTTTATTGAAGTGCATGTGCATTGGATAATTCACCGGCATGGAGTGCCGAGGGTGATTTATATTTCAAATCCAGATAAGAGATTGTAGGTTTGGCAGAGTTTCCAGAGGGGTTCTTTCAGGGGGGTTCTTTCTTAAGCGGTGCATAACAGAGGGTATAGAATTCAGTGGTAAAAAGGAAGTGGAGAAAGATCACAGACCAGAGCCAGCTCAGAGATCAGTGTTTCGGTGGTCAGATCAGTGTCAGAGTGAAGGCTAGACAGAACTGTCAGAAATTTTCAGTTATTGAGCTTCAGAAGTTCGTTGGGGAGTTGAGAATAAGAGATCAGATATGAACGACAAAGTGTCATATATGAGAAGTTCAGTTCAGTTGTCGGCTCAGAAAGAGCAGATTTGGTATACTAAGATGGTATCCTTGATCAAAATGGTCGGACAACACCATGAGACCAAAGGATTAGTTTGGAATATTGAGACTCAGTGAAATGAAAATACTCTCACCTTTTGTATAAGGATTGGTAAAGGTTTAAATTTCGAGGACGAAATTTTTATAAGAGGGGAAGAGTTGTGACATCCCGATTTTTGGGCCCTAATTTCGACTGGATAAATAGAGTCGTTTTCGCTCGTTGAAACCGGGATTGTGAAATTGAGGAATATGAGGGATTTTTGGATAAAGAAAATAATCAATTTGATAAGTGAGACATCAATTGATTTTATGGGAGTCAATTTGAATGGAATTAAGGGAAATTATAAGGTTCGCCTATGGTCGTACTTTTAGGATTTAAATTGGTTCTATGGACGAGCCAAGGTGTGAATTAAAGTGTGGGGACATTGGATTAATTTTTGTGGACTTCAATTGGATTCAATTGAGAGGAAAAATTGAAGAAATTAAGCGCGCAAAGTTTTGGACCCCGGCGGAGAAAGAAAGTGCACCTATTGGAGAAGTTGAGGGAGGATAGTGGACCATGACATCATAGTGATGTCATGGTGGGCCACTAGAGGAA
The DNA here is from genome assembly GCA_014182555.1 of Eucalyptus erythrocorys. Classification (NCBI taxonomy): domain Eukaryota; kingdom Viridiplantae; phylum Streptophyta; class Magnoliopsida; order Myrtales; family Myrtaceae; genus Eucalyptus; species Eucalyptus erythrocorys. The sequence goes on along the minus strand of CM024599.1, from coordinate 41,409,528 downwards.
AGAGAGAAAGAAAGAAAGAAAGAAAAAGAGAAAAAGGAAAAGAAATGGTGAGAGAGAGAGAGGTGGTGGGGCCCACCACTGCTTCTTCAACCTTGGGAAAAAGAAGAAGAGGGAGAGGAAAGAGAGGAGGGAAGGGGAACCGTCGCCCCCCCGGTCGGCGCCGTCCGCCGCCTCGCCCGCACGCACGTCGTCGCCGGAGCCCCGCCGCCGCCGCGCGTGCCGCCGCGCCATCTCGCCCGTTCCCCGCGCCCAGCTCGCCGCCTCGTCGCCCCGCAGCCTCCGCCTCGCCCCGCAAAGACGCCCGCACGTCCCGGCCGCCGTCTCCGGCCGTTCGCCGTCCGCCGTCCACCGGAGCTCGTCGCCGTCGTCCGCGCACCTTCGGCTCGCCACCACCGTCCAGCTCCTCCCTCCTTCGGCCATGGACAGCAGCCCTAAGAAAATGGGTATGGCAGCCCCTTTCGGGCCCGTTTTGGCCGCCTCCCCGGCCCCGGATGCTAGGCCTGCTTTGCAGTTTATCGATCCCCTCGTCGCGCTCGTCGTTTTGGTCCGTCCGGCGCGTTAATCGGGTGAGTTACCTCACTAATCCTTGATTAGCCGGTTAATTATGCCCTAAGTGTGTTTAATTTGAATTAAATGTGTTTAATTTGAATTAAGTGTGTTTAGGTGGTTAGATTAGATTATTTTAATATAAGTTGGATTGAGGGAATTAGATTAAGCTTAATGGTGTTTAATTAAGTTTAAAAGAGATTAATTAAAGTTAAGTGGTGATGTGACATAATTGGATTTTAATTTATATTTATTTAAATGGTCTGAAATTCGGCTGATTAAAATAATATTAAAATATTCCGAAATTAATTAATTATTATTATTTATTTAAAAAAACGAAAAAAATGTATTTTTAGCCCCTAGGTTGCTCGAATTTCGTGCTGATAGCTACTGTGATGTCAGAATTTAAATTTGATGCTTGATTGGTGGCGAATTGAGTGTGATTGCGTAAATTAGGGGTTATGTGTAGAAATTCCAATTGTAGAATTTGATGGGGATTTGTTCGTGATTGATCGCCTAATAGAGGCCGTGCCTATTGAGGCCGTGATGAACCGCCTAGGAAAGGCCGTGCCGAGTGGGGCCGTGATGCCACTAGTTGTTGAACCGCCTAGGAAAGGCCGTGCCGAGTGGGGCCGTAATGCCACTAGTTATTTGACCGCCTATGAGAGGCCGTGCCGAGTGGGGCCGTGATGCCACTAGTCGTTAATCGCCTATGAGAGGCCGTGCCAAGTGGGGCCGTGATGCCACTAGTCGTTAACCGCCTATGAAAGGCCGTGCCGAGTGGGGCTGTGATGCCACTAGTGTTGAACCACCTTTTCGAAGGTCGTGCCACGTAGGGCCGTGATACCACCGATTGTTGAGTCTAACCTTAGGGTTGTGGTTGGGAGCAATGATTAATTTGATTGAATGACATGTAATCGGCCGAGCCGATTGATCGCTGAGACGATTCAAGTGGTTGATTGATTGATGATGTGATTGTGCCTTGACCATTTAATTGTCACATTTGTACGTGATTGATTGATATGAACTGTACTAACCTGCAGGCGCGGACTGTTGCGAGGTAAGTCTTCTTGATGTGTGGCTAGGTCATGCTGGGGTGTATTTTCTTTTTAATAAGGGCTTAGGAGGGGTGAACTTGCTGAGACAATGTCTCACCCCATTGTGGGAAAAATATTTTAGGGCCGTAGATGACGATTCCAGCGGAGCCAGGTGGACTGCCGGTGCAGTTGGGCAAGGAGTCGCAGAGCCAAGAAGATGAAGGATCGACGATTGAATTCTTTTTAGTGGCCTTAGGACTGTTCTTTCTTTTAGTGGTCCGATCCCTAGTGTGTAGACTCCGTCCCATTTTGGCTGCATGTAAACCTTGTTTGATTTTATGATTGTATGTTGGTTTATATTAAATTGATTTTTGGTTCCTGCTGTTCTATCCCGCTTTTAAATTGTCAGGGGTTTTTTAATTCGTTCCGCATACGCATAATAAAATTAAATTGGGTCGGCGGCACCACCTAGGAATGTCGCAATTCCACGACCATGGCGGGTTGTTCACGTGTCTCGGGGTTCGGGGCGTGACACCTTCTTTCCGGCATTTGTGGACTGCTAAAGCCCTGTTGGAACACAGTAATTTGTCCCAAATTGTTTGGAGTTTCTGGAACACTCTCCTCTTCCATGTATTCCTCAGAAAATGCTCCACAAAAAAGCCATCCAAAAAGCGGCTATTGGTATTGATCTCAACTTTTAGCCATGAACCATAAAGCACGTTATCATTTGTGGAAAAGAAATCTTCATCATATGATATTTCCTCACAGTTTTTGGCATAATGTCCTATCCTAACACACCAGTAACAAAAGTGAGGAAGTCAAAAGTGAGGAAGTCTTTCATAGCAAAAAACTAACCAGTGTTCGCTGCCTTTGAAGCTTGAAATCATGCCTGACAAGAGTGGGGAACTGAGCTTTAACATAACTCTTGCTTTTCTCATATTTAATGATGAGTAGCCCTTTGATTCAATTTTCATTGATAAAACTATGCCAATGTCCTAAGCTATGCTTTTAATTACTTCTTCTGTTCTACCCTCAATAGGCAGCCCTTGAATATGCATCTAGAAGGCACAGGATTTGAGGATCAATAGGTGACTGGAGAAAGACCAAGGCCCAGAATTTAACACCCTGTTTTTTTACTCCACTGTTGGGAATGCAAAGGTGAAGAGCCCCGGTTCAAGATGCTTTCAAAAGATATTTTCAGATTTCCAAGCTTTTCTTCATGCTTTCAAATGTGAAATACTTGAAAGTTCACTGCTGGGCAACAATGCAGTCGGCCGAGTAAGGTACGTTCGCAGTCCTTCAATTTCTCTTCAGTCACCACATTGTCTAATACTGCAATTTTTCTATCAGACTAAAGGTGCCCTACTCGTTCACCAAGAGCAGTTATTCTCCTGTTCTGTTCCATTTCATTCTCCATTGCGTTAATCAAAGCCAAAGATTCAGAAAACTCACATGTTTCTTCAGGAATCTCAGACCCAGATGAAGCAGAGATGAGACCTACCTTGGATCGGGAATTGCTGCCCTTCCAAAGTCGCCATCATCAGCACAGAAAGGTTGCTCAAAAATCGCCCACACACGATCAAGAGGGAAAAAGCTCGAAGACTATTATCCAGGGGGGATTTAGAAGTGGAGATGCAGATTTCAATCAGCCACGTCAGGCCCAGGAATATCACGGCAAGGATTGGGAAAAAGGAGGCTAGCTTCCATGGTGGGGAGCTGGGGTTTAAGATAGGGTTTAGGAAAGGACATATTGTAATCTCAATTCATCCAAAGATGATACCTTGCCAATTGGCTTTCTCTATCATGCAATACAAGAATCTAAATGGGTCACCACTTCCGGATACCATTGGCAACAAGGCCAATCGTTTCACTTGCCCCAAGTTTCCAAAAGCTGCTTGGACCAATGAAATTGGGTTTTCATTATCCAACAGTAATCGTGATGGAGAAGAGTCGAAATTATGAATCAGAACAAACTGGCTTGCTTCCCATGACTTGATAGTGATATTTCTCTTTTGTCTTGGCACACCTTAGTCAATAACTATTCAGGAATTTCTGCACTGATTCATGCTAATTTGGGCAAATCATAGACTAACCAGAGCATGTTCCTTTCAAAATTAGTATAATAAACATTGTGCAGGTATAATTATTATTAGTTGTTAATGTTAATTGAAAGAATGTCAAAGGCTCTGGTTGAGGTCAGCGTGGTCATATATTCCCTTGTTTTATGGGTTATGGAATAGGTTTTTTTTTTTTTTAATAACTATTTATGTAAAGTATAACGGATGCAATCTCATGTACATTCACAAAAATCTCACAAAAAATATAGCAATTGCTTGACAACACGGTGATTTTCTATCCTATACATTGATGGGGCAAAATTCATGCAACCTTATGTGCACACTATAAATTCATTTTCCCACATTATCAATTACAAATAATTTCAATTTGGATCAAACTACTCCGAATTTGACTTGTGTCTAATCTGATCCACGAATAGCTGATCGTGGAAAAACCAAGTCAAATATCATATCGACTTTCTCTCACCTTACTTTTGAAGATAAATGGAAAGGGATTTGAGAGACTTAAAATTCTCTCATTTCTAAAGTTGCGCAAGTAAATCAAACAAACTAAAGAAATTAGTCATGGCATAATGAAGCTCCTGCTAACACCTAGGTCCACTCAAACTTTTCTATCCTTATTGTCATAATTCAATTCAATCAGAAAACGAACTCCTAATACTCCTTCTAGATCCTCCTTCAATTCTTTATTACATAATATTATCAGCCACTTCTCATTGTAAAAAATGAGAAATGCAAAAACGGTTCTGGATCATTACCCTAGTTGCATTAAAAATGTTCACCCTCTTGCAAATTTTATAACGTAATAACAATCCAATCACATGATCCTTGCAATGTCAAATTGCATGGACCCTCCTATCTCTACGGATAAATACTCCATGTTCATGTTTATCCTCCATGCCAAAAGCTATTCCTATCAGCCAAAGGAGAGCAATAAAGTACAATGATTTTCATAACAAGATACTCCATGGCACGTGACCACACGAGCCATGCAGTTATGCTTTATGCAATTAGCCCCTAATTTACTCAAACCAAAATTGGATTTGGAGACTTCATCTCAAGGCCCCAACTTGTCAACACTTTGAAAACCCTGTGGCTATTAGAGACGACACAAGTTGAGCACGAGAGCGTATTTCGCGGTCCGAGGAGATTTGCTAGTTCAAAAACTCCATCAAATGTAAAGTTGATAAAACCCTTAACATAAACAAATAATCATAAGCCCTTTTTCTCTCCCCCAATAGCTGTTTAGCGACAAGGACAACCTAACCCACAAGCTTTAGGTAATACCATGATCGTCCACTTGGATTACTTGTATAAAGACGTGCAAGACGATTTGAGAGAAAGGTCATCTCGCGAGGGACAAAGGCCACGTCCAACTTGCGCTTAAGTAAGATGAGATTTCATTCTTTCTTTTTTTTTTTTTTTACCGGATATCTTTGTGAAATTTCGTGGGACCAGCCACCAATGTCCTAAAAAATTAAATATTTACATAAATAAATTATAGTTACGATATCTCTCACACTTAGATTGCATTTTGACCCGGTATTTACCGTGAAAATATATGATAAAAAGGCAAATAAATGGTTGGAAAGATTTGGACTTGGACCTCCTCTTTTGATACTATATAAAATTTTGTGGAACCACCGCCAATTATTCTACAAACTCAAACCATTAATAAAAACATGATTGATTAGTTAAATATTGGATCACTTCTCTTCACGTGTAGATAGGATTTTGACTGTATTAAGGGCAAAAATATATAATAAGGAAGGTAAATAAGGGGTTTTGAAAGATTTGGACTCGGATCTCCTACTCTAATATTATGTAAGATTTCGTAAGATCACCGGCTTTTTCGAAAACTTGAACTTTTAGATGAAAGCTTATTATAATATTTAAACATTGTAATATTGTTCAAGGTATAAATTGGGTTCTAAAAAAGTTTGATAAATAGTCCAAATCAAATATGATTATCTAGAGATTAACTTTGTCCCTTTAGAGAGAGTCCAACATAATAATTAAAAAAAAAAAAAGAAAAAAATAAGAGAGGAAAGTTACTATATCTCTCATAATTGAAAGCAAAAACCAATTTGGAGGCTCGATTATTAACAACATTAAACCACTAATGGAATGCCCAACTTGCACTTCTATTAAGGTGAAATTCCGTTCTTTGTTGACCAAATACTTCATGAAATTTTGTGGGATCACCATCAATCATTTAAAAACTTGAATTATTAGATAAAAATATGATTAAATATTTAAATGTTATAATGTTCCCCTCACATGTAGGCCAGATTTGGCCAAGTATCAAGTGCAAAGGTATATAGCAAGGGAGGCGAATAAGGAGTTTGGAAAAATTTGGACTTGGAGCTCCGATTATAATATTAGTGGTGCATTTGGTTCAGCATTTTGAAAACCCATTAGAGATATACAAAGCAGTTTAGCCTAAAGGGTTTTGGGTAAATGCAAATGTCATTTGATAAACTACGTTTTGAAAAACAATTTTGAGAGAAATGTAATTTAGTAGAGAACACATTTAAAAAGCCAATTCGGTGATTGATGTTAGTTTATTTTATTTTATTTTATTTTTTTGGTAAGGTAAGTATGTATTAGCTTTAACCAAACTATACAAAAAGAGGTCTTGGCACCAAGGAAGCACGGACACGTTCAAAGGGCCTCTGTGTCGTGTCGGACACCCTGACACGTGTTGGACATATTCGGACACGCGGTCAACATGTGTCGGAGTTTCCGACACGTGGTCAACTCTTTCCGACACGCTCCGACGCATGTGTCCAGAGGTTTGTGGGCAAGTCTGCAGGTGCAAAAGGAAGAAGGTGATGGAGGGTGGAGGCAAAGGTGAGGGAGCCGAGGCGACGCCATGAGCGACGGCGAGGGAGAGCTGCGATCGTTGACTACAACGCCGAGAAGCCTTCTCGATTGTCTTGGTTGACTGTGACTACTGACTGCAACGTCGAGATGGAGAACCACAATGCCACGATGAAGGGCTGGATGCGAGGCTACAACTGCAAAGGGGGCAACGAAGGCAGCGGCGAGAGAGGTAGAAACCGAGCAAGGGAGAGGAGAAGGCGATTGCTAGGGTTTTTGCCCTTTGGGCTGTTATTATTCTAATTGCTTTTTTCAATTTTAGGAAGGAGAGCAAGGAGAGAGACGATAGCTTCTAGGAAAGAAATGAAAGCCTCGTGCAGCGTGACTTCAATCTTGGGAAGTGACAGGGTGGTGGGTGGGGTGGGGGAAGAAACCATAGGGTAAGAGAAATGGGTGGGACCCATTTAGTCCAAAAAAAAAAAAATATTGAATGTTAAATAACTTTATTAATACACGGCAAGGCTAAAAAATAAATAAATGGGCGGGTTAAAAAGTTACTTCAAAAAATAAAAGCACTAGATGTTAAATAATGATAAATTTTGATCCTCGTAGAAAAATATAAATTTATTTTGACTCTAATCTCTCGTTAGTTATTTATTTCATCGATAACTTTTGTTAAAGTCAAAAAATGTCTTTCCAATTTTTTATGAATAAATTTATTAATGTTATTAGTACAGATTTATTATAGGCTCTTTTTTATTATTTATTTATTTATTTGATTAAATTAATTTAAATATAATAATTAATCATGTATATATAAAAATATTCATTTAATATACAACGTTTCTCAACGTATCGAATTCTCTTTTTCGATAAATGACGTGCGAGCATGTCGTGTTGTGTCACATGTCGCGTGTCCGTGTCAATGCTACCTAGCCCGGCAGCAAAACTTACACTCAAAAGACAAACTAGTTTTTTTAATTTTTATTTATTTAAAATTGAAAAAATATATATAATTTTAAAAGAAGAAGAAGAAGAAGAAGAAGAAGAAGAAGATCAAATCTCCGTCGGTCTGCCGGCGCCGACGACTCTCGATCGAGGTTACCCATGGTCAGGCAATGTCGACGAGGGTCACGTGACCTTGGCGACGGCCACTAAAGGTTGCCCGAGGTTAGGCGACCCTCGCGAGACCCAGGCGAGGGCCACCTGAGGTTGCGAGACCCAAGGGATAGTCGCCTGGGTTACACGCTGCCTGGGTCTGATGGCTCTCGCCAGAATCACGCAACCTTGATTGATGACCATCGGCATCAAATCTAGCTTGCCAATAACCATAACCCTTCACCAAACCAACAACGGGTTTGGTCCCTTTTTAATAAAAAAATTAATGAGGGACAAAATCAGAAATTTGAAGAATTGGTGAGGATAGTTTTAGAAAAAAGAATGGATTTTGGCATTTGGTCAAATGATGAAAACCTAATGCTAATCCCTACTAACGTTAGATTTTCAACCTTACCAATGCTGGCTTTGATTTGAAAGCTCCTTCAAAATGGTTGCCAAACGGTCCAAAACTTCCCCAAGGGATTTTGGAAGCCGAAAACCCATTAGAAATGCCGAATCAAATTCACCCTATGTAAGATATCATAAATCACTACCTAAGTTTTTAGATGAATGCGTGATTTTATGTTTAAGCATTGTAACAATCTTAGGAGAGAGATAGTCCAAAATAAAAATTAAAAAGGAAAGTTACTCTATCTCTCAAAATTGAAAGCAAAAACCAATTATGGGTGCTCAATTATTAACAACATTGAACCACAAATGTAATGCCCAACTTGCACAAGGTAAAATTTTGTTCTTTTTTGACCGGATACTTTGTAAAATTTTATGAGACTGCCATCGACTGCTTAAAAAATTCAAACTATTATAAGAGGGGTTAAACATTTAAATATGATAATGTTCCCTCGCCCACGTAGGGCAGATTTTAGTCTAATATTGATCACGAAGATATATTGTAAGCAGGGCACATAAGAAGCCTAAAAGTATTTGGACTTGAACCTACTACTTTAATATTATATAAGATCTTGTAAGATCACTACCAACTTGAGCCTTTAGACAAAAATGTGGTTTGATATTAAGCATTGTAATAATCCAGAGAGAGAGAGAGGGAGAGAGAGTCCACGATAAATAAAAATTAAAGAAAGCAAAGTTACCATATCTCATAATTGAAAGCAAAAGCCAATTCCGGGGCTCAATTATTAACAACGTGAAACCACAAATGGAATGCCCAACTTGCACTTTATTAAGGTGAAATTTTTATTCTTTTTTGTCCAAAAACTTTGTGAAATTTTATAGGACTGCCACCGACTATTCTTAAAACATTTAAATAATATAACGTTACCTTACACGCGTAGGCCGGATTTTAGCCTAGTATTGAGTGTGGATATATAGTATGGGAGGCAAATAGCCTAGAAATATTTGGACTCGAACTCACTACTTTAATATTATGTAAGATTTTGTGGTACCATAGTCAATTTTTCTAAAATTCCAAACTATTAGATAGAGGCACACTTAAAACAATTAAATATTGAAATGCTCCCTCGTGTCCCTAGGTCGGATTTTGGCCTAAGCACGAGAATATATAATAAGGGAGGCAAATACAAGGGCTAAAAAAATTTGGACTTGGACCTCATACTTTGATATATATAAGAATTCATTAAACCGCTGCCAACTTAAGCCTTTAAATGAAAGCATGGTTTGTATTTTAGTATTGTAACACTTTTGAGAGGTATATCGACTCTAAATAAAATATGATTAACTAGAGATTAACTTTGCCCCTTTCTTACCCTCCGCCCGGGGAGGGGGGGCAGAGAAATTTTTAGGGGTTGTTTTTGGCATGATGGGAAGTAGGTTCCTATGATGCAAGTCCAAAAATTAAAAATTAAAAATTAAAATAGCAGTAAACCAAAAATGGTTTAGTTGATTTGCCTTCATCTCTCCATCAATCACATTAACTTTACAACTTGCGATTTAACTATCAATTCGTTTTTCCTTGCATACACGCCATATATTAGTGACAAAATAGATATGAATTTTTCAACCAATTAATGTGGGCTAGAACGTGGATTTGGAGTCCTTTCGAGTGACGGGACCAAAAGATGGCCGGCTGAGAAAATGGATTTGCATGCATGTTTTTCTTTGGAGAATGTCTCCGGTGCTAGTAGGCCAACTTGTTAGCATTCTAATCAAATAAAAGGGGGTAAACATTATAAATGTAAATTAATTCGAGAGGAAGACCCCCTTTCTATAAAACTGAGAAATAAATGCTGACAATTTAAGTAAAAAAATTTTCATGGTAAGTTTGTAAAAAGTTTTCTGACTATGATTGAAATTGTCGATTAATATTATTAATTCCTCACTAAACATGGAATTGTGATCATTATTTGTGAGTTTTAGTAGGTAGAGTTGGTAAAATAATACTTGGCTCCCCCTTTTCTAATGATGGCCAAGCTATCAGGTCGGTGCTAGAGTCGTGGGAGTTCCCCCTCCCCTCCTTGTCTTGGAACTAGGATTGTTTTCGTTAGAAAGAGAACTCGTCACGCCTTTCCATGGTTGCGACGGCTTGGGAGGCCATTAGGCGGAAGATCTTTTGGCACCCTTTCATCTGGAACAATGCCATCTTGCCTCGATTCCGATTTAACCTTTGGCTAATCACCAAGCACCGGCTTTCTACCCAAGCTCTTCTTTCTGTCTTATGGTAGGATTGATTCTGCCTCTTGCCCTTTTTGCAATGATGTGCATGACTCTATTAATCATCTGTTTTTTAGGTGTCACATTACGGGTAGTATTGCTTTCTTTTGGGCGGCCAGATGCAATCTTCCATGGCGTAACAGGTCTTGGGGTGAGAATCTCCGTTGGCCATAACCTTGCTTTTAGGCAAGGACTTTTATAAATGCATTGCCTGCTTTTTTTTTTTTTGTGCGCTTTGCCATATCGATTGGAAGAGCAGGAACAATATACTCTTTAAAGGGGAGCTGCTTTCCGTGCCGGCCATGAAGAAGCATCTTGTCAAAGTCGTCAAAGACAAGGTTGTCACCTTCAGAAATGTGGATGACTCTACTAGGAATAAGAGATTCCAGCGTAGTTGGGACATTGACCCGATCATTTTCTCTTCTAGAGATCTTCAGCTGTCCATCGAAGATGTTTGGAGGCCGTTGGTTATTGATGGTCTACCTCCGTGTGAGCCTGCTACTTGGTGGGTGGTGGCTGGATTTCACCTCCCTTGCCCTGGGTGTTGTCGTCATTTGTTTTTGGTTGACGATTGTTTTCGCTGTTCTTGTGCTTCCTTGCTTCTAGTTTCTTGTTTTGCCACTTGGCTTTTTCCTCCCGGCTTCCTTCCACTCATGATGATTCTTATCATCTTGAGTGCAAGTTTTTGAAGCCGTGTTCGTTTGTACAGTTTGGCCTTTCCCCAATATATTGCTTACTTCTACTGAAAAAAATAATAATAACCTAAAAAAAACTAATTAATCAAAAGCACAAATGGAATGGTGAATGCTGCTATCCACTAAAAATGCAAAAGCCGCACATGAAAATACAAGACTGTTCGTATTAATTGGAATAATATTTTTTATTCTAATCCGTTATGTTTTTTATTTTTTTGTATATATAAGAATTTTATTTCCTCTTTTCTAACCACTGCTGAGCTCAAAGCTAGAGAATTGTATATCACTAGAAGTTATTAGAGATTGAATTTTAGAGAGACATTGTAAAATAAGGCACTTTATCAATTTTTTGAAAAAAAAAACAGAATCCTAATCATTTAATTTATTAAAATACTTGAATCTTAAATGACTATTGTAAAAAAGCAGCTTCTTCGATTTGAACACAAAAGAAGAATAAGAAGGGTTTACGAAAAGTTGATATAAATCAATTGATTGATTGATCTACATTACAGGCACATTTTTTTCTTTGATCATTTAAACTTTAGTGCACGTGGAGCTATTTGAGGGGTAGAAATATCGCAAGCCTAATAATTACGGTTCACTAGTATTTCTACTGAAAGAATTAAGTAGCTTCTTTTTCAGTTGATGCATGAGGTGAACTTTTTACTCAATTGACTCTTTTGAGCCAATGCTAAATAGGATTACGAGACGGGCTCGATCCCATTATATGTTCAATTCTTAATGTTTTACTGCTTAACTGTGGCCCCGGGCTCATACGCCCCCTTTTCTTTGGAAAACGAGTATCACTATCATTTAATTAAAAAGTGTTAGCAGGAATTCAGGGATAGATCAAACATCTTTCTTTAAAGAGAGAGAGAGGGGGGAGAAAAGGGACATTAAAAATGGTTAATGTAAAACCCAAGAAAAATAATTGAGCAACTGCTCAACTATCTCCATTCTATTAATCGTTCAATTTTAATTATTACTCTCTTTCTCTCTGCTAAGTATTTCACAATGAAGTGGCCCCCACCAAATAGGCAGGAGAAGCGAGATGAGAGTGAGAGGACGACTCGAAAGATCCGATCGAGGATCACAACAGACGACAACGGCGACGATGTGGATAATCATATACCTTTTTCTTAAAAAAAAAAATTAATGGTGAGCGCTGGAGCCAGACCAAATCCAGAACTGAATCGAATCAAGGCGGCTCTCAGTTCGTAAAATTTGGAATTGGTAATTATCAATCTGGTTTTTGCCAAGTGTGCCACCCGAAATGATTTTTTTTTTTCTTTATTTGCAGGTCAATGATACTTGATCATATTTTATCAGGCATTTATCATTTTTTCATGGATATTTTCAAAGATCAAGAGTTTAAACTGTACAACAACACTCGGACCCAAAAAAAAAAAGAAAACTATACAACAACACTAGCGGTTTTGTGGGAAATAGGAAAAAGATAATAAAGATATCATTGTCGGTTCCTAAACTTATCCGAGAATTAGACCAGATCGATTTTAAGATCAAGTGGGGCTGATTCCCGTTTACACAAATGGGGAAGGGACCCATTCTGATCCGATCCCTAACTCCAAGGCGATAATCAACCCACCCAAAAATGAACTGTCCCTAGAAAACATTTGCCTTTTTAGCAAATAATAAATTATTTAATATTTTTATATAAATAAGCGATACGCAAATAACTGTTCATATCGCTTGAAATAATTTTTTAATGAAAAATTTTATATCAATGATAATAATTTATATCTAAATATTTTTCTAAAGGAAGGAAATATTTTTGTTTGTAAACTTTAGTAAGCAGCACAATTGATCATGTATCGTCAAATGTTTTTTAATTTTTTTTATTTTTTCAAAATAAGCGAAATAGCAATGAACTCAACAAAATGCATCTGAGTGAAAACTAAAAAAAAAAAAAAAAAAAGTCATTGGGATTTACTCCACCTTCCCACATGGGAATATGTAAAGCTGGGAAGTTCAATTTCCCACCTTAGTATCATATGTGAGATTCGACTCTTATCCTTCCCTAAAGAGATGAGGCAAAAGTTTAAGAGTGAATTTAAAAATTAAACTAAAATGGATAAACAAAAATAAAAAAAGCAAAATAAAGAAGATCCCAAGAACCAAAAAAGAAGAAAAGAGAAGGCAAATCCTATCTACTTGCTACGTCAGAGAGAGAGAGAGAGGGAGGGCGCTTTGATTTTATTGTTCTCGTTGCTTCACCTCGCTCGCTTTCTCGCCGAATAGAGCATTGAGCGAAGTTGGTAGGGGCTAAGAAAAATTAACATATTAAATTTATAATGTCAATTTTATCACTAAGCAAAGCATAAGATAAATCTTTAGGAGGCTGCAAGTAAAACGCAATATTCAATCTCTTCGCTGTGCCAACATTAGCAAGCATATCAACAAGTTGATTGCCTTCTCGAAAAATATAATGAATTTTGAACTCAAAATGGGAGCTTAATAACTTTCTAATATCCTTAAATAGTGTTGGACCAATGTATCTACTATTCTCTTTGGGTTAACAAGTTCAATAATAATTTTGGAGTCCATCTCAATTATGAGTTTGTGGAAAACTTGTTACTCTATAATGGCAAGTCCCATCCATAATGCCAATAGTTTCAGCTTGTAAAGACAAATATATTCCGATAAAAGAGGTGAAATGGCCTAGCTAGTCTCCCTCTTTGTTTCAAAATAATTTTTCGACTCTTGCAAGTCCAAGATTACCTTTAGATGCTCTATCTATTTTCAATTTAATCCATCCTGGTGGAGGAGGATCCCAAGCAACCATGATGGGAGAAATATGTGATCCACTTGTAGACAAGTTGATCATGGGCAAAGAAATGATTTCCTTCATGTGTGAAAGGATTACTTGTATAGGGTTGGAAGGAAAAACAAAACTTTCTTGAAAAAGAGACTTGTTTTGCCATTACCAAAAAAGCCACATGCTCATACCAAAAGTAGTACTACAATCATAGTGGGAATTAAGTCTCCCTTGTTAGCTAAGTTGAATTGCAACCATTGAGAGACATTCATATAGAAGAACACTTCAAGACAATTTTGTGGGACGAGATCAACTCGAATGTTCCCAATGACTAGACAATCTCGCAAAACATGCAACATTGTTTCCATTGAAGATTCACAATGCGGACAGTAAGAATTACCTCCTAGATTGCGAGACGTCTTCAATTCATTGGTTTATAAATGCTTATGTGCCGCTAGCCAAGGGAAGGTTCTAATACGTTGAGGTCCTCTCCACTTCCGTATAAAGGGTCATATCCTATCAGTTTCTTAAGTGTTGATCCTTGTGAAAATTTCACAAGTTGACTTAATGAAGAAAGATCCACCGCTATTACCTTCCCACAATAGAGTATCTTTTTCATCATATGCAAATAGCAGTTTGATAGCTTGAATTCTAAGGATTACATCTTCTGGTAAGATTCGTTGAAAAAGTGAAAAGTTCCAATTCTCATTCCATACATATTCGCGAAATTTTTTGTCCATCTCAAATGGTGGTAGGTGGGTAGAAACTATGTTGATAAGTGGCTCTAATTTTGGAATCCATTCGTCTTTCCAAAAACTTACATATTCTCCCTTTCTCAAGCTCCATAACATTCATTCATCTAAAGTTGGCCAAACATTAATAATTGCTTTCCATAACAACGAATCACCAAGTTTAGCAACAACAATATTCCCCAATTGCGAATGATATTTAGCACAGAAAACCTCTAACCATAAAGAGTGGTGTTGCGTCTTGAAGCCCCATGCTATTTTTATCAAGAAACCTTGATTAGTCACTTCAAGGGGTCTAAGACCAAGATCACCGCAATTTTTAGGCTTACAAATAGTCTTTCAATTTAGAAGGTGTATGCGATGCTTGTCTCTAGTGTCTCCCCAAATGAAAGCACATCAACCTTTCTCAATCTATTGACAAACATGAGTTAAGACTTTAGAACATTACATTTGATATGTAGGTATAGACATGATTGCAGATTGAGTTAACATGATGCATCCTGCCTTTGACAAGCTAACCGACTTCCATCTACTAAGTCTGTTTGTTGTCTTCTCTAATGATGGTTGAAAATGCCTTGAAGAAGTTCTTCCATGAATCAGAGGCACACCCAGATATTTGCCATCCAGATATTTGCCTAAATCTGAATATATGACAAAGTCAAATGTATCACTTAAGATGTGTTTCAGCCGTAGAGAAGTATCCTTTGAGCAGAAAAGATTGGTTTTAGCCTTAATGACAATTTGGCCTGATCTTTGACAGAAATCCTCCAAGCACTCTAGGATGACATTCATCTATTTTGTTGAGGCTTTTGCCAATAGCAGAAGGTCATCTGCAGACATTAAGTGAGATATTTGCGGTCCTCTCTGTCCAAAACAAAAAGGTTTCTACCATTTTTAGTTCACTTGACGTATTTCCGTGGATGGCAAGAAGGCCTCTATAGTCTCCTCATTCCACAAAATCTACACGAAAGAAGAGGTGATGCATTTCATAATAAGTTGAATCAACGAGTTTGGAATACCTGTCAAGTGGAGAGTTTCATACTCTCTTGCTCTCACTCATCTCATTCTCTCACGTCAATTTTCTTATCTTTTCACTAGATTTGAAAGAATAGATCAAATATAATTCACTAAATTTGCATTGTACGAAAATGATCAGATCAAATCTGTTAACTTGGGCCATATCAGACCCGACTCGTTTGCAATCTGATTCACACGTTTAACCGGTCTAATCAAAAGTCAATTATTGAAAGCGCGCCACGTGTCAGATACAACACCGGGCCCCTCAGCAGCTCGGCAATCGATCGGAAGCATACTCCCGGGTTCCTGCGGCGCCTCCGAAATCGAGCGATCGCGATTCTCAGTCAAACCGCGAGGGAGACAAGAGTGATGATGATGGAGGGAGTGGAGGGAGACGCGGCGGCGGCGGCGGCGGCGGCGGCGGCGCCGCGCTACGTGCTGAAGCCGTCGCGGATCAGCAGCGAGGACATTTCTTCTGCGTCGACGTCGACGCGGAGTCCCTGGTCGAGATGAAGGCGACGGGCCCCGGCGGCCGCCCCTTCGCCCGCCTCGACGCCATCAAGCAGTCCCTCCTCCTCTTCGTCCACTCCAAGCTCGCCATCAACCCCGACCACCTCTTCGCCTTCGCCACCCTCTCCAAATCCGCTTCCTGGGTACTCCCCCCTCCTTCTGATTTTTCGGAAAAACTGGATTTTGATTGCGTTCCCGGGAGTTGGGGCGATTGCTAGGGTTTGGTTCCGTGGCAAGCTTTGATTTTTCCTGCAAAATGCGTTGCTGATCGTGGTGTTTCGGTGCGTTTTAGGGATGAATCAATTCCCTCTAGAATGGGGTGATGGTGATTTGCTCCATGTAGTTTTCGAATTTGGAAAAATGGGTTCTTGATTGCGTTCCCGAGAGTTGTGGCGATTGCTAGGGTTTGGGTCTGTGGCGTGCTTTGGTTTTGGCTTGCGAAATGCGACTCTGATAGTGGTGTTTCGGTGCGTTTCGGGGTTGAATTGGTTCCCTCTATAATGAGGTGATTTGCTCCATATGGTTTTTGAATTTGGAAAAATGGGTGCTTGGTTGCGTTCCTGAGAGTTGTGGCGATTGCTAGGGTTTGGTTCTGTGGCGTGCTTTGATTTTGGCTTGCGAAATGCGACCCTGATGGTGGTGTTTCGGTGCGTTTTAGGGTTGAATTGATTCCCTCTAGAATGAGGTGATTTGCTCTATGTAGTTTTCGGATTTGAAGGTCACTAGATCAGTAGAGTAAAATACATCTTCCGTATTGGAAGTGGGAGAATGATGGAGGTGCAGAGGTGTGGTAGCATATCCGTCGGCAGCTTCTGAGAAATGCGGGTTTCGATTGCTTGTGCTCTCCGTCCGATCCTTCTTTCGAATGCTAGCGTATCAGAGCTACGCGAGTATCTGAGAAGCGGAAATGACTTTGGGATAGAACACCCGATTCCTTGCAGCCACCGGAAATTTCTTTTGGATTGGACTCTAGGTTTTTCCTCCTTTTAGCTAATTTTTCATGACAAGGAGTGTAAACATGCTTGCTTGATGCTGTTATTACAATGAATTTTGGTAGATTGCGTCATATGGGGCGATCATAGGATTCTATGATTTCATTTTTCTCATAGATGACTGACGTTCTTGCTCAATTTTGGACGTCACATGCATAAACTCTTTGTACACTCAAACTGAGAAGTTCTTGAATGGAAACACTGATGTTTGTGATCGCATGTTCTGCATATTTTGAGCCAGATGAAAACCCATGCCTACAGAATCATAGAAAAATACCCAACACCCCAGAATGCCTCCATTGGATAGTACTTGGTTCCTGTTTGCACCGCTGATCCTTGTTAGAAAGCATTCTGGTCTGACCATTCATGTCTGTGTATTTAGCTGTTCTCTTGTCAGGGAATGTGCGGAGGTGGAATGAATTACCAAATTATGATATCAAAACGGTGAACGTGCCTTCTACTGCTGCCGAGGGATGAGGTGCTGTAGCTAATTTATATTAGAATACCCTCAGGGAGCTGGGGTGTTTGATTGATGAGAGGGAGAGCCATTTCGTACTTGTATGCCATGCTTGAAATAACGATAATGAAGCCCAAAATTAGATTGTGCAGTTATTAATAAGGTTACTTTTAGCACAGAGCTGCTTTTGACCCAGCCATGACATTGTGACCTAGCTGAGTTTTGGAGTGCTATGCGATATTGTTGCAAGTATCCCTTACATAACTCAAGATGCAGTATCCATTCAGAGTAACTATTATGTAGATCAAGCACATAGCCAAAGCAAGACAAAGCTGGCAATGAATTGTCAAATCCTTTGTTTAATATTACATATATAATTACTTGTTTGATCTTTTTCCCTTGTTTTCGATTTTGAAGCTCCGTAAGGAGTTCAGCAGTGATGTAGAGTTTGCAGCTGCTGCAATTCGGAGTCTTTCAGCCACCCCGACTTGTGGTCATGCAGATTTAACGCAGCTATTCCGAATCGCGGCTCATGAAGCTAAGAAATCTCGCATGCAAAATAGAATTTTCAGGTTGGTAAGTGATGGCTGGTGATTGTACCAAGCAATAGGTGCTTATCCTCTTGCTTAATCGATGCTAGGCATGTATATCAGTTTTGCTTCTATTAATTTGTAGCATAGAGCTGCTTTGCAGTCTAGTAAGTTGCCCAAATGTCTATGAAAACCTTTTTTCTTGTTTGGTAGGGCCAACGTCTGTTAAACTGCTAGATTTCTTTCGGCCATTTAAACTCACGTCTTTTTTTTTTTTAACCACCTTCTATGAGAAAAGATTCGTTGTGAAAAGGAAGACTCATTCTCTTCTTTTCGTCCCTTTTGGAACATTATTCGTACTAGCAATATTAAGGCTTTTCCCTCTTATTGAGATCTAACGTGGCTACGGTGTTTCTGTTGCATCAGATTCTCATATACTGCAGATCATCCACACAGCCTCAGCACCAGTGGCCAGTTAACCAAAAGCTCTTCACTCTGGATGTCATCTACCTCCACGACAAGCCTGGACCAGATAATTGCCCACAGCAGGTCTATGATGCCCTCGTCGATGAGCTTGAACACGTGAGTGAATATGAAGGCCACATCCACGAGAGCGGTCAGGGCCTCACGCATCCTCTTTCGTCACATGTGCATGCTACTGTCGCACCCTCAACAGCGATGTCCTCAAGACTACATCGACATTCCCAAGTCCCTTGTGAAAAAATCACCTGCTGCCGACTCTGCACCTGCCGAAGAGAGGGTGATCGTGCCCCGCCAATGAGAGCAAAAGACCGTTTGTGGGTTAGTGAGCAGTACTTAAATGTTTGGCTTTTGCAATGTGTCTGAGAGCTTTCATCTGCTGTTGGTCTTTCTGGAAGTGAATCTGCAACTGCAACTAGCTTGATGACCTTCAGCTGAGCTCTGAAGTTTTCCCGATGACTCCCCTTTGTGAAGTTATGTATATTTACGTTACAGAACCTGTAAATTTCAATTGCAATGTCCTGATCATGTTTGGTCATGGGTCAGATCGTATCTCGGACGTCCAGGGTTCTTTGCAGGTTTGCATTTGGTAAACCTATCAACTGGATGTCTTGTGCCTCCATGATATGTTATTACAGCTCCACATGGACTATGCAAGCTACAAATATCTGGGTCCTTGTCGATCATTTTCGGGTGATAACGACGTGAATCAATGCGTTACGCGATTCTCGTGTTGCTCAGACACAAGACGCACCAGCACTTGTTTGATCTCGCTAATCCCCGAGTGTTACAATGAGCTGATCAATCAAAATTTCGCGTCGAATGTCGTTGTCATTCCTCCGGCGGCTAGCCTAGGAAAAGGAAGAGTGGAAGGGACAGGCGAAGAGGGGTGATCCGAGCGACAACTCTTCTCTTGTATTCACGCAATTTGTCATCTGCACAATAATGATTCTGCTCTGTATACCACTGATGTTTGAAGATTTCACATCAACCCGACTAAGGACTTCTTTGTTGGCGTGCCAATAAAGCCAGTCGATTGAAAGCAAATCAGAGGAAGGAATCTTTCCTAAACCTTTTATGTTGGTTTTCTTCAGATATTTCCCCCCTATTTCCGCACAATTATCTGCTCCGAAAAGCGAAAAGCGGATGAAAATAATCCCCATCACCATCTTCCGAAATGTATCTAGACACAAATCATGAAACATTGAGCTTCGAGTAAATTCGAGTTAAAACTACAATCTCACATGCTAAATCATTTCGATATTAAAAATTATCGAGTGCCGATTACTAATGTGCAATAGAAATGAATTTGGAGAATTGAGAATTGAAACGGAATTTTAAAAATAGTAAAATATGAGTTGAAAAATGAAAATCAATCTAAACCTGCCCAATCGGTGATCCATTGGGTGGTTTCAATATTTTGGGGACTTCCATCAATCGGTCAAACCTACAAATTGCCCACCGCCACCTGTCCGTTCCCGAGCTAACTTTCTCGCCCGGGATGTTCTGTCGCGCGGCAGAGATCCCGGGGAATCATCCCGTGCGTCCCCCTCCTAGGGATGGTGCTCGTCGATCGTCCGTCGTCCCATCTGGACTGTCCGTTCCGTTCCCCATCGACGGATTGGATGGAGAAAGCGACCCCGCGGCCCGTCGTTGAAGGAACCTTTAAGGTGGGCCCCGGCGCGGCCCCAATCGCAGCCGTCGATGCGGCAAATGATGAAATCCCACCAATCACCGCCTTATCCAATCCCATACTCTCTCTCTCTCTCTCTCTCTCTCTCTCTCTCTCTCTCTCTCTCTCTCTCTAAAATATAACCATCGGCTCGACGTAATCCCAAGCGACCCCCGGCCCACCAGCGGCGCCGCCTTGTCCAATCCCATACTCTCTCTCTCTCTCTCTCTCTCTCTCTCTCTCTCTCTCTCTCTCTCTCTCTATCTCTCTCACTCTAAAATGTTACCATCGGCTCGACGTAATCGCAAGCAACCCCCCGGCCCACCAGCAGCGCCGCCATGATCCGCCTCTCCTTCGCCGCCATGATCCTCGCCGTCGCTGCCGCCACGCTCCTCGTCCTCCTCTACAGCAGTGACGACTCCATCGGGATGAGGTGGGCAGTCGTGATCGCCAGATCCAACGGTTACTGGAACTACCGTCACCAAGTGATTCTCCCGATTTTGCTAGGCTGCAGCTCGAATCCGACGACCTTCTTCCCTTTACGTCAGTCGAATTTATTGAATTTGCATGGGGAAAGGGAAGATATCTCTAGGGGATGAGAATACAAAAGAAAAGAAAGGAAATTGGATTTTGTAGGTAATATCACTAGAATTAACCCAATCTTAATCGTTTGTGTTTGATGGTTTTTGAATCAATAACTAATGTAGAATCTTTCTTAAATTCTAATTCCGATGTATTCCAATTTCGGAATTCTGGAATTTGGATCGGAAGCAAAATTGACGCGTTTACTATTGTAATGATAACTCCTGCGAATCGAATAATGATTTGAATATAAAGTCTTGTGGTCCATTTACGTATATCTTTGTTTGCAACTACCGGCGAATCTCAAATTTGAACTTTGCAGTCCGTATGGAATTACTTAGACTAGGGCCAAGGAGGACTTTGCTCGTCGATGCTGCTAAAACGATTGCATATGAGCTATTTTCGTACATTTCCTTGGTTTGCCATTATTTAATGGACAAAGAGTAGTACTAATTCCTTGTTTTAGTTCGATCTGCACGTGAGTATTTGAATTTGTTGGGCGTTGTGTTTGGCAGATTGAATTAATGGGAAAAAGGAAGATTTTTCTAGGGGATGAGAATACAAAAGAAAAGAAAGGAAATTGGATTTTCATATCTGATTACTAAGTAGGAGTGAGTGAAGCAGAAGTGATATTGTATTTTGTGATCCACAACCTTTCTGCTTCATAAGTGAGTCTTTAGAGCTTGTATGGTGATATGTTTTTGTTTCTTTACTTTTCCTGTACTTTCATGAGCCAATAAACATAGTCCCAAAGGGGATGCTAGTTTAGTTTCCTTTTGTATGAATCTGCTAAAAGGAGGTAGAATTCTACCTCATTGTGTGGAGCAATTAGGAAGAAAGCAATGTTTATTCTACCTTTTGTTGTCGAGAACTTTTGCTTTCATCAGGCAACTGAGCTCCCAAGTGTCTTTTAGCAAGGGAGTGTTATTTTGCAGTACATTTCTTGGTTAAGTATTCATACAGTGCTACAGTGCAAGCACATGGAAGAAGTTACTTCTTATATTGCCTGGACTGCTTCAGTTGCTTTTCACTTTCTCTCTGTGCTTCTTCTTCTCATCTTATGGTATTTCTTTGTGTTGGCATATGCATGTGAAAAAGAGGACAGCTAATGACAACACCACATACGGTTCCCATGTCATGCAAGGTGTTACCCAGCAGGATGCCGATGTGCTTCATTTCTGCCACAAGGTTTCTCTCTCCCTTGTCATGTTTGAGGCTGCATGCTTTAGATTTAAGTCATGGCACCACTAGATGCTAAATGTTTAAGGATAGATTCTTGAGGGTTTTGTCACATGCAGCTGCGGTCAATTGCAACCTCTCTTAGATTGTTTCCCTAATGAGAATCACAAGATCAATCGAATGAAGTGCTACTAAAAGGGATTACTATATAGCATTTTGAAGAAACTTGAGGGGTGGTCCGGCAAAAAATGGAACTGTAGAACCATAGGTCTATCAATGGACTTCTGATAATTGAAGGTCCTTAAATCTGCATATTACTTTGCTGAAAGTGTCGATAGAAGTAAAAGGACTTCCTTAACTAGAGAAGTCAAACTGTGTAGCCATTAGCTTTGACCTTTGACATAAAAGTAAGTGAAAAATTACGTCTCTTCCTTTCAACTCATCTTCTTAATCTTCTTTCACTATATAAAGAATAAATTCGGTATTGTCAATTGCCCTCATGTAACAGTTGTGTGAGCCTTGTGTAACCAAATCTAATTTTGCATCTGCCTTTGTTTCAGCTCCTTGACGCTCCTGAAGGCTCTTCTAGGAAACTCGAAGCGCAGCAGGAAATTTTGGAGGCAATGTCTCATCGGATGCATATAGATCACAGTGTCGAACTAATTGGAAAGCTCTTGTTTGGAATTAAAAAGGGTCCAGAGGTGCTGAATGCTGATCGACCTGCGGGACAACCTCCTTTTGATGACTGGGCTTGCCTGAGAAGCCTGGTAATTACTCCCTCATGACCTCTCAACCAACACATGTTTGATATATTTCTGTGATGTTGACATTTGCATTGCCATTGTGAACCTTTTACTATGTCAGTTCAATTTGTTCTTTATATATTTGATCTTAAATCTTACACTTTGGGGGAAATGGAATTTTTTGACACAACGAGTATTCTTTGCAGTCTTGACTAGCGTGATGATGACAATGCTTAATGCAGGTGAGAACATTTGAGACTCATTGTGGATCTCTCTCTTCATACGGCTTGAAGCACATTGGCTCCTTTGTAAACATGTGCAATGCTGGAATCCGGACCGAGCAAATGACCGAGGCATCAGGCGAAGCTTGTGCTCGCATTCCATCTGGTCCCTGGAGCTCTCTTAGTAGGGGATTTAGTGCATGAGTGAAGTGGGAATCATTCTGAACTAAGGATCCACTTGCCATGCTTAAATCTGCCACATACATATTCCTACCGTATATCTTGAATGGTTGTTTGTTATTGCTTCATTGTCAATATGACTTGGAAGCACGTATCTCGACTTGGTTGTCACATAACGATATTGTGCCCGTTTTGCGGGATTTGAAGTACTGTAGCTATGCGGATTGGTAATACAAATGGGGAAGAAAGATTGATAGCTTGTGAAGATAACTTATGGTGCATGTTGGACTCCAACCTGATTCTATTAATTGAAAGTGGTATAGATTATTTGCAAGATGCGGTTATGAATTTGCCCTCACTGTTGTTAAGATTGCCCTTCGTTTGCTCAGTCAATACTCAAGCCTGATTCTAAGGATTCTTGGGAGTCTGTCGTCTTTGCATGATGTTGTACCACCTGGAATTCGTACTATACCAGGTCTGCTCTTTCTCTCGTGAATTTAAGTGGTTTTACAAATGTGCATTTATCATGTCCGGCGTCCGGACATTGGAGATATGTTATGGAAATTACAAAATAAGTGGTTTGGGTGATCATTACTTAATTTCTCGAAGGAATATTCCTATAATCTCTTGACCACGTGGGCACGCAAGAATCGTAATCCTCCTTCCATAAAGGGTCTAATTGAAAAATCATTTGGACAAATCGTCCTTCGGAAAGAATTAGAAATCTATCGATCTATTACGATGGAAAGATAAAAATCAACCCTTTCAGGTCGAGGGTTTTATCCTTATGTCTATACTAGCGCATTGTGTAACTTGTGTGCATTTCCTGAGAGAGCTTGCAATTGACTAGACAACTACATGTTACAAAGCCCTCAAGAAATCTATCGTTAAACATTTGTTAAACATTTGGTATCTGGCGGTGCTATGACTAATATCTAAAGCTGGCAACCTCAAACATGACGAAGGGAGAGAGAAAACTTGTTCAAAAATAGATAGACCAGCATCCCGCTGGTTAACAGCTTTCCACGGAGGCCCTAGGGAGTCGTCATCCACAAGAGAAAGGAATTGTGCCCATCTACAGGAAGAGATTCTCCTTATTTTTCTCACAATTTCATTTGGGAATAGAAATAAAACATTCAATTTCTGATCATAAATCGATTTTTGAAACAAAATGTTTATCATTTGTGGCCTTAGTGATCCAACTATTTTTCCCCTATTTTTGTCTAATTAGGTTTTGATCCAATTGAATGAACATATGAACTCCAAATTGAATAATTTTAATAGAAAATTAAAGCTTAAGAGAAATCCCTTTTAACTTTTATTAAGGTCATTTCCCTAAATTGTGGCCCAATTAACCCGGACAACCAATTAAGACACTATACTCAAATCCAGTTCCTGTTGTGACACAATTCGATAAAATTTAAAACAAATATTAATGGATTTTGCAAATATGACAGTCTTTAAATTACTATGAGAATAACAGTTTATTGTAAGTCACATATTCTTAAAAAAACTGGTTCTACAACAATTTATAATTATTTTTTATTTGATTTTTTTGGTGGTCCAAAACAGATTGTAGACAACTAGTTTTAGACGTGTTTTACATTTTTCAAACTTCGAATTTTCGCAAAAGAGCCCTCCATCTTAGACAAAATTAGACATTTTCCCTGAAAACTCGAACAGTTCTGAAGGCCATTTCTGACCCTGTCCAAATTCACTCAGATTGCCCGCCCAAAACTTGTCCAAGTTTTA
Source organism: Eucalyptus erythrocorys (assembly GCA_014182555.1). Classification (NCBI taxonomy): domain Eukaryota; kingdom Viridiplantae; phylum Streptophyta; class Magnoliopsida; order Myrtales; family Myrtaceae; genus Eucalyptus; species Eucalyptus erythrocorys. The sequence continues at coordinate 41,384,765 of CM024599.1, read as the reverse complement.
TCGCAATTTCTACATTTGCAGTTTAGGACTTCCTTGAACAACGTCCCATTGTGTGATTTGCAGTCTTGTGACGGACTCGGAGCTAATCCCGGATTCGAACTGGAGGTCGGTCGGCGAAGCAAATGCCCTTCAGCTTCGAAGTCGGGACTTTCCCGGTGATGCAACAATCTTCATCAGAATTCCTTCGTGTCGTCTGACGTCTTTCCTCCTTTCTCAGCGGCCGTCGAGCATGGCTATGCATATTTGCTCTCGAGAAAAAGAGCTGATTTAACACAAAATCTTTTGGAAGTTTTCTGGAATTACTTCTGCCACTGAGAACTGTGCTTCATCTCTCTTTGTCGTATTTGAGAGAGATTCTTCTTACTTATGATTTCGATACCTGAGCAGATGAACAGCAAGGGTGCTGTTCATATGGATTCGTCTTGGAAAAAAACGAGCCATCTCGGTCGCTGTTTCTTGAAATTTAACCAGAGCTGGGCAGAGATTTTCTTGTTCTTTTTCTTTCCCGTCTTTTCTCCTTTTCCCCTCCATAGGTGAAGCCATTTGGATTTGTTACCATTGGTTTGGAGGATGCCCGGTTGAAGTTTCTAGCCCATCATCATTGCTCGTTCGCTCGCTCCTTGATTTCATGATTTTCTTCTTGATGAGCTCTGAAACTTTTCTCTGTTGATAGATGACGATGTTTCCCGCCACCTCAGCGCGTTCTCAGGTACCGCCGCCTCTCTCTCTCTCTCTCTGTTTGTGCTGTGTTTCTATAATGGATCGACGCTGCGGTGCACTGGGCTCTGTTCTTTTCTTTTTCTTTTTCGAGGGCGGAGGTGGACTTGGCGGCACCACTAAGGAGTACTGGGAAGTGGGCACGATCCGAAGGACGAGAGTTTTTTGGAACTTCGAGTGGGCGAGGATGAGCCAAGAAAAGATCTCTGAGATCTAATTCTATCTTTTAGAGGCTCTTTCGTGGTGGTCAAAAAGGCATGTTTTCTTGTCTCTCTTTTTGTCCATCTTGTCAAAGCGTCAGGAAAATTTGGGGCGCCGGGTTGTTTAACATGCGGTTTTACTGTTTACGGACTGACCCAACATCATCCATCGTTACCTCCACAACATTTACGTTTTCTGTTCGAGAGATCGAGACAGAGAGAGAGAATCTATATAGGCCACCGACCAAGAGTGTGGTGTAGATCCTCGTAAATAGGCCAAATCGGGAGGCGCAAGTAGTTGAAAAAGGCATATGGGTATGGTGTGGTGGATTTGCGGTTTAGTCGTTGTTTGAAACCCCGACATGTTTGGTGGTGCGCAGATCCAACGTTTGATCCGTTGAAGATTTTGTTTTCTTTTCTTAAAGGGACATCTTTTATGGAATCTTGAATTGCTTAGGGTGGCCCTTTTATCCTTTCTCTTTTCGGTTTTAAGGGGATGCATTTAGACAGAAAAAGAGGGGATCGGCGGTTATAAGTGGTCCTGGATTTCAAGATAAAAATGGGCCTGACCTTGCGGCTGGAAAGATTTTTTTTTTTTTTTTTTAAATAAATTATGTTTGTATGGTGGGGGCTTTATCAGAAGAGATCTAATTATTTCATAGAGGTGTCGATGATGATGAGGAGAGGCCCACCTTCAAAATCGATTTTCATCCCTACTTTTTCATATGGTATATTTCTATTTCATTTTCTTGGTTGGACCTTCATATTCTCATACCCTCAAATTGAAATTGCTTCAACAATAAAGAAAGGAACAGAGTGCTTTAACTTCTGGGCAATAGCTAATCTTTTTTTAATGTCGTCCGAAAATAAATTTGGATTCCGTTCTGCCTACGCTTGTTTCATTTGTCTACTTCTTTCTCTTTTTTTTTTTAACAGTTGTTGATATTGTGCACTCTTCGTGCATTTTCCTTTCAGGCCGATGTTTGCTGTGCATATTAGTTTTTGAAGAAAGGAGGGCTGAAGGATGAAAATACCGTTGTTTATATGTATGATGACATTGCGTACAATGAAGAGAACCCCAGGCCTAGAATTATTATTAACAGTCCAATTGGAGATGATGCTCACGAAGGAGTTCCAAAGGTCTGTTTTCAAATGCCTAGTCTAGTCACTAGTTAGGATAAAAAGATTTGTCGAGATTTGTCGAAGGTCTGTTTTCAAATGTTAAGTCGCTAGTTACTTTTCTGGTGGCAGGATTACACTGGAGAGGATGTTGAAGTTTACAACTTTTTCTCCGTCACCCTTGGAAACAAGTCCACTCTCACAGCAGGCGGTGGGAAGGTTGTGGACAGTGGTCCCGATGTTACTATCTTCATCTCCTATACTAATCATGGTGGCCCCGGTGTGCTCGGTTTGAACTCAGTAGTTCCTCAAGATGACTTCCATTCGTTGTAGATCGTCTTCATGTGTTTATATGGCACATGTTGAGCTGAACTGAGACATTTGTACTAAAGTCACATAAGTTGGATTGGGCTCCATATCTCATTTGCATTCCTTCCCCAATTTAGAATTGATTTATATAACCGTGTTCATATTAGAATCTCACGTTTGACATTGACGTTTAACAGGAATGCCCACCAGCCCTTTCCAATATGCTGATGATGTCTTCAAAAAGAAGCACGCGTATGGGACAAGTGAAAGTTTGGTAAATTTAAGTCCACTAAAGCAGTTTCCTTCATACATGACGTTGTCAGAAACTTTTCATTTTGTTTCCTGTGTTATAAACACTAGTATTTTATCTTGAAGCTTGCGAATCGGGAAGTATATTTGAGGGCCTTCTTCCAGAAGGTTTGAACATATACGCAACAATAATAGCTAATACAAAAGAGAGCAGTTGGGGCACCTATTGCCCTGAAGTGCATCCTAGCCCTCCAGCAAAATATGAAACATGTCTCGGTGACTTGTATAGTGTTGCCTAGATGGAAGACAGGTTTAAATCCTTACTTTCTCATTCATGCCTTTGGATGAGAAACACATGCCATTTGGACTCTTATTCTGTGATATCCAGATTTTTGGGTTCTGATTTCGATTAGATAGATTGGGCATTTCATCGGCACAACTATAGTGCTGGAGTGAAATTAACCATCAATTTGAGTTCAATTTTAGAAATTAGAAGTTCTATGGTGTCACGAACTATTCTAGGAACATCGACTCACTTTTTGAGGAAATTCCGGTGAATTTAGGATTTTTACGGAAAATCGGGTCGGAAATGCGGAAAATGAACGAAAACTCAGATTGGCCATTTTGAAGAAACTTTTGACATCTGGTGTAAGTGATTCGGCGAATGAAAGTTGTTTGGGCTTTTTCTGACTTCAAATTGGACCCCAATCGAATTTATTTGTTCGGAAAATCGGATTCCAAGAAAAATGAAATTCAAGTCGGTTTTGAAGAAAATTCGGGGGATTAAAGGATCGTCTTATTTTGGTCTTTATTTAGGCTTCAAATTGTGCATTTGGTAAAGAATTAGACCTCGATTCGAGAAAATGAAGCTTAAATGGAAGAAATTCGGACCTAGCCATGGGGTGCAACATTTGGCCACAAATTGGATTTTTGTAGATTAATTTGTAAGATTTAATATTGGGGGACAAGGGGATAATCTTGTTTACTTGTGGGGGCCATCTCATGATGAAATGGGATAAGTTTATTTGACTTTTGGTCACCTTATCCTCAAGCTTCTCTCGGACGCCAAGCCCCTCCTTTCACTTTCGTGGTTTCTGTTTTGCTTTCCTCTCTCCTGAGTTGGACGAATTGCTCCTGTTTCTCTTTATTTTCCCTTGAAGACTTCACCTTCTCCACCGAATTTTCCCTAGCTGAAACCACGCAAGTCCACCAGCATTAACTCTCCCTCACCGAAGCCGCATGCAGCCACGCCTACTCGTCCAGTAGCACCAAGGCCCTTCTTTCTTTTCTTTCGGTTTGGTGCATCGTCCAACACCACCGATTGAAGCAACTCACGACAGAAGCTGCTCCGCTCGGTGTTCTCCTCGCTCAAATTAGGCTAGCACACCTCACGCTGCAGCCGTGCCACGTTCGAGTCTTTGATCAGTCCAGTCAACGCTGCAACAGCTTCGATCCACGCTAGCGATTTCAATCGGCCAGCCACGCGTCTTCAATGCCACAGCAGCAACGTCCGAAGCTGTCATCCAGTCAACACGGCGATTTCTTTGCTGGTTTGTTGACCATCGATTCTCCTTTGCGTGGCCGCACAACCGAAGCAACTCTTGCGCCATCTTCAGTCCACGTCTCCAGCGAAACCATCTCCATCGAGTCCTCCATCCACTTGGCCCAGTAGCCACGGATCCTGCCCATTTGAAGTCCTCCACTAGCAGTGTCTTCAACGCCTACAGCAAGCCCACGGAGTGAAGCCCAAGTTCCGAACCCTTTTACAGCCCACTTCCAATTTCAGTCCAACAACTTCGGCCCAAAGATTTAATAACTTGGCCCAGCTTTTGAAGCCCAGTTCAGTTTAGTTTCAAGCCCAGCATCATTTGTATTTCAGCGAGGCCTAGCAAGTTCGGCCCATCTCGGGCCCGTAAAGGAAATCGGCTCAGTTCGGCCGCCTGCGTTATCGTCGCAGTGCCTCGGTCTTCGTTTTGCGCATGTGAGTTTTACTCACTGATGCCTTCTTAGTTTGCTAATGATGCCTAAGGGTTGTTTAGATTTATTTAATTGCAATTAGGTGGTTAGATTAGATTACGATAATTAAATTAGAGACTTGTTAGTGCATGTTAGTTAAATTAAAGGTGCATTTAGCAAATAGACTTGTCCAATTAATTATTGAATGCTTCTAGGGATTTTTCCCGTCCCTTATTAGGTGTCAAATTAATAATTCGAGCCTAGGTGGAATTTTTAGGAATTAAATATTAATTTTAGAAATTAATTATTTAATCATTTATTTCCTGAAAATTCAACTTGGATGGTTAGCGACCGGGATTTTACGCTGATGATTGTGGCGCAGACCATTTATTTAATTGAGCTTTATATGGTGCTAAATTGAATTTATTGTGTTTATTTATTTAATTTTCGAAATTAATTATTTAATTATTTATTGCCTGGAAATTTAACTGGGATGGCCAGTGACCCGAATATTATGCTGATGACCGTGGTGAAGTCTGTTTATTTAATCGGGCTTTCTTTTGAGTTAAATTGAATTTTAATATTAATTATTTAATTTTCGAAATTAATTAATTAATTATTTATTTTTCGGAAATTAAGATTGAGATGGCCGACGACCGAAATCTCGTGCTGATGGTCGTGGCACAGTCCATTTATTTATTTGAGCCCTACGTTGTGCTGAATTGATTTAATTATGTATTTTTAGGATTTATTCCTAAATGATTTGAATTGTGGTAATTGATTGGTAATTACCGGGCGTCGATTCACAGAGCCAAAAATATGTTTTATGGGCTGTTGAAAATGGTAGGAAGTTCTAAAAGCAAAATATGATATTTTGGTTAAGGACGGTCATGTACCCACGCACGATATTTTATTGGGTATGTCTATTTCCAAGGAATTGGGCCAAGATATTATGAAATCGAGAAATTTATTTATGAAGTGCAATATCATTGGCTGCAGTTGAAATTGGTCGAGTGGGACCATAAAGCCATTGAATTTGAAAATGTCGAGTGGGACCATAAAGCCATTGAATTTGAAAAGGTCGAGTGGGACCATAAAGCCATTAAATCTTGCAAGTGGTCGAGTGGGACCGTAAAGCCATTAAATCTTGCAAGTGGTCGAGTTGGACCGTAAAGCCATTGAATCGTGAAATGGTCGAGTGGGACCGTAAAGCCATTAAATCTTGCAAGTGGTCGAGTGGGACTGTAAAGCCATTGAATCTTGAAAGTGGTTGAGTGGGACTGTAAAGCCATTGAATCTCGAAATGGTCGAGTGGGACCGTAAAGCCATTTAATCTCGATGGCAGAGTTTGGCATCGTAAAAAAGGCACGTGGGCTCGGTGACTTGATGCATCACTTTGGAGAAGGCACGTGGGCCCAGAGATTTAAGTATGGCATCATAAAAGAGACACGTGGGCTCGGTGATTTGATGCATCACTTTGGCGAACTAGTGCCTAAGAAAATGCACATGTGCTCGACATCTTGATATGCATTGTGGGAATTACTTAGTCTGTTGGATATGAAATCGACTAGGTCGATTGATCATTGTTTTGATCTGATGTTGCGGTGAATTGATTGATTGATTGGAAATGACCATGAGTGGTCTTATTGGCGTGCGATCGACTAAGTCGATTTGATCGATGTTTCGATCTGTGATGTGATTTCTTGGGTGCCTATTTGATATGTGCTAACATGCAGGTGGAATCTGAGGCCAAGGTAAGTCCTTTGACTCATGTTATGCCTAGGCAGCCCTAAGGTGTATTAGCTTATTAATCGGGTCTTAGGGGGTAGAACTTGCTGAGACATAGTCTCATCCCGGTTGTGGGATTATATTTCAAGACCCTAGATTTCCCGAGGTTGGCCAGCATTTGAAGTCAAAGATGAGCGAGAAGAAGGAGATGAAGAGTTTGAAGAAATTGAGTCTAGTGGTGAAAGAATTGAGGAGGACTGGGATGATGATTCTGAGCTTGGCCCTATCCTCTTTGTGAACCCTGAACTTGTGCAGTTGTGAATTTTAATAAATGAAAATTGTGGCCTGTTTTTCTATCCCATTGTTTTATTGTCTGGGGATTTTTAAATACTTCCGCATGTGCATATATAATTAAAAGGGTCGGCGATACATAGTCCTGGGATATCGCATTTTTAAAATCGACCAAAGGTAAGGGATGTGCGCGTGCCTGAGGATCGGGGTGTAACATCCCCTTTTGTGGTATCAGAGCAATGGTTAGGTATTGGAGTGATAAGGTGTGATGACCTATAGGATAGTGATAGGAAATGCCTTTAAATTTATGAATGGCGCATGTCTTTGATAGCTGATTGGTAGAATTGTCTATTGTGTGTGAACTGCTTACTTTTAATTAGTGTGGTTTCGGAAGGCAGAGTGTTGACTCTGGCCAGCTCGAGTGTAAAAGTGCCATCGTAGGTTGGTACTAGTGTGGCAACGTTGAATGATCCTAAGTCTGATAAGATCGATCTGATGCAAGTGTTCCTTGGGATCTAGATGAGTCAGTGAGATCAGAATCAAGTTGTTTTTGTTGCTACCTTTGTTGAGGTCCAACCTGGAAGGTTGATCAGGGAACGGATTTTGATATCTGAGTTAAGATTCAGCGCAAACAAACATGGGAATCGGTCGGGATAAAGACTGATGTTGAGGGAAGAGTATCCGATTTCACCTAGTAGGCAGTGTGGAACAGTCAGGTCAGCATTCAGAGAAATGGAACATATTGTTCTATGGAAAATGATATGAATCAGTCTTGTGTATTTTGAGGACAGGAAATTATGATAAGTGTCGCCAGCACGGAAAGTGATTTATGGGGTATCCGCTTAAGTAGATGGAATCTCGATAATGGTTACTGCTATCACCATCGATAGGACAATTCAGAAGAAGTGCGCCATAGAATGCACTGTGGAATTTTTGGAATAGGTCTCCAGTACAAGAAATGGTGCATGCTGGCACTTGACAGGAGGTAAAAGACTCACTAGGTAAGTGCCATAAGTATGGAAGGAATGCATGGATTAATCCTATGTCTGAGAATGGCTAAAGCATGCTACAATGGTAGTCAGTTCGGCTGTCAGGTGAAAAAACTATCGGTGTGAGTCCAAGGGAGCATTGATACTGATGCCGTAGATAAGACGCCATTAGGATGGCAAAAGGAACCTGAATGGAATTGACTATCTGTTATTCAATGGAAGAATGTTTTGAGGTGATTTCATCATAATGGTGTTAGAGAGTGTTGGGAACACAATTGTGGAATTTCTGTTGTTTGTTAAGGCTGTAGGAAAAGAACCACTAATAAGAGTGGTACTTGATTGGCTATTTGTGTACAACTTATTCATCAAGTGTGGACAGAATTGGTTCTGGAACACCTTATGGTGATGAATTATTATAGTGGAGTAATCCAATTTATTCTAGGAACAAGTAGAAGTGCCAATTTTAATTGAGAATCGAGAAGGGTCCTCGACTTCTTTAATCTTGACACTTGAGGCAATCAGCTTGTCAGACGGAGGTTGTCTAGGTTACTTGACAGTTATCAAAAATAAGACAGATTGAAGAATTGAAAATTTAGGACTCCTCAGTAGTCCAAGAATTCCTAGAAGTGTTGCTAGAAGGATAGTCAGACCGTCGTCAGAGAGGGAGATAGAATTATGATTTAGCTAACATCCGGGAATGTAAAGCAGTTCTCTAAAGTTCCTTACCGGTTGTTGTTGTCTGTACTAATGGAATCAATGGAAGAAACGTGAGGATTGATGAATGAGGAATTCATGCATATCAGTGCATCACTTTAAGGAACATAAGTGTTGTGGAGAAAAAAAAAAGAAAAAAAAGAAAGATGGTTCAATGCAATCATGCATCAACTAGTGTCAACTCAATTAGGTGACAGTCAATGATAGGTGTTTATTACTGAAGATCAATGAATGTTGTGACTTGTTATAAAGAGTGTTGATATCTTCAAGGATCAACTTGAGGACGGGTTATCATTAGTCGAGAACCAAGAAGGAGATTATACTGAAGACAACACTTTGCACTTGATTTAGCCCTTGTGGGAATAATGTAAAGCCATTTGATTTGATGAATGCTCCAGCTGCTGTCATAGATTTGACAAACCGAGGGTTCAAAGAATACCTAGATCAATGGTAATCGCATGGTGTTGCGACATTCTAAGGTATTCATTAAGTGCTAAGGGTCACGAGAGCCCCTAAGAATGGTCATGTGATTACAAGTAAAGAAATCTTCATGGCTCAACCAAGATCAAATGAGTTGTTAATGGATCGAGACCGACAACCATGTCAGAGATCAGAAGTCATGAGAATTAGACAGATTACCACAGAAGGTTCATGAAAGAATTTTCAGCATCAATATCATCGTGGACTTGACCTCTTAAGAACAAGAGAAATTCATCAGCATAGACAAGTACGAGGATAGTTTCCAGAGTTTAAAGGACTGGGTACGTATTGATGCAACATGAGAAGATTGTTGTATAACACCATTACGCCAGCTGAGATCTCAGGAGTTAAATTACCATTGCATGACTTGGGACTTATAGCATCAAAAATTTGCTTTAAAGAGTTAAAGTCATTAATGAGATGAAGAGAGATTCTAGATCCTTATCGACTATTAAAGTCTCATGTGTTATTCTCTCAGAAGGGGCTGTGTATGAGATGGTGTCGTGAATTGGAATTTTGGTAAGACTACAATGGTGTTATCTGGTATCACCCTGGGAGAATGGAAGAAGCCACTGATGCTTTGAGTCGAGAGTCTACAATGATGCCCAGACTGACTAAAGTATAGACTCTACTTAAAAAGGTTTCGAAATTTGGTTTTCAAATTTGAGGTAGGCTACCTTTTGAATTTTATAGCCGCCCTCGAAATTGAACCAGATGTTCAAGTTGGATTCGGCGCCTAGTTGTGACGAGAGAGATGTTCGAAGATCTTATAAGAGGATACTGGTAAGAAAGAATCTGACTTTAAGATTTTTAAGGATGGAACTTTTGGGTTCCATGAGTGATTGAGTGCACTTGACAGTGTAGCACTCAGGGAAAAGATCTTGTTTTGAGTGTGTGACACCTAAATTTTTGGATTCAGACTTGATTGGAGAAATTGGGCATTTCATCGGCACGACTTTAGTGCTTTTCTCTGAGTTGGCCACTCACGAGATAACTAGACTAGCTGGGTGAGTTATTAAGGACTTTAAGGCAAATAGACCAGGGAATTCGACCAGAAATCGATTTCTCGACCGTGTTTATCTTCAAAGATCATTACGACACAGTTAAAAAGTGAATTAAGATTAGACATAGATCAATTCGACTGAGATGAATGACCAATCGTGGGTGACCCCACTAAATTGGAAAATTCTCGTGGACTGACACTAATTTGATTTTACTGTCGTTTTGACGCCCTGTGTCCGTAATTGAATTCTCGAGATTTTCACGACAATCGAGAATCGACAATGTGTCGAGTAGGCTTATTGTGGCTCGAAGAAAATCGACCACGGGTCATTTGTCCTAAAAAGTTCTGAAAACTACCCAGTAGCCTAGGTCACACTAAAAACGCGTCGGAGTGAAATTAACCGCCAATCTAAGTTCGATTTCAGAAATTAAAGATTCCGTCATGTCACAGAGTGGGTATACCGAAGTGTGTGCGCATCAGATAATTCACCGGCATGGAGTGCCGGGGATGAATTATATTTCGAATCCTGATCAGAGTTTACAAGTTTGGCAAAGTTTTCAGAGGGTTCTATCTTAAGCGGTGCATAACAGAGGGCACATATTTTCAGTGGTGAAAAGAAGGTGAAATGAAGAAAGATCACAGGACAGAGTCAGCACAGTAATCGGGGATTGCAGTGGTCAAACTAGTGTCAGAGTGAAGACTGGAAAGAACTGTCAGAAAATTGCAGTCATTGAGCTTTGAAGGTTCATTAGGGAGTCGAGAAAAAGAGATCAGATGTAAATGACAGAGTGTCGTATATGAGAAGCTCAGTTTGGTTGTTGATTCAGAAAGAGCATATTTTGTATACCAAGATGGTCTCCTTGGTCGAAATAGTCGGACAACACCACGAGATTGAAGGATTAGCATGGGATAGTGAGACTCAATGAAACGACAATACCCCCACCTTTTTGTTTAAGGACTGGTAAAGGTTTAAATTTCGAGGACGAAATTTTTATAAGAGGGGAAGAGTTGTGACATCCAGATTTTTGGGTTCTGATTTTGATTAGATAGATTAGGCATTTCATCGGCACAACTATAGTGCTGGAGTGAAATTAACCATCAATTTGAGTTCAATTTCAGAAATTAGAAGTTCTGTGGTGTCACGAACTATTCTAGGAATGTCGACTCACTTTTTGAGGAAATTCCGTTGAATTTAGGATTTTTACGGAAAACCGGGTCGGAAATGCGAAAAATGAACGAAAACTCAGATTGGCCATTTTGAAGAGACTTTTGACATCTAGTGTAAGTGATTCGGCGAATGAAAGTTGTTTGGGCTTTTTCTGACTTTAAATTGGACCCCAATCAAATTTATTTGTTCGGAAAATCGGATTCCGAGAAAAATGAAATTCAAGTTGGTTTCGAAGAAAATTCGGGGGATTAAAGGATCGTCTTATTTTGTTCTTTATTGAGGCTTCAAATTGTGCATTTGGTAAAGAATTAGACCTCGATTGGAGAAATTGAAGCTTAAATGGAAGAAATTCGGACCTAGCCTTGGGGGGTGCAACATTTGGCCTCAAATTGGATTTTTGTAGATTAATTTGTAAGATTTAATATTGGGGGACAAGGGGATAATCTTGTGTACTTGTGGGGGCCATCTCATGATGAAATGGGATAAGTTTATTTGACTTTTGGTCACCTTATCCTCAAGCTTCTCTCGGACGCCAAGCCCCTCCTTTCACTTTCGTGGTTTCTGTTTTGCTTTCCTCTCTCCTGAGTTGGACGAATTGCTCTTGTTTCTCTTTATTTTCCCTTGAAGACTTCACCTTCTCCACCGAATTTTCCCTAGCTGAAGCCACGCAAGTCCACCAGCATTAACTCTCCCTCACCAAAGCCGCATGCAGCCACGCCTACTCGTCCAGTAGCACCGAGGCCCTTCTTTCTTTTCTTTCGGTTTGGTGCATCGTCCAACACCACCGATTGAAGCAACTCACGACAGAAGCTGCTCCGCTCGGTGTTCTCCTCGCTCAAATTAGGCTAGCACACCTCACGCTGCAGCCGTGCCACGTTCGAGTCTTTGATCAGTCCAGTCAACGCTGCAACAGCTTCGATCCACGCTAGCGATTTCAATCGGCCAGCCACGCGTCTTCAATGCCACAGCAGCAACGTCCGAAGCTGTCATCCAGTCAACACGGCGATTTCTTTGCTGGTTTGTTGACCATCGATTCTCCTTTGCGTGGCCGCACAACCGAAGCAACTCTTGCGCCATCTTCAGTCCACGTCTCCAGCGAAACCATCTCCATCGAGTCCTCCATCCACTTGGCCCAGTAGCCACGGATCCTGCCCATTTGAAGTCCTCCACTAGCAGTGTCTTCAACGCCTACAGCAAGCCCACGGAGTGAAGCCCAAGTTCCGAACCCTTTTACAGCCCACTTCCAATTTCAGTCCAACAACTTCGGCCCAAAGATTTAATAACTTGGCCCAGCTTTTGAAGCCCAGTTCAGTTTAGTTTCAAGCCCAGCATCATTTGTATTTCAGCGAGGCCTAGCAAGTTCGGCCCATCTCGGGCCCGTAAAGGAAATCAGCTCCAGTTCGGCCGCCCTGCGTTATCGTCGCAGTGCCTCGGTCTTCGTTTTGCGCATGTGAGTTTTACTCACTGATGCCTTCTTAGTTTGGTAATGATGCCTAAAAATTGATTAGATTTATTTAATTGTAATTAGGTGGTTAGATTAGATTACAATAATTAAATTAGAGACTTGTTAGTGCATGTTAGCTAAATTGAAGGTACATTTAGCAAATAGACTTGTCCAATTAATTGTTGAATGCTTCTAGGGATTTTTCCGTCTCTTATCGGGTGTCAAATTAATAATTCGAGCCTAGGTGGAATTTTTAGGAATTAAATATTAATTTTAGAAATTAATTATTTAATCATTTATTTCCTGAAAATTCAACTTGGATGGCTAGCCACCGAGATTTTACGTTGATGATTGTGGCGCAGACCGTTTATTTAATTGAGCTTTATATGGTGCTAAATTGAATTTATTGTGTTTATTTATTTAATTTCCAAAATTAATTATTTAATTATTTATTGCCTGGAAATTTAACTGGGATGGCCAGTGACCGGAATATTATGCTGATGACCGTGGTGAAGTCCATTTATTTAATCGGGCTTTCTTTTGAGTTAAATTGAATTTTAATATTAATTATTTAATTTTCGAAATTAATTAATTAATTATTTATTTTTTGGAAATTAAGATTGAGATGGCCGACGACCGAAATCTCGTGCTAATGGTCATGGCACAGTCCATTTATTTATTTGAGCCCTACGTTGTGCTAAATTGATTTAATTATGTATTTTTAGGATTTATTCCTAAATGATTTGAATTGTGGTAATTGATTGGTAATTACGGGGCATCGATTCACAGAGCCAAAAATATGTTTTATGGGCTGTTGAAAATGGTGGGAAGTTCTAAAAGCAAAATATGATATTTTGGCTAAGGCCGGTCGTGTACCCACGCACAATATTTTATTGGGTATCTTTATTTCCAAGGAATTGGGCCAAGATATTATGAAATCGAGAAATTTATTTATGAAGTGCAATATCATTGGCTGCAGTTGAAATTGGTCGAGTGGGACCATAAAGCCATTGAATTTGAAAAGGTCGAGTGGGACCATAAAGCCATTAAATCTTGCAAGTGGTCGAGTGGGACCGTAAAGCCATTAAATCTTGCAAGTGGTCGAGTGGGACCGTATAGCCATTCAATCGTGAAAAGGTCGGAGTGGGACCATAAAGCCATTAAATCTTGCAAGTGGTCGAGTGGGACCGTAAAGCCATTGAATCTTGAAAGTGGTCGAGTGGGACCGTAAAGCCATTGAATCTTGAAAGGGTCGAGTGGGACCGTAAAGCCATTTAATCTCGATGACAGAGTTTGGCATCATAAAAAGGGCATGTGGGCTCGGTGACTTGATGCATCACTTTGGAGAAGGCACGTGGGCCCAGAGATTTAAGTATGGCATCATAAAAGAGACACGTGGGCTCGGTGATTTGATACATCACTTTGGCGAACTAGTGCCTAAGAGAATGCACGTGTGCTCGACATCTTGATATGCATTGTGGGAATTACTTAGTCTGTTGGATATGAAATCGACTAGATCGATTGATCATTGTTTTGATCTGATGTTGCGGTGAATTGATTGATTGATTGGAAATGACCATGAGTGGTCTTATTGGCGTGCGATCGACTAAGTCGATTTGATCGATGCTTCGATCTGTGATGTGATTTCTTGGGTGCCTATTTGATATGTGCTAACATGCAGGTGGAATCTGAGTCCAAGGTAAGTCCTCTGACTCATGTTGTGCCTAGGCAGTCCTAAGGTGTATTAGCTTACTAATCGGGTCTTAGGGGGTAGAACTTGCTGAGACATAGTCTCATCCCGGTTGTGGGATTATATTTCAGGCCCCTAGATTTCCCGAGATTGGCCAGCATTTGAAGTCAAAGATGAACGAGAAGAAGGAGATGAAGAGTTTGAAGAAATTGAGTCTAGTGGTGAAAGACTTGAGGAGGACTGGGATAATGATCCCGAGCTTAGTCCTATCGTCTTTGTGAACCCTGAACTTGTGTAGTTGTGAATTTCAATAAATGAAAATTGTGGCCTGTTTTTCTATCCCATTGTTTTATTGTCTGGGGATTTTTAAATACTTCCGCATGTGCATATATAATTAAAAGGGTCAGCGATACATAGTCCTGGGATATCGCATTTTTAAAATCGACCAAAGGTAAGGGATGTGCGCATGCCTGAGGATCGGGGCGTAACATATTCTTTCTAGATTAGGGGTCGTTGTTTCAATGGCGACATTTTCTCCAATTTGAGACAGAGATTTTTCATAAGTTGGATCACAGCAATGTGTATAATTATGGTCCATGTATTTCCAGTTGTTTATATTTTATCAAATGATCTGATTTTGGACTGTTTGTCTTGCGATTTGAGAATGGAGTAATCGAAAGCACAGTTGAAAAGCCAAGATTGGGTCCATTTCTCATTGTTTTATTGCGAAGATCAAAAGAAAGATCAGAGATAATTTTCATTAGCACAATCTCCTTTTATATGATTTTGAAGATGTCAACTACAAAATTTATTGGTTAAAGAGGCAGTCAATTATGCACTATATCCTTGACTTGATGCTTGGTAATAAATATGTATCTTAGTTGTTGTTTATATGGATTTAAGATCTACATTTTGGGAAAATGTCACAAATGGTCCTTATATTTTTAGTCAATGTGCAATTTGGTCCCTAAACTTTCAATTCACTCAATTTAATCCCTGAACTATTGATCAATGTCCAATTTAGTCCCTGAACTATTGATAAATGTCCGATTTAGTCCCTGAACTTTCGATTGGCTCAATTTGGTCCCTGAACTATTGATAAAATATCCAATCTAGTCCTTCGTTTTATTAAAGAGGAAAAAAGGAAAATAATAACGAAAGACTAGATTGGACATTTTATCAATAGTTCAGGGACCAAATTGAGCCGATCGAAATAGTTCAGGGACCAAATTGAGCCGATCGAAAGTTCAGGGACTAAATCGGACATTCATCAATAGTTCAGGGACCAAATTGAGAGAATTGAAAGTTCAAGGACCAAATTGCATATTGACTAAAAATATAGGGACCATTTATGACATTTTCCCCTACATTTTCTGGTGTTGGGCGTTCGATTGGTATAAGTTATCCTTTGAATATTCTAGTTGCTTGTTTTTTAAGGATTCATCCATTGTTTGCCTTTTTAGCCTGTGTGCTGTTATCTAAATAGTAAGATCTTCTCCGTCTTAGATTTTTAGGGCTTGCTGATTGGTATCTTCTTTCCATGAGCATATGGTTACCTACTAATCTAATTTCTTAATAACTACTACATGATTTATTAATAAAAAATTTTAGCTTATAGGGACGTTGAGGTAGCTCTCCGTTTTTCTAAGCATGAACTTTGTGTACTTGCATCAAAAAGCATTTCCATTGCAAATAGCTAATCTGCCGGCAATCAAGAATTCTGAAGATCCGACATTTGCAAATTTAGATAGCTGAAAATAAAGAAAAGAGAAAAGAGGAAGGACATGACTTCAATGGTATCGAGATGGAACTTGACTGAATATTTCTTATATTTCAAGTCCGGATGTGCATATCAAATTCATGCTCAATGTGACTCCAGGTGTACTTGGTACTCGTTCACAAGCCTCTTTTCCATTGAAATGGTTGGATTAGGTTTATGTGTTTTGATTGGCTCTTAAGAGATATAGGCTCAAGTTTCACAGCTATAAAGCCAGTCATAATTTCTTTTTGTTTATGTCTTTGTGAACAGCGAGGTGTAGAACCTGTGAACCAAATCTTTGTGCCTGCAATGCCAACTGGTAAGGACATTGCTACCTTCATTGTGTTGAGCAATTAGGAAGAAAGTAATGTTTATTCTACCTCTCATTTTTCAGAAGATTTGCTTCCATCAGGCAACTGAGCTGCCAAGTATGTTTTCAACAAGGGAGTAAATTTTCCAGCATGTGCAATGCTCGAATCTGGACCGAGCAAATGATTGAGGCATCAGGGCAAGCTTGTGCTCGCATTCCATCTAGTCCCTGGAGCTCTGCTAGCAGGGGATTCAGTGCATGAGTGAAGTGGGAATCATTCCAAACCATGAATCCACTTGCCATGCTTAAATCTGCCACATACATATTCCTACTGTATATCTTGAATGGGTTGTTTGTCATTGCTTCGTTGTGAATATGACTCGGAAGCACATATCTCGACTTGCTTGTCACATAACATGCTTTGAATATTGGATGATCTCGTGCCCATTTCGCATGATTTGAAGTACTGTAGCTCTGAAAATAACTTATGGTGCATGTGGACTCCAGCCTGATTCTAGTAATTGAAAGTGGTATAGATTGTTTGCAAAAGAGCCCTCCATCTTGTATGAAATTAGACAATTTTCCCCAAAAACTCAAACGGAAAGACTACGTTTGGTCGACCGGATAAAAATCAGGATATGATATGTTTTATCCTATCCCGTGTTTGGTAGTTGTCTAGGATAGGATAAGGTCGGATATAGACAGGATATAGACCGGATAAAAAAATCCGAGGGGGGTGGGATAAGGTTGGATAGGATTTCTTTTATCCAAAACATAAAACCCTACACTTTTTTTTCTTTCTCTGTCATTCATCCATAGATGACTCTCTTCTCCTTATCGTTCATCCACAGACGACTCTCTGTTTCCAAAGTATCAACATTGAAGCCTTCTCCTCAATAGCTCTCCGATCTGCATCGAAATTTTACGAAAGCGACGAATTTTCAAAGGTAAATAATCATTTTCTCTCCCTTTCCTCGCCCAACCAGCAACAGACGCTTCTTTGAGGGCTAGTTTTTCCGTGTGCAGAGCAGAGGAGGCCACGACCTTCTTTGCAAACCCAAGGATCAACGTCCCTCGGTCGTCCCGAGGGACTCCAGCAACCGACCCCTCCAATGAATCGGCGAGCCAGGACTAGGAGCCATCCATTTTCATCTTCACAAAGCCCTTTCTCGGTAGCAATGTCCACGAACACGGTACGATTCTCTTCTGACTTATTATGGATTTTCCCTGAAATGTTCGGTTTGATGAAATCCTTGCTCAGAATGACTGAAATACCCATTTGTATTTTGTGGTGTTCCTTCCCGTGTAATTGGACCAAAGTCTCCCCGATCAGCTTCTTAACAAGAATAGACAAGTGGATTTACGAGCTTCCCATATTAGCTTTCGAAAACCGAATAAGTTACATAAGAGGCTTGCCAAATGTTGATTCGTTGTTGATGACGATGAAAATGTCGTGTTTTGTAGAAGAAAGGTGAAACATCAAAGAAGCTTTTAATCTTCTAATTGGGGAGACTCCTCTTGTTTCTTCTTTCTTGGTGAACATCAGATTGGATGGATGGATGGGTGTTGAGGGCCAAAGGGGAAGAGTGTACAAGCTATGGGTAGTTTTTTTTATGGATCTAGATTTGATAGTTTGAATGTGCATGTAATGCAAATTATTCTAAAAGTATGTACAATTTATGGGTGGTTTTTTTATGAATCTGGATTGGAATTTTGTTTGGGCATTGTTGCAAATTATCCTAAAAGTTGGCTTCTTTTTCTTCATTCTAGCATTGATCGAAAAGTTTGCTCATTACTCTTAGTTTGTGATAGATTCAATGTTTATCTAGCCTTTGGTGTGAAAGAACGAAACCCCCCTTTTTTTTTGGTGGTGGGGGTGGGAAGAGGGGAAGCTAGAGATTTGAGATAAAGATTTGAGATAAGGAAAACAGAAAAGCTAAACATAACTCCTTTTGTAACAAAAGTTGGTGTGATTATCATAACTTGAATTCCAATTTTCGTTTTTAAGAGCTTGAGATTCATGCTTGATTGCTTGAGTTTAAAAGGAAAATGATTGACAAAGAGAAGCACACTATTGATGTGGGAAAAGCCCTACTTATTAATCCCTTTCTATTCCCCTGCACTAGGAGAATTTATTGCCATCTTGAAGGTTTACTGTTCACAGTTAGTTCAATACATTGCTTCTATAACCCTCCACTAAAAGATTGATTCTCAATGAGATTGATCTCTAATGCACAAGGGTCTTTTTATTACACTAGGAATCAATTTGGCATATTTTTGAAAGTTTCTTTGGTTATAATTTTTGCACACTCTGTTTGTTTGGGACCTTTTCATGTAGCATGTGCTGGAGTTCCATTATAAATTTATTTAGGAATAGATATATAAATGTATATGCATATAACCTGGCATTGATATTGAAAATATGACATTCAATGCTACATTGTTCTACTCTTTGGAGAATTAATCAAGATCATTGATAGATTATAGTGAGTTAGGTTCTTAACATGGCTCGATTAGCAAACAATAAAAGTATAACTCAAATTTAAAACCCTATCAATTATGCCTTTATAGGTCATACATTATGTATTGATCTTCTCACTCCAGGTAAATCTCAAGTAAATTTCTTTCTAGTAAGAAAAATTCAAGCAATGAAGGAGATCCCTGTATTTAGTAGAAATTGCAAGATATTATCGTATGATATTTGCATATGCCATTTTGAGGTCAATCCGTAGCGCATTTGCTGTTCTGTTAGTGTCTATGTTGAGTGTCGATGATATTTGCTTCAGTGGGAGAAGGAATTGATTACTTACCTAGACATATCGTTTCTACCATTTCCATTTTGCTTATGTGAGGCAAAGTCACTATTGATATCGCATTGCCTGCAAGGGAAGGATATATCTTGTTGGGTGGGTTGAATATCGTGGCTGATTGAATGCTGAGTTAGTTTTCTGTTTCTCTGTTTTTTGTTACTTTAAGAAATCTGGGAGTGGCTCAATCGACATATATGTTGAGTTAGTTTTTTTGTTTCTGTCTCTATCATTAAATTTTCTTTACCATGTTATCTTCCATCATTAAATTTTCTGAAATTGCAATGAGATATTTAGGAATGGAAGGTAGCGATTTCAGTTAAACTCAAGGAAGGGGAACAAAGAGAGACCGATGTATATGGACAATAAATGAAGAAAATGCACTTCTAGATGGTCTTGAAGAATTAGTTACGCGAGGAATGAAAACCGATAACGGCTTCAAGGGTGGTTACATGGTTATGTTAGAGACGTGTTTGAAGAAAAGTTCTCTTGTTCTGGCATCAAGGGTAATCCTCACATAGTCGAAAATGAAAAACTTGAAAAAGTTATATAATCAAATATAGGACTTGAGGAATCAAAGTGGCTTTGGGTGGGACCATAAAAAGTATTGTGCTGATATTCATTCCGAGGATAGTTGGCAAAAATATTGCAAGGTTTGTGTCACTTCTTCTCATTTTTCTTCTTTATTAATTGTTTCATTTTTAACAAAATAATATAATTTTCTTTGTAGACTTATCTAGGAGTTGCTTCTTTGAGAGGAAAGTCCTTCCCTCAATATGATTGACTAGCAGTCGTATTTGGAAAAGACTGTGCCTAGCAGTCGTATTTGGAAAAGACCGTGCCAAAGGAAATCTCAGTGAAGACCCTTTAGAAGCTCATGCGGCTGTAGATCATGAGGAAGGTGAAAATCATGATAATATGGCAACCAATGGTGTAAGTCAAAATTCACCGCCACTATTATCTTCTCAAACGCAAAATGTTTTTGATTCTTTAAGAAGAAAAAGGGCTAAAACAAGTGACAAATGGGCTGCTGGCTTAGTTGAGATAGCAGAAACTTTTGGCTCATTCTTGGAAAAAGCTAACGAGAGAATGGAGATGATCGCTAGCTGCATTGGACATGCCAAGGACTTCGATAATGACAAACAAAAAATCAGTGAGGAGCTTCTTCAAATGTCTTTAGGTACTATGGATAGAATAAAATTATGTAGAAAAATTGTGTAGGATCCTGAGAATATTCATCTATTTTTGGGATTTTCTTGAGATATTTCCCCTCTATTTCCACACAATTATCTACTCCAAAAGAGGATGAAAATAGTTCCCATCACCATCCTCCAAAATGTATCTAGACACAAACCGTGAGACATCAAGTCTCGAGTAAATTTAAGTTAAAGCTATAATCTCACTCTCTAAATCCTATCGATATGAAAAATTATTGAGTACCGATTACTAATGTGCAATAGAAATGAATTGGAGAATTGAGAATTGAAATGGAATTTTAAACATGAGTTGAAAAGCGAAAATCAATCTAAATCTGCCCAATCAGTGATCTAATTGGGTGGTTCCAATATTTTAGGGACTTCCATCAATCGGTCAAGCCTACAAATTGCGCAACGCCGCCTGTCCGTTCTCGAGCTAACTTTCCCGCTCGAAATGTTTCAGCGAGCGCGGGAATCATCTCGTGCGTCCCCCTCCTGGGATGGCGCTCGCCACTCGCCCCAGCGCAGCCCTTATCGCAGCCATCGATGAGGCAAATGATGAAATCCCACTAGGGACTGCTTTATCCAACCATCGGCTTGACGTAATCGCAAGCAAGCCCCCCCGGCCCACTTGCAACGCCGCCATGATCCGCCTCTCCTCCACTACCATGATCCTCCTCGCCGCCGCCGCCGCCACGCTCCTCGTCCTCCTCTACGTCATTGCAGGCCGCAACGTCACCGGGGACGTCATCGGGCTGCCGTCTGATGCCTCGAGGTTGTTTCACTTCGGCGACGACGACTAGGTAGGCTGTCCTGATCGCCGGATCCAATGGTTATTGGAACTACCATCACCAGGTGATTCTCTCGATTTTGCTGGGCCATAGCTCGAATCCGACGACCTTCTTCCCTCTACATCGGTCGAATTTATTGAATTTGCATGGGAAAGGGAAGATTTTTCTAGGGGATGAGAATACAAAAGAAAAGAAAGGAAATTGATTTTGTAGGTAATATCACTAGAATTGACCCAATCTTAATCGTTTGTGTTTGATGGTTTTTGAATCAACAACTAGTGAAGAATCTTTCTTAAATTCTAATTCCAACGTATTCCGATTTCGGAACTCTGGAATTCGGATCGGAAGCAAAATTGACGCATTTACTGTTGTAATGATAACTCTTGTGAATTGAATAATGATTTGAATAGAAAGTCTTGTGGTCCATTTACGTATATCTTTGTCTGCAACTGTCGGCGAATCTCAAATTTGAACTCTACAGTCCGTATGAAATTACTTAGACTCCTACTACGTTTGGGGGCCAAGGAGGGAGATTTTCAATGATATTGCCTCTTGTAATTTAGCTCATCGATGCTGCTAAAACGATTGCATATGGGCTATTTTCGTACATTTCCTTGCTTTGCCATTACCTAATGGACAAAGAGTAGTGCTAATTCCTTGTATTAGTTCGGTCTGCACATGAGTATCTGAATTTGCTGGGTGTTGTGTTTGGCAGATTGAATTAATTGGAAAAAAGAAGATTTTTACAAAAGAAAAGAAAGGAAATTGGATTTTCATATCTGATTACTAAGTAGGAGTGAGTGAAGCAGAAGTGATATTGTATTTTCTGATCCACAACCTTTCTGTTTTATAAGTGAGTCTTTAAAGCTTGTACGGTGATATGTTTGTGTTTCTTTACTTTCCCTGTACTTTCATGGGCCAATAAACATAGTCCCGATGCTAGTTTACTTTCCTTTTGTATGAATTTGCCAAAGGGAGGTAGAATTTTATGTTGTTTTCCTCTTCCATTAGACTTAAAGTGAAGGATAAGTTTTTCCAATTCTTCTAACCCTCGAATATAAACTACTTCAACAGTAAGAAAAAGGAATTGAGTGCTTTACATTCTGGGTAACAGCTAAAGCATTTTAGTGCCATTAGAAACAAAATTGGATTCCTATCTACCTTTGCTTATTTCATTTCTCCTGCATTGGGATTTTTTACTGTTGTTGATATTATGCTCCATTCGTGCACTTTGCTTTCAGGCCGATGTTTGCCATGCATATCAGCTCTTGAAGAAAGGAGGGTTGAAGGATGAAAATATCATTGTTTTTATGTATGATGACATTGCTAACAATGATAAGAATCCTTGGCCTGGAATTATTATTAACAGTCGAGATGGAGATGATGTTTATGAAGGAGTTCCAAAGGTCTATTTTCAAATGCTTAGTCACTAATTTAGGATGAAATTTTTTGTTTAGATTTGTTGAAAGTTTGTTTTCAAAGGCTTAGTCATTGGTTCAATATGAATATTGTTCTCTAGAGGCCTGTTATCAGATGTGGAGTCACTAGTCACTTTTCTGTTGGCGGGATTACACTGGAGATGATGTTAACATTAACAACTTTTTCTCTGTCATCCTTGGAAATAAGACTGCTCTCACAGAAGGCAGTGGAAAGGTTGTGGATAGTGGTTAGAATGATGCTATCTTCATCTCCTGTGCTGATCATGGTGGCCTTGGTGTGCTTGGTTAGTACTTGATAGTTGCACAAGATGACCTCCATTGGTTGTAGATTGTCTTTTGTGTGTTCATATGGCACATGTTGAGCTAAACTGAAATATCTGTAATAAAGTCATAGAAGTTGGATTGGGTTCCATATCTCATTTGCACCCCTTCCCCAATTTAGAGATGATTTATCCAACTGTCTTCATATTAGAATCTCACGGTTGACAATGATCTTTAACATAAATGCCCACCAGCCCTTCCCTATATGCTAATGATCTAATAGATGTCTTGAAACAGAAACATGCATCTGGGACCTATAAAAGCTTGGTAATTTTAAGTTCACTAAAGCAGTTTGCTTCATACAGGACGTTGTCTAAAACTTTTCATTTTGTTCCCATTGTCTTATAAACACAGGCATTCTACCTTGAAGCTTGTCATTCGGGAAGTATTTTTGAGAGCCTTCTTCCAAAAGGTTTGAACATACATGCAACAATAGCAGCCAATGCAGAAGAGAGTAGTCGAGTTACCTATTGCCTTGGAGAGTATCCTAACCCTACGGTAGAATACAAGACATGTCTTGGTGACTTGTATAGTGTTGCTTGGATGGAAGACAAGTAATCCCAAATCCTTATATTCTCACTCATGACTTTAGATGAGAAACGCATACCATTTTGACTTTGCTCTTTCTAGATTAGAAGTCAGTGTTACAATGGGGACTTTTTCTCCAATTTGGGATCGATAATTTATTTTGCGGTGTGTCATGGGCGACTCTTAGTGCATTTAGTTGAATGGTAGCAATGTGTATGACCATGGTCCATGTTATGGTTAGCTCCCCACCAAAACATGGAGCATTCGCTCCTTTATATAGGCTGCCAAAGTCGGCGGAGGAATTCTCTAGACTTCTCTACGAATAGCTACTATTATTTTATAGTAACATAAGATGGAGTATTCTAGAACACACAAGAAATGGCAGCTTGTAGACTCTTCTAGAATTTTTCTTGAATTTTCTAGCTCAAATCTATCTTGAAGTTTCTAGAATTGGATCACAAATTCCAATAGTTTGCAAATTTGAATAGCCAAAAACAAAGAGAGGAGAAAGGAGGAAGGACATGACTTCCCTATTATTATCAGATGAAACTTGATTGAATTCTTTTTTTTGGAAATCATGTACGACGATGCGCCAAAGGGACTTACACGGGAGAAATAAATGGACTTAGTACAAATCTTAACAAAATTGGTTTGCAATGCGACGTTTTCAATTGCGAATAATCCTTAAAATAAGTGGGTCATGATCAAGAGTAGATGATGATTTGACAAGTCATTTGGTAAATTAATCTTGTGAATCCCATCTTAATGAGTCTAACATTTTCCACGTGTTTATTATTATATGCAATAGATATGACTGTCTACAAGATTTATGGGATTGATGAGCTGGTAAAATTTAGTGTTTTCCGGTAAAATTACTTTGTGAATTTGATGCCACGAATTTTTGTTTATTGTGTAGACATTTTAATACTTATTTGCTGTTCATCGCATCATTTTGGACTCTATTGATCTAAAACTGTTGCAATTTTTTGATCACATCTCTCAAGCATCTTTACACTAATAGCATAATCGTTTATGCTTGTGATGACCAGATTCTATTATTTTGTCAAATCATGTCATTGTGCAAAATGATGTATTTTCATTAATTATACTCTAAAGCTCATAATATATATATATATGTTGAATTCGTGTCAACTCTATCAATTGGGTATTTGCATTGCAATCGTGTCTAGACGTGATAATTCATATTTAAAATTGTCGGCCCAGCATAGACGTGGTTGATATTCCAAGCATTCTCACTTTGTCAATATATAATAATAGAAGCACTTCTTTTTGCTTATGTCCTGCAATTTGTTCTTAATTAAATTAAACGCAGCCCATTGGTTTCCATTTTCAACCAGAGAATGATGTCAAGAACTGTCCTTGTTTGACAATGTCGTCACTCACTATAAAAAATTAAACTAATTTTTTTCTCATTAACGGGGAAAGTAATATTTTAATATATATCATTACATTCTCTTCTAAAAGCAAAAAAAAAAAAAAAAAAAAAAAAATCGAGACTATTTCTACATGGCATCAACTTATAAATGAATGTTGCTAACATGACAGTCACTTGAATGTTATGAAAATAATAGTTTATTATGAGTCATAAATTTTTGAAGAAGTAAGTCTTATAAAAATTTATAATTATTTATGATTTGATTTTTATGATTCTAAAGAAATTATTATTCTCACGGTATATTAAAAGCTGTTACGCAATTATTTCTCCTTATAAATTCCGTCTTGACTTTTGCTCATCGATCTGCGTGCTATTTTGCAATATAATAATATTCTACCTTATAGATAAGATCATTATAAGGACAATTAAAATAGTAATAAATAAATAAAAGACACATTAGCTTTAAGACCCATTTTTTGTGGTCCAAAATAGACTGCAGACAACTAGTTTAGACTGACCAAAAAAAAAAACTAGTTTAGACGTGTTTTACATTTTTCAAACTTCGAATTTTGGCAAAAGAGCCCTCCATCTTAGACAAAATTAGACATTTTCCCCTGAAAACTCGAACAGTTCTGAAGGCCATTTCTGACCCTGTCCAAATTCACTCAGATTGCCCGCCCAAAACTTGTCCAAGTTTTATCGCAATTTCTACATTTGCAGTTTAGGACTTCCTTGAACAACGTCCCATTGTGTGATTTGCAGTCTTGTGACGGACTCGGAGCTAATCCCGGATTCGAACTGGAGGTCGGTCGGCGAAAGCAAATGCCCTTCAGCTTCGAAGTCGGGACTTTCCCGGTGATGCAACAATCTTCATCAGAATTCCTTCGTGTCGTCTGACCTCTTTCCTCCTTTCTCAGCGGCCGTCGAGCATGGCTATGCATATTTGCTCTCGAGAAAGAGAGCTGATTTAACACAAAATCTTTTGGAAGTTTTCTGGAATTACTTCTGCTACTGAGAACTGTGCTTCATCTCTCTTTGTCGTATTTGAGAGAGATTCTTCTTACTTATGATTTCGATACCTGAGCAGATGAACAACAAGGGTGCTGTTCATATTGGAAAAAAACGAGCCATCTCGGTCGCTGTGCCTTGAGCTCCTCCTCTTCTTCTCCAGCACGTTTCTTGAAATTTAACCAGAGCTGGGCAGAGATTTTCTTGTTCTCTTTCTTTCCCGTCTTTTCTCCTTTTCCCCTCCATAGGTGACGCCATTTGGATTTGTTACCATTGGTTTGGAGGATGCCCGGTTGAAGTTTCTAGCCCATCATCATTGCTCGTTCGCTCGCTCCTTGATTTCATGATTTTCTTCTTGATGAGCTCTGAAACTTTTCTCTGTTGATAGATGACGATGTTTCCCGCCACCTCAGCGCGTTCTCAGGTACCGCCGCCTCCTCTCTCTCTCTCTCTGTTTGTGCTGTGTTTCTATAATGGATCGATGCTGCGGTGCACTGGGCTCTGTTCTTTTCTTTTTCTTTTTCGAGGGCGGAGGTGGACTTGGCGGCACCACTAAGGAGTAATGGGAAGTGGGCACGATCCGAAGGACGAGAGTTTTTTGGAACTTCGAGTGGGCGAGGATGAGCCAAGAAAGGATCTCTGAGATCTAATTCTATCTTTTAGAGGCTCTTTCGTGGTGGTCAAAAAGGCATGTTTTCTTGTCTCTCTTTTTGTCCATCTTGTCAAAGCGTCAGGAAAATTTGGGGCGCCGGGTTGTTTAACATGCGGTTTTACTGTTTACGGACTGACCCAACATCATCCATCGTTACCTCCACAACATTTACGTTTTCTGTTCGAGAGATCGAGACAGAGAGAGAGAATCTATATAGGCCACCGACCAAGAGTGTGGTGTAGATCCTCGTAAATAGGCCAAATCGGGAGGCGCAAGTAGTTGAAAAAGGCATATGGGTATGGTGTGGTGGATTTGCGGTTTAGTCGTTGTTTGAAACCCCGACATGTTTGGTGGTGCGCAGATCCAACGTTTGATCCGTTGAAGATTTTGTTTTCTTTTCTTAAAGGGACATCTTTTATGGAATCTTGAATTGCTTAGGGTGGCCCTTTTATCCTTTCTCTTTTCGGTTTTAAGGGGATGCATTTAGACAGAAAAAGAGGGGATCGGCGGTTATAAGTGGTCCTGGATTTCAAGATAAAAATGGGCCTGACCTTGCGGCTGGAAAGATTTTTTTTTTTTTTTAAATAAATTATGTTTGTATGGTGGGGGCTTTATCAGAAGAGATCTAATTATTTCATAGAGGTGTCGATGATGATGAGGAGAGGCCCACCTTCAAAATCGATTTTCATCCCTACTTTTTCATATGGTATATTTCTATTTCATTTTCTTGGTTGGACCTTCATATTCTCATACCCTCAAATTGAAATTGCTTCAACAATAAAGAAAGGAACAGAGTGCTTTAACTTCGGGCAATAGCTAATCTTTTTTAATGTCGTCCGAAAATAAATTTGGATTCCGTTCGCCTACGCTTGTTTCATTTGTCTACTTCTTTCTCTTTTTTTTTTTAACAGTTGTTGATATTGTGCACTCTTCGTGCATTTTCCTTTCAGGCTGATGTTTGCTATGCATATCAGATTTTGAAGAAAGGAGGGCTAAAGGATGAAAATACTGTTGTTTATATGTATGATGACATTGCGTACAATGAAGAGAACCCCAGGCCTATAATTATTATTAACAGTCCAGTTGGAGATGGTGCTCACGAAAGAGTTCCAAAGGTCTGTTTTCAAATGCCTAGTCTAGTCACTAGTTTAGGATAAAAAGATTTGTCTAGATTTGTCAAAGGTCTGTTTTCAAATGTTAAGTCGCTAGTTACTTTTCTGGTGGCAGGATTACATTGGAGAGGATGTTGAAGTTTACAACTTTTTCTCCGTCACCCTTGGAAACAAGACCACTCTTGCAGCAGGCGGTGGGAAGGTTGTGGACAGTGGTCCCGATGTTACTAACTTCATCTCCTATACTAATCATGGTGGCCCTGGCGTGCTCGATATGAACTCAGTAATTCCTCAAGATGACTTCCATTTGTTGTAGATCGTCTTCATGTGTTTATATGGCACATGTTGAGCTGAACTGAGATATTTGTACTAAAGTCACATAAGTTGGATTGAGCTCCATATCTCATTTGCATCCCTTCCCCAATTTAGAATTGATTTATATAACTGTGTTCATATCAGAATCTCACGTTTGACATTGACGTTTAACAGGAATGCCCACCAGCCCTTTCGTATATGCTGATGATGTCTTCAAAAAGAAGCACGCGTCTGGGACATGTGAAAGTTTGGTAAATTTAAGTCCACTAAAGCAGTTTCCTTCATACATGACGTTGTGGGAAACTTTTCATTTTGTTCCCTGTGTTATAAACACTAGTTTTTTACCTTGAAGCTTGCGAATCGAGAAGTATATTTGAGGGCTTTCTTCTAGAAGGTTTGAACATATATGCAACAACAGCAGCTAATGCAGAAGAGAGCAGTTGGGGCACCTATTGCCCTGGAGTGCATCCTAGACCTCCAACAGAATATGAAACATGTCTCAGTGACTTGTATAGTGTTGCCTGGATGGAAGATAGGTTTAAATCCTTACTTTCTCATTCATGCCTTTGGATGAGAAACACGTGCCATTTGGACTCTTATTCTTTCTAGATTAGGGGTCGCTGTTTCAATGGCGGCATTTTCTCCAATTTGAGACCGAAAATTTTCATAAGTTGGATCATAGCAATGTGTATAATTATGGTCCATGTATTTCCACTTGTTTAGATTTTATCAAATGATCTGATTTTGGATTGTTTGTCTTGCGAATTGAGAATGGAGGAATCGAAAGCACAATTGAAAAGCCATGATTGGGTCCATTTCTCATTGTTTTATTGCAAAGATCAAAAGAAAGATCAGAGATAATTTTCATTAGCACAATCTCCTTTTATATGATTTTGAAGATATCAACTACAAAATTTATTGGTTAAAGAGGCAGTCAATTATGCACTATATCCTTGACTTGATGCTTGGTAATAAATATGTATCTTAGTTGCTGTTTATATGGATTTAAGATCTACATTTTCTGGTGTTGGGCGTTCGACTGGTATAAGTTATCCTTTGAATATTCTAGTTGCTTGTTTTTTAAGGACTCATCCATTGTTTGCCTTTTTAGCCTGTGTGCTCTTATCTAAATAGGAAGATTTTCTCCGTGTTAGATTTTTAAGGCTTGCTGATTGGTATCTTCTTTCCATGAGTATATGGTTACGTACTAATCTAATTTCTTAATAACTACTACATGATTTATTAATAAAAAATTTTAGCTTATAGGGACGTTGAGGTAGCTCTCCGTTTTTCTAAGCATGAACTTTGTGTACTTGCATCAAAAAGCATTTCCATTGCAGATAGCTAATCTGCCGGCAATCAAGAATTCTGAAGATCCGACGTTTGCAAATTTAGATAGCTGAAAATAAAGAAAAGAGAAAAGAGGAAGGACATGACTTCAATGGTATCGGATGGAACTTGACTGCATATTTCTTATATTTCAAGTCTGGATGTGGAGTTTGGGACACCTGGAGTGCCATAACTTGACACGGGGGGACACTTAAGTGCCATAACTTTTTTCGGTACACTTAAGTGCCACTTTTTTTTCAAAAGGGACACTTAAGTGCCACCTCCGGCGACCTTGCCGGAAATCCTACGTGGCACGTGTTTATTATTTTTTAATGCTTGTGTGGCTCGCCGGAGAGCTGAGTCGGCGCCGACTCGGCGAAACGACGCCGTTTACATAATAAAAAATTAATTAAATTAAATTAAAACTTAATTTAATTAAAAATACTCTAAAATTTTAAAAAAAAAAAAAAAAAAAAAGGGACGAAGGGGCGGGCGGCCGAGGGCTAAAAGCTCGCCGCCGCCGCCTCCCCGCCGTCGCCGGGAAGGGCGGCGACGGAGGGGGAGGGTCGGCCGAGGTCGCCGGCCCTCGGCCGGCCGGCGGCGAGGGCCGCGAGCCCTCGCCGCGATCCGGCGAGGGCTCGCGGCCCTCGCCGCCCGGTCGGCCGGGGGCCGGCGACCCGGCCGACCCTCCCCCCCTCCGTCGCCGGCCCTTCCCGGCGACGGTGGGAGGCAGCGAGGGCCCGCAGCCCTCGCCGGATCGCGGCGAGGGCTCGCGGCCCTCGCCGGATTTGGGTGAGGGCTCGCGGGCCCTCACCGCGATCCGGCGAGGGCTCGCGGCCCTCGCCGCCGGTCGCCGGGGGCCGGCGACCCCGGCCGACCCTCCCCCTCCGTCGCCGGCCCTTCCGGCGACGGCGGGAGGCGGCGGCGGCGAGGGCTCGGCCCTCGGCCCGCCCGCCCCTTCGTTCCCCACCTTTTTTAAAAATTTTTTTTTTTTTAATTTTTAGAGTATTTTTATTTAAAATTAAGTTTTAATTTAATTTAATTAATTTTTTTATTATTTTTACACGTCGACGCGAAACGGCGTCGTTTTTGCGTTTTTGCATTTTTTTGCCATGTCGGCATGCAAAAACGACGCCGTTTGGACTTCCATCGCCGGAAAATTGCGTTTGGCCGGATTTTCGCCGGAGTGGCACTTAAGTGTTCCATTTTACTCCGATATTGGCACTTAAGTGTTCCATTTGAAAAAAAAGTGACACTTAAGTGTACCAAAAAAAAGTTATGGTACTTAAGTGTCCCCCCGTGCCAAGTTATGGCACTCCAGGTGTTCTTTACTCCTGGATGTGCATATCAAATTCATGCTCAATGTGACTCTAGGTGTACTTGGTACTCGTTTACAAGCCTCTTTTCCATTGAAATGGTTGGATCAGGTTTATGTGTTTTGATTGGTTCTTAAGAAATCTAGGCTCAAGTTTCACAACTATAAAGCCAGTCATAATTTCTTTTTGTTTATGTCTTTGTGAACAGCGAGGTGCATAACCTGTGAACCGAATCTCTGTGCCTGCAATGCCAACTGGTAAGGACATTGTTACCTTCATTGTGTTGAGCAATTAGGAAGAAAGTAATGTTTATTCTACCTCTCATTTTTTTGGAAAATTTGCTTCCATCAGGCAAGTGAGCTACCAAGTATGTTTTCAACAAGGGAGTAAATTTTCCAGCATGTGCAATGCTGGAATCCGGACCGAGCAAATGACCGAGGCATCAGGCCAAGCTTGTGCTCGCCTAGCAGGGGATTCAGTGCATGAGTGAAGTGGGAATCATTCCAAACGAAGGATCCAATTGCCATGCTTAAATCTACCACACACATATTCTTACTGTGTATCTTGAATGGGTTGTTTGTCATTGCTTCGTTGTGAATATGACTCGAAAGCACATATCTCGACTTGCTTGTCACATAACATGCTTTGAATATTGGAAGATCTCGTGCCTGTTTCGCACGATTTGAAGTACTGTAACTCTAAAAATAACTTATGGTGCATGTGGACTCCAGCCTGATTCTAGTAATTGAAAGTGGTATAGATTGTTTACAAACACATCGCAAAAGTTTTCACCAAAAAATAAAAAATGCGTCGCAAAAGTTGGAAATAAAAAGTCATGGAATCTCTTGCATATTGTGATCCATTGCCATCATATTTGCAATATTTTTCCTGATCATATTTATCTCATCCGCCTCATCACGTGATGCATTATCTACAACCTCGTCTTCTGTAGATCCAAGTGGATAATCCGAATCTCCATAAAGGGCAAAGTTCCTGTCCATCTTATCTTGGGTCACGAATATAATTATGAAGAGTACAACATGCGATTGCAATATATGTTTGCTTTCGAATTGAAAATGGAGGCATGTGTCTCAAAATTGAGAAGCGATTTTTTAATGCCCCAAATGACCTCTCGATAACATTTCTTAATGAAGAATGCTTATGTTTGAACAATTCTTTTGCTGTTCTGGGCCGTCTCCTTCTACCCCTATATTCATTCAAATGATACCGTTTACCTTTAAATGGAGTTAAAAATCCTGGAAGTGATGTATAACCAGAATCTACTATATAGTATTTCCCTACAAGAATATATACATAAATTTATTATGATATGCAATAGCTATACAATCATAAAGAAAATCACTTAATATAGACAAAATAAATACCTGGTGGTGGTCGAGGAAATTGCAATCGAGGAGTCTCGAATGCTGCCGAGAGAACCCGACAATCATTGGCAGATCCTTCCCACCCAG
Source organism: Eucalyptus erythrocorys (assembly GCA_014182555.1). Taxonomy (NCBI): domain Eukaryota; kingdom Viridiplantae; phylum Streptophyta; class Magnoliopsida; order Myrtales; family Myrtaceae; genus Eucalyptus; species Eucalyptus erythrocorys. The sequence goes on along the minus strand of CM024599.1, from coordinate 41,352,957 downwards.
CATATACGAAAGTAAACTCATGCAGACAAGCACCATTTCTTCAGGAAGGTTGAAGTCCTAAAAACTCAATAGCTTGTGAGTACAATGGCTGAACAAGTAAAACAGCTATTGTCCTTCAGTATACCTTCCCAATTTCCTAACTTTTCGACAAGAAAGTTTCAGTTAATAACAAGGGAACAGCAACTCAGAATGTCATTTAGTGACCACAAGGTAACTCTGTAGCTACTGTCATGCAAATGGAAACATATACACACATATCGAAGTAGACTCGGATATTCACCTTTCGCGGACAAGCCGGTTTATGTCTACCTCCCCCACGGCACCAGATTTTGCAAGTCCTATCATCACGGCTTTTCCACCATCCCTAACACTTTGTACGCACTACAGGAACATTTGTGGATTTCCTAGGGCTTCTACAGCAATATCAACACCCATCCCTCCAGTTATTGTACGCAAGAGATGGGGAAAGCGCTTTGTCAAGAAAAGAGTATAATGATAATAACAATAATAGTAATAAGAAGAAAAGGAAGAAGAGATTGCCTGAGCAAATTGAGCCAATTCGCAAAACACACTGAAAGTCAGTCACTAGATGAGCATGTCAAGGTCAAAGCAAAGAGCAGAAAGTGAAAATTGACGGGTATAAAGCATAAAATCATCCATGGGTTCGATGGCAATTTGCCTGCCAATCTATATCAAGTCATCTAAAACACGCTATTTATCCATGTTAACCTCTTCCAGTAACCAAGTGCCAAGAAATCTTCTTCCCCCTCCCCCCAGGATTAAGATGGTGTAGCCATGCAAAATAATAATCCAAAGTGCTGTAAAGAGGAGATGGTATGTCCAGGGCTGGTTTAAAGGATGGCTTACCCAAGAGACCATGGATGGACCTCTAAAAACGAATGTTGATTCTTTGAATAAATGGATCTTGCGAGCAGTCTATGAAATGAGCAATTATTACATGCTTCCAAATATTGCTCCTTGTGCAATCGAACCATTGAATCTTGAGGATGCAATTAATGCATACCATGATCGTGCGTCCAACTACTCAGATGCAATTTTCCTAGAGCACCAATAGGAAAACATATCAAATAGGACAACATGATGTGGAAAGATTCATGTGGCAAACTTCATAGAGGGAGAAGACATATGTGACTCATGCTTTTACAGCTCACTGTGACCCTGAAAGGGATAAGCACATACCTTAATCTTTTCAATAGCATCCTCTTTGATTGCATTCATGGTATGGGTGGCTCCAAAATTTTTAGCTTTTTTCTAACTTTTCATCACTGATATCCACAGCGATAATATCAGAGGCACCAAAAGCCTTAGCTATCTGCAAACAACTTAAACATTCAAAAGGTCATACTTATGTAGGGAGACAGGATTGTGGTATCAAAGGAGGTAAAGCATCAAGGATAGGATCGAACACCCAGCAGACCTCCCCTCATACCAAAATGACAAGTTCAGGTGACATAAATATTGGTTGTTCTCACAATACATAAAATGTCAGCCAAATAGGTTGAAGATATTGCACGATTTAACCATACCCGCTGAAGGAATATCTTTTATTTGTTAAATAAGCTCCACTTTTCTTGGTTAGATTACATCTTTAGATGATGCCCGGAAAAATAATGTTGTTGGAAGTTATTATTTGCAAAAAGGAACTTCCCCAAAAAAAAAAATGTCAGTTCAATTGTGTTTTGAATCTGAGCATATTCAGATACAAGATTGGTTTTTTTATGGGGCATAAGCGGGGTCATCTAGGGACCCTTCAACAAGATTCAACAACGGCTGGCAAGGGAAGAAATTCAGAGAAAAGGGAAAGTATTTATTGTCCCAATTCCTCAATTCTATCTACCGATTGATGCTGAAAAGAAGAAATCGAGAGAGCTCTCAAGGGCGAGAGATGAAAAGTTTCGAAATCAAATAAGAATGGCAAGAAAAGGTGAACTGTAGAAATTTCACAGATAGATATAGCTGCCATGGAGTTCATCAATCACATTTCTAGCACATGATTGAAGGGCGAAACTTTTTGCACAAATCAATGGAAAATAATCATTCACCTTAGCTCCCAGGAGAGTTCAGATGATTCCATTCTACTAGTGCATATTCACCAGAAAAAACATGTCCATATTCAAGTGCAGTCGTAGCCATCCCATCTAAACTTATAGTTGGATCACCGTGCATTTTTCCATGCCATAACAAAATTCATGTTCATTTACAAAGTCTATTCGGATGTGCGTAAGCAAAATACTAGATATCCATATGCATCATCAGCAGCAGCTTAGATGATGTGGGAGTGAGGTACCTTGATCCAACACCTCCAACACCAATAATGGTGATGGAATCCCTAGCACGCACCTCAGCCGCGTGGGTCATGGCACCATATGCAGTGAAAACCGTGCAGCCCAGAATGGCAGATTCCAAGTAGGGCAATGAGCCAGGTAATACAGCTAATGCATTCGCAGGCACAACACAGTATTCAGCCATCCCTCCCATACTATACATATACACGGGTTCACCTACAAACACATCTGAGATTGAGGCAGAGAGCATCGCGCAAAAGAAGGTGAACCATCAAGCCAACAACACATGGCGACTTAGAGATCAGAGTGACGCGCGCAAGCATTGGGACATGAAACAACATCAATAAGAAGGGGCAAGGCCCAAGTGTGACATGTGTCTCTACAAATAGGGGGAGGGCAGAAGAGAAAAACTTGCCAGTGCCGTGCAGGAAAAGGCGAGTCTTGCCGTCGTAAAGAGTGCCCTGCACGCGGTTATAAGCGAAGAAATCCTCGCACAGATCATCATGACCTTGAAAAGTCAAATCATCATGACCCTAACTTCCGCTAAAACGGTGCTTCGCACCGCGCGACACACTCCGGCGAAGCGGCACTCGGAGAGCACGCACCAGACAATCCCAACCAGAGCAAACTCATGCAGACAAGCACCGGAGGCGCAATCGAACGAAAATCCAGCAAGCAGAGACGACGCGAACGGAGAGGATGACCGCACCATCAAAGGGCGCGAAAATGGGAAAAGAAAGAAAGAAGTGAAATCGCGGCGGCGGCGATGGAGGAGGAGGAGGCGACAGGACTCACGGAGGCGGTTCCGGGCGGTGGAGTGGGTGACGACGGGATTGACGGCACCGAAGAGAGGCAGAGGCGACAGGACTGGCTGCAATCCAAGTCGGAGAGAGGACCAGCAGTGACGACAGGACCGGCGACGACGAGACCGGCGACGACGAGATTGGCGACGACGAGACCGGAGAGGGGCGAATCCTACTCAATCCAATGCTCTGCATCAAGGTCCTACGGGTACGTATAAGGAAGCAGCGCATGGTTTTGAAACAAAATTGTTGTCCGCATACGATTTTCAATTTTTATTTTTCTGTCTACGGTCGATTAACGTTATATTTTGCAAGCAGGTCATTATTTCGACAAAAAAAAAAAAAAAAAAGCAGGAGGTCATTATTACCAGGATCCTGATCCCGTTCCTGATGTCAACGTCTCTTCTCGTCACCCGAGGTCCATCGTACCACGCGGAGGGCGATCACCATGGTCAAGCAAGTGAGAGAGAGATAGGTCCGGTTTTTGTGGAGTCCGTGGACACGCGTTCGAGAGTGTGTCCCACAGCATAGCTAAACTTTGATTTGGGATTTTCTGAATTGCTAAGTGTGTTCCCATAGGATCTTTGATTGTAAGTCGTCCCTGCATGTCTACATTTTGTCTGAACTTCTTACAATGAGGATTTGGCGGGGTTGTCTGCCGAATTACATTGTTTTCTTGTTGGATTGAATGGTGTTAAATTTTTCTGGGATGTTTGAGGATTCTGCAGAGGCTGTTCATAAGCTTAGTTGGATATCTTTGCAGTTTTTCTCCAGTTTTGCTCTGCAGTGAGTTTCTGCTTTGTTGGCATAAGTACTTTCGTGTCCCCCTTAGTATTTCATTTTGACTTTTTAAGTTGGGCTTGCTGCAAAACAAACTTCGAGAAAAACCTTGATTGCAATAGCTGTATGTTATTGTACTCCTCTCTCTCTCTCTCTCTCTCTCTCTCTCTCTCTCTCTCTCTCTCTCACTCAAGTTTGTGTCTCTTCTAAGGCCCTTGGCTATTGTTGGAATGAGCTAATTACCGTAGATTTCAGGACAAGAGCCTATCAAACCCCTTTGGTAGAGGAGGAACCACTTACGCGTTGAGGAGGAATGCCATTCTGATTTCAATAGCTGTTATTGTACTCCTATCAAACCCCTTTGGTCTGCTTTTCACAGCTCGAACCTCCATGAATGATTCAAGATCCCATTGAGAACGTTGGCATTTAAAAGAGAGCCCAGAGACATAGACAACTCTAGCGAGAAAATGATCCTTCAGGATTCCACAATGGTGCTGAGGATCGAACCAGAAAGCGATGTTCTTTCCATCCCCAATAACACTTGACATGAGATGTAACGCCTCCTTTCATACAAAAGAGTTTTCTCCATGCAGAAGAAGAGATCGCAGCTACAGGGACCATGATGCTCCAAAATCTTCTGCCTTTGAAACCTATACTGCTTCACCCAGGCAATCGATTAAGACTCAGATAACAGAAGCAAAATACATGTAAGATTTATGGCTGATGTGTTATTCAAGTGGTACAACTGCTTAATGCCAAGCGTCCTTCTTTCTTGACAAGCACTCATCTACACGCCTAAACTTTACCTAGCTTGGTGCGTACATCAGACCCTGACCAGAGAAAAGCAGATCAACACTTCTCAATTCTCCTAATAATCTTCAGGAGAATGAAAAAACCACGCTATTTATAGACAATGAAAAAACCACGCCATTTACAGACGATGCTATTGCTAAATTGAATTGATGAGGTGAAGTCTACCCGCAAATGACAATTTTCTCGCACTCAAAAGTACGAATTTTGTTCAGATTTTTATCGGTTTGGATATTAAGGTCTTGTTATCAAAGAGTTTCCCTGAGATTAGGGGCAAGCCAAAGGTAGTTTACAGGCAAGTCGCCAACTTTAAGCCCTCTTAAGTGAACCCCTTATGCTGTATTTGAGAGCTCCAGACGCCTGATGCATATAGATCTCAGTTTTCCGAGGGCCGAATTTCAAGTCACAGATCAGATAAAATTCCTGGAAAATTGTTAAAAAATTTTTGATGTGCTCGCGCGGAAGCATGGTTTTGGTATTAGTTATAGTTTTTGGTTAGTGATGTGTGCAAGTGCATGGTATAGTTTATAGAGGATAGACAAGGGATGAGATAGGATAGTTGGAGGATATAGGACACGGGATATGGGGGAAAATAGTTTCATTAGTTTATGAAAATAATTTTACAATAGTTGAGGGAGGTGTTGGTGAGGGAGCTACATGATGTGGTTTTTATGGTTAGTTCCACCCCAGAACATGGAGCACTTGCTCCTTTATATAAGCTCCCAAAGTTGGTGGAGGAAGTTTCTAGACTTTTCTACAAATAGCTACTATTATTTTATAATAATATAAGATGGAGTATTGTAGAACACACAAGAGATGGGTAGACTCTTCTAGAATTTTTCTTGAATTTTCTAGCTCAAATTTATCTTGAAGTTTCTAGAATTGGATCACAAATTCCAACAAAAATGATCAGTTAATATCAAGATATCATCTGCAAAAACCCAGATGAGTACACTCAATCTCAGAACACATGGGATGGTCTTTGAGCTTGCCTAACTCTGCAGCCTGACCAATCATCCTAGAGCAGATGTTAATAGCCATAACAAAGAGATAAGGGGACATGGGATCCTCTTGCCGAGGACCCTTACATCCAGGCAAATAACTTATCCTCCATTAAGAACAATAGAGAATTGGGGAGTACCGACACAAGCTTTTGCCCACCCAATGAGTGGATCAAGCTAGTCAAGGCCTAATTCTTTTCTACAATACCATTAATCTTTTTTAGTTAAAGCCCATCTGTGGTAACCCGTCTCACATCATCATATTCCCATGATCTCGTGATCGCCCATATATTTTTAAAGAATGATGTATGTTTTTGCCAAAGAGGGTAAAATACCTTTAAAAATTATGAATGAATCGATATGAATTAATAGAAGATACGAAAGGTCTTTCGTTGGTTGGAATAAAATGTAAATGAACAAAAATTATAAGTACAAATATTGAGAACAACTGTGGTCTGCAAATGTAAGTTACACTACAAAAGTATAATAGGTTGAAAGTAAAAATGAAACGATGTGTTCTTAGATTGATTGGCGGTCCTTCATGAAAAATACAAGATAGATATTTATAACTCCAATTGACAATTACATATACTATTACTAAGAATTTTAAAAATGCCCCATTGGCTACTTCTATTTAGCAACATTTATCTACATACGGTTACAACATCCAAGATTATTGACTCCACTACTTGATTGCTCTTTTCTCTATGGATCGAGTTGGTCCACCTCATTTTTCAACTCTTTGCTCTAGCATATAGTGATGACATCTCTATCGACTAAAATCGGATTTTCGCAAATGGTTTTTGGCAAATTTTTTGAAGAGCTTTGGGAAGACGAATGCTTTAAAGGTTGGTTCGGAAGTGCTTTAGGTTTTGAGTATATTTGGAATGCTAATACATTTTTTTGCCTTCTAATTTTGCTCTTGTTTTTTTTTTTTTTTTGATGACCCAGGGAACCCCGCACGGCCGGCAGCCGGAGATAAACCACTGGGGGCGACACGTGCTAGCCACCACACATGCCACCGGGTAAGCCACCAATGTCTCATGCTAGCCTCCCTGCAACTTGCGTCGCTGGGGTTTCGAACTCCAGACCTCTCAGTGAAAGGAAGCCTGAAGCCTATCCAGCGGAGTCACCACGGCGGGTGGTCTAATTTTGCTCTTGTTAAACTTTCATAATTCTAGAAATGTCCTCTCATGCTAACGCATTTTTTTTTTTTGGTTTAATCTCTTTCATCGGTTTTAATGTCTAAGTTTTTGTGTGGTGGATAAAAGGAATTGGACGGTGTCATCGTCGATGCATGAGTTCTTTCCGGTCGACTTCAAGTCCGCGAGTTGAGCATTAAGTTCTCTTTTGAGTTCCAACTTTATTGCTTTGCAAAATGGGTATGGTCATCTGACCAAGAAAAAAAGGGCATGGCCTATAGGGTTCCACTGATAAAAATGGAGGAAGACCCGCGCACAAACATAGATGCCTGTGTCACGGCCCAAACGAAAGCACGATCCAAGAGGGTTCTAAACAAAGGCCGTGACCCAAATGACCCTCGACTTAGACCTCGGGACTTAATGTATTCTCGAGTCTTCTAGAATACTCCTGGGGTATACGGTATTTATACGGTATTTGTACGCATACAATATAAATGCGAGTAGCTGGTAGATGGTAGCCGGGAGTTAATGTGGGTAGATGGTAGTTGAGGAGATCCAATCTCCACCGTTAGATCTAGGGGAGATCTACGGATACGGTTTGTCTTGTTCTTGTATATAAAGGGGTCCTCCCCTCCCTTGTAAAGCATCTCATTCACAAGCAATACAAAATCCAGAGCTTCTCTCTCTAGAAAGAGTTTCTCTCTCTACAATCCTTATGAGTGAGTGTGAGGAAGGCTGACTTGGGAAGAAATTCCTAAGGCCGCACGGGCAAAGGGAACGCAAGATCGATAAGCCTGTGACAAGTGGTACCAGAGCTAAAGTTCTTCCAAGCGCAAGCACAATGGCTGATCCACGATCCGATGAGGCGCTGGTCATGGGGGGTGACTGCGTTGATCGTGGGCGGAACGCCGACAAAGGTGCTGCCAAGGGAAAGAAGAGCCGTGGGAACTCGAGTTCAAGGGATCCGATGGTGGATCTTGTGCATCGCGTGACGAAGCCTGGAGTTGTTCGTCACCGATGTCCAAGGATCGGTCGACGACCCGACCTGCACCGTGGATGGAGTAGACGCTGGAAGGGAGGAGCTTGTTGCTGAGGTGCAAGAGCTCAAAACCAGCATGGGAGAACTCCGACATGAGTTGCTGGGGACCTTGCGGGAGGAACTCGCCCAACGGTACGAGCCCTTGGAGACCATGATGGCGGCCATGCGCGTGGAGATCGACGAGCTCAAGAGGAAGCTCGCTGAGACGGAGAATGCACGTGTGAACGGGGTGATCACCGTGCAAGGTCCACGAATGGACACGCCGAAGCCAAAAGAGTTCAAAGGCTCGCGGGTGGCCAAAGATGTGGACAACTTCCTTTGGTATATGGAGAGATACTTCCAAGCCATGGGAATCCACGACGACCAAACACGGGTAAACACTGCCTCAATGTATTTAGTTGATAGTGCATTGTTGTGGTGGCGTCGTCGTACGGATGATAGGTGTGGGAATCCTATCACAACATGGAATGGATTCGTTGAGGAGTTCCGACGGAATTACTTCCCCGCTTATGCGGAAGAGGAAGCTCGCGACGAGCTGAAACGTCTCAAGCAAAAGGGTGGAGTGCGCGACTATATCAAGCGGTTCTCGAAGTTGCTACTCGAAATCCCTTCGATGAATAAAGTCAAGGCATTTCACCAGTTCATGAGCGGTCTCAAGCCATGGACAAAGCAAGAGTTGAAGCGGTACAACGTGGGAGACCTCACTACGGCCATGACCATAGCTGAGTCACTCGTGGAATACAAGGCGCCTTCCACGTCTCGATCGGACAACCGTCCAAGAGACAAGGTCACTGGTGGGGGAGATCGGGGGAGATTCAACCGCCCGACTGGAGGAAGACCACCGGCCAACGCTCACAAAACTCATGCTGAGTCAAGCGGAGGAGGACAAAGGAAGGTACGCTCTTATAAGTGCTTCTTTTGTGATGGTCCGCATATGGCTCGGGATTGCCCGAACAAGGCCAAGTTGGCCGCCTTGTGCAAAGAAGATGAGCCAAAGGAGGAATCGCAGTTGGGTTCCCTGCGCCTCCTTAGCTCGATCAAATCGAAGAAGGAAAAAGAGTCCAAGGGGCTCATGTTTGCGGACTTGAGGATCGGAGAATCCACGATGAGTGCGCTTGTGGACACGGGAGCTTCCGACCTCTTCATCTCGGAACAAGTCACCAAGAAACTCAACCTATGAGTTGAGAGGGGAGCCGGTTGGCTCAAAACGGTAAACTCCAAGGAGATCCCTACAATCGGTGTTGCAAGGGATGTGGAGCTACAATTGGGGCAATGGAAAAGCAAGGAAACACTAGAGGTAATTCCCCTTGACGACTATGACTTTGTCATTGGGATTAAATTCCTAGATAAGATCCATCTTTGTTATCTTGCCCTTCGCCGAATGCATATGCGTATTGGACAAACGTTGTCAATGCGTGATTCCGGTCCACCGTGAATCGGATCGGAATCAAAAGATGATATCGGCTATGCAACTCACTAAAGGGGTTAGGAAGGGAGAGGAGACTTTCCTAGCGGCCTTAAAGACCGAGGACGATGAGGGCGTTGGGAAGGAAATTCTGCTGGAGGTGACCCAAGCCCTCGACTCGTTCAAGGACATGATGCCCTCCGAGTTGCCAAAGAAACTACCACCCAAGAGAGAGGTGGATCATCGGATCGAGCTGGTGCCTGACGCTCGACCGCCCGCCATGGCGCCATATCGCATGGCACCCCCCGAGTTGGAAGAGTTAAGGAGGCAACTCAAGGAGCTGCTCGATGCGGGGTACATTCGGCCGTCAAAAAGTCCGTTCGGTGCGCCGATCCTATTCCAAAAGAAGCACGATGGATCACTCCGAATGTGCATTGATTATCGGGCACTGAACAAATTGACCGTGAAGAACAAGTACCCGATCCCGCTCATTGCGGATCTCTTCGACCAACTTGGAGGAGCTAAGTGGTTTTCCAAGCTGGATCTTCGATCGGGCTACTATCAAGTTCGGATCGCTGAAGGGGATGAGCCGAAGACCGCATGTGTGACGCGGTATGGATCCTACAAGTTCCTCGTGATGCCGTTCGGCTTGACCAATGCTCCGGCCACTTTCTGCACAATGATGAACAAGGTAGTCCACCCTTTCCTAGATCGATTTGTAGTGGTTTACCTAGATGATATTGTAGTCTATAGTCGGACGTTGGAAGAGCATGTCGAGCATCTAAGGCAAGTCTTCCAAGTCTTGCGCAAGAACGAATTATATGTCAAGCGCGAGAAGTGTGCCTTCGCCCAAGAGGAAGTTCCGTTCTTGGGGCACATCGTCGGGGGTAGACGAGTGCGGATGGACAAGGCCAAAATCCAATCGATCGTCGAATGGGAGCCGCCAACGAAGGTGACGGGGTTGAGGTCGTTCTTGGGCCTCACCAACTACTATCGGCGCTTTATCCGAAACTACTCGAGCATCACTGTGCCACTCACGGACCTATTGAAGAAGGAGAAGTCGTGGGAGTGGACGGATCGGTGCCAAAAGGCGTTCGATCGATTGAAGAAGGCCATGACTGAAGAACCGGTGTTGGTGCTGCCCGACCATACCAAACCTTACGAGGTAGAAACTGACGCCTCGGATTATGCTATTGGTGGTGTGCTTATGCAGGAAGGCCATCCGGTAGCATATGAATCCCGGAAGTTGAACGATACCGAGCGACGGTATACCGTTCAAGAGAAGGAGATGACCGCGGTGGTTCATTGCCTTCGGATATGGAGAACATTATCTCCTAGGATCCAAGTTCGTCGTGAGGACGGACAACGTCGCCATGAGCTACTTTCAAACCCAAAAGAAGCTGAGTCCGAAGCAAGCTCGTTGGCAAGACTTCTTGGCGGAGTTCGACTACACAATGGAGTACAAGCCGGGAAGGCCAACTCCGTGGCGGACGCGCTAAGTCGGAAGATGGAGCTCATGAGTAGCTCAATAAGTCGACCGAGTTGTACTTGGGTCGACCGCATAAGGGATGAGCTAAAGCATGATCCAAGAGCCCAAGCCCTCATCGGGTATGCTAAGGAGGGCAAGACCCGACAATTTTGGTGTGAGGACGAGCTCCTTTACACCAAGGGAAGGCGTTTATATGTGCCTTTTCATGGGAAGCTAAGGAAGGAAATCTTGCGCGAATGCCACGACTCGAAGTGGACGGGTCATCCAGGGATCCACCGCACATTGGCCCTCGTCGAAGATAGGTATTTCTGGCCTCAAATGCGCGACGACGTGGAGGTGTATGTGAAGACTTGCTTGGTATGCCAACAAGACAAGTTGGAACAACGGTCGTCGCCGGGGTTGTTGGAGCCGCTTCCCATTCCAACTCGTCCATGGGAGAGTGTCTCCATGGACTTTATTGTTAACTTGCCAAAGTCCGAAGGGTGTCGGACTCTCATGGTCGTGGTGGATAGATTCTCCAAGTATGTGACTTTCGTGCCAGCAACTAAGGATTGCCCGGCTGAAGAGGCGGCCGAGCTGTTCATGAAGCACGTGGTCAAGTACTGGGGCGTACCACAAACGATCGTGAGCGATCGTGATCCTCGATTCACGGGCGTTTCGGTCCGAGTTATTCAAGCTCTTTGGGGTCGAGCTGAACATGTCAACAAGTTTGCATCCCCAAATCGACGGTCGACGGAGCGGGTCAATGCACTCTTGGAGATCTACCTTCGGCACTATGTGAGCACAACGCAAGCGAATTGGGCCAAATTGATAGACGTAGCCCAATTCTCCTATAACTGCGGCGGAGTGAATCAACCGGCCAAAGCCCGTTCGAGATTGCGATCGGGCAACAACCGAATACCCCTAGCGCTATTGCTTCGGGTTATCGGGGAAGTAGTCCGCCCGCATACAAATTCGCCAATGATTGGCAAGAGCAAGCCGACTTGGCAAGGGCGTGTCTGCACAAGGCATCAAAGCGCATGAAGAAATGGGCCGACAAGAAGCGGCGGCACGTGGAGTTCCAAGTAGGAGACCAAGTGTTGGCAAAGCTACACGCGGTTCTTCGCTACAAGGACATGCACAAATGATTGATCCGCCGTTATGAAGGGCCGTTTCGGGTGCTACAACGGGTTGGGAAGGTGGCATACAAACTGGAGTTACCACCGAAATTAAAGGTACATCCGGTTTTCCATGTGAGTATGCTTAAACCTTTCCAAGTTGATGAGGAAGATCCGAATCATGGGAAGTCACAACGGGCACCGCTCGGGGCAAAAACCTCGTATGATCGGGAGGTCGAGTGCATCATGGCGGACCGAGTCATACAGAAGCGGTATTGCGCGCCAAAGCGGGAGTATTTGATCCGATGGAAGGGTCTTTCGGAGAGTGAAGCTAGTTGGGAGCCCGCGGAGAGTCTTTGGCAATTCAAGAAGGAAATCGACGCTTTTCACGCTGAAGACGCGACGAGGGCGTCGCCCGATTAGGTGGGGGAGAATGTCACGACCCAAACAAAAGCACGATCCAAGAGGGTTCTAAACAAAGGCCGTGACCCAAATGACCCTCGGCTTAGACCTCGGGACTTAATGTATTCTCGAGTCTTCTAGAATACTCCTGGGGTATATAGTATTTATACGGTATTTGTACGCATACAATATAAATGCGAGTAGCTGGTAGATGGTAGCCGGGAGTTAATGTGGGTAGATGGTAGTTGAGGAGATCCAATCTCCACCGTTAGATCTAGGGGAGATCTACGGATACGATTTGCCTTGTTCTTGTATATAAAGGGGTCCTCCCCTCCCTTGTAAAGCATCTCATTCACAAGCAATACAAAATCCAGAGCTTCTCTATCTAGAAAGAGTTTCTCTCTCTACAATCCTTGTGAATGAGTGTGAGGAAGGCTGACTTGGGAAGAAATTCCTAAGGCCGCACGGGCAAAGGGAACACAAGATTGATAAGCTCGTGACACCTGCACGGCAACAAGAGCACGCTCGCCTCCTCCTTCCCACGCTTCTAGGACCACGTCATCACCCCCCCCTCTCTCTTCTTATCCTGCTACGCCTCCCCTCTCGCCCGCCTCCCGCTCTCCTCCTCCTTCCCACCTTCATAATTGCTCCGGCAGAACGACGCGGCGTCATCCACCTCATCCTCCAGGGAGGCCCTGCCGCGAGGGTGATTGTCCTTATTGTTGGTATATAATATGCGGAAAATGATAAAATATTATAATTTATATCAACGCAAAATTACTAGAGAAATAAATGAGAAATAATAAGGACATTAGAAATTTACGTGGCTCGATAGCTACTTCTACGGGAAAAGCAGCAAATAATTCATTATAATCAGAGAATCAGAATTTACAATTGTTCACACGCTTGAATGTTTCCCACATTTAAATTTAATTATAAACCTTATAACTAAACAACTCACTTGGACACAAATTCATTGCACAAAATTACCACGCATTCAAATTTAAAATAAAAATACTCTATGCACGCCAAAATCAAGAACTCCAGTGTTCGTGTTTGGTCCACGTACATATGGCTTCGTGATCCTATTCAAGGTTTCACGTGGTTTCTTTCTAGATGTCTTTCTTGTGCGATTTTCAAATCTTGCAACTACTCTTGAAGAATTAATGCCTTCTGCATTTTATATGTGTGCCCAAGGTCAAAAATTTGATCTGAGCCCACCAATTTTAGTCTTCAATGTGGACTAGGCTCCTACTGCAGGTAAAGGTTTGAAACCCTTCCTTTTTTATTTTATTTTTATTTTTTATTATTTCCTCTTTTATAGACCTTTATGTAGTTGGACGAAGCTTCTTCTATCGACCGAAGACATTCAAGACCCAAAAAGAATTATTTCCTCTTTTATAAATCTTTATGTAGTTGGACGAAGCTTCTTCTGTTGATCGGTACACTCAAAACTTGAAAAGAATTTAGAATTTCTTTTTTTGTACGTAGCCTTAAATATTATCTTTATCAAAAAAATATCTTCGCGATCAAATAATAAAAAAATTTATTCAAGCAGATCGCGTTTTGTAAACGCTTAAACTCGAGATATGATTTAACACTTATTGACCTATGTCTCGAGATTGGTACGGAGGGCGTTGGCAATGGGCCTTGTTGGCCTAGGTGAGGTCCTCCAAATCTGGTTTTCCACGCGTAGGGACTTCACTTGCTCCTTCAACGCCCAGTTGAGCTTCTCGATCCTTTGGATGTCCTTCTCTTCACCTGGAGCAGCAACAGGTGCGGAGAGAGAAGCGACCGAGCATCGGAGTAGGGGCGGCTGTAATGTGCTTTGTCAGAGATGATGGGGAATGGCCACTTGACGAATGCCGGAACAACAATAAAACGGAGGTAGAATTTGGGACTCAAAATTTTGAAAACTTCGGACGGAGAAAAAAAATGCAGTGGAAAAAAGAAAAAAGAAAAAGGAACGTCTGCTTCTAGAAGGAAAGAGAAAAGTTTTAATAAATGTATTGCAGACGAGAGCGAGGATGCTGTCTAGGAGGAGAGAGAGTATGTGCAGTAGAGGGAGCGCTTCGAGAAACTGGTGGGCCAGCAAGAAAGAGAAACGAATATATCTATTTTCCAAATTCAGCTTCGGTTTCAGCGCGACGACGGGCGGTGAGTAAATTCTGACTAGCACGCGCTACTTAAGGCTGCTTTCCCTCCCCCTTTCCGTCGAGAAAACCTTCGTCTCTTTTTCTCTCTCTACCTACATCTCAGTCTGCGTTTCCGATCGAGAAGATGGCGAGGCCGAGCAGTTACCGGAGGAGAATCACAGGTGAAATCAGAATCCATCCTCGAATTGTTTCGATGCGCTCTCTCTTAGCTTAGCCGATATTATCTCGTGGAAATCGTTTCTTCTGCCCTTCTTTTCGATGCAATTGTAGTCTGCAAATCGTTTCTTTTGTCCTTCCTTTCGATTCAACATCCCATTGCAAATCGCAGGTGAAATCAGAACCCATCCTCCTTTGTGATTTTGGGTTCGACAATGGCTTCGAAATTTTCATGCCTCCGTTCGTCCGTGAAAGATTTTCAATTTTTTTCTCTCTACAGCCGATTAACTTTCTATTTTTCAAGCAGAATTCCTGACTCATTCTATTCGCCGGTTTACTACTTCAGCAGTTCGTGTTAAGGGTACGTATATGAAAGCAGCACATATTCAGGGCAGCTACATCAACCCTCTGTCAGGGAGGGGCTTAGGGTTTTCAGAATTTGCATGCTAGTTGTGATTTTGGGTTCGACGATGGCTTCGAAATTTTCATGCCTCCGTTTGTCCGTGAAAGATTTTCAATTTTCTTTTTTCTCTCTACAGCCGATTAACTTTCAATTTTTCAAGCAGGAGAGCCGACTGTTTCTTCTAAGCAGCCTACTAAGCCTGAAGGTTTGCTAGCAACGATTTCTGGTCTTATCAAAAAAAAAAAATATTAAGGTTGCGTATATGAAAGCAGCACATATTCAGGGCAGCTACATCAACCCCCGTCAGGGAGGGGCTTAGGGTTTTTGGAATTTGCATGCTAGTTGTGATTTTTGGTTCGACAATGGCTTCGAAATTTTCATTCCTCCATTCGTCTGTCGTCTGTGAAAGATTTTCAATTTTCTTTTTTCTCTCTACAGCCGATTAACTTTCAATTTTTCAAGCAGGAGAGCCGACTGTTTCTTCTAAGCAGCCTACTAAGCCTGAAGGTTTGCTAGCAACGATTTCTGGTCTTATCAAAAAAAATATATATATATCAAGGTTGCGTATATGAAAGCAGCACATATTCAGGGCAGCTACATCAACCCCGTCAGGGAGGGGCTTAGGGTTTTCGGAATTCGCATGCTAGTTGTGATTTTTGGTTCGACAATGGCTTCGAAATTTTCATGCCTCCGTTCGTCCATGAAAGATTTTCAATATTCTTTTTTCTCTCTACAGCCGATTAACTTTCTATTTTTCAAGCAGGATCTGTAGGTTGGGCAGCAACGATTTCTGATAAACTTCGTAAATCTAGTAAGGGTACGTATATGAAAGCAGCACATATTCAGGGCAGCTACATCAACCCCTGTCAGGGAGGGGCTTAGGGTTTTCAGAATTCGCATGCTAGTTGTGATTTTTGGTTCGACAATGGCTTTGAAATTTTCATGCCTCCGTTCGTCCGTGAAAGATTTTCAATTTTCTTTTTTCTCTCTACAGCCAATTAACTTTCTATTTTTCAAGCAGCAATCCCGACTATTTCTACTCGCCGGCCTGCTAGGGCTTAACGGGCCCTTCCGCCACTAGAAGGGAAAGAAGAGTTTTGCCGAGGCTTTCAAACCAGGCTCACGGCACTACGGCTCATCAAGCTAGTGAGAGAGAGATATGTCCAGTTTTCGTTGATTCTGTGGACACGTGTTCAAGAGTGTGTGCCCCAGCATAGCTAAACTTTGATTTCGGATTTTCTGAATTGTTAGTTGTGTTCCCATGGGATCTTTGATTATAAGTCGTCCCTGTATGTATACATTTGTCTGAACTTCTTACAATGAGGATTTGGCAGGGTTGTTGGCCGAATTACGTTGTTTTCTTGTTGGATTGAATGGTGTTAAAATTTTTGTTGTGTTTGAAGATTCTGCAGAAGCTGTTCTTTAGCTTGGTTGGATATCTTTACAGTTTTTCTTGAGTTTTGCTCCTGCAGAAATTGTTGGCATAAGTACTTTCGTGTCCCTCTTAGTATTTCATTTTGACCTTTTTTGGTTAGGCTTGCTGCAAATCAAACTTTTAGAAAAACTTTGATTTCAATAGCTGTATGTTATTGTGCTCCTCTCTCTCTCTCTCTCAAGTTTGTGTCTCTTCTAAGGCCCTTGGCTATTTTTGGAATGAACCAATTACCGTATATTTTGGGACAAGAGCCTATCAAATGCCTTTGGTAGAGGAGGAACCACTTACGAGGAGGAACGCCATTCTGATTTCAATAGCTGTATGTTATTGTACTCCTATCAAATCCCTTTAGTCTGCTTTTCACATCATCGATTTGGGCAAGAGCCTCAACTCGAATAGACAGTGGAGCATCTGATCTTGCTGCAGGCACCTCCATGAATGATTCAAGATCCCATTGACAACCTTGGCATTTGGAAGAGAGCTCAGAGTCATAGACAACTCTCATGGGAAAATGATCCTTCACGATTCCACAAGGGTGCTGAGGATTGAACCATAAAGCGATATTCTTTCCATACCCAATGACACTTGACACGAGATGTAATATCTCCTTTCATACAAAAGAGTTTTCTCCATACACAAGCTCAGATGGAGACGATGTTAATGAAGGAGTTCCAAAGGTCTGTTTTCAAATGCTTATCCACCAATTTAGGATGAAAAATTTTTTCCAGATTTGTCGAATGTTTGTTTTCAAAGGCTTAATCACTAGTTTAAGATGAAAATTGTTCTCTAAAGGTCTGTTATCAAATGGTCAGTCACTAATTACTTTTCTGGTGGCTAATCTCTGTTATCCTTGGAAACAAGATTGCTCTCACAGGGGGCAGTGGGAAGGTTGTGGATAGTGGTCCGGATGATACTATCTTCATCTAATATGCTGATCATGTTGGCCTAGGTGTGCTTGGTTAGTACTCAATAGTTCCTCAAGAAGATCTCCATTGGTTGTAGATCGTCTCTTATGTGTTTATATGGCACATGTTGAGCTGAACTGAGATATTTGTAGTACAGTCATACAAGTTGGATTGGGTTCCATATCTCACTTGCACCCATTCCCCAATTTATAGATGATTTATCTAACTGTGTTCATATCAGAATCTCACAGTTGACATCGATGTTTAATAGGAATGCTCACCAGCCCTTTCCTATATGCTGACGATCTGACAGATGTCTTCAAAAAGAAGCATGTGTCTGGGACCTATAAAAGCTTGGTAAGTTTAGGTTCACTAAATTTTTTTTGCTTCATACAGGACGTTGTCTAAATTTTTCATTTCGTTCCTTTTGCGTTATGAACACAGGTATGCTACCTTGAAGCTTGTGAATAGGGTAGTATTTTTGAGGACCTTCTTCCGGAAGGTTTAAACGTCTATGCAACAACAGCGGCTAATGCAGAAGAGAGCAGTTGGGGCACCTATCGTCCTGGAGAGTATCCTAGCCCTCCAGTAGAATATGAGACATGTACATGTTTTGTGACTTGTATAGTGTTTTGCCTGGATGGAAGACAGGTAATCTCAAATCCTTATTTTCTCATTCGTAACTTTAGATGAGAAACACATACCATTTTGACTCTGTATTTTCTAGATTAGGAGTCACTGTTTCGATGGAGACTTTTTATCCAATTTGGGATTGATAATTTATTTTGCAACGTATGATGGATGGCTGAGCTTGTCCCCGCACTTGCAATCCGTCTCTCTTCCTAATGTAAGTGCACTCATCCTTAATCTCTACTGCTCAAAATGAGAATTAGTTTGATATCAGCGGGCTTATACATCTAGGGAAAATTTTCCTCAAGCAGACTTAATGGGATCCGTCCAACTTCTCCCACCCGTCCCACGGCTTTGTTAGGCAGATTTCCTTGTACTGCATGTAAGATGATTAATCTATTCCTATCTTTTTTTTTTTTTTTTTTTTTTTTTTTTTTTGCCCAATATGATCAATTCATGCATATTGCAATCTAATAATATGTTTCGATGCATGTTCCCAGGGCTGATGTTCGAGGGATTTCAGAATATGGTCCAGATGACCTTGAAGGCTTAGATGCTTCAGCAGCATATGTTGCCAATCCTTTGTCAACAAAGCCAACTGATGGTAATTAAGACCAGGATAAAATTTTGTAGAAGAAGCATTTCTTTAATATATGCAATCTTCAACTTTTTCTATTGTGAATTACCTTCTGGAACTAATTTCCAGACTGTAATTGTCAATTAAGCAGAAAGTTGGGATAAGAACATCAAATTTTCGCGACCTTTGAAGTAGGAAAGATACCTGATGGATAGTGCATATACCCAAGGCAATCGCAATCATTTGCAGCACCACTTGTCTTTTTGTCTCATGGTATGCTTAATTGTATGTGCTGTGTGCTTCTCTGATATTTACTAGTAAAAAATTGCTGATCAATCAACAATTCCATCTTGAATTCCATCTTGTGATTTAGCAACAGCTTGTCATGTTTTTGCAGTGAAAGTTGGCATTGGAGGCTTCAGTATGGGTGCTGCCACAGCTTTTTACCTGCCAACTTGTTTCGCTTTGGGTAATCCATACCTATCAACTTAAAGGCAGTTATGGTTTGAGTGGTTGTTTTCCAGGCTCAAGGTAATTATTCAAAGCATTTTATATTTTCCATGTAAACAGTCAGTTGGAAGAGGTTATCCAAACATGTTCTTTCAGACAAGGGATCAGAGTTGAATTTTTCACTTTCTTTTCACAGGAGCTTGAGAAACAAAATGGAGGTTTCAAATGATGCTGCAAGGTGTGACTCATCGTTGCCTATTTTTCTTTGCCACGACACATGTTAGTAATTCTCGTACATCTTGCTCTGTCAATCTCTCTCGCAAGTCATTCAATTCTAGTGATTTTTGGCTCCTCTAAATGGGAAATAAGGGCATTCTCGATTCTGCCACAGGTGATGATGTAGTTCCTTTCAATTTTGGAGAGACGTCGTCCCACTACTTGAGCTCAGCAGGATTCTGATACGTTACATTCAAGTCCTATGAGGGATATTAAGCTGATTCCCTAGTATTAGGAAGAAGCATACACTGGACTATCAGACTTATACCTTTATGAATGCTTGTGCTTGAATATGCAGGCTCGGTCACACATGGTCCCTAAAGAGATGGGTGACGTTTTCCAAGGGTTATGGCCCATAAGTGATTCAATGCTGAAGTTGAAACTCATTTGAATTGCTGATAGTCGAGCAACAAAGGATTGATTAATATAATACGTGACATCTGATCTATGATTTTCAGTGATGTATCTCTTATGGTTGTTTTCCCCCTAGATTGTTTGGCGGGGGATGATGATGTGATCTTCAAAAATCAGCGTGTGATTTAACAAATCTTCCTAAGCGCTTCATCAATGACGCCATCAGGAATGACTTCCACCAAAATTTTTTGCTGAGACACGTGAAGTAGTTGTTTAAAGCTAAGAAGCTTCCAGAAAATGAATTTATCTTATTTCTGAAAATTTGCAAGTTGCTTGTATTTGGATTATCTTGTGCAAGCGGCAATCTGAAGTCTAATTCTCGGATGAGTTTTCCTTTCCACGGCACTGGACCGTGTTATTCTTAGCAAATGCATTATATCTTCAAGAAGCAAGCTGTGAAATCAGTTCTGTTGTTGCATGAGCGGGAACTGCCTATGGAGAAGACCAATTTGAGAATGTCAAGATGAAACACATTGATGCCTTTGTTGCTCGGGTGTTGATGTGCCTGTCGAATTTGCGTCTGGATGTGCTACTTGCTGCTTCTTATTGTGAATGTGGTACTCAGTATGAAAGATGGGGGTGTAGGTCATTGTTTGATGGCTTAAAAGTGAGAGCCTATAGCTTTTGAAGAGCGGTTTAGCTTTGAGTTGTTCTGCAATCACTGGACCCATCAAGCCCACTAATTACAACACGTCTCTGTCGGTTTTCTTCACTTTCTACCAAGGCTGCTAAGCGATTAGAGTTGCGAGTCAAAATGGCATTAAGCTTTAAGAAGACGTTGAATGATACATTAAGCTATCGAGAAGCTCATGAAAATTTGCTGGTGTGACATGAAAATTGACCTCCCATGAGTTATGCCCAACTTGGCGAAGTTGGTCATCTGAGACAGCTCCTTAAGCGCAGTTTCTTTTTCACCCTCTTTTGTCCCTCTTCCCCTTTTGGCATTTTGATTCAAAATTGAAATTTTCATGGACTTTGATGTGCTCGAATTCCGTGAGCTTAACCTGCAGTCATCAATTTCATCACTTGAAGAAAAACCAGTCCGCAATGTCAGTTTTGCCATTCGACTTTGCCTGAAGAAGCTGATACTTTGAAACTCAATTGGCAAAAACTGCCTGGCAGGCCATTCAAGGATGGTCATAAATATTTACTCCAATTTCCAATATAAGCATCATGATGTCTTGAAAATGGATACAGATTAATGTACAACCGCATTACAAGTTACAAAAAGCCATGGAAAAAAAAAAATTACAATGAACCATCTAAAAGAAGAAAAACAAGCTTCACCTCAAGACTGATCCCATCAATTGCAACTCACAAACAAATGACAATAAATAAACCATACCGATAGAATTGACGTCTAGATGCAGTATATCCTTTCCTATTAGCTCAATCTCGATAAAGAGGCTCCCCACGTGATTGCAAACAAAAATTCATGCAACGCAGAGAGTTGGATAAAGTATTCTAGCAATGCTTTTCCTTTGGTTCGTCTAGAACAAATTCAGTGTACAAATCCTTTAGAGCAATCATGGCAATGGTTATGAGAGGGCCCATGATAGCACCCTGTAAAAACGAGGATTCAACAACATTAGTGCCAAATAGAATCTATTTTATGAAGAGAGAAATAATTTCACCGTGTGCCCGTTCATTTGAATGTTAACAACAAACTGATGAAGACACCATACCTGCAAGATATCAATTTTTTTTTCTCGGAATCAGATTATTGATATGTGAATAAGTGAAAATACAAGTACAATTAAGAAATATTTCAATCAAAAAAGTAATGCCCACCAAGATATACATTTTTTTCTCAGAATCAAATTGTTAAGATGAAAATTCAAACACCATCACAACCTCTCTAGAACTCCTCTCTATATCTCTCCCTTACGAATGCTTGAGAATATAAAAGTATGCTCTTCAAAGTTCCCTCCTAACGAATTACAAAACAAACATCTTGAAAACACAATCACTCTGCACTTATTCCCTCCTAATTCTACAAAGAATTAAGTGTAGCACCTTCTCCTCATACAAGCAAAGTTATCAGACCAGCTTTATTCCCTCCTTTCTTTCTCAACCTTCTCTTTTTGCACCTTTATTCAAAGGTATACATGGATGACTTATTCATCATTCATCTAATACATCTCCATCGGATTTACACTCAAGCCATCATCTCGCTGGTGCCAACCACCAACTGCCATAAGAGTGCATGAAGAACATAGAACAGGGCAAAATTATACATGCTCAGATTTATTCTCGACAACCATGAAATAAAATAATTCACCTAATGGTTAACTCGACAATAGCTTGTATTAGTAAATAAAGTACATCAATACATATTAGATTTAACAAGGTCTTATGGGAAATTCATCGAACAGGTTACATGTGTTCCGCTAAAGGGTGAGAAGACACATGGATGAACTTGGATTTGATACTAATCTCGACTTAAATCCATTTAGGATGTTCAAAATTAACAAGACAAGCTTAATCTTCTCTTTTTTGCACATTTATTCAAACGTTTACATGGACGACTTATGGTTTTATTCATTATTCGTCTAAGACATCTCCATTCTCTATTTTTGCTCTCTACCCATGCCTCTCAACGACTGTTCATTGTTGTTTAAATTTAAATTTCAAAAAATCCAAAATTATCAAGATCAAGCATCTCAAAGCTAAGCCAAATTGAAAAGATGACACCGATTAGCTAACCAAGGAAATACACCACCAGCAAACAAAAATTCGGACGGGGTGGGTCCGACGTGGGAGGTCGGTCCCCCTAATATTTCCTACGTTTGATGGGACCCCTTTTGATTGGCTCCCCACGTACGGTCGTACCGTCTGTACTCTGGCATCCCGCTGTAGCCAATCAGCCCCCCGTCCCTTCGGCTAATCATGCAGCAGGGTTGAGTCGAGATGATGCGACATCGAAGCTCGAAGTTGACTTCGGTTTGTGCTTTTGGCGTTTGGAAAATGCGCGATTCGAGCCTTGACGGAAAAATCGGATGAATAAGCTCCCCCGGTTTTATGTCACCTTGCTTAAGGCGCGATGGTCCGTGTTCTAGAATTTTTCTTCTCCTTTTTCTTTAAGAGAGAATCCCGAAATCGAGGATCGACTTGATCTTGTGCTGGGCCGAGAACATCATCTGTTAGGTGTTTGGTGCTAGGCGTGATGGAGTTGGCGTATGAGCCCAAGAGTGCATCGGAAAGAACTGGTACTTGGAGATGGCGTATGGGCGGGATCGCACGAAATTACGATTTTGTGCGGAAATGTCATGCTTCTTTTGTTTTGTTTTGTTTTTTTTTTCTTGTTTTATTATTATTATTATTTTTACATGCTTCTTTTGGTTGCCTGACCTTTTTCCCGCACTGGCTTTTTCCGGCCTTTTCGGCCCTTTTGCATGATGAATTGGGCGAGGGGGAAGCTCGCTGTCGTGGTGAATTTATAACTTTTTCTTTTCTTTTATTTTTTCTCTCTTTTCAACTTTTTTATTTTCTGAGATCTGATAATTTATGACCTAGGGGTTGATGTGAAGCGGGAGCAGTGAACGAAGGGTAGGGGCGGTACTTTGAGGGGGGGCGTTTCCGTCATTGCGGCGTCCCCCGCCCCTCTTTTTGTAGAAAATGAGAAGTCGAGAGATCTGGCCAGTCCTCTGTTTTGGCCATTCGCGAAACGACAAGCGTACTTTCATTGGCCCCAGTTGGGACGAGCGCACGTCCGTGGTGCTGCCGGAGGGCGATATCTTCTACCTCGTGGCCCTGCTCCGGTACACCCTCCCGTGCCCGGAGGGCCCGTTGGCCGACCGGCTGGCCTCGCAGAACCGCGAGATCCTGCAGACCTCCGACACGAACGGGATCGACTACAAACTGTACCTCCCCTACTTCCAGTCGCAGAAGGAGTGGAAGCGGCACTTCGGAGGGCAGTGGGGAGGTTCGTGGAAAGGAAGACGAGGTTCGACACGATAGTGGTCCTCGCGCCGGGGCAGAAGATCTTCTCGAGGTCGTTGGTGCCCGGTAAGATCGCGAGCGACGGCGCCGCCAGCAGGTCGTGAGGAGGGGGTGGTCGGCCCCGGTCCGGCCGGCGGCGTCTGCATTAGGTCTTTTTTTTTTTGGTCTTTCCATCGCAAGATTTGTTCTGAACGATGTTGGGGTGTAATGTAAATGAAATATTATTCGTGATCGAAATCGAAGAATTGCTTCTTGGGTCTTCCTCACCACCCCCACCCTCCATCCGTAGAAAAGACAGACGTGGGTTCCCGCCGATATCAAAGCTGTAAGGCAAAACCGAGGTCACATTGCATACGCCCCCGCGCCCTCCCCCAATCAATCTCAGACAGTTCTAATGTCCCGATGTCTCGTCCAAGGGAAAATCTTTACCTAAGTCTTCAACTTCATGATTAGTTCGGAAAGATCGGTTGACTACGACAAACACCAACTGTCCGTTTTTACGTTGTTTCTCTTTTTCTCAATGGTCAATGATTTGCTGCAACGCGAGAGGATAAGAAAGGAATCCGAACTATACACATGGCCATAGTAGGCATCAAGATTCTCGCACTTCATCTTTTCATTTGCTTTCTTTTTCATGCGAAAATGAAATCAGACGGCCAAAAAGCTGCCCGCTTTCTCTTTTTTTCGTCGATTAACGATTAGATCTTGTTTGGGGGTTGGGTTTGCTTGGATCCATGCAAAATCAAATTTTACTCGGGTTTCTCCAATCTGCAGACACTTCTCCTTTTTTTCCCCCACCTCTCTCTTTTCTTCTTGCCCTAGAAAGCAGAGTCAAAAATGGTCGAGAAGTTAGGGTAAAAAACCGGGGGAGGTGGGTCCCCTTTTTTTTTTTTTCAGCTTTCTTTAAGGAGGCAATTATAAGACTCTGGGGTAAAAAAACAGGGAAAAGGCTGGGGGCAATAATATGACCATGATTTCTTGTAAGGCGGACCGGCCAATGAGGAGGCGTCGTTTCTAGGGTTTTTAATCCCATGGAAAGCAGAAGCGCACCGTTTTACGTCCCGCTCGGTAAACGCGTCGTGCATGGACGTGTCAGTCTTCCAGTTCCCACAAAAGGGAAGGAGGGTAAGGGAAAAGCGGGGAGTGGGCCGACGCGCGTCCCAGCAAGTGAGAGGAAAGCGCCAAAGCCACACACCCCACCCCCACCCCGCAGCCCCGCCCCGCCCCCCAACGCTAACCCCAACCCCGACAAAAACACCAACGCCGGGCCACGTCGGACGGTGGCCAAGTTGGACCCTTTGAATTTCCGACCTTTTCTGCTTTTTACTTTTTCTTGCTCATTGAGAAATCCACCAATGTTGCCTTTCTTTTTTTGGGGGACATTGTTATTTCAAGATTAAGATATTATTAAGGAAATTCGAGTCTTAGAATTCTATAAACTTAGATGATGAGAAGAGATCTTGTTTTTATTTTACGATTAATACCATTTTTGTACTCATGATTCGTTTTCTTATTTTTTTTTTTTACTACAATTTGCATATGAGTTGTATATATTCAATCTCTTGTCGAAGGGAACTTCTGTTGATTGACTTTTTGATTAGTGAAACTATGAACACCATCCACGGTAATATTTAATTCAGTTAGAAGATTGGTGATGGTGATCACTTTTATCCCTACCAATCTTGGAGGAAATGAGCATAGTGCTTTACTACTAAGAAATCTATCCGTCAAGCTCACTAGATTACAAATAAAATTCGCATGTATTATAAATTAACTATGTATGGAGTGGTGTCTATATTTTGTGACTCACTAACAAAATGTCTAGTTAGAGAGCTCTCTAGAGTATCAATCTTAATAGAATTTAGAATACACGTTTTCTAGGAAATGTGCGCAGCATGAATCTTGCATATATGATGGAACATGGGTACATCACCTCCAATTAGAAGCATAGTGTCGAATTCGTGTGTTCACTAACACCTTTTGCCTTGACAGTATTACATTGCTCATGAGTCGGCACTCACTTTGACTAGTTTTGCTAGCGACAAAACCGCCCGTAAGATCTTGTCTTTAACCTTTGCAATATGCACACATCCATCCCGTTTTCTAGAGTTTGTACGCACCATCTTGCCTATCCATGCCTAAAACTGGAAGCACGGGACACGTTTTAAGAATGTGCTTCGGCATTTCATTCCATTAGTAGACACGACTTCCCACTTGCTCTTCACACATCACATAACCAAAAATGACGTGTGTCATTATGTCCTTTTCTTCGAGGGACTGATCTAAACAAAAACTAAGCCTTTCCCAGGCGGTCCACATTTTACAACTGTATATTAGGGGTGTGCATGGTCCGGGCGGGCGGTTCCCGACCTAGAATCGGGAACCGCCCGCTAAGGACCGGTTCCGAAAAATTGAAACCGAGATCCACCCGTTTGTTGCATGGATCCACCTGGGAACCGGACCGCCGGTCCGGTCTGGTTCCTGGGTGGATCCATGTAACCGATCTTGATGTGAAACAATTTTGATTTTCAACATAAAACGGTCGGGTCTATGAGTTGGGAAGAAGGGGAGGAGGTCTATGGTTGGGTTTTCAACATAGAACGGTCGCGAAACAATTTTCCGCGGCTGTGGCAGGTGGCAGCCGACGCAAGGGGGCAAATAGTAGCGGCGGAGGAGCAGCATCGACGACGTCAACACTCGGGGAGGAATCGAAATGGCGATAGGATTAGGAGGAACCGAGAAAGAGACAGAGAGAGAAAACCGAAGACGAAGGGAGTGAGGAGATGGGATCTAATCTAGGGTTTCTTTTAATAATTTTTTTTTTAAATATTAAAAGGTTCCGGTCCGGTCGGGGTGGGCGGATCCGCCCATGGAACCGAAACCGGACCGGTACTCCACCGGTTCGAAAAATTGGAACAGGAACCGGACCCGGTTCCCTCAAGAATCGCCGGTTCCGGGTGGTTCCGCCCCCATTCCGGGCGGTCGGGCAGTTCCGGATATTTTGCACACCCCTATTGTATATAGTAAACCAAGGCCCACTCAGAAAAAATAATTTTCGGTATGGAAGCACTAAGTTAAATCAAATCCTAATTGGCGTTGTGTGGTAGCGTGCAGAAAAGACAAAGTGGTCCAGCTAAGGAAAAGAAAAGGGCCCATGAAAACTTAAAGTTTTTGTCACAGTGTGCACTTGCTGCTTTGTAAGCTAGAGTAGGGCCCTTTTGTTAAAATTTGTTTTTGTTTCCTGGAATAACTTTTTTTTTTTCTTTGTTTCTAGGGAAAAAAAAGAATAGAAATATATTTGGTAAAATTTTTGTTCTCGGAAACAAAAACTATATTTTTGTTCCCGAAAATAGATTTTGAATAGAAACAAGAAATATAAAAAACAGTTTCTTGCTTTTAGGAACAATTTATAAAATCTATTTTTCTCTTTTCTCTTTTCTTCTTTTTCTCTTCTTCTTCCTTTTTTTGGTCGCTAGCTTTGGCCATGACTGGTGTCGGCAACCAGCCAGACAAGGATTGGCGACCTTGTTGGAGCGTCGCCGGCCCCCGGAGATGCCGAGACTAGTCAGCCTGAGCCTCACTATGATCGTGCGAGGCTCGGTCTCGCATTGGCTAGGTGAGGTCAAACTTGCCAAGATTTGGCGAGGCCGAGCTCGCCTAGCCATTATTGAGTGTTGACGTCTAAATTTTTGTTTTTAATTAGGTTCATTTTATTTTATTTTTATTTTTGGCTTTGTTTCATTTCATTTTATTTTACTTTGTCTAAAAACCGAAAAAATTGAAAAAATGGAAAAGAAATGAAAAAAATCGAAAAAACGAACAAAAACAGAAAAAAAGGAAGAAAATCGAAAAGAAAAATAGAAAATCGCCCCTTTTGGGCCTCCGCGGCCCGACCTGCGACCCGGCCCACGTGCGTCTCCTTCTTCGCCCGACTCAGTGTGCAGCACGGGCGGGCAGGCGCGACGCCGGAGAGAGGGGAGCAGGCGGCAACGTACGGCGAGCAGAGAGGGACTAAGTGCCGATGGGACGTGACCGGAGGGGGAGCAGTGGCTGATGGGACAACGGTCCAACCGTCGGCTGAACCCTCGCCGATTGGCCACCCCCTTGCCTATAAATAGAGGGGGGCCCGTCGGCACTGAGCACACGGCGAGAGGCAGAGGCAAGGAGGGAAGCTGGATCAAGGTCACGATCCTCGAGTACCCTACTGAGAGACTTCAGCAGGGGGCCGAGGGCTCGTGGCCGAGAACCCGAGCTTCGCTGGAAACCTAGAGAGAGAGAGAGAGAGAGAGAGAGAGAGAGAGAGAGAGAGAGAGAGAGAGAGGGGAGGTGGAGCCCTGCCGTTGCTGCCGCGACGCCGCCGCTAGCAGGTACCCCACGTTGATGCCGCCGCCGTCATCTCCCCCCCTAGCCTAGCCATCGCTGCCATAGCCGTCGTCTTCATCTTCGTTGCCACCGCAAACCCTCCTCGGTAACCCCCAAATCGAAACCCTAGGGTTCTCGATTTCTCGGGTCGCGATCCCGGGTCACTGGGTCGGACTCGGATTGGGAACAGGGTTGGGTTTCGCGAACTTGGGGGGAGGTTGGAGTCGGGTCACGATATGGGTCGGATCCGAGTAGGGTTTGCTGAGGAGCCGGGTCATGATGCGGGTCATCGGGCCGGGTCGGGCGTTCGCGAACGCTCGGCCACGGCGTCGTTTTGCGGGGAGTGGAGCGGGTCGTGGAGCGGGTCGGGCGCGTGACCCGCGCGCCCGGGTTGCGCGCAGGCCGGCTTCTCCACGACGCCGTTTCGCTTTTTATTAAAAATAAAAAGGGTCTGCGTTTTGGGGGCTGGCCAGGGTCAGATTTGACCCGTGGATCCGACCCGGGTCAGTTTTTATGATATTTTAATATAAAATAAATAAATAATTTATTTTCAAAAAAGAAAAAAATCAAAAAATAATTTATTTTCAAAAATATTAAAAAATCCTTTTAATTTCCAAAAAATCAAAAATTATTAAAAAATGTTTTATTTTCCAAAAAATCGAATAAAAATAAAAATAATTTGTTTTCCCAAAAAATGTTAAAAATATTTTATTTTCCAAAAAAAAAAAATCAAAAATATTTCATATTTTCCAAAAATGTCAAAAATCCCAAAAAATGCCAAAATTCATAAAAAGCCCTAAATTTTCATAAAATGCCAAAAAGACTTGTATTTTCCCAAAAAACCCCAAAAATCCAAAAAAATCCCTTTTATGTCCAAAAGTATTTTTTTTCCCAAAAATGCGTGGAAAATCCCTCAAACATCCAAAAACCTCGGGGTTTAAATAAGATTAGGTACCGAAAGGGGATTAGCGATTAACTAGTGTAATCAAGTCCCCGATCCTAATTTCTCTGATTGCGTAGGAACGAGTATTTCTCCCGATACTTCGCTTGGGTTTCTAATCAACCCACCCTAAATCGATTAGTGGCGACTCCATTTTACAAATTAACTTGCAGGTTAAAAACTTAGATTATTAAAGTCATGAATTGGTGGACTTGGGAGAGTTCGGGCATTAATAAATTCAGTCGAGCCATTAGCCTCCTTAGGCGCTCGTACCCAATCGTGGGCGTCAGAAAAAAGAGGTCGCGACAGCTTGGCGACTTCGTTGGGGACTTTGAGGAATTAGGCCATTTTTATCTTGTTTGAATTCTTTACTGACTTAGGTTTTTTTCTTTATGCAGGTCAATAGCTTAGAAATTTATTTTAATCTTGTTTAAAATAGATTGTTTTGTGATTATAAACTATTGTGCATGCTTTACTGTTTTGAACACTACACATGGCACACACAACCTGACCGCCATAGGATATTTAGGATGGTGTTAAGAAAGATACGACCTCGAACGCGAGACTGCGATGTAGAGGTTGCCTTTCTTTTCCCCGAATTTCTTAGCCGAGGTTAAGGGGGTATGCTGCCAACGCGAGATTGCGACGGGCAGATACCCTTTTAATTTCAACAAGCCTTTTGAGTTAGAAATCGAGCCACACGTCCCATCTGTATGTCTCTATGCTTGCCATAGTTATTTAAAAGCAAAGCAATTTATTTACTTTTACTCAGTCTTTTCTGGCTCATGGAAAAATAGCGTCAGGTTGTGTAGCCCCCATTTCTAAATGCGATGGGAAGAATCGATATCAAGTTCATTCCTGCCCTAAAGAAAGAGCTCCTCAAATAGTGGAATCAGTTAGATCGGCTTGGCCAAGAGCGTGTCAAAATAAGGATTGGTCATCTCCTTCCATTGCTCCAAATCAGTATCCACTCTGGGGTCATGCAAGCCCTACCACATTTCTGATGTCCGGAAACATCCACTTTTGTGTTCGGCAAATTTGAATTGACTCCCACTTTGGAGGAATATAGTCTCGCCATAGGAATGCCCCTGGGAACGGAGCTCGCTAAGCCACTAACCGGCATTGACCCCATAATCGTCTATCACGTTTTCTAAAAATAATTCGGTAAGAGAAATTGTTCGAACCAACAACAATGCTTTCCCACTATCATCCTTAACCGAATGCTTTGAAAAACAATCGATGTCCCAAAAAACCAAGACCTTCCTTTTGGTGTTCTTTGAATTTATTATCTTCTCCTATAGAAAGAATGCCATAAATCCTTCAATCATGAGAATAATTAATCAAATCATTTTTGGTGCAGGATATGTAAACATGGTTTTAGCCGAAACATTTTTATCCCTTAATCGTTTTAAGGACAAAAAAGAAAAGATCATAAGAGCCGCCCCAGAAATTTTACAAATGTGGTTCTTTTCTCATGTCAAAGGATTTGGGCACCTCATGCAAATATTTGAAATTAATGAGTTCAAGCACCCATTGCAAAAATTCCAAAACTTGGAGAAATATTCTCCCGATGAAGAATATTCTCGGTGGATTGACTTATTAAAAAACCCGGTCCCAGAGACATTCATATGGCGAGCCAAGTGGTTCATTGCAAGCGAGGCACGTTTTGCACTTGATTTTACGACCGCATCCCACCGCTGGCCTCTCCGGAGCTACCTCATACTACCCACATAGGGTGGCCCACCAGTATAGGGTCCTTCAAGAAGTCCCGCCACCACTCAAGTCAGGAATGTTTCGGATATCTTTCATCCCCACAGGTCATGATTACTCGAGGAAATCAGCATAATTCAGAACGCATGAGATAGATGCCATCCAGAGAGGATTATCGTGCCTAGAAAACTGAAGGGATAGGAAAAAGCCCATAATGCATCCACCTTTTACATCCTCAATCACGGGATTCCTAAGGAGTTACAGCCGGAAATCCCAAGCAAGAAAGGATCAAGTTTCTTGAAGAAAGTTTGGCGACCAGCAAAAGACACCTATCAAAGCTATCTCAAGAAAACAAGCGACGCCGCAAGATCGAGACTTCCCATCGCATATAAAAATGGGCGTCGTGGCTTTTGATGTGAATATCTAGGGTTGTTCTGACTTGTATAAAAAAATCCTTTTGACATTGTATAAATCTCTTGTTAATAAATAAGAATGACTCGATCCTTGCCATGAGCCAGTGTTCTATGTGTTTCCTTTGCTTACATTTTCTCTATTTCCTGCACAAACAGGTAATCACAACATAGCCATATTCACCGAATCCAAAAGCTAGAATGGCTGAAGAAAATGTACCGAGCCGTGTCAAGATCATGGAAAATAAAATGAAACAAGTCTTCAACGTGCTTCAACAACTCTCAAAGCAAATAGATTCCATCCAAGGCAAATTGGCTCCCACCCCGGCCTCGATCGAAGTAGTACTACTGCAGTCATCCACCCGAGGAGAGCAAGGAAGGGATACCGATGATAACATGCCCGAATTGGAGGACGACGCGCACCAAATCATAGTCGAGAAAGTAAAACCCGGCATTTCATCTAAAACTGAGCATGATAAGCGTCTCGAGAAGCTTGAAGAGAGGCTAAAGCAACTGTAGGGCCTACAGGATCCTACTCCAACAGACCTCTCTATCTATTCCAAAGTCAAAATGCCTGAAAAGTTTAAAATGCCTGAATTTGAAAAGTACGATGGCACGACCTGCCCAAGGGCTCACTTGCAAATGTACTTGGTTCAAATGACCCAATACGTTAGTAATGTGCCTTTAATGATCCAGCTATTCCAGTCAAGCCTGGTAGGTCCCGCCTTGAGGTGGTACATCATGAAAAACATAAACCTCATCAAAACATGGAGTGAAGCAAGCGAGGCATTCCTCAAGCAGTACAAATTCATAATGGACATTACCCCTTCTCGTGAGGATCTCGATCGCACGGAAAAGAAAAAGCATGAATCTTTCAAAGAGTATGCTATTAGGTGGAGGAATCTCGCCGCCCAGATCAGCCTCGAACCAACTGACTTTGAATTGAGAAAAATGTTCGTCAAAATCCTCCCTCACAAATACCGCAACAAGATGGTGACTACAGTCGTTGAATCATTCAATCAACTCATTCCAGTGGGAGAGTAGATAGAGATAGGATTAAGAGATGGTTGGTTCACCGAGTCTGCACCTGTCGGTAGGAGATTCAATATGAATAAAGATAAAGATCCCCTAATTGATGTTAATGCCACTTACACTGCAAACACCGATCATCTCCCAATCGTTCAGACAAGCACAGGCCAGCGGCAGACCAATAGTCGTCAGCCCCAACGCTACAACAACCGAAGACAATTCACCCCTCTTCCTGGATCTCCATCCCAGGTTTTGGTGATCCTCCAAAACAAGAATCTCCTCTCAATTGAGCCAAGACGACCTAATGCTGAAAGCTTTTCTAGCTATGACCCGTCCAAAAAATGCGACTATCACATGGGAGAAGTAGGCCATTCAACCGATGATTGTTTCACCCTTAAGCATCGAATCTAGAACCTATTGGATACTAAAGCCTTCTCATTCCAAACTACGAAGCCAAATGTCCAAAGCAATCCGCTCCCTGATCATGCTGATAAAGTAAATGCGATATTCGGTTCTGAAGCTCACCAAATCAAAAATACCAGTGCACATATCGTTGACATCTATCGAGGACTAGTTGAGACCGGGTATTATTCAGATGACGAAATACCACCTTTTGGGACAATGGAAGAAAGGGTATCATGAATGATAGAGGTCGGAGTAATCGTGCGCGTTGGTCGTACCAACATAGTTTCCATTATATCACAAGTCCTCATCAACGGGACGAGGAATGTGCCGCGCTAAAGGCGAGAAAAGAGAAGAAGCGTCCCACCTCACCCGAAGACGTATCGAAGGAAAAGGAGCCATAATCGAAGTATCGATAACGGGAGCAGCTATAGTCATTGAAATCCCCTGACCTTATGAGTATGAATGCAACAATACGGTACCGTGGTTTTATGACCTCGATGTGGGTTTAGTCACAAGATCTGGGCGAACCTATGCTCAAGCAAATACGCAGTCTGCTAAGCCCGTTACTGATGAAGAAGCTAAGGAGTTTTTGGCCGTAGTTAAGGCCAGCGAATACAATGCGGTGGAATAGTTACGAAAATCCCCAGCACAGATCTCTTTGCTAGAATTGCTCCAGACATCTGTCAAATACCAAGAATCCCTCATGAAGGTATTAAGCGAAGTACATGTCCCTGAAACAATCGAGCATGACAAGCTCGAGGAATTTGTCGCACCATCCTTCTAAAGGATCAAATGGCATTCTCTGATGAAGAAATCCCTGAGGAGGGTAGAGGACACACCAAAGGCCTCTATATATCAGTCAAATGCAACGCATCTCACGTCGCTCGAGTATTGATTGACAATGGATCTGCTCTGAACATATGTCCACTAGCAACACTCTGTCGCCTTAAAATAGAGAGATCACGAATTCAGGTACTCAAAACTTCCGTTCGAGCATTTGATGGAACAAAGAAGGAAACAAAGTGGGGGAGATTGAGCTCGACGTTCGATTGGCCCAACCATATTCAAAATCTTGTTCCAAGTAATGGATATCTCCACTTGCATTCAATTTCCTCTTAGGGCGCCCATGGATTCACGTCGCAGAGCAGTACCTTCAAGCCTCCGCCAAAGTATGAAGTTTGTAGTTGGGGGAAAACTGATCACGGTCCGAGGAGAAGAGGACCACCGCATCTATCACGAGACGGCCATCCCTTACGTTGAACCTAGTGACAAAAACGAAGCCAGCTATCAATCGTTCGAACTCGTGTCTACTATACACGAAGCTTGAGGGACTTTGCCCCTCGTCCTCGAGGTGTCAAGTGCTGCAATCATGGTGGGAAAAATCATGATTGGACACGGTTTCATTCTAGGACAAGGGCTCGGTAAGGAGGGCCAGGGCATCCGTCAACCTGTTAAAGCCCTGAAGAGACCTTACACTATCGATTTAGGATATTCCCCAGATAGAAAAGCAAAGAAAAAAGTCGGCCTTGTATATCCCCATCTTGAGGAAACTTTCCCAGGCCCAGCCAGGATGATGCATGAGGAAGAAGAGATGATTAATACTTCAAAATGGTTCAACCCCGGAAGCTCGAGCTTGCCCGTGATCCAGGAAGGTGCAACTTGGCCCTCACTTACGAAGAAAGAGGGGTCGGATGATATGATCACCATGTTCAGAGACATTTTCATAGGTGCCATTGAAGAAGAGTAGTTGGAAGGAACAGACGATAACTTCTTGTTCATCCAGCTTCAACGCCAGGTCGACGAATTACGCGAAACGGTGCACCATTTGACGGAAAATTTCGCTCAAGCTACTTGTGCACTCCGCTCTCGTTATAATGAGGATTTAGTAGCAACTGAAGAAGACCCTATTGATGCGAGCTAGCAAGGGGTTCAGCTATCTCAGTCCTCAAGAAGCACGCGGCCGTATTCACCTCTTCCTAAGTCAATGGCCATCATTTTCCCCATCCTCCTAAAGCAAGGGTTAATCACCAGGGAGCTGAGTCATCCTACTCCCGAGTACTTCCTTGATTATGATCCATCCAAGCAATGCGATTATCATTTTGGGGAATTAGGACACTTGCTGGATGACTGCACCATCCTGAGGGACAAGGTTTAAGATCTTTTGGATGCTGGAGTATTCACATTCCGCTCTCCGTGGCTGTGTTTTGGCAAGGATTACCTCCTCGTGGTATCCAGCACTCATACCGTATTCCCTGAGCATGCTAAGAAAGCACGTAGAGGAGAGGCGATCATGGACACTTTGGGCTAACCGAGTGGTAAATTTGACTACTATGTCAATTATTCAATCCCCCAAAGTTTCTATGATCACCATCCCCACATCGTCCCTGATGGATGGGAAGACATGGATGATTTAGAATCTGTAAAGCCACGAGTACAGGGAGATGTAGCTGGCGACTGGTATGAAGAATTTTTCGTGGGCGCCATCGGCGAAGGACCGTCGGGGAAATGGGTGCGAGACCCACTCGAGTAGAATCCTTTTTATATTCTCTGCATACTCCCCTATGTGGGAGCCTGTACATATTTTTTTTAAGTCTGTCTTGTTTTCAACATCAGTTCCACCTAGGGAACCACTTTTTGAAATCACTCTGTAAATCCGTCTACTAATAAATAAAGTTGAAAACATTTTGAGGGCATGAGGAGGCACTCCAAACCGGCCCGTTGATGATAACCGGCCGTCAAATGAAAGAAGAAATCTGAGGCCTGGGTCTCCTCGTGTTTCCTTGTCCTGAATCTTCAAAGAGCAATTCATCACCTTTTCTTAATTTTCAAAAGAAAGAAGCATGCATGCTACTAACCTTATTTGTTCCCTTAGCCTATCTACTCTATGACACAGGAATAATCTAGCAAAGGCGAGGGTATGGGAACGGTCCAAACCGACATCATGGATAGCCATTCTGATAGCTCAGATGATGACTTTGATAATTCCAATGAAATTCAACGGAATTGGGAGCGTCATGAAGAAACAAGGCCCCTACCACTGAAGACACCGTCACTATCAATTTAAGCAGCATAGAAGATCCAAGAGAGATAAAGATTGACGCCAACCTTCCTGAAGAAGAAGCTGCAGACTTGATTGCTCTTCTAAAGAAGTATCAAGACGTATTCGCATGGTCATACGCGGATATGCCAGGCCTTGATCCAATGATTGTGGAGCATAGCTTGCCAACCGACCCTGATGTAGCTCCCAAGAAGCAACGGCTAAGAAGAACCAAGCCAGAATTGTCAAAAAAGATTGAAGAAGAGGTAATGAAGCTTCTCCAAGTGGGTTTCCTCGAAGTCTTGCGATACCCCAGCTGGGTAGCAAACATTGTACCAATGAAAAGGAAAGATGGTCGAATACGTGTTTGTGTCGACTATCGTGATTTGAACAAAGCAAGCCCGAAAGACAATTTCCTGTTACCCCACATAGACGTTCTTGTAGACAGTACTGCAAGATTCATACTTTTCTCTTTTATGGATGGATTCTTGGGATACAACCAAATAAGGATGAAAGAGGAAGACAAGGAAAAAACGGCATTCATTACTCAATGGGGAACTTTTCACTATAAGGTCATGCCTTTTGGCCCGAAAAATGCTTTGGAGCAACTTACCGGCGTGCCATGGTCACCCTTTTCCACGACATGATACACAAAGAAATTGAAGTATATGTCGATGACATGATCGCTAAAACCAAGCATGGAGAGGACCATGTTAAGACCTTGGAGAAACTATTTGAGCGACTTCGCTAGTTTAAGTCGCGCTTGAATCCAGCAAAATGCGTGTTTGGGGGCAACTTACGGCAAATTACTTGGATTCATTGTAAGCTGTGAAGGAATAGAAGTAGATCCATCAAAAACCAAGGCGATATTTGAGATGCCTCCTCCCTCGATCGTAAATGAAGTCCGGAGCCTCTGGGAAGATTAAATTACATTGCACGATTCATTTCCTAGCTTTCCGAAACTGTAAAACCTTTCTTTAAGCT
This sequence comes from Eucalyptus erythrocorys, assembly GCA_014182555.1. Lineage (NCBI taxonomy): Eukaryota > Viridiplantae > Streptophyta > Magnoliopsida > Myrtales > Myrtaceae > Eucalyptus > Eucalyptus erythrocorys. The sequence goes on along the minus strand of CM024599.1, from coordinate 41,316,462 downwards.
TCTCAGGAAAGACGCACAAATTAAATGAGATGATGATTGCCGATTAGCATTTGAAGACCTGAAGCAGTACCTGATGAAACCCCCGATTCTGGTATCTTCAGTCCCGGGGCAGCCTTTAATTCTCTACCTTACCATCAACAGTGAATCCTTAGGTGCAATGCTGGCACAAAAGGGACCTCGTGACCAGAAGGAGCGAGCCATCTATTATTTGAGTAAAAAGTTCACCATGTCGGAACAAAACTACTCCAGATCAGAGAAAACATGCGCCGCATTGGTATGGGTATTGCACAGGCTCCGACAGTATACCTTGCATTACCAAACTTTCCTCGTAACCGAAAGCGATCTGATCAAGTATTTGCTCAGTCCCCAGCATTGGTAGGAAAATTGGCCAAATGGCAAATCCTGATCTCAGAATTCGACATTCAGGTGATGCCATAGAAATCAGTTAAAGGGCGGGTGATTGCTGATATGTTAGCAGACTATCCTAAAGAAGTACGCGAAGATAATCCCCCGAACAATTGAATTTCTGCAATAGAAGAAGACAAATGGACCATGTTCTTCGACGGAGCCGTAAATTTGTCAAGTTCTGGCACTGGGGCAGTTTTAATATCCCCAAGTGGACAACATTATCCTGTGGCAGCAAAATTGGTATTTCCATGCACCAACAATATAGCCGAGTATGAGGCATGCATCCTCGGCTTGCAGGCGGCTATTGAAATAGGAGTAACCAAGCTGAAGGTGTTCGGTGATTCTACTTTAATAACCCTCCAGACGGTGGGCGAATGGAAGACGAAAGACGCCAAACTTGTGCCTTATCATGGTTACTTAGAAAAATTGGCAGGAAAATTCCAAGACATCTCGTTTGAATACCTACCTAGAATTCATAATTAGTTCGCGATGCGCTAGCAACGCTATCATCTATGTTGCAAGCAACGAAAGGGTTAGAAGTAGAGACTTTAAAGATTGAAGTCATGGCAAGACAGGCTATTGCATGGCCATAATTGAAGAACCCGATGGGAAGCCCTGGTATTACGATATCATGAAATACGTCCAGAAGCAGGAGTTCCCTGAACAAAGCACTTCCTCTGATTGAAAATACCTAATGAAAATGGCTTTGAGGTTTTTCGTCAGCGGTGAAAATCTATACAAAAGATCATATGACTCAGTCCTGCTAAGATGTGTGGATGCAGTTGAAGCCACACGAATAATGCAAGAAATACACGAGAGAGTATGTGGCCCTCACATGAATGGACGTATGTTGACCAAGAAGATCATGAGAGGCGGGTTATTGCGGCTCCCTTTAGAGAATGATTACGCTTAGCATGTGCGAAGTTGTCATCGTTGTCAGATTCACGGGGACAAGATAAATGTCCCTCCAACTGAACTGCATCAGTTATCTGAGCCATGGCCATTCTCAATGTGGGGGATCGATGTAATTGGCCCAATTAACCCAAAGGCATCAAACGGACATCGGTTCATCCTGGTGGCAATTGATTACTTTTCGAAATGGATTGAGGCCACATCATATGCAAGCGTAACTGCACGAAATGTTACGAAATTCATCAAGCGTGACATAATCGCCCGCTATGGTGTGCCAAATTCCATCATCACCGACAATGGGACAAACCTGAACAACAAGCTAATTGATCAATTATTTTCTAAGTTCAAGATCCAGCATTTGAACTCATCCCCATATCGCCCACAAATGAATGGAGCTATAGAGGCCGCCAACAAGAACATCAAGAAAATTCTAGCCAAGACAGTTGAAAATTATCGCGACTGGCATGAGAGGTTACCCTTCGCACTGACAGCATACCGAACCTCGATTTGAACTTCTACTGGGGCAACCCTTTTTTCCCTGGTTTACGGTATGGAGGCAGTTTTGCCCATCGAAGTAGAAATCCCTTCCATACGAGTTTTATCCCAAACTGGTTTATCTAAGGAGGAATGGACACAACAAAGGCTTGAGCAGCTGAACATGATCGATGAAAAGTGACTGAAAGCTCTCTGTCACGGTCAGTGTTATCAGCAAAAGGTAGCTTGATCATTTAATCAAAAGGTGCGACCCAGGCACTTCGAGGTAAACGAGCTAGTCTTGAGAAAGACGCTGCCAATCTTTCTAGAGCCTGAAGGCAAGTTTGCCCCAAATTACAAGGGTCCTTATATAATAAAGAAGATACTCCCCGGAGGAGCCTTGATCCTAACTGAGATGGATGGGCGAGAATTCTCTAAGCCAGTTAATTTTGATGCTGTAAAAAAGTACTACCCTTGAAAAGTGTTCACTGTCTGGCATTGCCAAGCACTTCTCTATCAGAATAAAAATGCCTATGCACCTCCTGTATATGAGCGATGCATTTACACCATCATAAAAAAATGTGTGTTTGGTTAACTCAATGAAGAAAAATGTATGGTAATCGCTAGCATTTAAAGAAGTGTCGAAAATCGAGTAGCAAACTCAATGACATAGCTTGAGCAAATCGATATTACCCAGGCAGATGCGTGAGAATAATCCATGTCAATTTCGCTTAGCTCGGCATAAAAGAGGCATCATTCAGGAGCCACTCCAGTTAGAAAGAACTTGCTGTCCCAGTCCACAGCTTAGAATCTAGAAGCCTCACTTCTTGTTCCAGACACATGCTCTCGCAAGAAGTAGTTGCTATTGAAAAGCTGGAAGTTTTGATTGTCCATCTCAAATTCCATAGAAGCTTAAGGTACATGACCTTACCTAAAGCTGCTATAATCAAAGGCAGGAGGAAAAATTCCACAGAAGGAAGACGTTGAAAGTGGATCCTCGGCCGGCAATCACGTATACGTGACCACAAGTAGGAAAGGCCAGTCAAAGGAAGCATTAAACCAAAAGCTGCCATCAAGATCCAGCATAGATAGACTCTGGAGAAAGGGCAAGCACCAAGATTCAAGGGCCCAATGGCTAAGAAGGGCAAGCTAAGTCATCCAAGCATGGGGCAAAAACAAAAACGTCTGATCAAATTCCCATTCCACGGCTGATTGTGCATGTGTCTTGTCCCTAACCAATAAGAGCAATTTATCGACACCCATTTGTGAATAACCCTTTGTAAATAACTCTTTTGATGTTCGAATTTCAATACCAAGTAAACACCCTTAAAGTTGTTAATAGATTTTTCTTGAGTAAAGAGACATTCATTTATTTTGAAAAGTACAAACTCTTTCACATCACATACTACATACCTTTTTCCGGTGAATTCTACATGATGATTTTGTCTGTCTAAATCTTTGATTCTATTAAGGATTATTAGAATAGACAGCTAAGTAAAGAATACAAGATTAATTGAGCATACTGGATGAGGCACGTCAGAATGATGACAGGCAAGCCATATCTCGTACACAGTCCCCCATCTACACACTTGTGAAATGAGTGTAGAAAATTCCATGACTACAGGGTAAAGAGTTCTCTCGCGAATGGTACAATGACCAAAATAGTGGGAGGCATTCCATCACTCACTTTGAGCCCTATACACTGGCCAAATTTCTGTCTTACCTCCTGTCAAAGAACCACCCCACACTGGGGCAAGTTGAAGGCGAGTCAGCGTCACAAGGTGAGAAAAGGGATAGAAATTCTCTTGTTTGCACTTGCATCAATCTTTGAGTGTCTTTATTGCATATGAACACTCGTGTTAATTTAAGCGCTCTAGAGTCATGAAGAGCGATCCTTTCTTCATGCACTTGTATCCATTGTACAAACCAATTGAGTTTGTAAATTCACCCTCACATGGAGGCAAAGCAGAATCTGCTACCATTCGAGCAGCATAATCAGAAGCGCTAGCAAAGTATGAAGATGCAACAAGTCTAGTGAAAGCATTGGCTTGAATTTGTTAGGATTGGTGCCTCAAGCAACAAAAAACCTGAGGCATAAAAAAGCAGTGTACCTGGTAAAAGCAAGGTTAATGCCCATGAATGAAAAATTGAAAAGAGAAATGGGGGCATGAAAAAGCAGTGTGCCGGTAAAAGCAAGGCCGACGCCCCAAGCAAAAAAATACAACCATTTGTATTCCCAAAAAAAGTTGCTGTTGTGGTCCATGAGACCTTCATCGGACCGTGAGAAGAAAGACTGGTGACAAACGTCAAGGCAATCACCAGCTCTCACCCTTTTACACATGAGTCAAGCCTACGTTACATCCTGTTGTAAAAAGTCTCTTCAGACTAGGGGCACTTCAATTAACATAGGATTTCATATGTTTATAAGCATCGCTCAAGGAAGTACGAGCAAGATTATTCTATCTCTTTTCGCAGGATCCTCGACTTGCAAACCCGGAGACGATCGTGCAACATCTTTCCCACAAAGCCATAACCTTATTTGTCCCCTTTGATAAGCCATTGACCAAACCTTCATCACAACTCCAAGAAAGAGCTCTCACATTGGTAGAGTCGTATCATTTGCGAGAATACTCGGACCCCTATCGGCATGATGACAGTAATATAGTGTGGTCCTTATAAAATCCTACATCAATGGTCAAGATAAAACAGCCTTCCCCATGAGAGTGAGTGAAAAGTCCTTTTAGACTAAAAGTCCTTTATCTGGCATGCTCAAGACATCTACATTCTAAACAAAAGTTGTCTTTCAAAATCTTCCCCAGTAGAATTCAAATGATGCAAAACTGACAAGATCATCATGCATAAATCACATTTAAATTTACAAGTTCACAACATATACAGTCATTGTGTACATGTGTTCATATTGTGTAAATAGCAAGCATACTCATAAAGGTTAGAGATGTCGCCAAGAAAGTATATCCCTGTCCCTATTCCTAGAGTTCTATGTTTAGTAAATCTTTGAGTACCTACCACTGTATAGGTACTCCCTCTTATCGATACTCAGCTTGTTCAATTTGTTCCCCAAGTGTTGATATCTGCAATTGCCCAGGCATCCCCCTGCTCTTCGAGTGTCTGCCGCTATCCAAGTGCTCTCTGTTGATACTCGACCTATTCATGTTATCATTTAAGTTTGGATACTCATGATTGTTCGAGTATCCTCTAGATTCAGAGTATCGACCACCGATCGATTACCCCATTTCTGTGACACTTGACCTGTCAGAGTTGTCCTAAAAAATATTGGATGCCAATAGCCGTTCAAGTATCCCACCACATTATGCGCTTGCGATTACCCAGGTAAGTCTTGCGCTACTTCCCAACTTCCAGAAGGCAGGAGGCCTTCACGAATATCTCCTGTACATCCTTGATATTCCCAATCCCCAAAAGACAGGAGGCCTTCACGAATATCTCAGGTACGTCCTTGATATTCCCAATTCCCAGAAGGTAGGAGGCCCTCACGAATATCTCAAGTACGTCCTCGATATTCCTAACTACCAGGAAACAAGAAAACTTCACAAGTACCCAAGGTATGTCCTCGATACTTCCAATTATCAAGTACCCCTTCGATACTTGTGAATATCCAAGTATCACCCAAGAATTCGTACTTGTGATCATCCAAGTACCCCTTTCAATGCCTACGATCGGCCAAATACCCCTTTTTGACGCCTGCAAAGGCCCAAATATCCTTCAGGTTAGTACTTGTGAATATCCAAGGTACTCTTTGATATGCTTGCGAATGTCTAGGTATCTTCCAGAACTGATGCCCCGAGAAAGGTCAGGTTCCAAATGGTGTCCTTGACAGAAGTTAGACACTCCCGAGAAAGGTCGGCGCATCTTCCAAGAAAGGTCGAGTACCAACTGGTGTCCTCGATACAAATCAGGCACCCACAAAGCAGATGCCCTGAGAAAGGTCGGCGCATCTCCCGAGAAAGGTCGGGTACCAGCTAGTGTCCTCGATACAAATCAGGCACCCCCAAAGCAGATGCCTTGAGAAAGGTTGGCGCATCTCTTGAGAAGGGTCGGGTACCAACTGGTGTCCTCGATACAAATTAGGCACCCACAAATGAGATGCCTTGAGAAAGGTCGGTGCATCTCTTGCCACGGCGACCGAAGAATGGTTCGGGTCCGAGACAAACCACTGATTACTTAATAGGCGATTGAAGAATGGTATGGGTCCTGAAAGAGCAATTTCCCATCAAGGCGACCGAAAAAAGATTCGGATCCTAGACAAACTATGGATTGTTTTAACAGGCGATTGAAGAACGGTTCAAGTCTTGGAAAAGCAACCTCTTCATATCACCAGGTAAGATGACACCCTGATACTTACCAAACTCGGGGTTCACGCCCTATCTCACTCTCTCCCGGTAAGTAACTACAGGTATCTTCTTATTTGTCTTAGTATAATGTTATATCTCTCTTTTTGCATAGGATAATAGAGCCCAAATAAAATATAAGTCGCTACGCATATATGGACAAAATTTATGCATCAGTTTGTCTTTGAATGCAACCTCTATGAGCTCACCTTCAAAGAGAGGCAGCTGTTGACGCCTAAATTTTTATTTTTAATTAAGTTCATTTTATTTTATTTTTAATTTTGGCTTTATTTCATTTTATTTTATTTTACTCTGTCTAAAAACCGAAAAAATTGAAAAACGGAAAAGAAACGAAAAAACGAACAAAAACAGAAAAAGACGGAAGAAAATCGAAAAGAAAAATAGAAAACCGCCCCTTTCGGGCCTTCGCGGCCTGATCTGCGACCCGGCCTGCATGTGTCTCCTTCGCCCGACTCGGTGCGCAGCATGCGCGGGCAGGTGTGACACCGGAGAGAGGGGAGTAGGCGGCAACGTACGGCGAGCAGAGAGGGACTGAGCGCCGACAGGACGTGACCGGAGGGGGAGCAGTGGTCGACGGGACATCGGTCCAACCGTCGGCCGAACCCTCGCCGACTGGCCGCCCCCTCGCCTATAAATAGAGGGGGGGCCCGTCGGCATTGAGCACACAGCGAGAGGCAGAGGCAAGGAGGGAAGCTGGATCAAGGTCACGGCCCTCAAGTACCCTACTGAGAGACTTCAGCGGGGGGCCGAGCGCTCGCGGCCGAGAACCCGAGCTTCACCGGAAACCGAGAGAGAGAGAGAGAGAGAGAGAGAGAGAGAGAGAGAGAGAGAGAGAAACAGGGGAGGTGGAGCCCTGCCGTTGCCGCCGCGACGCGGCCGCTAGCAGGTACCCCACGTTGAAGCCGCCGCCGTCATCTCCCCCCCTAGCCCAGCCATCACCGCCATAGCCGTCGTCTTCATCTTCGCCGCCACAGCGAACCCTCCTCGGCAACCCCCAAATCGAAACCCTAGGGTTCCCGATTTTTCGAGTCGCGATCCCGAGTCGCCGGGTCGAACCCGGATTGGGAACCGGGTATGGTTTCGTGAACTTGGGAGGAGGTTGGATTCGGGTCACGAGCCGGGTCGAATCCGGGTAGGATTTGCTGAGGAGCCGGGTCGTGGTGCGGGTTGTCGGGCCGGGTTGGGCGTTCGCGAACGCTCAGCCACGGTGTCGTTTCACGAGGAGTGGAGCGGGTCTGGCGCGTGACCCGGTGCCCACGGGTTGCGTGCAGGCCGGTTTCTCCACGACGCCGTTTCGCTTTTTATTAAAAAAAAAAAAAGTGGGCGGGCTCGCATAGCGGGCCCGTCGGCATTTTGGGGGTTGGCCCAGGTCGGGTCGACCCGTGGATCCCGCCGGGTTAGTTTTTATGATATTTTAATATAAAATAAATAAATAATTTATTTTCAAAAAAGAAAAAAATCAAAAAATAATTTATTTTCAAAAATTATTAAAAAATCCTTTTAATTTCCAAAAAATAAAAAAATTATTAAAAAATGTTAAAAAATGTTAAAAAATGTTTTATTTTCCGAAAAATCGAAATAAAAATAAAAATAATTTATTTTCCAAAAAAATGTTAAAAATATTTTATTTTCTAAAAAAATCAAAAATATTTCATATTTTCCAAAAAATGTCAAAAATCCCAAAAAAAAAATGTCAAAATTCATAAAAAAACCCTAAATTTTCATAAAATGCCAAAAAGACTTGTATTTTCCCGAAAAAAAACCCAAAAATCCAAAAAAAAAAAAATCCCTTTTATGTCCAAAAAGTATTTTTTCCCAAAAATGCGTGGAAAATCCCTCAAACATCCAAATAACCTCAGGGTTTAAACAAGATTAGGTACCAAAAGGGAATTAGTGATTAACTAGTGTAATCAAGTCCCCAATCCTAATTTCTCTAATTGCGCAGGAGTGAGTATTTCTCCCGATACTTCGCTTGGGTTTCTAATCAACCCATCCCAAATCGATTAGTGGCGACTCCATTTTACAAATTAACTTGCAGGTTAAAAACTTAGACCATTAAAGTCGTGAATTGGTGGGCTTGGAAGAGTCCGGGCATTAACAAATTCAGCCGAGCCATTAGCCTCCTTAGGCGCTCGTACCCAATTCGCGGACGCCGTAAAAAAGAGGTCGCAACAGAGGCTTGGCCTTGCCGGGCCACCTCCAGGACGGCATCACTTGGTGAGGGCGAGGTCGAGGCTGAGGCTGACCTCGTGCCGCGTGAGCAAGACCGAGGCTCGCCATGGTTAGGCTAGCCTTCGGCGAGCTCGCCAGACCTCGTCCAGCTGGTCGTCGGCCATGGTGGTGGCCGGCAACCGGCCAAAGAGAAAAAGAAAAAGGAAAAAAAGAAAATATAATAAAAGAATTTAAAAATTAAAAGTAATAAAAATATCTAAGAATCCTACCAAACGTATTTCTACCCCGAAAGTAGAAATTTTGTGAAGTTACCAAACACGTTCTTTTGCTCGAGAGATTGTTCCCAACAATAAAATCAAAAAAATCATTTCCCATCAAAAATTATTTCCCGGAATAAAATGATTACTAAACCGCCCTTAGAACAAAAGATAAAAAAAAAAAAAAAAATCAATTGAGAAGTTGATGATAGATGAAATCTATTAGAATTTTGATGCCATGGCCAAAGATGGTGCGCCCCACAAAATGTCGACTTTGATAATCTAATGAATGCGACATAGCATGTTTGCTTGTCAAATAGTTAAGTCATGGGAATTTTGTTCACATTGAAGCTAATTATGGACTTGATGAGTGGGGGATTGGCATGCCGGCCCTTGTATTTCTTTATGTTTTTACTTTTTTTGTATCGAGCTTTATTTTTAATTTTTTTTTTTATCTATGTAGTCGTTAAGGTAGTGAAATAAATGGGGACTAACTCTACTCCGTAGAACTCAGCAATGGCTAGAAATAAAATACTGTCCCTAGTTCGTAAATTTTTTCTATATATATGAAGGTGAAGTTTTAATATTTAAATACAACACTCTCCTTCAGAAGTAGATTGAACTTTGGCCAAAACTAAAGTGTGAAAATATATCTAGCGGAGGCAAATAGAGGCTTGGAAATATTTGAATTCGGGATTCCTTATTTCTGCTTTGATACTACGAAGGATGTTTCAAGACTGTTGCCAACTATTTTAAGAACCTAAATTGTTAGACAAATAAGGCGTTTTACTATTTAAATATAACATTTTATTGACTTCGAGCAAAAAGGTCGGAAAGATGTAAGTTTCTATGAGGATTGCGATAGTTCCATTCTTACTTCCGTGGATTCTCATTAGGTCCGACGACGATGTAAAAGAAGGTTTAGGGTGGACTCTTTTTCTATTTTTCTCCCACTGGTTGGTACGACATCTATGGGAAATGGCAACTCTCTTTTGACGCTTTCTTGACCAATAAGACCGGTCCCATTCATTCCTAGATTCCCATCACTAAAGATTGATTGTCCCTCTAGTCTCTCTAAGATTTCATGAAATAGCAGAAAGCAAAAAGGATTTGTTATTATCCATGCCCTAGCCGTTGGTTCCGCTGGATCAGTGGAATCCCAATCCCAAAGTCCTTAGTATAGGTTGGAGCTATGGAGCTTACCTCGAGCTAATGTTCGAGTCCTAGGCGCTACGGTACTGAAGTAACCCATGCCATACTCCTAGGAAAAGCTCTTCGAAATGAACTGCATATCAAAAGGATTGGAACTAGCATCTACTAGCTAAAGCTCAAAACCCCTCAAAACAATGCAAGTTTCGAAAGCTGTAATTAGAAGTTCATAATCAAACGGTTGACTCGAACTCCTAAGTTTGAAACAAATCAGACAATGCGTGTAGTTGTCGGGTGAGTTTGCTGCATGTGGGGAGCCTCATTGTCAAGGCCCAATAGGCATTGGGCCTACGTTCCTATGGGGCCTTAAAAAATCATTATAATATGGTCTTGGTGGCTAAAATTGGGGAAATGCGCCCTTTTTTTCTCCTTTATCAAGATTTTGAGCGTAATACAATAACGGTAGGCCTTAAACGTTAACAATGCCGCTCGAGATGAAAATTTGGTGTGCAAAGACGCATTCTCTCACATCTAATCTCAATAACACGCGAGCTAACTATACTAGATTGTTGATCTATATGTCAACTTCAATCTGAATTAGGTTGCCTAAATCTACGCATATGTATACGGAGATGGCCCAAAACTGCAAAACTTAGGGCTTGAAATGTTCATCGGCTTAGAGCAATTTAACCATGGCGGGAAAGCTATGATTGGCTAGTGTTCGCCAGGCCCAATGGGTCAAAAATTTTGATGGTCGACATCTGAAATCGGTTCCCCACACTCATGGCTTTGGGTCCACTAGCAATGCCAAAGTTTCTTTAGGATATAGGGATGGCAACCGGCCGAGTTTACCCAAACCGGTCGAGTTTGGTCAAACCATTCGAGTCGAGTATTTTCGATTGAGAAGGAACTTTACTATAAGGATTTGATTAGGGCTAGACTACTATGCAAGGGGCAACCATCACTGCTCAAGATTCACTCTCTCCTACTCCACCGATAGACCCACTCTCTGCCCTCCGCAATTTCATGCACAGCCACCTCTTAGTCCCTTTTAAAATTGAGGGTACCAATCTCTAGTCCCAAAGATCCAATCCCATTCATCAAACGTACATACACAGCAACTCAAATAAGAAAATTGCTTATTCGGTAATGCTTAACAAATCAAATCAAATCGAGGTAAATCACATAATCTCAATTTAGGCACTTAAGTATTCAAATCAATGTCAATTCCTAAATTTTGACTTCTATTTAGTCATTTTTCGCATAAGAAAATTAGAGATCTTGTAACATTCTCGATTTCGACTCTTATTTTGGCCCAACTAGTAGGCCAAAGATCGATATGCCAATGGCGGGACTGGCCATGAGCCGGCTTGAGAGTTGGTCATGAGCGGAGTAGCCTGTTCGGGGATCGGCAACCCAAGGATTGGTTATAGAGTATTTGACCATGGAAAGGTTATTCGACCATAAAGATCGGTTGTGAGATGATTCCGCACCAACATGAATCAATGGATGGTCGTGGCTTGACTTTGCTTGGTCATTATCTTTGGTTGAGGGTGATTCCGCTCGATCGTTGTACCGGTCATGGATGATCATGGACCAATCCAATTCGATCGTGAATTGAGGCGGATCAATCAATCCTACACGATTACATGACAACTGAGAACCGACCATGGATCAAATAAACTCAATGTGGTTCAGTGTCAGACTGGCCATAAATTGTGGCGCGGGACCCTAGATTGACTCATGGACCAACTAGAGGACCGGTCGACCAATCCAAGGCCTCGCCCTTGGACCCCGTTGCAAGCCTTTTCTCGATAGAGAGGAAATCCGAACTCGGTTTCACCGGTTAAGCCCGGTTGCATTCGGCTTTATCCAATCATGGCTTAGGCACGAACCTCAGGCCAAATAAGGTAATCGATCATGATTGGACTTGATTAACTCTCGCCCAAAGAGATGACCTTCTAACTTGATATTTCCCAAGGTGTATTTAATGTTCTTGGAAGGTAACTTATTAATACATGATAATTAAGTAAGACACTTGGCTCCATTAACTTTACTCTTGAAATGTAATCATTAAATTTTGGATAGTTATATGTTAAGAGCGGGGGTGAGTCATAAGCTCACTAATGGTAGGGAGTGATTCATAGTCTAAAAAAATAATGACAAGGGATATTGAAGATCAAGTAGGGCGCCACCCCTTCCCCTTAGGCTTGCCACTTAAGGTTCCATAGGTGTTGACTCTTTAGATTCTCGAAATCCCTAGACCTTTGCCGTTTTCCAATTTTACAAAGCTCTTTGTACTTCAAATTTGAAAAAACTTCATTCATGAATGTTGTTCAAAACATCTTAATCTATAATGTCCTTAAATTTCATATTTTTCTGAGGTGAAATGGTTGGGACGATGTCCCAATCAATCACCGTACAAAACTTGCCTGGCATAGTAAAAACAGCGACCTGATTGCCTTCTCGATTTTTTATAAAATTTTCCCTTTTGAATTTGAACATGCTTTCTTGATAAAAGTTTTAAAGGACATCCATGTCTACAACATATAGAAATTTCAAAGAGTTTTGTGAAGATTTAGATTCCGAAATGAGTCTCTCTCCAACCGTTAAATATGCTTGATGGACGAATTTTTGGGCTGCGTTTAGTGATTTGATGCTCTTTTAACAGAACGAATTGGACCTGGCTTTCTCATGAAAAAATTCATTTGAGGTCTTATCTATAATATATTAAAATTTTATAATTTTTCAAGCCCATTCTCTCTTAACAGGTCTCCGGCTTTTAGGACATTCTTTCTCGAAATGTTCTGAACTATTGCACTTTGAATATTTGAGAGCGCTTCTACCAACAGGTTTTACAAAAACCTTTTGGAAATGGTTCTTGTAAAAAGTTTTCGTAGGTCTCTTTTCGATTCTTTCTTTTACCTTTGGAAAATCAATTAGAGGAACAGTTTCAATTGTCATTCCCAAGCAGATTTGTTAAAGTATGGCCTTTGAATTGAAAGAATCTTTTCCAACTTCTCGAGACCCTATTGAAAATCTTTTGATATTTTTGAAATATCATCTTTTAAAAATGTATTCTCCTTTAAAAGAGTATTTGCATTTTCTTTCAAAACAATAAAACTTTTGTCAGATTTTCATACTTTTCTTTCCATGAGATTTCTGTTGCTTTAGTTTGGAATTCTCCTTCTTTTGTTCAGAAATCCTCTTAAGAGACGTTTTGAGGCTAAGACATAGTTCATCTATATATTTTGAAACTTTAACAGGAATTTTAAATTACTAACCTCGATTTCATTGTTTGAATCTGAATCTGTATCTGTTTCAGAACCTGAGTCTGAATCTGAATTTGCCATTAAACAGATTTTGGCATATTCTTCATCACTTTCTTCGCATTTTGTATCGCTCCATGTCTCAACTTTAAGAGCTTTCTTGAATTTTTCTATTTTTCCTCTCTTTTTCTTCAACAAAGGACAGTTGGGTCTGATGTGTCCCTTTTTCTTACATTCGAAGCAGACCACATCTTTGCTGGTTTCATCTTCTTCATTTGATCTCTTTTGAAATCTTTGATTGCTCTGTTTCTTCCAGTTAAACCTTTTTCCTATCCTGTTCAACTTTCTGAACTCCTTATCAAGAGTGCTAACTCTTCATCATCCATGTCATATTCAGAGTCTGTATCATCAGAATCATTGTTAGATTTTAAGGCAATTGACTTCTTATCTTTGGGATCTATTTCCTCATTAATTTGGTCGACTTCATATGATTGAAGCGTGCCAACCAATTCGTCTACATAAAGGGGCATGATCCTTTGCATTTCTCTTATTGAAGGCTTTACGTGGTTCCAATCTTTGGAGAGTCCTCTCAGCAACTTATTGACCTTCATTGGTCTTGAGATTAGCTGTCCCTGATATGCTTGCTCGTTTACAATTTCTGTAAAACGACTAAATATGTCAGTAATGAATTCTCCTGGCTTCATCTTGAAGGCTTCATACTGCCCGAGTAAGATATTGATTTTTATTTCTTAAACTCAATCAATTCCTCCATAAGTGACATGCAACCTGTCCCAGACTTCTTTGGCTGTTTCACAAGATGAAATTCTATTATACTCAGTAGGAGATAAAGCGCAGTATAATGAATAAATGGCTTTAGCGTCAAGAGCTTGTCTCTTGGTTATTTATGCTTGTGACAGTTCTCCAGTATCTACAATTTCTTTCCCTGAGGTCAATGTAGCTTTAGGAATAATTCCTTTTTCTACCACATCCCATTCTAGAGGATCTTTCGATCTTAGAAATGCCTTCATCTTGTTTTTTTATACGTTGCATTCCTTCCTATCAAAGTAGGGCGGCCCGGTGTTGCTTTGTCCTTCAACCAAACCTAGAGCTAAAATACTAGCCATAGGTCTTTAGCTTAAGAAGTATGTACACTTCAATTAATAAGCACACAAGCTCTGATACCAATTGAAAGGGCTAGTATAAACCTAGAGGGGGTGAATATGTGTATAAAAATTTTCGTAAGACTTAATAACGTAAATTGCCTTTAGATAAATTCAAGACGTAGATGACTTAAAACAATTCTATGAAACAACTAAGTAGAAAAACATATAAGATAAGGAGTTTAGGGAAAGATAATTGAACACAAGGTTTATAGTGGTTTGGCTTAGTCCAAGCCTACATCCACTCTTTCACGCTGAGAACTCATTGGCTGGATTCTACTATGAATTAAAAGAGATTGTACAGCACTTGATCTTTGACTTCCTCAGAGGAGAGTCTCAGCTTGTCTCTTCACACTATATGCTTCTCTCTTTTGTATACAATTCAAGCTCACAGAATGAAAGACCAAAGAACTATAGAGATACAGACTTTATAATCCTTCTTTCTAGCACCACATTTGAACAACTAAAGAGTCAGCCTTATATACTCCTTCATGCCTTCACGACCGTTGGCACTTTCTAAAGGAATTCTTCCAATCTACCCATTGGACAGAATCAATCAAGGTGATCTCGAGTTGTTGATTAAATAGTGAAGAAAGCCCGTCAATCCCGCTTGCCCATACAATCAGGATTTTGAGTTTCCATAAGTAGAATCTTCCAAGTTTACTTGCTTTTCAAGAGATCATTCAAATTGGAATAGAATCCAATAAGAATAATCAATCATGTTGATGTAGTATCGAGCCATAAGGTCTTTAATAAACCATACGAATCAAATCCTCAAAGGTATTCCGTCATTTGGATAGCTCTTCATTCTTCGTCTGGAACCGTTAGTGGGGACAGACTTTAAGACTTGAGTCTACCAATCTTCAGATTTTGACAACAGAGTCTTAAGTATTTCAGAATTTAACACTTGAGTCTGGAAGTTTTCAGATTAGATTGATGGAAATGTTTTGTCAGCTTCAAAATAATAAAGGAGTTTTCTCCAACACGTGCGTGCCGCCGCCGCGCGAGCGCTGTCCACGCCTATTCACCCTTCTCGCCCCCTCACGCCGTCTAGCCACTTATGGTTGTGCTTCCAGGTGACAGTTCAGCCACCGTGAGTGGCTGAGGAAGCCGCTAGAGCCACCAGTTGTCTCACTGAGCTGTCCACTTGCCTTTGCCGGTCTTGTTGTGCCTAACCGAGCTTGTTTCTTCCATATTTCAGCACCAAACAGAGAGCACAAGTTGTGAGTTTCCAGCAACTTCTAGGCCCGTTTTTGAGTGGTCCCAGGCCTCGAAACCTACACCCACCTTGGAGAAAGTCGGGCCCCATCACATTCCCGTCGCATTGAACCGAGCGGTTTGATTAACAAGTGAGTTTAACTCACTAAACCTCGCTTAGTAGGTTAATGATGTTTAAGGGGTAATTAATTTAAGTTATGCATGGTTATGTGGTTAGATTAGACTATATTAGTGAATATTAGTTAATTTCAATGCGTGTTAGACAAATGGTTAGTGTAATTACCATGGATGTAAGTTCTAGTATTTATTGCATGAACCTCGGGAATTTTCCGGGTCTGTCTCGGTGTCCAATTAGGCATTACGGGCCTAAATTATTTAATTTATTATTTATTTTCCGAATATTAAATCGGGATAGCCGGTGATCGGAATTTCATGCTGATTTTAGTGGTACTTTCTGTTTATTTAATTGAGTGCCACGATTGTGCAAATTGAGTGAATTTAGTGGTTGGGGTATTTATTACAGAAAATTTATAAAGTTGGTAATTGAGTATGATTAAAGATGAGAAACAAAGTCGTAATACATGGCTCGGAGACTAGAGTGTCGTCCTGGAGAATGCATGTGACTCGTTGATTATATATATCACCTGTGAATGGCATGTGGCTCAGTGATTAGTACGCCACCTTAAAGAATGCACGTGGCTCGTTGGTTAAGTACGTTGCCTTAAAGAATGTATGAGGCTTGGTGATTAGACATGTCGCCTTAGAGAATGCATGTGGCTCGGTGAATAAGTATATATATTATCTTGGAAAATGAATAGTATCAACCACGGTGACCGGGAATGGTTTGGTTGACATGTAATTGACTAGGTCAATTGTTAAATAATTTGATCTGATTGAATGAAGTGATGTGCTTTGTATATATTTGAAATATACTGACTTGCAAGAAGGAAACATAGGCCAAGGTAAGTCCTCAAACCCCTATTATGCTTAGGCAGCCCTTATGGCATATTGACTTCCTAATCGAGTCTTAGTGGGGTAGAACTTGCTAAGACGTAATCTCATTGCTTATTGTATAACCAATTTTAGGCCCCTAGATGGCAGCACCTCCACCTCCAGCACCTCCTCCCAAACAGTTTGATATCCCTGAAGAGATCACTAAGATAGGACTTCACTTCCCGATACACCCCTACCCGGAAGGTTTAGAATATTTACTGGTGAAATCGACTGTTTGGGTCGATGTGGGCAGAGACAGCCTAGTGCCCCATGAGTATAGATCATGGTATCGAGTACCATGATGGGAGAAGAGGGTCCTGTGCCGGAAGGTGATGTGCCTTTGTTCGTCTTAGAGGTAGCTTTTGGAGAAGGGATGGCAAATCCCAAGGACGGAGCAGTGGTAGATGCCAAGGACCCCAAGCTTGAGAGTGACCTTGATACTCCCATATACTCGGTTGTGGATTCGACCGGGATTGAAGGGGAAGGAGAGGTTGTCGAGCAAGAGGAGGAACTGGAGGAGGATCAGGGGATGGAAGACCTCAGAGAGGAGCTAGAAGAAGAAGAGGAAGAACTGGAGGAAGAATCGGAGGAGGATTTACATGACGATCCGGAGTATGACCCGGATGAGGATTGAGATCTCTCCAATTTTGGCAACCCTGTGTATATATAGATATGTGATAGATCAAACTTCTGTGAATAGTATTGTAATATATACTGTAAGGTTTGCTTGTATAAAGGTGTGGTTATGGTTTTCCAGATGTGAAAAATATGGCCTACTTTTATATCCCATTATTTTATTGTCTAAAGATTTTTAAATTGCTTCCGCATGCGTAAATAAACAAATGGGTCGGCGACCTTCCTAGGACGCTGCTAATTAATCAACCGAGGTAAGGGATGGGTGTGCATCGGAAGGATCGGGACGTGACACTTGAGGCCGGTGAGGTCGACCCTCACTAGTCATGGCCTTTGGCTAGTTGCTAGAGGTTGGGTGACCAGCCAAAGCAAAAAAAAAAATTAAAAAAAATTAAAAAATTTAAAATTTAAAATTTAAAAAATTAAAAAATTAAAAAAAAAAAAAAAAAATACTTTAAAAATTCAAAAATAATATTAATAAAATCTGTCTACATGAGCGTCGGTGTCCGCGTTAACAAATTTCGGCCAAAATTGGCTAGATGAACTCAATTGGCAAAAAGCGAAATGATTTATGATTCGATTGACAAAGTCGAAAGGTTTATGACTAAATTGACAAAAGTATAATAGATTTAGGATTTTTTGAACAATATTCCTATTAAGATCGTTAAATTTGGGCTGGCTTAGACCGTAGGAAGTTTGGGCTAGTTTGAATGAGGTGAATTTGGGTTGAGGCTTGTCATAAGTGAGTTTGGGCCTTCTCTAGTTTCGGCAAATTGGACTTCGCTTGGTCCTTTTCCCAAAAGGCTTGCTCTTATAGCCTATCTTCTGTCCGTGAGCTCATATTTGTGTGATTAAGCTTCTGTCCTCATCTAGACCAGGCTTAAGGGCCCAACTCGAGTCCTATTTTCAAACAAAAATATTATTTTTTTAAAAAGAATTAAAACAAATTTAAAATTTTTACAAATAATTTATTTTTTCTAAAGGTTTTTATAAAAATCCTAAATAATAGTTTTCTCTTAAAATGCATGAAAATTCATGAAAAAATATTGTGCTCAAAATCGAGCAAACTCTTAGGTTTTCATCATACAATTTGAGTGTGCTTAAAGACAAATGCTAGGTCCCCATTTGTGTCTTTCCATTTCGACTATTATGTGATTGTGCGAATCTAAGATGTTAATTCTGGTTTGCCTTTGGCTTAATTAGAAATGATATTTTTTCTTAATTCTTAGTGTTAGATTCTTGCTTTGCGTTGCAATTTATTTAATGTTTCATTGATTGCTGATTGTTATTTTAATCGTGATCACTTCATATGTTAGTGGATAAACATAAAATCAATGCAAACCACCTAACAATCAACTTCTTGAAATGAATAAGATTAGGTGCCAAAAGAGCACTAGATTATTAATTAATGTAATCAAGTCCTAGCCCTCGATACTTTGGTGGCATAGGAAGTGAGGCATATTCACATGCCCTCGATATTCACATGCCTTGCTTGATTTCTAGCTAACCCTAATAGGCATGTGACGACTTCTGATTAGAAAATCCATACAACATCACTTTGAGGTTAAAACTCGAGGTATGAGCTTGAGAAAACCCGCACCTAGACAAGGGTGGTAGGCTCGCCTTTTAGACAATACCTCTAAATCAGGGTAGGTACACTAGAAGTGCTAAAAGTTGTATACGGCGCTCACTTTGATACAAAAAGTTTATTTTGGATCACTTAAGTGTCAACAAATTTGAAAAACGATCATTTCAATGCCAAGACCGATCTAATTGGTTGGAAATTCGACGTGACATTTTTTTATTAATTTTTGAAGCTGACGTGGCTCGTTAAATAGTATAGTCAGCATCCAATCCCCAAAACGACGCCGTTTGGTGTCTTTCCCCCAAGGAAGAACCCTAAATCCCCAAATTGTGATAGAGAGAGAGAGAGAGAGAGACAGAGAGAGAGAGAGAGAGAAGGCATGGGCTTCCTCCTCATCTTCTTCCCCGAAGAACAATAACGTCGTTTCCTAAGGAAGATGGAAAACGATGTCATTTAAAAGCCACCACAACTTCTTTTTTTTTTTTTTAAAGATATAAAAGCCACGTAATTAATTTGGCTAGAATCTCTCGCCAGTGGCACCAAAGTGATTGTTTTTCTCTAATTTGGCACTTAAGTGATCCAACGGAAACTTTTGGCACCAAAGTGAGCACCGTACACAACTTTTTGCACTTCTAATGTACTCCCCCTTAAAATCTATCATCCCTTGCCCTTTTAGAAAAGGGTAGGTCGCGACCAGTCTGCATTAAACACAGTTCACCTCGATAAAGGTCACGACAATTAAATATGCAATTTAGGGAAGTACCTTGATGGAGCCTTTGACTCCAACAGCGACAAGGGTCACAGTGGCAATGGTATGGTCTTCTCGGTGAGGTTGTTTAGACGCAACAGGAACTGGATGCAGGGGCTTGCCGAGACTATAGTGATGCTTTGGTGGTACTAGTACAACTACACTGGAATCACTAGCTTCGCAGAGGGAGGCTCAGAGCTATTGTTACTCACTTGAAAACCTACAGGGATTTGGTTAGATATCATTAATTGCTGCAGGAAAGCTTGTTGGTGCGGGGGCGTTGCAACCTGTTGAGGTGTTGCAGGAGTTGCCGTGGCCGAAGAGAGCTCGCCGGGTAATCTGGACATGACGACTAGGACTGGCACACGCTTAGAGGCTGCTGGAGGACCACTAGGCTAATTGGCACTGTTAAACCTGGTGGCTGGTGGTCGTGGAGTGCAACAACAGGGCAAAAGTGAAGGCGGAGCACAGCAATGGTGGTGAGACTAGGTGACGGAGACACACGAGGGAAGCAACAGCAATGGCTTCATTCTTTCTCTTGATCGTATATGGAAGCTACTCTATTTTGTAATAAAGCTTTGTTAGCATAACCGTCTTTGGGTTATTGTGAGAATACCTACTTATTGTGAATTATAAATTTTTAAAAGAGTGAGCTCTACAATAAGTTATAACTATTTGTTATTTTAACTTTTGTGGTCGAGAATAGACTTTTATTCTCATAGTAAATTAAAGATTATCATACATTATTTCTCTTATAATATTGCCTTTGTTCTATTTTCTCTAACGTCCAACTTGAGAGAGAATTTATAAGCAAAGAACGAGCTTTATCTTTGATAGTCAATTCTTAATTTGGACCAAAAGTGTATCTCTATTTATCTAAACCAGGAAATGAAAATATCGCTCTCTTATTCCTATGTAACAAGAATTACATGATATAAAACATTATCACTTCCAATTCTGATCACAAGATCGACTTTCCTAGTTTAGACA
The DNA here is from genome assembly GCA_014182555.1 of Eucalyptus erythrocorys. Lineage (NCBI taxonomy): Eukaryota > Viridiplantae > Streptophyta > Magnoliopsida > Myrtales > Myrtaceae > Eucalyptus > Eucalyptus erythrocorys. Next base: position 41,296,106 of record CM024599.1, on the reverse strand, counting down.
CCCCTTGTGCAATTTTCCATTACCATCATAAAATAGTGAGAAAATTCCAAATAAATGCCCGAAGTAGACCTTGTGTCAAATAAGCACTTCAAGTGACAGTATTAGTCTCAAATATGGGCCCGAAGTGGCCATGGTAGTTTCCAATAAGGGCTTGACTTCTCTGGTTGGTAGTCAGCTAAATATTCTAGCCAATTAAGGGCATTTTCATCCAAATACAATTTTAATTTTAAATTTTTTTATTGTTGGCAGTCGTTAGCGAGGGCCAACGAGGGCTTGACGAGCACTGCTGATTGTAAACAATGCCACTCTCGCCAGATCTAGCGAGGGTCGTCCTTGCCTAGGGTCGTCCTTGCCTAGGGTCGGCAAAGGCTTGGCGACCCTCGTCGGTTGCAAGCGAGGCTACCCTCACCTAGAATTGGCAAGTCCGGCCTCACCCAAGGTGAGGGATGCCTCGCCCAAGTAAGGCCATCCCTAGCCAGCAAGGCAACACTCACCAGATTAGGCAAGGGCGACCCTTGCCTAGCCCTCTCTGGACATTGTTGGTGGCCAACTGGCCACCAATGAGAAAGGAAGGAAAAACTAGAAAAAAGAAAGGAAAAAAAATTCAAAACAATAAGGTAAAGGACGAAAATGTCCTTGACCAGCCGGAAAGCTAGGCTTTTATTTGAGAAAATGATAACACTTCCAATTCTTATTTGAAATGAGATCCACCTCATACCTTTATTTAGAATTTTCCCTAAATTAATGGGCCTAACCGAATTTTATAGTCTATTGGCTTAATCCAATTAAGCTCAAAGTCTCCTTGCTCGTTCAATTCAATTATAATACAATTTATGTAGGCTTAGTTCTATTAAAAAAACTCCTAAAATGCTAGTGCAAATTACAAATGTTTTTTTAGAGGTTGGAGCCGACCCTAATTTTCTATTCAACAAATGACTAAATGAGATTGTCAAAATTTAGATGTTGATAATAGAAAAAAAAAAAATTAAATGTTTAAAAATTTATACCGCAAGATTGCACATATTTTGGCAATATATGTTTGAAATATTTTTTTTTTTTTTTGTAATACATATAGCCTATATTGAATTACCTAAAGGCTGAATATGTAAGTCGATGAAAAGATTCTTGCATCTAAATTAGAAAAGAAAAAAGCAAAGAAAAATTCCATGATTGAGCATATTTTGGTACTAAATGTTTAAACATGATTGTTTATGCATTATATATAGGCTAAAACTTTAAATTGATAAAATCGTGCTATAAATATATCTTTGGTAACGAGATAGGGAAGTCATTGCTCATAAACTCCGTGGAAATACATTAAGCATCACACAACCCAGCTACAACCAACTATAAAGAGGACCTATACCCTTAATCAAATTCGCCAATTACTTGACCTCGTCCAATAATTGCGCCTCACTTCCAGGTGCCCTCGGAGCAAAAGATGCTAGGTCCATAAGTGGATTTGACCATTTGGAATAGCAGGGGAAGTTGTAGTACTACGAATAAAGCCACAGGGAGAGAGGTCAGCAAAGCAATGGGAATAATAACCCACTCCAGTCTCTTGTCCAGCACAATTATGAGTGTTGAAGCAAAGGCCACCAGCATGAAAGCCAAGGAGAGGAAAAGCAACAAAAGGCCCATTATGATCTTCTTAGGCAACGAGTCAAGAAAGTCTTGTGGCTCATACCGCGAAGTTAAGATTGCTAGGAATAATAGGATGGCCATCACAGAAGAGAGCAAACCTAATGCATCCGAAATTGCGAAAACTAAGAGAGAGTCCTGCCCTAACAACAATGGGAGTCCAGTATTGCCATTATTGCTTCCTGGTACAGGGAAAGCAGCAGCGAACAATACTGTCGCAATTAGAGTTGAGATGAGCATACACGAATTTGCTGTGTCCCCGACCCACTTCTTTCCAGTATGAAGCAACTTTTCGTGCTCATCCACAAAGGCTTGCCAGAATGTTTTCTGCTTATATTTGGCGGTTCTCAGGTGAGGGGTAACCCAACTTTCCACGGCCTATGCATAAAAGTCACAAACATGAGTTACTGAATAAATTATTGTAAATTAAAAAAAAAAAAATGACAAAGGAACATCTCAAGGAGATTTACATAGAGGTTAAGTCCACCTCTGCTGGCAGAATGTCAAGGGTCAACTTCTGTGCTTCGATGATGATTTCGTGTTTCAATATAGTCAAATAATATATGCATGGAAAGTACTATGTTTCTAATTTCCAATGAATCAAGTTTCATCCCGTTCGGAATCTTCTTTAGGAATTTATGGAAAACAATATTAAGAGTTGGTGAGGAAATCCGAGAATGTGTCCTTCAGTATCTCTGTGTTTTTTTGAGGCCCATGCATTATGTTTTGTCTCTATAGTTGTTTTATTCAATAGTCTATTTTAGTATTATGATTTGTCTAGGGGTTGATGGTCTTTTCTTGGGAAATTAAAGGTTTGTATGCTGGGATTTGTCTATACTCGTAAGGCTGTTCAAGTTATAAATCTATATGAACCCCTCCAAGGCTTTGCTGAGGGCAAGTGAGTGTTTTGTGAATTTTTGGAACTAAACTTTTGTATTAGATTTTCGTTAACTACGCATCTCTTTGGTTGACTCCATTGAGAGGTGAGTTACAAACTTTGGACCCCAAGAAAGATTCCTTTAACTACCCTTTATATGCACTATCCTAAAGTGGATTCCTTAGGTGGTGAGCATTTATTCTATCATGTGCTCTGTCTCCTGAAGTGGATTCCTTAAGTGGTGAGAATTTCTGATGTCGCATTTGTGCTACCTTCTAAAACTCTTAAACCCTCTGGTATGGCTGGTTGTCTTCTCTGTGCACTTAAAGGTGACCATCGTGATGTCAAACTGGAAGATTAGAGAAGACAAGTGCAAAAACTCCAAGAACAATTAGAGAAATCTCACTTGTTGAGATGTGACTATCCCTGTTATGACCGTGAAGAAGAAGACAAACAAAGAAGAGACTTATCCTTCACTTAATGTTTGTTCCAACACATCTAATGAAGAGGCTCGTTGATGCCATCTTCGCATGAATCATACTTCTTATGATTTCAATGTCACAGTCGACATCTCTAAAGACTACAATTGGCTTGAGACCATTGGAAAAAGCTTTTGGTTACAAGAAACTTTCCGAGAATCAAGAACATGAAGCAAGGAAGGAGATCCCAATTAGGTTGTGTCCTTCATTTGACGACACCTATGAGGCTATGTTCGATGTTTTTAATAATATTTGGGTTTTCAAGTTCGACAATACTCCAATTTTGTGCTTAGTGCTTTTATTCCAACCATAACAGCCTATCGAATGAGTCCTAGAAAGTGGATCTCTTCTAGGCGTGTTGGAAAAGTCCTTCCAAATATTGATGGTTCTTGTTGAGTTTTAAATAGAGTCGATGAAAATGCTCACAAGATCTAATGGCTCGATAATTATGGAGTCTCAACAACTTTCGACGTCGTTAATTTTCCTCTGTACCTAGACAATGAGAATGAGACAGACTTTGGGACAAGTCTCTTCATCAATCTGGGGAGATCGATAAAGGAACAAAGCAAGGAGATTAAGACTTATTCAATGCTTAATGTAAAATTCTTTAGAGGTTAAGGGTATGCATGATAAAATTTCTATTTCCCTATTTCTCTGTTTTTCTATTTCTCGAAATAGGTTTAGAATATAAATCCGTTTGGTGACGGAATTTTGTTTTTTTAATTATTTCTAAAATAGAAAAACGAAATATGTTTCCTAAATAATGAGGCGTTTCTCCAAGATTTATACTACTAAATTACCCATTTCATATCTCATTTCTGAAAATTCACGACTAAAGGGCACAACTCAAGTTTCAAATTTTATGTAATTATCATCATTTACTTTCCTTGGATCAAGAATCCTCTCTCTCTCTCTCTCTCTCTCTCTCTCTCTCTCTCTCTCTCTCTCTCTATTTATTAACTAATAGAAGGTCTAAAGTTCTCTACATCGCTTTCCTCACTTCTTCTTCTTCACCCAATTTTTATTAATTGTGGGAGCAAATTTTGTGTCACCGGACCAAAATGGGAAGTGCGCCTTTAAAATGCTCTAATGGACCAATCAAGATGCGTCAATATTGGCTCGAACATTGCCATATACTATAAGAAAAAGTTTTTATGTATATTCTCGAGATAATCCAAATAAAGTTCTATCCATCATGTTTTGAGAAATTTGTCAAGAAGACATGATAATCATCATTAAGTGCGGCTATCAAATGGATGGAAAGAAAGGCACTTACCTTAAACCATTGGAGTTCTCTTTGCAATTGAAAAGCTTCTCCGGAGATATTAGTTACAGAACTGGAATCAGGGTTGTACTTTGTAGCAGCATTCATCATTTCGAATGATTCTTCCGGTGTAGGCGCTGGAACTAATGACAACCTATCCGTGGAGCTTACCTTCAAAAAGAGTCCGAGAGTCCTTTCACGGCGAGTTTCCACAACTAGTGTAACGAATGTAGCGTCCAAAGGGAAATCCAAATAAGCTCCGGGAAAAATTGAATGCATAGCTTCAGGAGTTCACTGATGCCTTTGAGTGCAGCTTGACCAAGCAGATCCCTGTCTCGGAAAAATTGGGTGATCTCGGTGGTTTTCTTAGAAGAAAGCGCGATGCAAATTTGTTTTGCCAACTCGATGGCTGCCACGTGTCTTAGCTTCACTTCGTGAATCCTCTCTATTGTAGGAACTACAAAATGTTTAAAAAAATAGAGAGAAAATGAAAATGAATAAAATGTTCTCCTGCTTTGCATCCCAAATTTTTCTATAGCCACATAATTGCATCTAATAGCTGTTTACAACTTGTCATATATTCTCACAAAAAAAAATTGCATACATAGAATCATCTTATATAATATCACTTAAATGTATAAAAAAATTGTCCAAAAAAAATCCTAAATCTATTGTACGGCGGCCAATTCAATCCTAAATGTGTCAATTTAGTCCTAAACCTTTTAATTATACCAATTCGATTATAAATCTTTTTGATGATTTACCAATTTAGTCATAAACCTTTTATTAAATTATCAATGTAATCATTTCAATTAATTTTGATCGAAAATTACTCACATGATAGCTTAGTTAACATCAGCTGTCTAACATAGTTCAGCTAGCATTGACGTGGATAATTTTATCATTTTTTAAAATATTCGATTTTATTTTTGCTTTCTTTTCTTCTTTCTTGTGCTGGCGACAGCACCGGCCACTAGCTAAGGGTTGGTGACCCTTGTCAGCCCTTGGGTGATCATAGGCAAGGGTTGCCAAATTTGGTGAGGGCTTGCATGGGTTCATCCTCACCCAGATTTTGTGAGGACCGTGACCCTTCCCTGGGCCAACAAGAACTTTGTGGCCCTTACCTAGTGGCTTGTAGCCTTGTCGACACTTCAAAGAGAAAATTCTTAAAAAAAAGAAAAGAAAAGAATTAATAAAATCAATCAAAATAATTCAAAAAAATTCAAAAATAGTCCATATCGGTCCGACTATACCATGTAGTATGAGTGACATTGACTTAACTATCATGTCAGAAATCTTCGGTCAAAATTTACCAAAAAACTATATCGGCAATTCATTAAAAGATTTAAAACTAATTTGAAAAACTTTAAATGGTTTAGGACTAAATTGGGAAATTGAACTGAATTGGCTACCGTAGAATAGGTTTAAGATAATTGTCCCTTTTAATGTATCTAGCAGCTCGTTGTATAAAACAAAAAAATCACATTGGCCGTATGATTGTTTGTGTTGTTATTTATGCTCCTTGCAAGAAGAATTTTTTTCTCTGTTTCATCTATCTCTAATAAATTCGAAACTTTCACATGAAGCCACACAATGGCATGTCACATTCGAGTTTGCTTGTTGCACCAAAATGACACTGTAAAGTTAACTCCACACTATTTTATTTTGCGACACTGTACTTCTGTTTCCTTTTTGTTCTTTGACCAAAAAAAAAAAAAAATAGGGACATTTCGGGTGCATAAAAAAGTGGGTGAAGATGACAAGATGAGGGCAAAAGTTATGAAAAAGTTTTGGGAACTATTGGGATTTTTATATTGAACAGGTGGTATTCGGGCTAGAGTGCTCCACCACCTTGAGTAATCTTAAGAGCGCCGCCCCCTATAGGGCTGGCATATTCAGGATTTTATTTTTGGATTGCTCCAAACTAACAAGTCTTGAATACAGTATCACTAGAAAATAAGGTAACTCCCTTGCGATTGCTTATCTAGCCTACGGTTTGTGGGTATAGGATTTGTACCTTGGGGTGGAATTACGGGAGAAACAGTTTCGTTGAGCCCAAGAAATTTGCTCCCACGAAAATCTTCTATTACGAGCCCTCCCAAACATATTATTTTGATTTCCCTACCTGCTTTCCTCCCCTATTCCTATTCTTCACACCTTTTCAAAGTTCGCATAAAAAGTGTAAATTTACTAAATTAAATGCGTTTCAACGATAAGCTCGTGCCTTCATCTACTGTGGTCTTAGTTTATGGGGAATGACACTAGGGGCTTGCCCCGGTCCTATGCCCAATTCCTGCATTCTCTCAACATTTTGTGTCATGTCGTAGAAAGAAAATAATGTTTAGGCTTAGGCACTTCGCCCATAAGGGAGGAAACAGATGCATATGAATTCGCTTTTTTTTTTCCTGAAAGATTAACGTGCTTGATAAAGAAAGATGAAGCCGATTTCACCAATCAAGATTGAAGGAGAAGTCCTAGGTTGGCATAACTCTTATTCAATATCTTCTGCTTGGACCAATTACCCATTCGGATGTGTTAAGTTTAACATCCAATCTCGCCCCAATTTGCAATTTCAAGGATTCTTTTTTCTAGTTTTATTTTAATTACGTGCCTCTTGTATTAGAACTGGCTGAATGTGTGAAATCTTTCAAAACATACAAGTATTGGCTAGGGAATATATAAGGTTGGTTGAGTTTGAATAATTTTTCAAAGGATTTTTATTAGGTTAACTGTCAATGTAAAATAAATAAATTACACATACATCTTTGGATGGTTGGCATTTGGCAAAATTTAGTTACAAAACTAATTTCAAGATACACATATCACTCATCCAATGATGAATGTGTAAGGATTTTTCCATATAGGCACTGGATCAAATTAAATCATTTTTTGTAATTATGGCAAATAAATCAAGTAGGAACTTTTTTCTACTTATAAAAGAAGTAAAAAACAAACAAGTCAGAGACTTTGGTTGGAAAGAAAGATAGACAGAGACAAAGACAGAGTCTTCATAAAATGGAAACGTACCTAGAATTTTGGCAGCACTCCAAAGTGATGTTGCAAGACGTTGAAATGCTACGATGAGGTCGCAAAGAGAACTAGGTCAGTAGATGTGAAATCATTGTGTGTGTACATGGAATGAAGCGCTTTACTACGTAGATAATACTTACTGGCGTCGTGACAGTTTTAATGCTTGATAGACACGGATATCAAAACAATTAGTAGTCACGTTCATATGGGTCAATGGTGGGGATTGTAAGTGACCCGCTATAGAGATATGGATGAGGATGAAGAAGGACCCCAATTATAGTAGCTCCGCTTCGTTTTGCGGCTCCTCCCATATTATTTGCGTCATAAATGGTTCATTATATTGTCCATTAAGTGAGTTATACAATACTTATGCCCTTTGTTGAATAATTTGTTGTTCCCAGGTGATTGCTGATCCATAAAGTAGTTTGGTCATTATTTTAGCAAAATTAGGTCAGAAACCAGAATATATCCTACAAAGAGGCAATCATTTTCGGTTTCCTTTACTAGTAGGGAAGGAATCAATCTAAGAAAATAAAAGATCTAGGAAGGTCATTGAATTAGATAATGCCCGACTGTAGAAATGCATACCCACCCGGATTTGCTGAGGTTTGCATAATCCTCGAATTTTCATCTGTTGGCTTGTAGGTCAGGTCCACCGGAATCCCTTCAGTTCAAATACAAAAGAGCATGTGATGAGGCAGGTATTATCTAATTGAAGGGAATCAGAAATGAAGGGAAGTACCGACATTTGTATATCAATGCTTCCCAAACATTGAGCCTGTTTCCGCTGAGGAAGTGAGACTGCATCCTCGCCAACACGCCCAGTATGGTGTAGTCTGTCTCCCTTGGGCCTTTCATGAGAAGGAAGCGAGGGTATCGCTCAACTAGATAAAGGACAATATCTATCCGAGTTGGCCAGCAAAGTTGATCAGGAAAACAAGCTTAGTCTAGAAAGTAAGAGAAAAAAACAGATGGAATTGAGATAAAGAGTGATCTTACCATGATGACCTGCGTATGTGAGACCTATAATGGATTCAATTGCATGGGGACTGCTGAAGGGATGACCTGGCCCCTCATCTGTTGTATTTTGCGCCAGGAACCAGGCAATCTCCTTATGCATAGATGCTTCTTGAGTAGATATACTGAAAGGAACACGGCCTTCCTTATCTGGAATTTGCGTCAATGTAGGATTACTTTTAACTAATGTCGTGACCATCCTTATCCTTCCACATAGGGTGGCATTGTGGAGGGCTGTGCGGCCATCACAATCTTCTGCTTTGAGCACATCCAGACGTTGAGACAAGAGCTTAACCATGTTCTCAACAAATTGGTCTTGTGCATTCAAAGCCGCTATGTGAAGTACTGTTTCGGATCTGCTTGTTATAATAGCAGTCTCCGAAGCAGGATCTTGTTGAAAAAAGCTTTTAGCAAATTCCCAATCACCCTCAAATGCAGCTCGCAACAATGGTCGGTAACGGAGTCCATCCAATACATCTTCCGATATTCCTGCAAAATGGACTAACTTTTCGGACCATTTTGTTGATACTTTTTCCTTGCAGAAATTGAAAAGTGTCTGAGAGAAGAACAAATAAATCCAGATCCGCCCCAAAATATAAATTTCGCAATGAATTCACTCTTTCGAAATATAACGCACCTGGAGCACCTCCAGATCGAGAAGGAGAAGGAGTTGGCGTTGACCCAACAGGAATGCGAACATCTTCAATACATGTAGGAGAGAGAGTGAGCGCAAAATCCTTGTCGTACTGATTTTTTTCACCTTTTTCTTAGCCAAGGTCTGGGTTATGTGTGCTCGATGACAAGGCAAAGAAAAAGAACCATGACAAAATACACATTCCGGTATATTCTAAGACAACATCGCTTATACCTTTTTCTTTTTCTTGGTTGAAACTTGAACATGTACCTGCCGGTGGTTCTGGATGATTTGAGTTCCCTTGTTGTTCGCTTGGTTGCGTCGCCATTGGGTTGCTCTCCTGGTCAGTCTTTCAACGGCAAAGTAAATGGAGAATGCAAAAGAGACTTTCTACTTTCTTGTTGATCTTATGCAATTTATGAATCAGATGTTGATCTTAACTTCTCCGAAATCGTTACAGCAGCTAAGAAATTGTTTAGATTTTATGCTTATTCAACTCATCGATAAAGACAAATGAGAACAGGAGACGAATGGCAAATCTTGTTTTGTTTTTGATTGATGGATCCCATTCGTTGGCCAAAAAGAACTTATTTTGTTGACTTGAATACTAGAATGCTTCCGGTCTGCGCAGCTGGTTTCGTTTCATATATTTTCACGATATACCATATGGTTGACGTTGACGAGAAGTCGTCGGTGATGGAGGGAGGCAATTTTGCGAGTTCACTCGTGTTGACTGGGTCTACCTTCATGTGGGGCCCAATTAGCATTAGATAAAACCAAAAAAGGACGAAAAGTCAAAAAGTGAAAAGAAAAAGAAGAAAGTGAGTGCTTCGTGCTAGTAATGCGCCCAAAAAGTGAGGAAAGAGGGAAAAAAACAGAAACTACCGAAACAGTATAGAAAAGAAGAAAAGAAAAGAGCTGCAACTTTATGATCTCAATTCGAAGGCCAAACGTTGACGAAATTGGCTCAAATTTGAATATGTCGTTCGTGACACCAAGAGCTATGAGTTGATGATTTTTGTTTTTCGAGAACTGCCTCCGAATTCTTCTTTTGCGATTAGGATTTTCTAGACTCATTTATGTTTATTCACATATGTGGTGATGAAATGAGCTTGTAATGTTTATGTGGAGACTTTAATGTGTGATTAGAAAAGAATACTTTATGAATCCTGCTATTCTTGATGATTCTTGGATGTTTTTGGGTGGTCTATGGTTTTTTGCGCATTGGATTTTTCATGTTAAATCCTTGGTGTTGTTTTTTACTTTTTTACTCACCATTTCGCAGATTGTGAGGTTATATATTGCTAGTTATTGCTGGGGGTTAAGAGAATTTCAGTTGATTTAGTTTCGGGGGAGAAATTGATCCTGGATTGGGTTTAGTTTTGTGATGAATTGTGTCACTGGGTTCTCCTCAACAAAGTGTTATCTAGAGTTGAGATTCTAGTTATTAATGGAGGAAACTAACAGCACAATGTTTAAGTTAAATGCTTTGAATTATTCTATTTGGAAGTCTTGGATGGAAGACATGTTATATTGCAAAAACTTGTTTGATTCGGTTGAGGCTGATGAAGCTGAAGGAGATAAGGAAAACAAAGAATGGGAGAGAATGAATTGGAGAATGGTTGGGTTTATCCGGCAATGCATTGATGATAGTGTGTTTCATCATGTTGCTCAAGAAACGAAGATGAATTCTTTGTGGAAGAAATTACAAGATCTCTACGAGAGGAAAACTCTATAAAATAAAGCTCTTCTAGTTAAATGACTTGTGAATTTGAGATACAAGGAGGGGAGTGGCATGTCGGAACATTTGAGTGAATTTCAAGATGTTGTAAATCAATTGACAAATCTTGACATTGATGTTGGTGATGAATTGTAAGTATGCTTATTACTTGGTACTCTTCCTGATAGTTAGGACACCTTGATTGGGATGTTAAATAATTCGACTCCATATGATGTGCTTTCGATGAGTATGGTTGAAGAAAACTTGTTCAATGAAAAAACAAGAAGAAAGAGCTTGAATTATACTTCTACATTGGATGCTCTTCTCATAGAAAATAGGGCAATAAGTTAATTAAGAAGGTTTCAAAGAAATGATAGCTGGGGCAAGTCATGAGGACGGTCGAAATCAAGACCGATGAGAAGTGTTACAATTGCGGCAAGATGAGACAATATGCAAAATAGTGTTAGTTGCCAAAGAGAGATAAATCTCATGATATAAATGGAGATAAAAAGAAAGAAGATAAACAAGCTATGACGGCAATTGTATCCGATGGCAATATTGTGTCTGTATGTGACTATAGATCTATAAACCTTACATGCCAAGACTCTATGTGGGTTGTTGATTCCGCAGCTTCTTTTTATGTCACCTCACAGCATGATTACTTTGCCTTTTATTGTGGCGGTGATTTTAGTTGTGTTAGGATAGGAAATAGTGGTGTTTCCAAGGTTGTCGGCATGGGAGATGTTTATTTGGAAACCGGTGTTGGATGTAATTTCCTTTTAAAAAATGTGAGATGCGTTTTGGATATTTGACTTCCCTTGATCTCCACATGTGCCTTAGATGATGGCAAATGGAAGTTGACTAAAGATTCCATGGCAGTGGCAAGGGGTAAGAAGACAGGCTCTCTTTACACCATGTAAGCTAAATTGATTAAAGAAGAGGTCAATGTAGTGGAGGATTCCTCCATTGATTTATGGCATATGAGGCTTAGCCATTTTAGTGAAAGAGGGCTTGACACTCTTACTAGGAAGAATCTTCTATCATTGAAAGAGAGAAATTTGAAGGAATACACTCATTGCCTTATGGGTAAGCAACATAGATCCTCATTTCATAGTTCATCTCTTCACACAAAATCAAACGCATTTGATTTAGTTCACACTGATATTTGTTGTATGGATGCTAGAACTCTTGGAGGTGCATTATATTTTATGACATTTATTGATGATTGCTTTAGAAAAATATGGGCTGTTGCTTTGAAATCTAAAGATCAAGTACCCATGGCCTTCAAACAATATGGGATTCGATTGCGAATAAAGTCATTAGAAGCCGAGATGTGATGTTCTTTGAGTATCAAACTATTAAAGACATCGACAAGGTAGAGAGATCAAAGACTATAGCTTAACATTCGGTTAATTTCAACCCAAATCCTCCTACCATGAGGGAGAAGTGCATGGAAATCATGAAGATGGTGAATCCTCATAAAATGTTGATTCTTCAGCTGAGAGAGGTGACATAGTTGAGCAAGAGCAACCCGTTGAACCAGTTGAGCCAGTTGAGCAAGAGTAACCTATCTTTCCTCAAGTTAAAAGATCTGAAAGAGAGCGTAAACCTTCTCAAAAATATTTGCTGCATGAGTATGTGTTACTCACCAATGTAGAAGAGCTAGAAACTTATGAAGATGTTATATCATGTGAACAAAACAATGAGTGGCATGAAGCCATGCAAGAGGAACTTAGATCCTTGCATGAGAACCACGCATTTGAATTGGTGAAGCTGTTTAAGCGTAAGAGAACACTCACAAATAAGTGGGTGTGCAAATTAAAGACGAAAGAAGACAATTTGCAACCATGATACAAGGCTAGGCTTGTTGTGAAGGGCTTTCGTCAAAAGAATGGCATCGACTTTGAAGAGATTTTTTCACTAGTTATAAAGATGTCTTCTATTCGAGTTGTTCTTGGGTTAGCCGCTAGTTTAAATTTAGAAATTGAATAACTTGATGTAAAGATGGCTTTTCTTCATGGAGACCTAGAAGAAAAAATATATATGGAGCAATTGGAGGGTTTTAAAGTTGAAGGCAAGGAGTACCTTGTATGTAGATTAAGGAAAAACTTATATAGTCTTAAGCAAGCGCCAAGACAATGGTACATTAAGTTTCAATCATTCATGGAAGAACATGGTTACGGTAAGACTAATTCCGATTCTTGTGTCTTTATGAAAACATTATTGGATTTTTTTTATTCTCCTACTCTATGTGGATAAAATGTTGATCGTTAGGCATGATACTAAGAAAATTAAGAGTTTAAAAATGAGTCGAGTAAAACTTTTGCAATGAAGGATCTACACCTGGCCAAGCAAATCTTAAGCATGAGAATTACTCATGACAAGAAGAACAAGAAATTTTGGTTATCTCAAAGAGATATATTGAAAAGGTGTTTGAAAGATTCAACATGAGTATATGTAAACTGACAAGTACTCCACTTGCAAGCCATTTTAAATTGAGTAGTAATGAGTTTCCTTCAAGTGAGAAAGAGAAGGAAGATATGAAGAAAATTTCTTATACATCGAACATGAGTAATTTGATGTACGCTATGATTTGTACAAGACGATATTGCTCATGTAGTTGGTATTGTGAGTAGATTTCTCTCAAATCCACGTAACGAGCATTAGGCTGCTGTTAAATGGATTTTGAGATATTTTAGAGACACTTTTGCACTTTGCTTGTGTTATGGAATTGTGAAGCCTAAGTCGAGTGGCTACTCGGATGCGGACTATGCCGGTGATGTTGATTCTCGGAAATCCACATCAAGTTACATAATGATTTTTGTGGGGCCAATTATTTCATGGCAATCAAGATCGCAAAAATATATTGCTTTGTCTATAACAAAAGCGGAATATATTGCTATTACCGAATGAGGAAATGAACTTTTATGGATGCAAAAATTCCTACAATAGTTGGGCTTAAAGCAAGAGAAATTTGTTCTATATTGTGATGGCATAAGTACTATCTATCTTAGTAAGAATCTGGTGTTGCATTCAAGATCGAAACATGTTGATATGAAATACCATTGGATTTGAGAGAGTTAGAAGAGAAGCTCTTCCTACTTGAGAAAGTCCACATTGACAATAATGGATCTGACATAATGACAGAGGCATTACCCGTGATGAAGCTTGACGCTTGTAGAAGAAAAGTGGGCATGACAAACCTCCTACATGAGGTGAAAGGGGAAGATATGTTGGCTGGGTGTTGGTCCACCTTCATATGGGGCCCAGCTAGCATTAAGTATAAGGAAAAAAAAGGAAGAAACGTCAAAAAGTAAAAAGAAGAAGAAGAAAGTGAGTGCTTCGTGCAAGTGGTGCGCCCAAAAAGTGCGGAGAGAGAGAGAGAGAGAGAGAGAGAGAGAACAGAAACTACCGAAGCGAGAGAGAAAAGAAGAAAAGAAGAGGGCTACAAATTTACGGTCCTAATTCGTAGGCCAAACGTTGACGAAATCGACTCAAATTTGAGTATGTTGTTCATAAGATCGAGAGTTATGAGTTGATGAATTGAGCTTATAATGTTTTTGTAGAGACTTTAGTATGTGACTAAAGAAGAATACTTTGTGTATTTTGCTATTCTTGGTAATTAGTGGATGTTTTTGGCGGTCCGTGATTTTTCCCGCATTGGGTTTTTCACATTAAATCCTTAGTGTTGTTATTTACTTTGTTTACTTATCATTTAGCATATTGTGAGGTTAGATATTACTAGTTGTTGCTAGGGGTTAAGAGAATGTCGGTTGATTTAGCTTCGGGGAGAAATTGATCCTAGATTGGGTTTACTTTTGTGGTGAATTGTATCCCTAGGTTATTCCTAACAACTTGTTATAACATTGATTCTATATGTAGATGATGACTGAAGGCTACCCGCCAATAATTTCCGGAGTCCTGCAAATATTATATTTGAACCACTTGACTTGCATTGGAGGAGCGCAAGACATGCGCACCAACATGGAAATTTCTATGATGTTTCTCGGTGACTCCCATATGTGAATTCCACTGGGAAAGTGAAAAAATTGCTTATTAAAATGTACTTGTCTCATTCTCAACCTAACTCTGTTGTGTCTCGTTCTCATATTTTATCTTCTGTGGATAGCATCTTATCATCCCATATTTTATGCTTAGTCAAGTCATCGTCAAAAACAAATGAGAACAGGAGGGTTTGGCAAATTTTCCCATTGATACCATTTCATTGGTCGATGTACGTATATATACAAGAGAAACGATAATCTCGTAATTCTTTTGACATACCAATTCTAAAAACCACATCATAGAATCAATTTCGCATTAAATTTGTCATGCGTGGCCGTTATCGAAACCTTCTCCATTTGGCTTGGGTTTAGCACGAAATTGAATGAGTCGATCATAATTTGTTAAAGAACAAATTGAACAAAATCAAAATTTAAGATTCAAATTAAATATTTGCCAAAAGTCCACCAACTATTTTTAAAATCGTGTTGCCTGATCAAATTCAAGAACGTGAATAAAGTGTAGTCTCATTACCCATGCAACCTAAGAAAATCACCATATAAGTCATATTTCTATTGTACGGATGTCAATTCAGTCACACACTTTTCAATTTAATCATTAAATCATAAACTTTTTGCAAAATGTAGTTATTCCAAAGAATTTTGATCGGAAACTTTCGACATAGGTGGCAACAGTCTTACGTGGCATGATTGGTCTTACTTGCCTGAGAGAGGGTCCTCCTCACTAGCCACAAGCTAGAGCCACAACGTTTGCACCAAGTCAAAAGGAAAAGAGAAGGGAAGAAAAGAAAAGAAATTCTTTTAAAAATTTGTAAAAAATTGTCAATATTAACAATTTTCAATCAAAATTGACCGTGAGGATTATAGTGATAAATCTTTAAAAGGTTTAGTCAAATCAAAAAGTTTGAAATGGTATTTATACAATAAATTGAGGGCATTTCTAGTAATCATCTCGCTGCAGCCCACCTTTACGTTGAGTTGGACGTCACCTCAATGAGTTGGACATCACCTTGATGAGGGGAACCAAGGATGTCTTTGGTAACCATTCTGTTATCGAAAAAATATTTCTGATCATAAATTATTATGTTTTACTCTATTCTCGGGAACAATTTCTAAACATTTGAAGGCGTTTGGTAATTATTAAAAATTTCTAATCCATAATAGAATTATGTTTGGCATCATTCTCGAAATTTCTAATCCAAACCATTTTCTTTTTATTTATATTTTTTTTTTTTTACTTTTTTCATTTTTTTCTTATTTTCTTTTCTTTCTCTTCTTCTTCAAGCTTTGGCCGGTCGTTGACCTTAGGATGACCGACAACCGTTTAGAAGAGAGCTGGTGACCTCGTCGAAGCATTGTCGACTCCCGACAAGGTTGCATCCCGTTGGCCTAGCCATCATTGGGTGTGGTGAAGCCTCGCCTAGCCAAGGGGCGGTCGAGTGCTTGGCCGGGCGAGGTTCGCGATGGCGGGGTGAGCCTTGCCCGGCTAGGCAAGGCTCACTAGTTGAGCCTTTGGAAAGTTCATGGGATCTTGCCCAACTGGTCGCTAGCGATTGGAGGCAATGGAAGAGGAAGAGAGAAGGAAGAAGAATGAGAAGAGTAGAAGAAGAGAAAAAGGGAAAAAAAAAAAAAAAGAAATTTGGATTGGCTTCATTTTGGAATTATTCTCGAGAATAAAGAAGCAACTTTTTTTTACTCCTTAATTATGTTCCCAATCTATTTCCAGGAATAAATTTGTTTATGGGAACAAAAAATTTACCAAACGGATTTATATTTCAAATCTATTATGGGAACAAAAAAATAGAATCGGATACCATTTGACAAGTTACCAAACGCGCCCCAACTCATCCATTTGTAAATGAGGAGTATGAGAGTTGTATCTCAATTGATAAGTACCACCAAAGAGACAAAACATGACATAAACTTTCTAGAAATCACATGAAACCAATTAAATGGGACAAACAATTCAAAGGTGATCAAGTAAAAATTACCTCACATAACTTACAGGTTGGGATTAAACTTAAAAGTATATTCAGATGATCTTAACCAGATTCTACTCATAATATAAAGGAAAGTCCAGTTCGTAAATCATAAGTTAACAATGTAATCTTAACATTTATGTCATTTTGATCGGAACTCGCCATTGAGTTGGTTTAGGCTAAATTATCAAGTTGTCCTGGTGAAAAACTGAATGGGTTGCTCTCCTGCTCAGAGTCTTTCAACGACGAAGTAAATGGAGAATGCAAAAGAGACTTTCTACTTTCTTGATGATCTTATACAATTTTTAAAACAGATGTTGATCTTGGTTTCTCCGAAATCTTTACAGCAGCTGAGAAATTGTTTAGATTTTATGCTTATTTAACTCATCGATACAAATGAGAACAGGAGACGATTCGCAAATCTTGTTTTGCTTTATGAGTGATGGATCCCATTCGTTGGCCAAAAAGAGCTTGCTTTGTTGACTTGAATACTAGTACGCTTCCGGTCTGCGCAGCTTGTTTCGTTTCATATATTTTTACGATATACCATATGGTTAACGTTGACGAGAAGTCGTCGGTGATGGAGAGAGGCAATTTTGCGAGTTCACTTGTTATGACATTGATTCTATATGCAGATGATGACTCAAGGCTACCCGCCAATAACTTCCGGAGTACAGCAAATATTATATTTGAACCACTTGACTTGTATTGGAGGAGCGCAAGACATGCGCACCAACATGGAAATTTCTACGATGTTTCTCGGTGACTCTCATACGTGAATTCCACTGGGAAAGTGAAAAAATTACTTATTAAAATGTACTTGTCTCATTCTCAACCTAACTATGTTGTGTCTCGTTCTCATATTTATCTTCTGTGGATAGCATCTCATCATTCGCTTATTTTATGCTTAGTCAACTCATCGTCAAAAACAAAATGAGAACAGGAGGGTTTGGCAAATTTTCCCATTGATACCATTTCATTGGTCGATGTACGTATGTATACAAGAGAAACTATAATATCGTAATTCTTTTGACATACCAATTCTAAAAACCAAATTATAGAATCAATTTCGCATTAAATTTGTCATTGCGTGCCGTTATCGAAACCTTCTCCATTTGGCTTGGGTTTAGCCCGAAATTGAATGAGTGGATCATAATCTGTTCGATTCGAAAGAGCACAAAGAACAAATTGAACAAAATCAAAATTTAATATTCAAATTAAATATTTGACGAAATTCCACCGACTATTTTTAATATCGTGTTGCCCGATTAAATTCAAGCACGTGAATAAAGTGTAGTCCCGTTACACATGCAACCTAAGAAAATCACCAAATAAGTCATATTCATGATGTATTGACATAGACGTCGGCTGTCCAACATGGCATGATTGATGTTAATATGAAATTTCTTTTAAAAGAAGTCTGATTTTTCTTCTTTTTTTTTTTTTCCTTTTCACCTATGGTTAATCTTAGCAACGATTGGCGATTGACCATCAGTGAGGGCCAGCCTCACCTAAGTGGGTCGCCTTCTCGGCCACAAGCGAGAGCAAAATGTCCGCATCGGACATCGCCAAGTATCGACCGCAATGAAAAGGAAAAGAAAGGAAGAAAAGAAAATGAAAGAAATGAAATGAGACTTTTTAAACATTTGTAAAAATTGTCCACGTTAGCAATTTCCCATAAAAATTGACCGAAAATACTACAATGATAAATCTTTAAAAGGTTTAGTCAAATCAAAAAGTTTGAAATGGTATCCATACAATAAATTTAAGGTATTTCTAGTAATCATCTCGTTGCAGCCCACCTTTAAGTTGAGTTGGCTATCACCTCGATGAGTGGAAACTAAGGGTGCGTTTGGTAATCATTTTGTTTCTTAAAACAATTCATGATCATAAATGATTTTTTTTTATTCCGTTTTCGGAAACAATTTTTAAGCATTTGAAGGTATTTGATAATTGTGCAAAATTTCTATTCTCGAAATAAAATTGCCTTTGGCACCGTTCTCGAAATATCTAATCCAAACCATTTTCTTTTAATTTTTTAAAAATTTTACTAGTTTTTTTCTTTTTTTTTCTCCGTTTCCTTTTTTCTTTTCTTTCTAATCTTCTTCATGCTTTGGCTGGTCGCCAACTTCGGGATTATCGGCGATTGGCCAAACGAGGTCACCGACCCTCGGCAAGGCTGCACCTCGTCGTCTGAGCTTTGCTGGTAGCTAGGCGAGGAGCCTTGCCTAGATCTAATGAGGCCTAGCTTGCCCAACCGCCGACGAAGCTTGACCTCGTTAAGCTACCATGAGGTTGGCCTCACTTGGCCGGGCGATGCCGACCTCTCCGTGGCCTAGCACAATAGAGCCTTGCCAACGGCTGGGTGAGCTCGGCCTCATGTAGCCAAGGCTCATTAGTGGTTAGGCAAGCCTCGCTCGGCCAAGCAAGCCTTGCTGATGGCCAGGGGAGGCCGAGCAAAGCTCGTTAGTGGTAGGGCAAGCCTTTAGCGAGCTCACCACACCTCACCCAACCAGTTGCCGGCTCCCGATAGTGGCGGACAGCAGCGGTGGAAGAAGAACAAGAAGAAAAGAATAAGAGAAAAAGAAAAAAAAGAAATTTGGGTTAACTTGATTCTAGAATTATTCTCGAAAACAAAGAAACATTATATTCAAAATTTATTTCCGCAAACAAATTTGTTATTGGGAACAAAAAATTTACTTAACGGATTTCTATCCCAAATTTATTCTTAGGAATAAAAAAATAAAATCAATTACTATTTGGCAAGTTGCCAAATGCGCCCCAGCTCATCCATTTTGTGAAGGAAGAATATGAGAGTTGTATCTCAATTGATAAGTACCACCGAAAAGACAAAACGGGACATAAACTTTCAAGGAATCACATGAAACCAATTAAATGGGACGTACATTTTAAAGATGATCATGCAAAAATTACCTTATATAAGCCACAAGTTGAGATTAAACTTAAAAGTGTATTCAGATGATCTTCAACTAGATTCTATACATAATATAAAGGAAAGTCCAGTTCGTAAATCATAAGTTAACAATGTAATCTTAACATTTATGTCATTTTGATCAGAACTTACCATTGAAATGGTTTAGGCTAAATTATCAAGTTGTCCTAGTGAAAAACTGAATACAATCCAAATGTGTCGACTTTGTAAGAAAGGGAGGCAAAATGCAAATAGCTTATGTGGTTCATGCTAAAATAAGAATAATTAAAATAAACTTACCTTTGAAAGTATCATACGAAAACTTGATTGTGATAATATAAAATAAGTAAATTTACTTGACTCATAATTGCTAAGGAGTCGCTATTGTAAAAAATGAAAAAGAATAAGTGCACTCAAAATCATAAAACTTGTCATGAAAATGCAATTAAATTATAAAATTTCAAAAAAAAAGTGAAATCAAATCCCAAAACTTGTTAATTTGATATAGTCAAGTCCTTCAATTAACTCCGTCCAACTTAACAAACGTAAGATACTAACAAGTTTTATGACTTTATTGCACTTTTTAAAAGTATTATAATTCAATTGTATTATCGTGACAAGTTTTAGATCTTTCAATACACTTTTTAAAATAAAAATAGCAATTAAGTGGTCTTTTTATTGGGATAAATATGCAAGTAAGCCATCAATACTCCCTAATTTTTATTCCTATTAGACCAAATTCTAAGTCATTAAATCGATCCTAATTCTTTTAAGTTTGATTTGTTAGAGTTATACTCTCATGTGTCAAGTGGCTATAACATCTTTATCTAAGGACGATGGATTTCAAAATAAATAGATTCTAGGCTTAGGACCTAGAATCTATCCTATATGGGTTAATTATTAGTTTTTGAAATCGAGAGCTGCCTTGTTGACCATAGAACCAGCTTGACATCAAACCACCGAAGCTTTTTTTTTTTTCCTTTCCTTTTTTTTTTTTTTTTTTTTGTTTCATCTTATTCTCTATATAATATGCATGTGTCAAACATGAATACACCTCTTTTGCTTGAGGATAATATGTCAAATATATGCAATTTCAACATATATTTGTTTTGAACAATAATAACAATAATAAAAGAACTTACTTATGGTTAGAGGTAAATCGGTTCAAAACCAATTTGGATCCAAGTTTTGCCCTAGAGTCGGCCTTGCAGTTTCCCTAGTTCTAGGAGCCCTGGTAGAATTGAGTGACTCAGGACATAGAACTAGAACTAAACCGATCATAGCTAGTTCTAGGCCCCTTGTGAGCTGGCCTTGAAAATGCCAAGTAAGCCCAGTTCGGGCCCATTCTCGAATTGAATTGGCATGATTGCTCACCACTATCTTCATCATCCATAAGATCATGGAAATCTAATTCATTTATGATCTAGATAGTAGATAGATATATATTAAAATAGGCAATATAAAAAAGGATGAATTTAATATTTGACTCAGTCTTTTCTTTTCTTCTTTGGGTCATAATATTTGACTTAGTTAAGAGCCAATTTAGTAATCCAATTTAGTGTCAAAATTAAAGATATCAAACTTCCTTAATAACCCTAACTTTAATTAGCGTTGCCTTAAATGACTCACTTAAGTCAAACACCCACCTAATTGGATTAGTTTAAAGGGGATTCTTAGGTTACAAAGTTGAAGACCCGTCAAAGGGACCTTGAAATTCTATTTCTCATCTACTGAATTAGTTTACTAGTAATAACTAATAACATTAATATACAAATTTGTGTCTCTACACATTTCCTTCTAAATTATCAATATTTTGTTGGTCAGGTTCAACATTGTGGATTGAATAACTCATTTA
The DNA here is from genome assembly GCA_014182555.1 of Eucalyptus erythrocorys. Taxonomy (NCBI): domain Eukaryota; kingdom Viridiplantae; phylum Streptophyta; class Magnoliopsida; order Myrtales; family Myrtaceae; genus Eucalyptus; species Eucalyptus erythrocorys. The sequence continues at coordinate 41,274,656 of CM024599.1, read as the reverse complement.
AATTCCAGAAGTGCTAAGAATTTATTAAAAATGGAGAAATTCACTTTGAAGCCGTCACTCATGGGCATCACCAATCACTTATTCTATCCCCTCTTCTCAGGAATATCGCATAGGAGTACTAAATCTTGTGTATTTGATGTAATAAATTCTAAACCTCTCAATTAGTTCAATTATGTCCTAAACCTTCTTGCGAAAAATGCCATCAAATCCTTTCAATAAATAATATCTAACATTGCCTACTTATCCCCCAAAAAGTATCTATTTGGTCTATTATTTGTTTCTTTGTTCCGTGTCCACTCACCAAGTCTTCATTGGTTACCTCCAAGCCGTCGCTCCCCATTACCGGGGCCACCAGCCATCACACGTCACCATGGGTGTCGCGACCAATTTTTTGGGGTGTGAACCACCTAGGGTTTGGCTAATGGATTGTTAAGCCTAGACTTAACTCGGGCTCTCCCAAGCCCATACCAATTCGCGACTTAGGTTTGAATTCTTAACATGCAAATGATTTTTATTAAGGAGTCGCCACTAATCAGTTTTTGGTAGGTCGATTAGAAACCCAAGTAAAGTAATGGGAGATTACTTTACTCCTACGAACCAGAGATTATGGGTACGGGGACTTGGTTACACTAGATTTCTCTAATGCCCTTTCGGTACCATTCTTTTATTTTGAAAAATGTTTAGCAGGCAGCTTGAATCGATTTTATTTTATCTCCCTAACATGTGAGGTGATCATGCGGGTGCGCAATCCACCAATTTAACACCCAATAAAACGATGAATAAGGTTAAGGGACTTACCTTATAGCAACGAAAGCATCTGCATCGTTAGATTAAATTCCACATCAACAATCCTAGATATGGTCTCTAATTAACATGCAAATTTCTCTTTTTGTTTTCACTTTATTTAATAGAATTTAATCTAAATGTAATGCATGCTAATAGCCTAATATGACATGGCAAAATGATCTAAATTATATAACATGAAATGAAATAATAGCAACTTAATGACCTAATATGCAAATCCTAATTAAATGGTCCTAGAATGTAAATTAATTAACATGCACCTATTTTGGATTTTTTTTATCTGCAATTTTGAATTAATAAAATTCCTAATTAAACTACCTAAAACGAATAATTTTCTAATTCATGTTTTGAATTAATTTAAATTAACCCTATTTTGACTTAGAAAACCATTTCTTTATTTTTTTTTGTTTTTTTTTTAAAAAAGGTGCCAAGTTTTCTAAGAATGAAATTATCTAAATCTAATCCTAACCTTTAAAAAAAAAAAAAAGAGATTTCTAAAAAAAATGATCCTAAAAATGTGATTATAAAAAAAACTAATTTGCTAGCCTAAATGTCTTATTTACTAAATCTGTATTCCTAATTCTACATGTTCATGCAAGATTTTTGATTTTTTTCTTTTTGATTTTATGATTTTTTTATTTTTTTCTAAAAATTGCAATTTATCCTAAAAATGTGGAATTAATTTATCCTAAGATATTTGAATGAAATTCCTAACTAAATTAAAATTTTATCCTATTTAAACTAGGAATTAGGTTATCCTAATTTAAATTAAGACATTGTTTTAATTTAGTAATTTCTAGCCAAATATGCAATCTATTTAGAAATGATCTAAGCTTAAAATTAAACATGCAAATAATTCTAAACAAGCAATATTCTAACTCAGACATTTTACAAGATAAATAGAAACAATCAAATTCATTCAAAATTACCCAAAAAAGATATCACATATTATTCAAATCAATGGGTAATATTTCACTGGTAAAATCGATAAATTGATCTTAAGCCTTAAAGATCAAAATATCAATTTTATTCCCACATAATTAATTACCTCGTCTAAAGCCTTATAGACGAAATAAAAAATCAGTGCGGTTGCGAATTAGGGGGTAAATTACATATCAAGGCTTAATGTTATTAACAAAAATAGAATAACAATAAAATAATAATAAAACAATATAAAAATAAAATAAAGTAAATAAAAGAAAAGAAATCTACCTAAATTTTTTGCCTTTTTTTTTTTCTTTTCTTTTCTTTTTTTCGAAAAAGAAAAAAAAAAAGAAAGAAAAAAAAGGGGGCCGACGATTAGGGTTTCGGCAGGGTTTCGGCGGCTGGGGACGGCGGCGCGGCTGGATCGTCGGGGGGAGCGCAGGGGCGCAGGGGCGGCAGCTGGCGCGAGGGAGGCTCGAGGGCGGCGTCGGAGGCGTCGCGGTGGGCTGCGAGAGGCAGGGGCGTCGCGCGGGGGCCTCGGGGTGCGGCGGATTGGAGGCACGACGGTAGGGGGAGCCGCGGCTCGGGGACGGCGGCTGGAGCGAGCGACAAGGGCGGCGTTGAGGGGCGTCGGGCGGCTCGGCGGGACCGGCGGGCTGGTGTCGCGACGGCAGGGGGAGTCGCGGGCGGAGGCGGCTCGGATCCGGCCTCGGGGAGCGGATCGGGGACGGCGGGGAGGCGGAGGATCTCGAGCGGCTGCGGGATCCCTTGGGGCGGCGCGACGACGGCACGACGAGGCTAGGACGGCGTCACGGGACTGCTCGGGCGGCGAGGAGGTTCGGCGGCGGGGCCGAGCACGGGCGGCTCCTGGGCTCCTGGGCGCGGCCACTGGACTCGGCAGCGGCGGCGGTCTCGCGAACGGAGCGAGGGGCGGCGACTGGACTCGACAGCAGCGGCGGTCTCGCGAACGGAGCGGGGGGCGGCGACTGCGGCGAGGGGCGGCCGGGGGTGTCTTGCGAGGGCGTCGACGGCGACGGCGACGGCGACGGCCTTCGGCGAGGAATTCCCCCCCTCGGGGAAGACAAAGGGACGCCGAGGAGAGGGGGGAGAGGCTTCGGCCTGTTGTTTTTTTTTTTTTTTTTCTCTTTTTTTTTTCTCTCTCTCTCTCTCTCCCTCAGCTCACCTACTTCCGACTACTCTCTCTCTCCCTCTTTTCTCTCAGCTGATTTTCTCTTTTTCTTTCTTTCTTTTTTTCCAAAAGCCTCCTCTGCTCACGAAAAATTATGGCCCTTTTATAGTGATTTTTAGACGGCCACTTTTCTACCAACTTTTGGATTTCCATTTTCTGTTGCATTAAATCAAGCATGCAAATCGTAGCGTGATTTCGCAATCAACTCGATTTTGCTTGATTTGTTCCATTTTATTGAAATCCTTGCCAATATTCACCTGATTTTTTATTGTTTCTGCATTTAACAACAATTCGAATGCTCATCAGAATTTCAAACTTCCATGCATGAACAATCAAATTAATTTCCCCATTTTTTCCATTTTTTCATTTATTTGTTCAAAATGCAAAATTTTTTTTTTTTTAAATTAGGTGTCAACAATGGGCGACCATTGTTCTGTTGCCGCCCACCACCAGCCCAAGTTGCCTCTCCTCCCACGCCACGTCCGCGCCCACCCCCTCTTCTCCAACTTATTCCCTTTTTCTCACTCGACGGAGCCCATTACGGTTGCTCAGGTGACGACCAACCCAATTTTGGCTCTACTCAAAAGAGCAGAGCCAAACCTAGCTCCGTGTGCGGCCGATCATCAATAATGGAACACTCTATAGTTGAGGCTCAGAAAGTGAGAGGAAGGCGACCATGGTTGGGGCTAAGTGATTAGATCACGCACAGCAGGCAAGCTCACGGTGGCGGTGGCGAAGGCAAGGGTGAGCGACAAGCACAAGAGAGAGGAGAAATGAGAGAAAATACCAAGAAACTGTGGTTGTCCCTGATAGATAGTTCTTTTTTCTTTTTCTTTTTTGTTCGGAGATGGATAGTTCTATATTGATGTCATTGTTACTAGGATTCCTCGTCTACCAACGGATGTTAGCAACATTTCTCAGGCAATAGCCTTAATCCTCACTCTAATTTAATAATATGGTTCCAGACCGGGTCAACTGATGGGCCAATTGCAAGTCTTGGGGCCAAGTTGGTTCGCATAAGAAAAAACTTCCATGAGCCTTCCCAACCAATTTAGACCAATGGGCACCGGTCCTCTTGGTCATCATGTGAATTATTTCCTTTTCTAAGCTGATTTTCCTTTTATGTATTACAACACAAAAGGCACTCGCACTTTCCTAATTATATTTACTATATCACGTAACTACATGAAAGAATTGCTTTCTCTGGCTAGAAATCTAAACATTGATAAATGTACCCAATGTTCCTAACCTTTCACAAAATGTTCAATCAAGTCCCTAAACAATTTTTTGTGTCATGGGATCCTTAAAATCTTCATTTTTTTTTTTTTGTTGAAGTTGATTTTCCTGTTAAACATGCGAATGGAATTACGAGGTGGACTGGTGGAGAGTTTATCTTTTTTGAATTTTCAATATTATTTCACTAGTACACCATCAAGTATTTTTGAATTTCCTGAACCTGTGCACAAGTGTATTCAATCAAACAAAGTAAGATAGCATCTCTTATTTCTAAAAGTAAAGCATCAAGGGAAAAACTTGATTCTCTCAAGTGCATGATAAGCAAAAGAAGTGACAGAGTTCGGTAAGTCGATAGCTATACAAGTTCAGACAAAAAAAAAAAAAAAAAAAAAAAGATGGCTAGACAAGTTCCTCGCGTAGACAAAAAGGTCAAACTGCAAGGTCATGAGTTTCTCCTAAATCTCATCTCGCAAGCAACAAAGTTAAAAGACAGATTTGCTTGGCTAATAATTCCCTAAAGAGAGGCACCGTCCAACGAGGTAGCTATCTAAAGGTTAATCAAATACGTGTGATATTACACACAAAGAAAATAACGAAGAAGATTAATCATATGGCGTTAAGAAAACAGAATCACCAACCTGGCTTCGTCACCAAGCATTCCAAGTAAACAGGGAAGGGACTGAAGTGAAAATTCTGAAACTCCATGAGCTCACGCCAGGGTGTTTCGGATGTGATTGGTAATTTTCTAAGTTAATTGTAATTTTTCCAAATCTGTTAGTAATTCCACACTAGTAACTTCCATCATTTCGTTAGTAAACAGCAAATCGTCCGGCATGAAATTGGATTCTATTATCTAACTCTTTTCATATAAAATAATTTTCCCCACAATCATGATCCTCGCCACAGCTGCCGCCACCAAAGCTACCGTAAAATCATCGCCGCCACCAGCAACCTAGCTAGGATCGCACTTCTCACAGAAACATTTTCATCAAACAAAAAAAATGAAAATCTAGGATAAAAACTCTCGAAGTACAACTAAAAGAAAAGGAAATAACTAAATTTGCCATGGAAAATGTGAGAGATAACTCACATGCCAATGACATAGACCAAAAGAGATAACTCACAGGCGACGCCTATGAGAGGCAAAAAGAAGCAAAAAAAAAAAAAAAAAATCACAATTTCAAGTTGGAGCAACGTCGGCGAGAAGAAGGGCATTCCATCGTCACTCACGGGAGTGTCAAAACTTATAATAAGAAACTTGAGAGTGAGAATTTTCTTCTTTCCCTTTTATTTTTCTTATTTTCATTATTTTATTATATGTTTATATTTCGACGCCTCAAGTATTGAAAATTATTAAAATTGACCTCGTGCATGTCGGAGCGTGTCGGGAAGAGTTGATTGCATGTTGGATTTCCCGACACTTGTTGACCGCATGTTGGAAAGTGTTGGAGCGTGTCGGACATGTGTCGGAGTGTCGGACACGACACAAAAGCTTTTGGAGAGTGTCGGTGCTTCTTAACTCTCAGTTATGATGGTAGAACTGGCCACTCAAGCCATCCGACCCATGAGCTTTCAAAGCATCCATTTGGAAACAACATACTAGACTTCTAGTGAAGTGATATCTAATGATAAGGCCTAGTTCATCTCATCAGTAACTAAAGTAGGACACTATTGAAGAATATGATCAAAATTACAAGGGCCTTGTGAGCAGTACATATTTAAAAAATAAAAATAAAAAAACTCCATTGTTATTACCTTCAGTCTTGTTGGGTCTCGGGTCCAAGTATCATCTGCAATTTTCAGCATAGAAATTCTATTTCACTGCCTTCTTTGGATGGTTATGGCATGGAAATATTTAGCGTTTTTATCACCCCACTTCAGCCACTCAATTCTTGATTTCAAGCCCCAATACATCTCTTCTCTTGTCCATAGATTCTCTGTTTGTTTTGTAAGTTCCTGCTGTTTATTTCTGTTTGCGGGTAAGTTCTGGAAATTAATTTCTCCTTGTAGCTCATCTTTCAAGCCATTAATCAGCTTTTGGTTGTTTGCAAAAGTTATCCTACTCCATTTGCCTAAAGCTGATGACACGGCTTTTAATTTCTATACTAGATCCTCACTAACCAGGCCAGGTTCATTCCAAGTGTCCTTAATGGTCCTACGGGAAAATTACCTAAAAAGTCCTAAACATATTGCTATTATTCCAATTCAGTCCTAAACTTTTTTTTTGTCCAATTAAGTCCTAAACCTTTTGTTTTTATTCCAATTCAATCCATCCGGCAAAAAATGGCCGGCCGGCGCGGACGATATTTTTTAATAATATTTTATTTTTAAAAAATTTTTAAAAATTTTTTTATCTTTTTTTTCCTTTTTTTTTCTCCCTCTCCCTCTCCCTCCTTCCTCCTCCTCTCCTCCTTCCCCAGCTCTCGCGACCGGCTAGAGGGGAGGGCTGGCCGGTCGCCGGAGTGAGGCGGCGGCGGGCGAGCCCCGCCGATCCGGCGAGGGGGCCTCGCCGTCGCCGGATCGGCCAAGCGAGCCCCGCCGGATCGGCGAGGTATCCGGCGGGGCTCGCCCGCCAGATCGGGCGACGGCGAGGCCCCCTAGCCGAGATCGGCGAGGGCTCGCTCCGCCCGGCGGCTGCGAGGCAGCCCTCGCCGGATCCGGCGGGGGCCTCGCCGTCGCCGGATCCGGCGAGGCCGCAGGGGTTGCGCGTGACGAGCGGAAGTCCGGGCGCGGGGTGGCGCAAGTTCCGGTGAAGCCGAGGTCGTCGGACACAAGCAGCAAGGGCGGAGAGCTGCAGATCGACTCGGGTCCGATTCCGGCGAGGCGGAGCAAGCGGCGGCGAGCGCCGGGTCGAGCGAGATGTCGAGCTCGGCGCAAGGGGGAAAAACAGCGTTGCGGCAAGGTCCGGGTTCTGGTTCGGGCGGCAGCCTGGATCGGTGGGTTGCGGGGAGCGTCGGCGAGCGAGATCGGTGCGGCAAAGCGAGGCGAGGCGTTGCAACGAGACGGTGGCGTCGATTAGGCTTGAAGGGGCGTCGGTCGAGGGGATCGAGGTGCTGCAGCAGGTGGTGTCGGGTCGCGGCGAGCGGCAACAGCGAGGTGACGCGGTGGTGCGGCGCGGAACAACAGGGCAACCGGAGACGGTGATCGTGCGGGGGGCTCGCCCCGCCGGCCGCCTCACTCCGGCGACCGGCCAGCCCTCCCCTCTAGCCGGTCGCCGGAGCCAAGGGAAGGAGGAGAGGGGGAGGAAGGAGGGAGAGGGAGAGGGAGAAGAAAAAAAAAAAGGAAAAAAGATAAAAAAAATTTTAAAAATTTTTTTAAAATAAAATATTATTAAAAAAATGTCACCGGCGCCGGCCGGTTGCCACGTCGCGCCGACCGGCCATTTTTTGCCGGATAGACGAACTGGAATAAAAATAAAAGGTTTAGGACTTAATTGGAAAAAAAAAAAGTTTATGACTGAATTGGAATAATAGCAATAGGTTTAGGACTTTTTAGGTAATTTTCCCATGGTCCTACTACAATCCTCGTTTTCCAACCAAAAGGCCTCAAATATGAAGGCTTTTTTCCTCTTCACAGGTTCAACTAATAGAGAGAGTAAAATTGGGCTATGATATAAGACTATTGCAGGTAAAACAAACGCTTCAGCTTTAGAGAACAACATTCTCCATTCAAAATTAGACACAGCTCTATCTAGTCTTTTTTTCAAAACTCGTCTCCTTCACAGTTATTTGCCCATGTAAATGCACATCCCTTGCTTTTCATGTCCATCAAACCGCAAGTATTCAGAAAGTCCTTGAAAGCATTCATTCTATATAGTTCGAGCCTCTCTTACCTATCTTCTCTCAATGGTATAGAGTTTCATTAAAATCCCCAATGCATAGCCAAGGTAAGTTATTCAAAGTGTTGATTGGTTGAAGCTTTTCCCATGTGTGTAGTCACTCCTGGAAAGTTGTTGGTGCATGAACAAATGTTGCCCTAAAAGATGTTCTCCGTTCTATATCCTTGTAAAGTACATCAAGGAATTCATTAGTGGTTGAATTAATAGAAATTGAGACACCATCCTTCCACAATAAGGCCAAATCCCCCACAATACCTATTGGGTTCATCACAAATCGAAATTGGAATTTTAACTATCCACGGACACATTAGATTACCAACTCTTGATTTTTGTCTCCATTAAGAATACCAAGTTGGGCTGTTCTTAACCCGCAATGGCCCTTAAAGCTTGAACCGTCAAAGTTATGCCCAACCCTTAACAGTTCAAGAAGAAGCTTCATTTGTAACCCGATGGCTTATTAGGGCCAGCCATCAAAGCCTATTTTGTTGTTTCCTCTACTGCAAGTACTGGGGTCTCCAAAAGTTGAGTTTCATCTAAATTCTACGTATCAAAAATCTGCTTACAATAGGGACTGTATCGTCTTACTTTCTTAGTTTCTCACTTTTGTCTTTTTCTTATTTTGCTGCAGAGTACTAGTGCACCGAGATGAAAGGAGCTCCAATACTAGAGAAAGGACTGAGGGTGCATTTGGATGGGCATTTAGAAAGCCCTTTCGAGCCCCAAAGCCCCTTCAGCCCAAATTCGGGTGTTTGGCAACCAATCCTCAAGGAGCTTTCAAATGAAAGTCGGCTCTTGGGAATGCCGAAGGCTTCAATTAATGAAAATATTAAGTTGTCTATTTTGCCCTCAAAAATTTCTTGAAAACCCACTTTTGCCCATTTTGAAAACAAAAAAACCCTAGCTCATCCGCACTCCTCCCTTCAGCGCTCTGACCCTTCCGTCGCTCTCTCCCAACTAGTTCTTGCTCTAGCGACAGAGAGTCCAAGGGAAAGCGGTAAGCTAGAGCGACAAAGCTTGAGTCGACACCTTGCCCACGCGCAAGCTCCACCTACGACTCCTTCCAGCTGGCACCATCGAGTTGGCCGATCCGGTAAGCCCTTCGTCCGTGCCCTATTTCTTGCCTTGTTTTGGGTACGACAACCGGAGGGTCGCGCCAACCGGCTCGCGCGAACTCGGTCCCTGTCCATTCCTCCTTTGGTTGTCGTGTGCTTCTTCTTCTGTTTGGCGAGAGTCTCGATTTGGGTTCGGTTCCTAGTTGAGCCGAAAAACCTCATGATTCGTGAGCGCCCTTCACCCATTCGACGAAATGCTTAAGTGAGATCGAGTTTTCGTCCTCCCATTTTTGGCCAAAATCAAATCGTCCGGGCACGTCGTGTTCTATCGAGTTGTTCCAGTGGTGTTGGGCGACCCTGGGCGTCGGCCATGTAGTCGTTCGCCACATTCCCATCGTCGCCATAGTTTGTTTTTTAGCTGTGGTGCAGTTCTCGGCCGGCGGTAGGGAGGTCATGAATTTTTGGAAGCCAGTCCAAAACAATAATATTGACTAATGATGTTAATGATTTATTATAAACCATCTTGTCAAATTGCCCTTCTTGGTTGGGAAACGTAGGTGGGCAAGTAAGGCTTTGAATTTTCTATGTCATGCTTTATCTTAGGTCTTGTTACAAGATGCATGCACCGTGGGGATATAAATTTTTTGTTGCATCGGCCTAATTTTGTTTAGTGTTGCCAACTTGTATGTACCTGTGAGAAAATGCTAGGTGGTGGTTGTGGTATGCGTGAATTATTATATTGCCGGGCTTTATTATCACAGAGCAAGTGAATCATAGAATATGACCATGTACTTGGACTATCTAAGTTCTCAATTGGTAGTTAGTATACGGTGCACAAAGCAAAGTCTATATTATTTCTTTATTGCAAGGTTATAGATATGGTTCTTCGATTTTCTTTCACAGCGGATCTCTACTGCACATGTTTAATAATGCTGGTGCGCATAGCTAATACATGGTTGTCATTTTTCAGGCAACTGCATACACTATATTAAGGTATAGCAAGTCTTGGTGCACCCAGCTTTTACTTCTCTTAGGAGACTTTTTCTTATGGAAAACCAATGCATGTATAATGCCAAGAAATTTTTTTCCACATTTGTGGTTTGTTTTATGGAAGATGTTATAATGCAATCTACAGGGAGTAGCAATCTAAATTCGCATTCTTTTTTAAACGAGGTGACATTTACATTTGTTGTCATTTACTATTGCCTCAGTTAATAAATGTTTGTTTATGCTTTCTCTTTCAGTCATATATAATGAAGACACTAGATTTGGTGAAAAATGTGGGAGAAGATGTGATCCGGATAATAACTAGGAAGGACACTAAAGACATGTCTACAAGACTATCATGGTGATATCTCAGACTCTCATGAAGGAGGCGCTAATGCTATAGAACAAGGAACCGATTCTGGCGATAATACTAAAGCTTGCAGTAGCAAGTCCAAGTCAGATACATATGTAGATGAAGATTCGGAAGGAAATTAGGCAGCTTTTGAAACTGAGGTGTAGGCTCTTGTTGACAAGAAGGCTTCTAGGAAGGAGAACAAAAAAGAAGGCCAAAGAGAAAAAGGGGAAGGGAGGAAAAAAAAAAAAAAAAAATCCCCAAGGCTGTGAGGAAAGAAGGGAGAAGTTGGCCAAAGCCCATAAAGACTAGGTAGTCATTTATGGCCGGGATATTAATATTCATGCTGTTCGGCATTTCTCCATAGAGAGAGTGAGTCACTTTTCAGCAGTAGCCCAGATTTAGCTTATTAGAGTAACATGAGATATAAGAAAAGTTTATGTTGATCTTGTATTGTGTCAGGTATCGTTATTAGATGGTGTTGGTACATTGTTCCTGGCTAAATTGTATAGCAGCTTCTTTTTTCTTGTTTTTACCCCCTTGTTTTTGCTAGTTATTTTAGAGAAGGAGGCCTTGATAGGAGTTGGCTATGACCTAATCAAATCCCGGTTCCAATCTGCTATGGATAGTCAAATACCTTCTGTGATTTTGAGTTTAATTTTTTATTTGTTGCATTGAGATTTCTTGGCTGGCTTGGTTTGGAATTGCTATCATGAGATTTAAGGCCTATTTGCTTTACTGAGGTGAGGGTCAAAGGCTGGCTATGCAATCACTTGGCAGTTTGTGAAATTTGCCAAACCACGAGTTGATGATGCATTTTCGGGTATTCGATATCGATCCCATTTATTTGTTTCGGTGTTACCTAACCCCGACGACCGTGTAGGCGGGGTCATTAGCTTTGAGTTTTGATAACAACCTTTTAACAGTTGGAGCCTTCAAGGGATTGGAGTGACTTTTTGACTAAAAAATAATCATGGATCTACAAAGATAGAATATGAAAATCACAAAGATTTATAACAAACAAAACAACTTGGTATCCAAATATGGAATATTGCCAAAATTTCGAATATCAATGGATACATCATTTACCAGTTGATCAATCTCTTGAAAACGAATAGGATCTCCGATGAGTAGACATGCCACAACAAGCATAAGTTGACGACTAGTCACATGGCCAGAGATAGGTTCATCCATAGAAGCAACTCAAAAGCGAGAGTCCAAAATATGATGTACAAGTATTAAAATTCTAGGTTCGAGCTTGAGGATTATCTAATTCAGTGTTAGCCATTTCTTATCTTTTGCAGATTATCTAATTCAGAATTTCCGTAGATTAACGAATTCCTCAACCACTCCAAATCAACGGTTGAGAGGACATGATTGGTTACAGAAACCGAATGCAACCAAATCTCAACCGTACATTGAGCGTTGTATTTGTGCATCCTTCAGCTGGAGAATGCAACTAATCAATTATATTTTAAAAGATAATGCGCTTCTTTCCTCAAAGCATATGTTATCATGTTTTTATTATAATGAAGGTATTCTTCATGAAATTGAGAAAGAGAGCACGTAAATTTTTTCCATTTGATTTTTTTGGCCAAAAAAAGAAATTTTAATTTTAGTAAAATTATTTACACAACAACTTTAACATTGTTGTCAAATATAAATTAAAAAAGTCACAAACATTATTTTTTTAATTTTAAACAAATTAAAATTAAAATATTTAGATTAATCATCAAAGGAGCTTTGCAAATGTGTTTTCTACCAAACAGCATTTCTCTTAAAGTTGCTTTTCAAAGCAAAATTTACCAAACAGTCTTTACATTTCCTCCAAGTAACTTTGGGCTTTCGACATTTACATTAGACTCAAAGCCCCTTACAAATGCTAAACCAAATGTAGCCTGATTCCATGATTTCACCATCCTCAAATGCTGTGGTTTTTTTGAAAGGTAAAGCTCTCGCTAGCTGCAATTTTCCTTTTTCCCTTGTCTTCCTCAGACCTTCTTTCCGGCATTTGTGGACTGCTAAAGCCCTGTTGGAACACAGTAATTTGTCCCAAATTGTTTGGAGTTTCTGGAACACTCTCCTCTTCCATGTATTCCTCAGAAAATGCTCCACAAAAAAGCCATCCAAAAAGCGGCTATTGGTATTGATCTCAACTTTTAGCCATGAACCATAAAGCACGTTATCATTTGTGGAAAAGAAATCTTCATCATATGATATTTCCTCACAGTTTTTGGCATAATGTCCTATCCTAACACACCAGTAACAAAAGTGAGGAAGTCAAAAGTGAGGAAGTCTTTCATAGCAAAAAACTAACCAGTGTTCGCTGCCTTTGAAGCTTGAAATCATGCCTGACAAGAGTGGGGAACTGAGCTTTAACATAACTCTTGCTTTTCTCATATTTAATGATGAGTAGCCCTTTGATTCAATTTTCATTGATAAAACTATGCCAATGTCCTAAGCTATGCTTTTAATTACTTCTTCTGTTCTACCCTCAATAGGCAGCCCTTGAATATGCATCTAGAAGGCACAGGATTTGAGGATCAATAGGTGACTGGAGAAAGACCAAGGCCCAGAATTTAACACCCTGTTTTTTTACTCCACTGTTGGGAATGCAAAGGTGAAGAGCCCCGGTTCAAGATGCTTTCAAAAGATATTTTCAGATTTCCAAGCTTTTCTTCATGCTTTCAAATGTGAAATACTTGAAAGTTCACTGCTGGGCAACAATGCAGTCGGCCGAGTAAGGTACGTTCGCAGTCCTTCAATTTCTCTTCAGTCACCACATTGTCTAATACTGCAATTTTTCTATCAGACTAAAGGTGCCCTACTCGTTCACCAAGAGCAGTTATTCTCCTGTTCTGTTCCATTTCATTCTCCATTGCGTTAATCAAAGCCAAAGATTCAGAAAACTCACATGTTTCTTCAGGAATCTCAGACCCAGATGAAGCAGAGATGAGACCTACCTTGGATCGGGAATTGCTGCCCTTCCAAAGTCGCCATCATCAGCACAGAAAGGTTGCTCAAAAATCGCCCACACACGATCAAGAGGGAAAAAGCTCGAAGACTATTATCTAGGGGGGATTTAGAAGTGGAGATGCAGATTTCAATCAGCCACGTCAGGCCCAGGAATATCACGGCAAGGATTGGGAAAAAGGAGGCTAGCTTCCATGGTGGGGAGCTGGGGTTTAAGATAGGGTTTAGGAAAGGACATATTGTAATCTCAATTCATCCAAAGATGATACCTTGCCAATTGGCTTTCTCTATCATGCAATACAAGAATCTAAATGGGTCACCACTTCCGGATACCATTGGCAACAAGGCCAATCGTTTCACTTGCCCCAAGTTTCCAAAAGCTGCTTGGACCAATGAAATTGGGTTTTCATTATCCAACAGTAATCGTGATGGAGAAGAGTCGAAATTATGAATCAGAACAAACTGGCTTGCTTCCCATGACTTGATAGTGATATTTCTCTTTTGTCTTGGCACACCTTAGTCAATAACTATTCAGGAATTTCTGCACTGATTCATGCTAATTTGGGCAAATCATAGACTAACCAGAGCATGTTCCTTTCAAAATTAGTATAATAAACATTGTGCAGGTATAATTATTATTAGTTGTTAATGTTAATTGAAAGAATGTCAAAGGCTCTGGTTGAGGTCAGCGTGGTCATATATTCCCTTGTTTTATGGGTTATGGAATAGGTTTTTTTTTTTTTTTTTTTTAATAACTATTTATGTAAAGTATAACGGATGCAATCTCATGTACATTCACAAAAATCTCACAAAAAATATAGCAATTGCTTGACAACACGGTGATTTTCTATCCTATACATTGATGGGGCAAAATTCATGCAACCTTATGTGCACACTATAAATTCATTTTCCCACATTACCAATTACAAATAATTTCAATTTGGATCAAACTACTCCGAATTTGACTTGTGTCTAATCTGATCCACGAATAGCTGATCGTGGAAAAACCAAGTCAAATATCATATCGACTTTCTCTCACCTTACTTTTGAAGATAAATGGAAAGGGATTTGAGAGACTTAAAATTCTCTCATTTCTAAAGTTGCGCAAGTAAATCAAACAAACTAAAGAAATTAGTCATGGCATAATGAAGCTCCTGCTAACACCTAGGTCCACTCAAACTTTTCTATCCTTATTGTCATAATTCAATTCAATCAGAAAACGAACTCCTAATACTCCTTCTAGATCCTCCTTCAATTCTTTATTACATAATATTATCAGCCACTTCTCATTGTAAAAAATGAGAAATGCAAAAACGGTTCTGGATCATTACCCTAGTTGCATTAAAAATGTTCACCCTCTTGCAAATTTTATAATGTAATAACAATCCAATCACATGATCCTTGCAATGTCAAATTGCATGGACCCTCCTATCTCTACGGATAAATACTCCATGTTCATGTTTATCCTCCATGCCAAAAGCTATTCCTATCAGCCAAAGGAGAGCAATAAAGTACAATGATTTTCATAACAAGATACTCCATGGCACGTGACCACACGAGCCATGCAGTTATGCTTTATGCAATTAGCCCCTAATTTACTCAAACCAAAATTGGATTTGGAGACTTCATCTCAAGGCCCCAACTTGTCAACACTTTGAAAACCCTGTGGCTATTAGAGACGACACAAGTTGAGCACGAGAGCGTATTTCGCGGTCCGAGGAGATTTGCTAGTTCAAAAACTCCATCAAATGTAAAGTTGATAAAACCCTTAACATAAACAAATAATCATAAGCCCTTTTTCTCTCCCCCAATAGCTGTTTAGCGACAAGGACAACCTAACCCACAAGCTTTAGGTAATACCATGATCGTCCACTTGGATTACTTGTATAAAGACGTGCAAGACGATTTGAGAGAAAGGTCATCTCGCGAGGGACAAAGGCCACGTCCAACTTGCGCTTAAGTAAGATGAGATTTCATTCTTTTTTTTTTTTTTTTTTTTTACCGGATATCTTTGTGAAATTTCGTGGGACCAGCCTCCAATGTCCTAAAAAATTAAATATTTACATAAATAAATTATAGTTACGATATCTCTCACACTTAGATTGCATTTTGACCCGGTATTTACCGTGAAAATATATGATAAAAAGGCAAATAAATGGTTGGAAAGATTTGGACTTGGACCTCCTCTTTTGATACTATATAAAATTTTGTGGAACCACCGCCAATTATTCTACAAACTCAAACCATTAATAAAAACATGATTGATTAGTTAAATATTGGATCACTTCTCTTCACGTGTAGATAGGATTTTGACTGTATTAAGGGCAAAAATATATAATAAGGAAGGTAAATAAGGGGTTTTGAAAGATTTGGACTCGGATCTCCTACTCTAATATTATGTAAGATTTCGTAAGATCACCGGCTTTTTCGAAAACTTGAACTTTTAGATGAAAGCTTATTATAATATTTAAACATTGTAATATTGTTCAAGGTATAAATTGGGTTCTAAAAAAGTTTGATAAATAGTCCAAATCAAATATGATTATCTAGAGATTAACTTTGTCCCTTTAGAGAGAGTCCAACATAATAATTTAAAAAAAAAAAGAAAAAAAATAAGAGAGGAAAGTTACTATATCTCTCATAATTGAAAGCAAAAACCAATTTGGAGGCTCGATTATTAACAACATTAAACCACTAATGGAATGCCCAACTTGCACTTCTATTAAGGTGAAATTCCGTTCTTTGTTGACAAAATACTTCATGAAATTTTGTGGGATCACCATCAATCATTTAAAAACTTGAATTATTAGATAAAAATATGATTAAATATTTAAATGTTATAATGTTCCCCCTCACATGTAGGCCAGATTTGGCCAAGTATCAAATGCAAAGGTATATAGCAAGGGAGGCGAATAAGGAGTTTGGAAAAATTTGGACTTGGAGCTCCGATTATAATATTAGTGGTGCATTTGGTTCAGCATTTTGAAAACCCATTAGAGATATACAAAGCAATTTAGCCTAAAGGGTTTTGGGTAAATGCAAATGTCATTTGATAAACTACGTTTGAAAAGCAATTTTGAGAGAAATGTAATTTAGTAGAGAACACATTTAAAAAGCCAATTTGGTGATTGATGTTAGTTTATTTTATTTTATTTTATTTTTTTGGTAAGGTAAGTATGTATTAGCTTTAACTAAACTATACAAAAAGAGGTCTTGGCACCAAGGAAGCACGGACACGTTCAAAGGGCCTCTGTGTCGTGTCGGACACCCTGACACGTGTTGGACATATTCGGACACGCGGTCAACATGTGTTGGAGTTTCCGACACGTGGTCAACTCTTTCCAACACGCTCCGACGCATGTGTCCAGAGGTTTGTGGGCAAGTCTGCAGGTGCAAAAGGAAGAAGGTGATGGAGGGTGGAGGCAAAGGTGAGGGAGCCGAGGCGACGTCGTGAGCGACGGCGAGGGAGAGCTGCGATCGTTGACTACAACGCCAAGAAGCCTTCTCGATCGTCTTGGTTGACTGTGACTACTGACTGCAACGTCGAGATGGAGAACCGCAATGCCACGATGAAGGGCTGGATGCGAGGCTACAACTGCAAAGGGGGCAACGAAGGCAGTGGCGAGAGAGGTAGAAACCGAGCAAGGGAGAGGAGAAGGCGATTGCTAGGGTTTTTGCCCTTTGGGCTGTTATTATTCTAATTGCTTTTTCAATTTTAAGAAGGAGAGCAAGGAGAGAGACGATAGCTTCTAGGAAAGAAATGAAAGCCTCGTGCAGCGTGACTTCAATCTTGGGAAGTGACAGGGTGGTGGGTGGGGTGGGGGAAGAAACCATAGGGTAAGAGAAATGGGTGGGACCCATTTAGTCCCAAAAAAAAATATTGAATGTTAAATAACTTTATTAATACACGGCAAGGCTAAAAAATAAATAAATGGGCAGGTTAAAAAGTTACTTCAAAAAATAAAAGCACTAGATGTTAAATAATGATAAATTTTGATCCTCGTAGAAAAATATAAATTTATTTTGACTCTAATCTCTCGTTAGTTATTTATTTCATCGATAACTTTTGTTAAAGTCAAAAAATGTCTTTCCAATTTTTTATGAATAAATTTATTAATGTTATTAGTACAGATTTATTATAGGCTCTTTTTTATTATTTATTTATTTATTTGATTAAATTAATTTAAATATAATAATTAATCATGTATATATAAAAATATTCATTTAATATACAACGTTTCTCAACGTATCAGAATTCTCTTTTTTCGATAAATGACGCGGTGCATGTCGTGTTGTGTCGCATGTCGCGTGTCCGTGTCAATGCTACGTAGCCCGGCAGCAAAACTTACACTCAAAAGACAAACTAGTTTTTTTTTAATTTTTATTTATTTAAAATTGAAAAAATATATATAATTTTAAAAGAAGAAGAAGAGGAAGAAGAAGAAGAAGATCAAACTCTCTCGTCGGTCCGCCGGCGCCGACAACTCTCGATCGAGGTTACCCATGGTCGAGGCAATGTCGACAAGGGTCACGTGACCTTGGCGACGGCCACTAAAGGTTGCCCGAGGTTAGGCGACCCTCGCGAGACCTAGGCGAGGGCCACCTGAGGTTGCGAGACCCAAGCAATAGTCGCCTGGGTTACACGCTACCTGGGTCTGATGGCTCTCGCCAGAATCACGCAACCTTGATTGATGACCATCGGCATCAAATCTAGCTTGCCAATAACCATAACCCTTCACCAAACCAACAACGGGTTTGGTCCCTTTTTAATAAAAAAATTAATGAGGGACAAAATCAGAAATTTGAAGAATTGGTGAGGATAGTTTTAGAAAAAAGAATGGATTCAGGCATTTGGTCAAATGATGAAAACCTAATGCTAATCCCTACTAACGTTAGATTTTCAACCTTACCAATGCTGGCTTTGATTTGAAAGCTCCTTCAAAATGGTTGCCAAACGGTCCAAAACTTCCCCAAGGGATTTTGGAAGCCGAAAACCCATTAGAAATGCCGAATCAAATGCACCCTATGTAAGATATCATAAATCACTACCTAAGTTTTTAGATGAATGCGTGATTTTATGTTTAAGCATTGTAACAATCTTAGGAGAGAGATAGTCCAAAATAAAAATTAAAAAGGAAAGTTACTCTATCTCTCAAAATTGAAAGCAAAAACCAATTATGGGTGCTCAATTATTAACAACATTAAACCACAAATGTAATGCCCAACTTGCACAAGGTAAAATTTTGTTCTTTTTTGACCGGATACTTTGTAAAATTTTATGAGACTGCCATCGACTGCTTAAAAAATTCAAACTATTATAAGAGGGGTTAAACATTTAAATATGATAATGTTCCCTCGCCCACGTAGGGCAGATTTTAGTCTAATATTGATCACGAAGATATATAGTAAGCAGGGCACATAAGAAGCCTAAAAGTATTTGGACTTGGACCTACTACTTTAATATTATATAAGATCTTGTAAGATCACTACCAACTTGAGCCTTTAGACAAAAATGTGGTTTGATATTAAGCATTGTAATAATCCAGAGAGAGAGAGAGGGAGAGAGAGTCCACGATAAATAAAAATTAAAGAAAGCAAAGTTACCATATCTCATAATTGAAAGCAAAAGCCAATTCCGGGGCTCAATTATTAACAACGTGAAACCACAAATGGAATGCCCAACTTGCACTTTATTAAGGTGAAATTTTTATTCTTTTTTGTCCAAAAACTTTGTGAAATTTTGTAGGACTGCCACCGACTATTCTTAAAACATTTAAATAATATAACGTTACCTTACACGCGTAGGCCGGATTTTAGCCTAGTATTGAGTGCGGATATATAGTATGGGAGGCAAATAGCCTGGAAATATTTGGACTCGAACTCACTACTTTAATATTATGTAAGATTTTGTGGTACCAAAGTCAATTATTCTAAAATTCCAAACTATTAGATAGAGGCACACTTAAAACAATTAAATATTGAAATGCTCCCTCGTGTCCCTAGGTCGGATTTTGGCCTAAGCACGAGAATATATAATAAGGGAGGCAAATACAAGGGCTAAAAAATTTGGACCTGGACCTCATACTTTGATATATATAAGAATTCATTAAACCGCTGCCAACTTAAGCCTTTAAATGAAAGCATGGTTTGTATTTTAGTATTGTAACACTTTTGAGAGTTATATCGACTCTAAATAAAATATGATTAACTAGAGATTAACTTTGCCCCTTTCTTACCCTCCGCCCGGGGGGGGGGGGGAGAGAAATTTTTAGGGGTTGTTTTTGGCATGATGGGAAGTAGGTTCCTATGATGCAAGTCCAAAAATTAAAAATTAAAAATTAAAATAGCAGTAAACCAAAAATGGTTTAGTTGATTTGCCTTCATCTCTCCATCAATCACATTAACTTTACAACTTGCGATTTAACTATCAATTTGTTTTTCCTTGCATACACGCCATATATTAGTGACAAAATAGATATGAATTTTTCAACCAATTAATGTGGGCTAGAACGTGGATTTGGAGTCCTTTCGAGTGACGGGACCGAAAGATGGCCGGCTGAGAAAATGGATTTGCATGCATGTTTTTCTTTGGAGAATGTCTCCGGTGCTAGTAGGCCAACTTGTTAGCATTCTAATCAAATAAAAGGGGGTAAACATTATAAATGTAAATTAATTCGAGAGGAAGACCCCCTTTCTATAAAACTGAGAAATAAATGCTGACAATTTAAGTAAAAAAATTTTCATGGTAAGTTTGTAAAAAGTTTTCTGACTATGATTGAAATTGTCGATTAATATTATTAATTCCTCACTAAACATGGAATTGTGATCATTATTTGTGAGTTTTAGTAGGTAGAGTTGGTAAAATAATACTTGGCTCCCCCTTTTCTGATGATGGCCAAGTTATCAGGTCGGTGCTAGAGCCGTGGGAGTTCCCCCTCCCCTCCTTGTCCCGGAACTAGGATTGTTTTTGTTAGAAAGAGAACTCGTCACGCCTTTCCATGGTTGCGACGGCTTGGGAGGCCATTAGGTGGAAGATCTTTTGGCACCCTTTCATTTGGAACTGTTGTTTATGGCTCGAGTTTTCGCTGCTGCAAAAGAGGAAATTATATTAAGAATTAAAAGGAAGTGGGCCCAAGGTGGGCACACACGTATAAAGGAAACAGAATTTCTTCTTTTGCAGGTGGTCTTCTTTCGTCCGTGAGAAGCGGCCGAATTCTCTACCACGTGAATTCAAAATAGGAAAGAAGGTGGGCCCCCCACAGGTCAAAGTTTTGACCCCATGTAGACACACACACACGTATAAAAGGAACTTTTATACGGCTTCACCCTTTTGTCCGAAATAAGAAGCCGCCGAAGCCTTGCCGAAAGAAAAACCTACGTAGCCGCGATCCAGGAGACGCGCGAAGCAGTAAGAAGCCGCACGTCCGCCGAAGAGAAGTTGGAGATTTCTTTTTTTTGGTGTGCGACTTGAGCGCGCGGTAATTTTGCGCCGTGAGTTTATATCTCAAGTGAGTTATTTATTTATAAACACTTTGGGTTTGGGGTTAAATCAGGTGTGGGAAACACTTGAGTGATTGAGCGATTGTAAACTCGATACTCCGATTATAGTGGATTATTTCTTTTTGGCTCTCCCCGTGGACGTAGGTACCGATACTCGGACCGAACCACGTAAATTCCTGGTGTCCTTATTTTTCTCGTTTATTTTTCTCGGCGATTTTCGTTGACATAAATTGCAAGATCCTGTCGTTTCCACGTATTATATCCCAACAATTGGTATCAGAGCTTGGGGTTGGATTTCTTGATTGATTTTAGAGCTTTTGCTTGTCTGATTATATCTAGAAATTCTATTATTGCAATTATGTCTGAGAGGAAATTTGAGATTGAGAAATTCAACGGGAACAACAACTTTGTGTTATGGAGCATCAAGATGCGAGCTTTGTTGACAACACAAGGTTTGGCCAAGGCACTGGATGGTGAGGATGAGATGCCTATTATCATGAAAGCCTCTGAGAGGGCAGAGCTAATGGAAAAAGCAAAGAGTATGATCCTGTTGAATTTGTCGGATGAGGTCTTAATAGAGGTTCTTTGAGGAGCAGGATGCCGCAGCATTATGGGCAAAACTCCATGCACTCTATGTGAAGAAAGGTTTGAACAATCGCTTGTATATGCTGAAAAAGATGTTTCAATTTAGATATGCGAAGGTACGTCTATCGAACCCACCTAGATGAATTTAATAAACTCATGATGGATCGAAGAACGTCGGTAAGATTCTTGATGATGAAGAACGGGGCATGATGTTGTTAGCCTCTTTACCGAGTCATGGGAGCACTTTGCGATTCAGCATTGCGGGCGTACTACGATTACCTTAGAGGAGGTAAAGTCCGCCTTATTCTCTAAGGAGTGGCGAGAGAAAGTTGCGAGATGTGAGTGCAGGCGCAAGGAGCAGCGCAAGCACTGACGATTCGAGGTAGAGAACAACATCGAGAGCCTAGTAGCAGCAGAGGTAAAAGCAGATCAAAATCACGCCATAGAAAGTCCAAGAGACGCGTGAAGTGCTTTGAGTGTCACGAGGAGAGGCACATCAAGAGAGATTGTCCAAAGCGGAGGAATAAAGTTGATAGGCAGAATGCCACGAGCAGTGTGGCAAACGTTGCTGAAGGGAGCAATAGGGATGCAGAAGCTATCTTATGTGCGACTGCTACTTCGTCAGGAGACGAATGGGTGCTAGATTCGGGGTGTTCTTATCACATGACGCCTCATAAGAACTAGTTTACTACTTACCAAGCTGCAGATGGTGGTAGAGTTCTTTTGGGGAATAATGCGTCTGCAGTAAGGCTGTGGGGATAGGGACAATTCGGATCCGGATGCACAATGGGGTGGTGCGCACATTGACAGATGTGAGGCATGTACCAGAGCTCAAGAAGAACCTTATTTCTCTGGGGACACTCGATGATATCGGGTGTAGGTACATCGCTGAAAGTGGAGTACTGAAGATCTCTCGAGGTGCTATGACAGTGATGAAAGGGAAGAAAGTGAATACTCTCTATCATCTACTGGGAGAGATCGTGACCGGAACCGCTGCAGTTTCATCAGGTGAGTCAGACTCTAACTTGACTCAGTTATGGCATATGCGTTTGGGGCACATGAGTGAGGCAGGTATGACGATGCTTAGTGAAAATGGGTTGTTCAATGGTCAGAAGACAGGGAAGCTGGACTTATGTGAGCACTGCATCTATGGGAAGCAGCACCGAGTTAAGTTTACAACAGCTATCCATTCGACCAAACGACCGGTTGAATATATTCATTCAGACGTCTGGGGCCCGTCTTCGGTTCCTTCGAAAGGAGGTGCCCGATATATGCTGACTTTTATCGACGATTATTCGAGGAAGGTATGGGTTTACTTTCGAAGCACAAATATGAAGTGTTTGATCGGTTCAAGAAATTTAAGGCATTGATTGAGAAGCAGTCAGATAAACAGATCAAGTGCCTGAGAACCGATAATGGCATGGAATTCCGTGGTAAAGATTTTACCGAGTTCTGCGAGAAAGAAGGTATTGTAAGACACCGCATAGTACCTGGGACACCATAGTAGAATGGCGTGGCAGAACGGAAGAACAGAATTTTGCTTGAGCGAGCTCAATGCATGCTTTCGCATGCAGGACTTGGGAAGGAATTTTGGGCCGAAGCAGTTAACATGTCGTGTTACCTGGTTAATAGATCTCCATCGTCACGCTATCGAGTGGAAGACTCCCGAGGAAGTATGGTCGGGAAAACCGTTGATTACTCCGGATTACGTATATTCGGATGTCCTGCGTATGCTCATGCGAGTGATGGTAAGCTTGAGCCGAGGGCGAAGAAGTGCATATTTCGGGTTATGCACAAGGGGTGAAAGGCTACCAGTTGTGGTGCACCGATCCCGAGATCACCCGGTTTTCTAATCGCAGAGATGTGATCTTTGACGAGAGGCGCAATGCTTCAACGGAGGAGTTCGAGACACAACCCAGAGAAGACGGATCGGGTGTCACAAGTGAGGTGGAGCTTGGTGGAGACTCCGAAACCTCGAAGGTAACAGAAGTTGAGGCTGCGAGATGAAGCCGCAGTTCGAAGTCGGTGATAGTGAACAACCAGCAAAGCCGCAACAAACTATAGCCGCGATAGATAGACGAGAAGGCAAACTAAACCACCGGTACGTTATGGTTATACAGATATTGCTTATGCATTGACTGTAGGTGATGAGGTGGAGATAGATGAGCCTTCGTCTTACTCTGAGGCGATGGCTAATTCGAAGTCGTCGCAGTGGCTAGGGGCTATGAGTGAAGAGATGGAATCACTCCATCGAAATCAGACATGGGAGCTAGTCAAAGTACCTAAGAGCCAAAAGATTGTCGGAAGTAAATGGGTCTTCAAACGGAAAGAGGGCATTCCCGATGTCGAGACAGCGAAGTATAAGGCGAGACTTGTGGCGAAGGGATATACACAGCGTGAGGGCATTGACTACAACAAGGTGTTCTCTCCTGTGGTAAGACATACTTCTATTCGTGTTTTACTTGCCTTAGTTGCTTCGCGGGATCTCGAGTTAGAGCAATTAGATGTGAAAAGCTGCGTTTCTTCACGGTGAGTTGGAGGAGCAGATTTACATGAGGCAACCGAGAGGGATTTGCTATTCCGGGTAAGGAAGATCATGTTTGCTTGTTAAAGAAATCTTTGTATGGGCTGAAACAATCTCCTAGGCAGTGGTATAAACGTTTTGATGCATTCATGGCTAGTCAAGACTATACAAAAAGTAAGATGGATAGCTGTGTTTACTATAGAAGATTGGAGGATGGTTCTTTGATTTATCTACTCTTATATGTTGATGATATGTTGATAGCAGCTAAGAATATGTCTGATATTGATGTGCTGAAGAGGCGATTAAATGCTGAATTTGAGATGAAAGATTTAGGTGCTGCAAAAAAAATTTTGGGTATGGAGATTTTGCGTGACAGGGCTGCAGGAGTTTTACGTCTATCTCAAAAGAAATATATTGAGAAGATCGTAGCACGTTTTAATATGTAGTCGGCAAAATCTGTAAGTACACCTTTAGCAAAGCACTTTCAACTTTCAGAAAAATTATCACCGCAGACTGAGGAGGAGGAGGAGCATATGTCCCATGTTCCTTATTCTAGTGCCGTAGGTAGTATTATGTATGCTATGGTGTGCACTAGGCCCGATATTTCACAAGCTGTGAGCGTGGTTAGTCGCTATATGAAGCATCCAGGTAAAGCTCATTGGGAAGTGTGAAGTGGATCCTCGATATTTGAAGGGGACAACAGACGTGGGTATAGTATACCGGAGGAACAACAATGGCAGTGAGACCACTGGTTTTGTGGATTCGGATCACGCCGGTGACTTGGATGATCGCAGATCTTTAGCAGGGTACGTGTTTATGCTAGCAGGTGGTGCAGTTAGTTGGAAAGCATCCTTATAGGATCACATTGCCTTGTCTTCGGCGAGGCGAGTACATGGCACTAACCTTTGTAGCGAAGGAGGCGATATGGCTAAAAGGTTTGCTCTTGGACTTTGGGTTAGAACAGAAAAGTGTGGATATACACCTTTGTGATAACCAAGGTGCGATATATTTGGCATATAATCCAGGTTTATCACGAGCGAACGAAGCATATCAACATCGGTACCACTTCATCCGAGATGTCTTAGCTAAGGGTATTGTTACTATTAAAAAGATTGCTACTGAGAGATAACCCGCGGAGACATGATAACTAAGTCATTCCTTTGGCGAAGCTCAAGCTCGCTTGAGCTCTATTGGCGTCTGTGGAGAGTGAGCGTCCGTCGGGGCGTTGGGAGAGCAGCATGGATGATGAGCACTATAACTTGGCTTCAAACATCGAGCCAAGGTGGAGAATTGTTGTTTATGGCTCGAGTTTTCGCTGCTGCAAAAGAGGAAATTATATTAAGAATTAAAAGGAAGTGGGCCCAAGGTGGGCACACACATATAAAGGAAACAGAATTTCTTCTTTTGCAGGTGGTCTTCTTTCGTCCGTGAGAAGCGGCCGAATTCTCTACCACGTGAATTCAAAATAGGAAAGAAGGTGGGCCCCCCACAGGTCAAAGTTTTGACCCCATGTAGACACACACACGTATAAAAGGAACTTTTTTACGGCTTCACCCTTTTGTCCTAAATAAGAAGCCGCCGAAGCCTTGCCGAAAGAAAAACCTACGTAGCCGCGATCCAGGAGCCATGCGAAGCAGTAAGAAGCCGCACGTCCGCCAAAGAGAAGTTGGAGATTTCTTTTTTTTGGTGTGCGACTTGAGCGCGCGGTAATTTTGCGCCGTGAGTTTATATCTCAAGTGAGTTGTTTATTTATAGACACTTTGGGTTTGGGGTTAAATCTAGGTGTGGGAAACACTTGAGTGATTGAGCGATTGTAAACTCTGACATTCCGATTATAGTGGATTATTTGCTGCTGGCTCTCCCCGTGAACGTAGGTACCGATACTCGGACCGAACCACGTAAATTCCTGGTGTCCTTATTTTTCTCGTTTATTTTCTCTGGCGATTTCTCGTTGACATAAATTGCAAGATCCTGTCGTTTCCGCGTATTATATCCCAACAGGAACAATGCCATCTTGCCTCGATTCCAATTTAACCTTTGGCTAATCAGCAAGCACCGGCTTTCTACCCAAGCTCTTCTTTCTGTCTTATGGTAGGATTGATTCTGCCTCTTGCCCTTTTTGCAATGATGTGCATGACTCTATTAATCATCTGTTTTTTAGGTGTCACATTACGGGTAGTATTGCTTTCTTTTGGGCAGCCAGATGCAATCTTCCATGGCGTAACAGGTCTTGGGGTGAGAATCTCCGTTGGCCATAACCTTGCTTTTAGGCAAGGATTTTTATAAATGCATTGCCTGCTTTTTTTTTTTTTTTGTGCGCTTTGCCATATCAATTGGAAGAGTAGGAACAATATACTCTTTAAAGGGGAGCTGCTTTCCGTGCCGGCCATGAAGAAGCATCTTGTCAAAGTCGTCAAAGACAAGGTTGTCACCTTCAGAAATGTGGATGACTCTACTAGGAATAAGAGATTGCAGCGTAGTTGGGACATTGACCCGATCATTTTCTCTTCTAGAGATCTTCAGCTGTCCATCGAAGATGTCTGAAGGCCGTTGGTTATTGATGGTCAACCTCCGTGTGAGCCTGCTACTTGGTGGGTGGTGGTTGGATTTCACCTCCCTTGCCCTGGGTGTTGTCGTCATTTGTTTTTGGTTGACGATTGTTTTCGCTGTTCTTGTGCTTCCTTGCTTCTAGTTTCTTGTTTTGCCACTTGGCTTTTTCCTCCCGGCTTCCTTCCACTCATGATGATTCTTATCATCTTGAGTGCAAGTTTTGAAGCCGTGTTCGTTTGTACAGTTTGGCCTTTCCCCAATATATTGCTTACTTCTACTGAAAAAAATAATAATAACCTAAAAAAAACTAATTAATCAAAAGCACAAATGGAATGGTGAATGCTGCTATCCACTAAAAAAGCAAAAGCCGCACATGAAAATACAAGACTGTTCGTATTAATTGGAATAATATTTTTTATTCTAATCCGTTATGTTTTTTATTTTTTTGTATATATAAGAATTTTATTTCCTCTTTTCTAACCACTGCTGAGCTCAAAGCTAGAGAATTGTATATCACTAGAAGTTATTAGAGATTGAATTTTAGAGAGACATTGTAAAATAAGGCACTTTATCAATTTTTTGAAAAAAAACAGAATCCTAATCATTTAATTTATTAAAATACTTGAATCTTAAATGACTATTGTAAAAAAGCAGCTTCTTCGATTTGAACACAAAAGAAGAATAAGAAGGGTTTACGAAAAGTTGATATAAATCAATTGATTGATTGATCTACATTACAGGCACATTTTTTTCTCTTTGATCATTTAAACTTTAGTGCACGTGGAGCTATTTGAGGGGTAGAAATATCGCAAGCCTAATAATTACGGTTCACTAGTATTTCTACTGAAAGAATTAAGTAGCTTCTTTTTCAGTTAATGCATGAGGTGAACTTTTTACTCAATTGACTCTTTTGAGCCAATGCTAAATAGGATTACGAGACGGGCTCGATCCCATTATATGTTCAATTCTTAATGTTTTACTGCTTAACTGTGGCCCCGGGCTCATACGCCCCCTTTTCTTTGGAAAACGAGTATCTCTATCATTTAATTAAAAAGTGTTAGCAGGAATGCAGGGATAGATCAAACATCTTTCTTTAAAAAAAGGGGGGAAAGAAAAGGGACTCCGCAAATGTCATATAAAATGGGCCATGGCATCCATGGTTAATGTAAAACCC
Source organism: Eucalyptus erythrocorys (assembly GCA_014182555.1). Classification (NCBI taxonomy): domain Eukaryota; kingdom Viridiplantae; phylum Streptophyta; class Magnoliopsida; order Myrtales; family Myrtaceae; genus Eucalyptus; species Eucalyptus erythrocorys. The sequence goes on along the minus strand of CM024599.1, from coordinate 41,246,968 downwards.
AAGAAAAATAATTGAGCAACTGCTCAACTATCTCCATTCTATTAATCGTTCAATTTTAATTATTACTCTCTCTCTCCACTAAGTATTTCACAATGAAGTGGCCCCCACCAAATAGGCAGGAGAAGCGAGATGAGAGTGAGAGGACGACTCGAAAGATACGATCGAGGATCACAACAGACGACACCGGCAACGATGTGGATAATCATATACCTTTTTCTTTAAAAGAAAAAAATTAATGGTGAGCGCTGGAGCCAGACCAAATCCAGAACTGAATCGAATCAAGGCGGCTCCCAGTTCGTAAAATTTGGAATTGGTAATTATCGATCTGGTTTTTGCCAAGTGTGCCACCCGAACTGATTTGTTTTTTTCTTTATTTGCGATACTTGATCATATTTTATCAGGCATTTATCATTTTTTCATGGGTATTTTTAAAGATCAAGAGTTTAAACTATACAACAACACTCGGACCAAAAAAAAAACACTATACAACAACACTAGCGGTTTTGTGGGAAATAGGAAAAAGATAAGAAAGATATCATTGTCAGTCCCAAGACTTATCCGAGAATTAAACCAGATCGATTTTAAGATCAAGTGGGGCCGATTCCCGTTTACACAAATGGGGAAGGGACCCATTACGATCCGATCCCTAACTCGAAGGCGAGAATCAACCCACCCAAAAATGAACTGTCCCTAGAAAACATTTGCCTTTTTAGCAAATAATAAATTATTTAATATTTTTATATAAATAAGCGATACGCAAATAACTGTTCATATCGCTTGAAATAATTTTTTAATGAAAAATTTTATATCAATGATAATAATTTATATCTAAATATTTTTCTAAAGGAAGGAAATATTATTTGTTTGTAAACTTTAGTAAGCGGCACAATTGATCATGTATCGTCAAATGTTTTTTAATTTTTTTTATTTTTCAAAATAAGTGAAATAGCAATGAACTCAACAAAATGCATATGAGTGAAAACTAAGCAAAAAAAAAAAAAAAAAGTCATTGGGATTTACTCCACCTTCCCACATGGGAATATGTGAAGCTGAGAAGTTCAATTTCCCACCTTAATATCAAGTGAGATTCGACTTCTATACTCCTCTAAAGAGGTGAGGCAAAAATTTAAGAGTGAATTAAAAATTAAACTAAAATGGATAAAAAGAAAAAAGCAAAATAAAGAAGATCCTAAGAACCAAAAAAGAAGAAAAGAGAAGGCAAATCCTATCTACTTGCCACGTCAGAGAGAGAGAGAGAGAGGGAGGGCGCTTTGATTTTATTGTTCTCGTTGCTTCACCTCGCTCGCTTTCTCGCCGAGTAGAGCATTGAGCGAAGTTGGTAGGGGCTAAGAAAAATTAACATATTAAATTTATAATGCCAAATTTATCACTAAGCAAAGCATAAGATAAGTCTTTAGGAGGTTGCAAGTAAAACGCAATATTCAATCTCTTCGCTATGCCAACATTAGCAAGCATATCAACAAATTGATTGCCTTCTCGAAAAATATAATGAATTTTGAACTCAAAATGGGAGCTTAATAACCTTCTAATATCCTTAAATAGTGTTGGACCAATGTAACTACTATTCTCTTTGGGTTAACGAGTTCAATAATAATTTTGGACTCCATCTCAATGATGAGTTTGTGGAAAACTTGTTACTCTATAATGGCAAGTCCCATCCATAATGCCAATAGTTCAGCTTGTAAAGACAAATATATTCCGATAAAAGAGGTGAAACGGCCTAGCTAGTCTCCCTCTTTGTTTCATAATAATTTTTCGACTCCTGCAAGTCCAAGATTACCTTTAGATGCTCTATCTATTTTCAATTTAATCCATCCTAGTGGAGGAGGATCCCAAGCAACCATGATGGGAGAAATATGTGATCCACTTGTCGACAAGTTGATCATGGGCAAAGAAATGATTTCCTTCATGTGTGAAAGGATTACTTGTATACGGTTGGAAGGAAAAACAAAACTTTCTTGAAAAAGAGACTTGTTTTGCCATTACCAAAAAAGCCACATGCTCACACCAAAAGTAGTACTACAATCATAGTGGGAATTAAGTCTCCCTTGTCAGCTAAGTTGAATTGCAACCATTGAGAGACATTCATATAGAAGAACTCTTCAAGACAATTTTGTGGGATCAACTCGAATGTTCCCAATGACTAGACAATCTCGCAAAAGATGCAACATTGTTTCCATTGAAGATTCACAATGTGGACAGTAAGAATTACCTCCTAGATTGTGAGACGTCTTCAATTCATTGGTTTATAAATGCTTATGTGCCGCTAGCCAAGGGAAGGTTCTAATACATTGAGGTCCTCTCCACTTCCGTATAAAGGGTCATATCCTATCAGTTTCTTAAGTGTTGATCCTTGTGAAAGTTTCACAAGCTGACTTAATGAAGAAAGATCCATCGCTATTACCTTCCCACAATAGAGTATCTTTTTCATCATATGCAAATAGCAGTTTGATAGCCCAAATTCTAAGGATTACATCTTTTGGTAAGATTCGTTGAAAAAGTGAAAAGTTCCAATTCTCATTCCATACATATTCGCGAAATTTTTTGTCCATCTCAAATGGTGATAGGTGGGTAGAAACTATGTTGATAAGTGGCTCTAATTTTGGAATCCATCCGTCTTTCCAAAAACTTACATATTCTCCCTTTCTCAAGCTCCATAATGTTCCTTCATCTAAAGTTGGCGAAACATTAATAATTGCTTTTCATAACAACGGATCACCAAGTTTAGCGACAACAATATTCCCCAATTGTGAATGATATTTAGCACAGAAAACCTCTAACCATAAAGAGTGGGGTTGCTTCTTGAAGCCCCATGCTATTTTTATCAAGAAACCTTGATTAGTCACTTCAAGGGGTCTAAGACCAAGACCACCACAATTTTTAGGCTTGCAAATAGTCTTTCAATTTAGAAGGTGTATGCAATGCTTGTATCTAGTGTCTCCCCAAATGAAAGCACGTCAACCTTTCTCAATTTATTGACAAACATGAGTTAAGACTTTAGAACATTACATTTGATATGTAGGTATAGACAAGATTGCAGATTGAGTTAACGTGATGCATCCTGCCTTTGACAAGCTAACTGACTTCCATCTACTAAGTCTGTTTGTTGTCTTCTCTAATGATGGTTGAAAATGCCTTGAAGAAGTTCTTCCATGAATCAGAGGCACACCCAGATATTTGCCTAAATCTGAATATATGACAAAGTCAAATGTATCGCTTAAGATGTGTTTCAGCCCTAGAGAAGTATCCTTTGAACAGAAAAGTTTGGTTTTAGCCTTAAAATCTGGCCTGATCTTTGACAGAAATCCTCCAAGCACTCTAGGATGACATTCATCTATTTTGTTAAGGCTTCTGCCAATCGCATAAGGTCATCTGCAGACATTAAGTGAGATATTTGCGGTCCTCTCTGTCCAAAACAAAAAGTTTTCTACCATTTTGAGTTCACTTGACGTATTTCCGTGGATGGCAAGAAGGCCTCCATAGTCTCCCCATTCCACAAAATCTGCACGAAAGAAGAGGTGAAGCATTTCATAATAAGTTGAATCAATGAGTTTGGAATACCTGTCAAGTGGAGAGTTTCATACTCTCTTGCTCTCACTCATCTCATTCTCTCACGTCAATTTTCTTATATTTTCACTAGATTTGAAAGAATAGGTCAAGTATGATTCACTAAATTTATATTATATGAAAATGGTCAGATCAAATCTGTTAACTTGGGCCAGATCAGACCCGACTCGTATGCAATCTGATTCACACGTTTAACCGGTCTAATCAAAAGTCAATTAATGAAAGCGCGCCACGTGTCAGATACAACACGGGGCCCCTCAGCAGCTCGGCAATCGATCGGAAGCATACTCCCAGGTCCCTGCGGCGCCTCCGAAATCGAGCGATCGCGATCCTCGATCAAGCCGCGAGCGAGACAAGAGTGATGATGATGGAGGGAGTGGAGGGAGACGCGGCGGCGGCGGCGGCGGCGGCGGCGCCGCGCTACGAGTTGAAGCCGTCGCGGATCAGCAGCGAGGACACCCTCTTCTGCGTCGACGTCGACGCGGAGTCCCTGGTCGAGATGAAGGCGACGGGCCCCGACGGCCGCCCCTTCGCCCGCCTCGACGCCATCAAGCAGTCCCTCCTCCTCTTCGTCCACTCCGAGCTCGCCATCAACCCCGACCACCGCTTCGCCTTCGCCACCCTCTCCAAATCCGCCGCCTGGGTACGCCCCCCCTCCTCCTGATGTTTAGAAAAATGGGTTCTTGGTTGCGCTCCCGAGAGTTGTGGGGATTGCTAGGGTTTGGTTCTGTGGCGTGCTTTGATTTTGGCTTGCGAAATGCGTCTCTGGTAATGTGTTTCGGTGCGTTTCCTCTAGAATGAGGTGATTTGCTCCATATAGTTTTTGAATTTGGAAAAATGGGTGCTTGGTTGCGTTCCCGAGAGTTGTGGCGATCGCTAGGGTTTGGTTCTGTGGCGAGCTTTGATTTTGGCTTGCGAAATGCGTCCCTGATGGTGGTGTTTCGGTGCGTTTTAGGGTTGAATTGATTCCCTTTAGAATGAGGTGATTTGCTCTAAGTAGTTTTCGGATTTGAAGGTCACTAGATCAGTAGAGTAAAATACATCTTCCGTATTGGAAGTGGGAGAATGATGGAGGTGCAGAGGTGCGGTAGCATATCCATCAGCAGCTTCTGAGAAATGCAGGTTTCAATTGCTTGTGCTCTCCGTCCGATTCTTCTTACGAATGCTAGCGTATCAGAGCTATGCCAAGTAGCTGAGAAGCGGAAATGACTTTGGGATAGAACACCCGATTCCCTGCAGCCACCGAAAATTTCTTTTGGATTGGACTCTAGGTTTTATCTCCTTTTAGCTAATTTTTCATGACAAGGAGTGTAAACATGCTTGCTTGATGCTGTTATTACAATGAATTTTGGTAGATTGCGTCATATGGGGCGATCATAGGATTCTATGATTTCATGTTTCTCATGGATGACTGACGTTCTTGCTCAATTTTGGACGTCACATGCATAAACTCTTTGTACACTCAAACTGAGAAGTTCTTGAATGGAAACACTGATGTTTGTGATCGCATGTTCTGCATATTTTGAGTCAGATGAAAACCCATGCCTACAGAATCATAGAAAAATACCCAACACCCCAGAATGCCTCCATTGGATAGTACTTTGGTTCCTGTTTGCACCGCTGATCCTTGTTAGAAAGCATTCTGGTCTGACCATTGATGTCTGTGTATTTAGCTGTTCTTTTGTCAGGGAATGTGCGGAGGTGGAATGAATTACCAAATTATGATATCAAAACGGTGAACGTGCCTGCTACTGCTGCCGAGGGATGAGGTGCTGTAGCTAATTTATATTAGAATACCCTCAGGGAGCTGGGATGTTTGATTGATGAGAGGGAGAGCCATTTCGTACTTGTATGCCATGCTTGAAATAATGATAATGAAGCCCAAAATTAGATTGTGCAGTTACAAATAAGGCTACATTTAGCACAGAGCTGCTTTTAACCCAGCCATGACATTGTGACCTAGCTGAGTTTTGGAGTGCTATGCGATATTGTTGCAAGTATCCCTTACATAACTCAAGATGCAGAATCCATTCAGAGTAACTATTATGTAGATCAAGCACGTAGCCAAAGCAAGACAACGCTGGCAATGAATTGTCAAATCCTTTCTTTAATATTACATATATGATTACTTGTTTGATCTTTCTCCCTTGTTTTCGATTTTGAAGCTCCGTAAGGAGTTCAGCAGTGATGTAGAGTCTGCAGCTGCTGCAATTCGGAGTCTTTCAGCCACCTCAACTTGTGGTCATGCAGATTTAACGCAGCTATTCCGAATTGCGGCTCATGAAGCTAAGAATCTCGCATGCAAAATAGAATTTTCAGGGTGGTAAGTGATGGCTGGTGATTGTACCAAGCAATAGGTGCTTATCCTCTTGCTTAATCGATGCCTAGGCATGTATATCAGTTTTGCTTCTATTAATTTGTAGCATAGAACTGCTTTGCAGTCTAGTAAGTTGCCCAAATGTCTATGAAAACTTCTTTTCTTGTTTGTTAGGACCAAAGTCTGTTAAACTGCTAGATTTCTTTCGGCCATTTAAACTCACGTCTTTTTTTTATCACCTCCTATGAGAAAAGATTCATTGTGAAAAGGAAGACTCATTCTCTTCTTTTCATCCCTTTTGGAACATTATTCGTACTAGCGACATTAAGGCTTTTTCTTATTGAGATCTAACGTGGCTACGGTGTTTCTGTTGCATCAGATTCTCATATACTGCAGATCATCCACACAGCCTCAGCACCAGTGGCCAGTTAACCAAAAGCTCTTCACTCTGGATGTCATCTATCTCCACAACAAGCCTGGACCAGATAATTGCCCACAGCAGGTCTATGATGCCCTCGTTGATGCACTTGAACACGTGAGTAAATATGAAGGCCACATCCACGAGAGCGGTCAGGGCCTCACACGCATCCTCTTTCGTCACATATGCATGCTACTGTCGCACCCTCAACAGCGATGTCCTCAAGACTACCTCGACATTCCCAAGTCCCTTGTGAAAAAATCACCTGCTGCTGGCTCCGCACCTGCCGAAGAGAGCGCAATCGTGCCCCGCCAATGAGAGCAAAAGACCGTTTGTGGGTTAGTGATCAGTACTTAAATGTTTGGCTTTTGCAATGTGTCTGAGAGCTTTTATCTGCTGTTGGTCTTTCTGGAAGTGAATCTGCAACTGCAACTAGCTTGATGACCTTCAGCTGAGCACTGAAGTTTTCCCGACGACTCCCTCTTTGTGTATATTTACGTCACAGAACCTGTAAATTTCAATTGCAATGTCCTGATCATGTTTGGTCATGGGTCAGATCGTATCTCGGATGTCCGGTGTTCTTTGCAGGTTTGCATTTGGTAAACCTATCAACTGGATGTCTTGTGCCTCCATGATATGTTATTACAGCTCCACATGGACTATGCAAGCTACAAATATCTGGGTCCCTGTCGATCATTTTCGGGTGATAACAACGTGAATCAATGCGTTACGCGATTCTCGTGTTGCTCAGACACAAGACACACCAGCACTTGTTTGATCTCGCTAATCCTTGAGTGTTACGATGAGCTAATCAATCAAAATTTCGCGTCCAATGTCGTTATCATTCCTCCGGCGGCTAGCTTAGGAAAAGGAAGAGTGGAAGGGACAGGCGAAGAGGGGTGATCCGAGCGGCAACCCTTCTCTTGTATTCACGCAATTTGTCTTCTGCACGATAATGATTCTGCTCTGTAAACCACTGATGTTCGAAGATTTCACATCGACCCGACTAAGGACTTCTTTGTTGGCGTGCCAATAAAGCCAGTCGATTGAAAGCAAATCAGAGGAAGGAATCTTTCCTTGACCTTTTATGTTGGTTTCCTTCAGATATTTTCCCCTTATTTCCACACAATTATCTGCTCCGAAAAGCGAAAAGCGGATGAAAATAGTCCCCATCACCATCTTCGAAAATGTATCTAGACACAAATCATGAAACATTGAGTTTCGAGTAAATTTGAGTTAAAACTACAATCTCACCTGCTAAATCATTTCGATATTAAAAATTATCGAGTGCCGATTACTAATGTGCAATAGAAATAAATTTGGAGAATTGAGAATTGAAACGGAATTTTAAAAATAATAAAATATGAGTTGAAAAATGAAAATTAATCTAAACCCGCCCAATCGGTGATCCATTGGGTGGTTCCAATATTTTAGGGACTTCCATCAATCGGTCAAGCCTACAAATTGCCCACCGCCACTGTCCGTTCCCGAGCTAACTTTCTCGCCCGGGATATTCCGTCGCGCGGCAGAGATCCGGGGAATCATCCCGTGCGTCCCCCTCCTAGGGACGGCGCTCATTGATCGTCCGTCGTCCCATCTGGACTGTCCGTTCCGTTCCCCATCGACGGATTGGATGGAGAAAGCGACCCCGCGGCCCGTCGTTGAAGGAAACCTTTAAGATGGGCCCCGGCGCGGCCCCAATCGCAGCCGTCGATGCGGCAAATGATGAAATCCCACCAATCAACGCCTTATCCAATCCCATACTCTCTCTCTCTCTCTCTCTCTCTCTCTCTCTCTCTCTCTCTCACTCTAAATGTAACCATCGGCTCGACGTAATCGCAAGCAAACCCCGCCCCCCGCCCCCCTCCCCCGGCCCACCAACAGCGCCGCCTTATCCAATCCCATACTCTCTCTCTCTCTCTCTCTCTCTCTCTCTCTCTCTCTCTCTCACTCTAAAATATTACCGTCGGCTCGACGTAATCGCAAGCAACCCCGGCCCACCAGCGGCGCCGCCATGATCCGCCTCTCCTCCGCAGCCATGATCCGCCGCCGCCGCCGCCATGCTCCTCGTCCTCCTCTACGGATCCAACGGTTACTAGAACTACCATCACCAGGTGATTCTCCCGATTTTGCTAGGCTACAGCTCGAATCCAACGACCTTCTTCCCTTTACGTCGGTCGAATTTATTGAATTTGCATGGGGAAAGGGAAGATATTTCTAGGGGATGAGAATACAAAAGAAAAGAAAGGAATTTGGATTTTGTAGGTAATATTACTAGAATTAACTCAATCTTAATCGTTTGTGTTTGATGGTTTTTTAATCAATAACTAATGTAGAATCTTTCTTAAATTCTAATTCCGATGTATTCAGATTTCGGAATTCTGGAATTTGGATCGGAAGCAAACCGACGCGTTCTTGTTGTAATGATAACTCCTGCGAATCGAATAATGATTTGAATAGAAAGTCTTGTGGTCCATTTACGTATATCTTTGTCTGCAACTGCCTAGCGAATCTTAAATTTGAACTCTGCAGTCCGTATGGAATTACTTAGACTAGGGCCAAGGAGGACTTTGCTCGACGATGCTGCTAAAATGATTGCATATGAGCTATTTTCGTACATTTCCTTGCTCTGCCATTATTTAATGGACAAAGAGTAGTACTAATTCCTTGTTTTAGTTCGGTCTGCACGTGAGTATTTGAATTTATTGGGCGCTGTGTTTGGCAGATTGAATTAATGGGAAAAAGGAAGATTTTTCTAGGGGATGAGAATACAAAAGAAAAGAAAGGAAATTGGATTTTCATATTTGATTACTAAGTAAGAGTGAGTGAAGCAAAAGTAATATTGTATTTTCTTATCCACAACCTTTCTGCTTTATAAGTGAGTCTTTAAAGCTTGTATGGTGATATGTTTCTGTTTCTTTACTAAACATAGTCCCAAAGGAGATGCTAGTTTAGTTTCCTTTTGTATGAATCTGCTACAGGGAGGTAGAATTCTACCTCATTGTGTGGAGCAATTAGGAAGAAAGCAATGTTTATTCTACCTTTTGTTGAGAAATTTTGCTTTCATCAGGCAACTGAGCTCCCAAGTGTCTTTTAGCAAGGGAGTACTATTTTGCAGTACATTTCTTGGTTAAGTATTCATAGAGTGCTACAGTGCAAGCACATGGAAGAAGTTACTTCTTCTATTGCCTGGACTGCTTCAGTTGCTTTTCACTTTCTCTCTGTGCTTCTTCTTCTCATCTTATGGTATTTCTTTGGGCTGGCATATGCAGGTGAAAAAGAGGACAGCTAATGACAACACCGCATACAGTGTTAGCCAGGCGGATGCTGATCTGCTTCATTTCTGGGTCAAGTTTTCTCTCTCTCCCTTGTCATGTTTGAGGCTGCACGCTTTAGATTTAAGTCATGGCACCACCAGATGCTAAATGTTTAAGGATAGATTCTTGAGGGTTTTGTCAGATGCAGCAGTCTGGTCAATTGCAACCTCTCTTAGATTGTTCTCCTAATGAGAATCACAAGATCAATCGAATGAAGAGCTACTAAAAGGGATTACTATATAGCATTTTGAAGAAACTTGAGGGGTGGTCTGGCAAAAAATGGAACTGTAGAACCATAGGTCTATCAATGGATTTCTGATAATTGAAGGTTCTTAAATCTGCATATTACTTTGCTGAAAGTGTCGGTAGAAGTAAAAGGACTTCCTTAACTAGAGAAGTCAAACTGTGTGGCTATCAGCTTTGACCTTTGACATAAAAGTAAGTGAAAAAGTACGTCTCTTCCTTTCAACTCATCTTCTTATTCTTCTTTCACTATATAAAAAATAAATTCGGTATTGTTAATTGCCCTCATGTAACAGTTGTGTGAACCTTGTGTAACCAAATCTAATTTTGCGTCCGCCTTTGTTTCAATTCCTTGATAATCCTGAAGGCTCTTCTAGGAAACTCGAAGCGCAGAAGGAAATTTTGGAGGCAATGTCTCATCGGATGCATATAGATCACAGTGTCGAACTAATTGGAAAGCTCTTGTTTGGAATTAAAAAGGGTCCAGAGGTGCTGAATGCTGATCAACCTGCGGGACAACCTCCTGTTGATAACCGGGCTTGCCTAAGAAGCCTGGTAATTACTCCCTCATGACCTCTTAACCAACACATGTTTGATATATTTCCGTGATGCTGACATTTGTATTGCCATTGTGAACCTTTTACTATGTCAGTTCGATTTGTTCTTTATATTATTGATCTTAAATCTTACACTTTGGGGGAAATGGAATTTTTTGACACAACGAGTATTCTTTGCAGTCTTGACTAGTGTGATGATGACAATGCTTAATGCAGGTGAGAACATTTGAGACTCATTGTGGATCTCTCTTCTGGATACGGGTTGAAGCACATGGGCTCCTTTATAAACATGTGCAATGCTGGAATCCGGACCGAGCAGATGACTGAGGCATCAAGCGAAGCTTGTGCTCGCATTCCATCTGGTCCCTGGAGCTCTCTTAGTAGGGGATTCAATGCATGAGTGAAGTGGGAATCATTCTGAACTAAGGATCCGCTTGCCATGCTTAAATCTGCCACATACATATTCCTACCGTATATCTTGAATGGGTTGTTTGTCATTGCTTCATTGTCAATATGACTCGAAAGCATGTATCTCGACTTGGTTGTCACATAACAATATCGTGCCCGTTTCGCGCGATTTGAAGTACTGTTGCTATGCGGATTGGTAATACAAATGGGGAAGAAAGATTGATAGCTTGTGAAAATAACTTATGGTGCATGTTGGACTCCAGCCTGATTCTATTAATTGAAAGTGGTATAGATTATTTGAAGATGCGGTTATGAATTTGCCCTCACTGTTGTTAAGAGTGCCCTTCGTTTGCTCAGTCAATACTCAAGCCTGATTCTAAGGATTCTTGGAAGTCTGTCGTCTTTGCATGATGTTGTACCACCTGGAATTCGTACCATACCAGGTCTGCTCTTTCTCTCGTGAATTTAAGTGGTTTTACAAATGTGCATTTATCATGTCCGGCGTCCGGACATTGGAGATATGTTATGGAAATTACAAAATAAGTGGTTTGAGTGATCATTACTTAATTTCTCGAAGGAATATTCCTATAATCTCTTGACCACGTGGGCACGCAAGAATCGTAATCCTCCTTCCACAAAGGGTCTAATTGAAAAATCATTTGGACAAATCGTTCTTCGGAAAGAATTAAAAATCTATCAATCTACTACGATGGAAAGATAAAAATCAACCCTTTCAGATCGAGGGTTTTATCTTTATATCTATACTAGCGCATTGTGTAACTCGTGTGCATTTCCTGAGAGAGCTTGCAATTAACTAGACAACTGCATGTTACAAAGCTCTCAAGAAATCTATCGTTAAACATTTGTTAAAACATTTGGTATCTGGCGGTACTATGACTAATATCTAAAGCTGGCAACCTCGAACATGACGAAGGGAGAGAGAAAACTTGTTCAGAAATAGATAGACCAGCATCCCGCTGGTTAACAGCTTTCCACGGAGGCCCTAGGGAGTCGTCATCCACAAGAGAAAGGAATTGTGCCCAGGAAGAGATTCTCCTTATTTTTCTCACAATTTCATTTGGGAATAGAAATAAAACATTCAATTTCTGATCATAAATCGATTTTTGAAATAAAATGTTTATCATTTGTGCCTTTAGTGATCCAAGAGGGACACTTCTCTATTTTTTTCCCTATTTTTGTCTAATTAGGTTTTGATCCAATTGAATGACCAGATAAACTCCAAATTGAATAATTTTAATAGAAAATTAAAGCTTAAGAGAAGTCCCATTTAACTTTTATTAAGGTCATTTCCCTAAATTGTGGCCCAGTTAACACGGACAACCAATTAAGACACTATACTCAAATCTAGTTCCTATTGTGACACAATTCTGATAAAATTTGAAACAAATATTAATGGATTTTGCTAATATGATAATATTTGAATTACTATGAGAATAACAGTTTATTGTAAGTCACATATTTTTAAAGAAACTAGTCCTACAACAATTTATAATTATTTTTTATTTGATTTTTTTGTGGTAAAAAACAGACTGCAGACAACTAGTTTCAGATGTGTTTTACATTTTTCAAACTTTGAATTTTCGCAAAAGAGCCCTCCATCTTAGACAAAATTAGACATTTTCCCCTGAGAACTCGAACGGTTCTGAAGGCCATTTCTGACCCTGTCCAAATTCACTCAGATTGCCCGCCCAAAACTTGTTCAAGTTTTATCGCAATTTCTACATTTGCAGTTTAGGACTTCCTTGAACAACGTCCCATTGTGTGATTTGCAGTCTTGTGACGGACTCGGAGCTAATCCCGGATTCGAACTGGAGGTCGGTCGGCGAAGCAAAGGCCCTTCAGCTTCGAAGTCGGGACTTTCCCGGTGATGCAACAATCTTCATCAGAATTCCTTCGTGTCGTCTGACGTCTTTCCTCCTTTCTCAGCGGCCGTCGAGCATGGCTATGCATATTTGCTCTCGAGAAAGAGAGCTGATTTAACACAAAATCTTTTGGAAGTTTTCTGGAATTACTTCGTTGCTACTGAGAACTGTGCTTCATCTCTCTTTGTCGTATTTGAGAGAGATTCTTCTTACTTATGATTTCGATACCTGAGCAGATGAACAGCAAGGGTGCGGTTCATATTGGAAAAAAACGAGCCATCTCGGTCGCTGTGCCTTGAGCTCCTCTTCTTCTTCTCCAGCATGTTTCCTGAAATCTAACCAGAGCTGGCCAGAGATTTTCTTGTTCTCTTTCTTTCCCGTCTTTTCTCCTTTTCCCCTCCATAGGTGAAGCCATTTGGATTTGTTACCATTGGTTTGGAGGATGCCCGGTTCAAATTTCTAGCCCATCATCACTGCTCGCTCGCTCGCTCGCTCCTTGATTTCATGATTTTCTTCTTGATGAGCTCTGAAACTTTTCTCTGTTGATAGATGACGATGTTTCCCGCCACCTCAGCGCGTTCTCAGGTACCGCCGTCTCTCTCTCTCTCTCTCTCTCTCTCTCTCTCTCTCTCTCTGTGTTTGTGCTGTGTTTCTGTAATGGATCGAAGCTGTGGTGCACTGGGCTCTGTTCTTTTCTTTTTCTTTTTCGAGGGCGGAGGTGGACTTGGCGGCACCACTAAGGAGTACTGGGAAGTGGGCACGATCCGAAGGACGAGAGTTTTCTGGATCTTCGAGTGGGCGAGGATGAGCCAAGAAAGGATCTCTCAGATCTAATTCTATCTTTTAGAGGCTCTTTTGTGGTGGTCAAAAAGGCATGTTTTCTTGTCTCTCTTTTTGTCCATCTTGTCAAAGCTTCAGGAAAATTGGGGGCGCCGTGTTGTTTAACATGCGGTTTTACAGTTTACGGACAGACCCAATATCATCCATCGTTACCTCCATGAATGTCAGGTTTCCTGTTCGAGAGATCGAGACAGAGAGAGAGAGAATCTATATAGGCCACCGAGCAAGAGTGTGTTGTAGATCCTCGTAAATAGGCCAAATCGGGAGGCGCAAGTAGTTGAAAAAGGCAGATGGGTATGGTGTGGTGGATTTGCGGTTTAGTCGTTGTTTGAGACCCCGACATGTTTGGTGGTGCGCAGATCCAACGTTTGATCCGTTGATGATTTTGTTTTCTTTTCTTAAAGGGACATCTTTTATGGAATCTTGAATTGCTTAGGGTGGCCCTTTTATCCTTTCTCTTTTCGGTTTTAAGGGGATGCATTTAGACAGAAAAAGAGGGGATCGGCGGTTATAAGTGGTCCTGGATTTCAAGATAAAAATGGGCCTGACCTTGCGGCTGGAAATACATACATACATACATATATATATATATATATATATATATATATATAAATTATGTTTGTATGGAGGGGGCTTTATCAGAAGAGATCTAATTATTTCATGGAGGTGTCAATGATGATGAGGAGAGGCCCACCTTCAAAATCGATTTTCATCCCTACTTTTTGATATGGTATATTTCTATTTCATTTTCTTGGTTGGACCTTCATATTCTCGTACCCTCGAATTGAAATTGCTTCAACAATAAAGAAAGGAACAGAGTGCTTTAACTTCTCGGCAACAGCTAATCTTTTTTTAATGTCGTCCGAAAATAAATTTGGATTCCGTTCTGCCTTCACTTGTTTCTTTTGTCTGCTTCTTCTTCTTCTTTTTTAACAGTTGTTGATATTGTGCACTCTTCGTGCATTTTCCTTTCAGGCCGATGTTTGCTGTGCATATCAGGTTTTGAAGAAAGGAGGGCTGAAGGATGAAAATACTGTTGTTTATATGTATGATGACATTGCGTATAATGAAGAGAACCCCAGGCCTATAATTATTATTAACAGTCCTGTTAGAGATGATGCTCACGAAGGAGTTCCAAAGGTTTGTTTTCAAATGCCTAGTCTAGTCACTAGTTTAGGATAAAAAAGATTTGTCTAGATTTGTCAAAGGTCTGTTTTCAAATGTTAAGTTGCTAGTTACTTTTCTGGTGGCAGGATTACATTGGAGAGGATGTTGAAGTTTACAACTTTTTCTCCATTACCCTTGGAAACAAGACCACTCTCACAGCAGGTGGTGGGAAGGTTGTGGACAGTGGTCCCGATGTTACTATCTTCATCTCCTATACTAATCATGGTGGCCCTGGTGTGCTCGGTTTGAACTCAGTAGTTCCTCAAGATGACTTCCATTCGTTATAGATCATCTTCATGTGTTTATATGGCACATGTTGAGCTGAACTGAGATATTTGTACTAAAGTCACATAAGTTGGATTGAACTCCATATCTCATTTGCATCCCTTCCCCAATTTAGAATTGATTTATATAACTGTGGTCATATCAGAATCTCACGTTTGACATTGACGTTTAACAGGAATGCCCACCAGCCCTTTCCTATATGCTGATGATGTCTTCAAAAAGAAGCACGCGTCTGGGACATGTGAAAGTTCAGTAAATTTAAGTCCACTAAAGCAGTTTCCTTCATACATGACGTTGTCGGAAACTTTTCATTTTGTTTCCTATGTTATAAACACTGGTATTTTACCTTGAAGCTTGCGAATTGGGAAGTATATTTGAGGGCCTTCTTCTAGAAGGTTTGAACATATATGCAACAACAGCAGCTAATGCAGAAGAGAGCAATTGGGGCACCTATTGCCCTGAAGTGCATCCTAGCCCTCCAACAGAATATGAAACATGTCTCAGTGACTTGTATAGTGTTGCCTGGATGGAAGACAGGTTTAAATCCTTACTTTCTCATTCATGCCTTTGGATGAGAAACACGTGCCATTTGGACTCTTATTCTTTCTAGATTAGGGGTTGCTGTTTCAATGGCGGCATTTTCTCCAATTTGAGACCGAAAATTTTCATAAGTTGGATCATAGCAATGTGTATAATTATGGTCCATGTATTTCCAGTTGTTTAGATTTTATCAAATGATCTGATTTTGGATTGTTTGTCTTGCGAATTTAGAATGGAGGAATCGAAAGCACAGTTGAATAGCCATGATTGGGTCCATTTCTCATTGTTTTATTGCAAAGATCAAAAGAAAGATCATAGACAATTTTCATTAGCACAATCTCCTTTTATATGATTTTGAAGATGTCAACTACAAAATTTATTGGTTAAAGAGGCGGTCAATTATGCACTATATCCTTGACTTGATGCTTGGTAATAAATATGTATCTTAGTTGCTGTTTATATGGATTTAAGATCTACATTTTCTGGTGTTGGGCGTTCCACTGGTATAAGTTATCCTTTGAATATTCTAGTTGCTTGTTTTTTAAGAACTCATCCATTGTTTGCCTTTTTAGCATGTGTGCTCTTATCTAAATAGGAAGATTTTCTCCGTGTTAGATTTTTAGGGCTTGCTGATTGGTATCTTCTTTCCATGAGTATATGGTTACCTACTAATCTAATTTCTTAATAACTACTACATGATTTATTAATAAAAAATTTTAGCTTATAGGGACGTTGAGGTAGCTCTCCGTTTTTCTAAGCATGAACTTTGCGTACTTGCATCAAAAAGCATTTCCATTGCAGATAGCTAATCTGCCGGCAATCAAGAATTCTGAAGATCCGACGTTTGCAAATTTAGATAGCTGAAAATAAAGAAAAGAGAAAAGAGGAAGGACATGACTTCAATGGTATCAGATGGAACTTGACTGAATATTTCTTATATTTCAAGTCTGGATGTGCATATCAAATTCATGCTCAATGTGACTCCAGGTGTACTTGGTACTCGTTTACAAGCCTCTTTTCCATTGAAATGGTTGGATCAGGTTTATGTGTTTTGATTGGCTCTTAAGAAATCTAGGCTCAAGTTTCACAGCTATAAAGCCAGTCATAATTTCTTTTTGTTTATGTCTTTGTGAACAGCGAGGTGCATAACCTGTGAACCGAATCTCTGTGCCTGCAATGCCAACTGGTAAGGACATTGTTACCTTCATTGGGTTGAGCAATTAGGAAGAAAGTAATGTTTATTCTACCTCTCATTTTCTAGAAGATTTGCTTCCATCAGGCAATTGAGCTGCCAAGTATGTTTTCAACAAGGGAGTAAATTTTCCAGCATGTGCAATGCTGGAATCCGGACCGAGCAAATGACCGAGGCATCAAGCCAAGCTTGTGCTCACATTCCATCTGGTCCTTGGAGCTCTCTTAGCAGGGGATTCAGTGCATGAGTGAAGTAGGAATCATTCCAAACCAAGGATCCACTTGCCATGCTTAAATCTGCCACACACATATTCTTACTGTGTATCTTGAATGGGTTGTTTGTCATTGCTTCGTTGTCAATATGACTCGGAAGCACATATCTCGACTTGCTTGTCACATAACATGCTTTGAATATTGGAAGATCTCGTGCCTGTTTTGCACGATTTGAAGTACTGTAACTCTAAAAATAACTTATGGTGCATGTGGACTCCAGCCTGATTCTAGTAATTGAAAGTGGTATAGATTGTTTGCAAAAGAGCCCTCCATCTTGTACGAAATTAGACAATTTCCCCCAAAATCTTAAACTGGAAGGTTGCGTTTGGTCGACTAGATAAAAATCAGGATAGGATATGTTTTATCCTATCCCGTGTTTGGTAGTTGTCTAGGATAGGATAAGGTCGAATATAGACAAGATATAGACTGGATAAAAAAATCCGAGGGGGATGGGATAAGGTTGGATATGATTTCCTTTATCCGAAACATAAAACCCTACACTTTTTTTCTTTCTCTATCATTCATCCACAGATGACTCTCTTCTCTCTATTGTTCATCCACAGAGGACTCTCTGTTTCCAAAGTATCAACGTTGAGGCCTTCTCCTCAATAGCTCTCTGATTTGCATCGAAATTTTATGAAAGCGATGAATTTTCAAAGGTAAATAATCATTCTCTCTCCCTTTCCTCGCCCAACCAGCAACAGACGCTTCTTTGAGGGCTAGTTTTTCCGTGTGCAGAGCAGAGGAGGCCACGACCTTCTTTGCAAATCCAAGGATCAATGTCCCCCGGTCGTCCCGAGTGACTTCAGCAACCGACCCCTCCAACGAATCGGCTAGCCAGGACTAGGAGCCATCAATTTTCATCTTCACAAAGCCCTTTCTCGGCAGCAATGACCACGAACACGGTACGATTCTCTTCTGACTTATTCTGGATTTTCCCTAAAGTGTTCGGTTTGATGAAATCCTTGCTCAGAATGACTGAAATACCCATTTGTATTTTGTGGCGTTCCTTCCCGTGTAATTGGACCAAAGTCTCCCCGATCAGCTTCTTAACAAGAATAGACAAGTGGATTTACGAGCTTCCCATATTAGCTTTCGGAAACCGAATAAGTTAGATAAGAGGCTTGCCAAATGTTGATTCGTTGTTGATGACGATGAAAATGTCGTGTGTTGTAGAAGAAAGGTGAAACATCAGAGAAGCTTTTAATCTTCTAATTGGGCAGACTCCTCTTGTTTCTTCTTTCTCGGTGAACATCAGATTGGATGGATGGGTGTTGAGGGCCAAAGGGGAAGAGTGTACAAGCTATAGGTAGTTTTTTTTATGGATCTGGATTTGATAGTTTGAATGTGCATGTAATGCAAATTATTCTAAAAGTATGTACAATTTATGGGTGGTTTTTTTATGAATCTGGATTGGAATTTTGTTTGGGCATGTGTTGCAAATTATTCTAAAAGTTGGCTTCTTTTTCTTCATTCTAGCATTGATCGAAAAGTTTTCTCCTTACTCTTAGTTTGTGATAGATTCAATGTTTATCTAGCCTTTGGTGTGAAAGAATGAAACCCTTTTTTTTTTTTTTTTTTTTTTTTTTTTTTTTGGTGGTGGGGGTGGGAAGAGGGGGAGCTAGAGATTTGAGATAAAGATTTGAGATAAGGAAAACAGAAAAGCTAAACATAACTCCTTTTGTAATAAAAGTTGGTGTGATTATCATAACTTGAATTCCAATTTTCGTTTTTAAGAGCTTGAGATTCATGCTTGATTGCTTGAGTTTAAAAGGAAAATGATTGACAAAGAGAAGCACGCCATGGATGTGGGAAAAGCCCTGCTTATTAATCCCTTTTTATTCCTCTGCACTAGAAGAATTTATTGTCATCTTGAAAGTTTACTGTTCACAGTTAGTTCAATACATTGCTTCTATAACCCTCCACTAAAAGATTGATTCTCAATGAGATTGATCTCTAATGCACTAGGGTCTTTTTATTACACTGGGAATCAATTTGGCATATATCTGAAAGTTTCTTTGGTTATAATTTTTGCACACTCCTTTTGTTTGGGACCTTTTCATGTAGCATGTGCTGGAGTTCCATTATAAATTTATTTAGGAATAGATATATAAATGTATATGCATATAACCTAGCATTGATATTGAAAATGATGCTACATTGTTCTACTCTTTGGAGAATTAATCAAGATCATTGATAGAATATAGTGAGTGAGGTTGTTAACATGGCCCAATTAGCAAAAAGTAAAAGTGTAACTCAAATGTAAAACCCTATTGATTATGCCCTTATAGGTCATACATTATGTATTGATCTTCTCACTCCAAGTAAATCTCAAGTAAATTTCTTTCTAGTAAGAAAAATTCAAGCAATGAAGGAGATCCCTGTATTTAGCAAAAATTGCAAGATATTATCGTATGATATTTGCATCTGCTGTTTTGAGGTCAATCTGTAGCACATTTGTTGTTCTGTTAGTGTCTATGTTGAATGTCGATGATATTTGCTTTCGTGGGAGAAGGAATCGATTACTTACCTAGACATATTGTTTCTACCATTTCCATTTTGCTTATGTGAGGCAAAGTCACTATTGATATTGCATTGCCTGCGAGGGAAGGATATATCTTGTTGGGTGGGTTGAATATCGTGGTTGATTGAATGCTGAGTTAGTTTTCTGTTTCTCTATTTTTTGTTACTTTAAGAAATCTGGGAGTGGCTCAATCGACATATATGTTGAGTTAGTTTTTTGTTTCTATATCTCTATCATTAAATTTTCTTTACCACGTTATCTTCCATCATTAAATTTTCTGAAATTGCAATGAGATGTTTAGGAATGGAAGGTAGCGATTTCAGTTAAACTCAAGGAAGGGGAACAAAGAGAGACCGATGTATATGGACAATAGATAAAGAAAATGCACTTCTAGATGGTCTTTAAGAATTAGTTACGTGAGGAATGAAAACCGATAACAACTTCAAGAGTGGTTACATGATTATGTTAGAGAGGTGGTTTGAAGAAAAGTTCTCTTGTTTTGGCATCAAGGGTAATCCTCACATAGAGTCGAAAATGAAAAACTTGAAAAAGTTGTATAATCAGATATAGGACTTGAGAAATCAAAGTGGCTTTGGGTGGGACCATGAAAAGCATTGTGTTGATATTCATTCTGAGGATAGTTGGCAAAAATATTGCAAGGTTTGTGACACTTCTTCTCATTTTTCTTCTTTATTAATTGTTTCATTTTTAACAAAATAATATAATTTTCTTTGTAGACTTATCCAGGAGCTGCTTCTTTGAGAGGGAAGTCCTTCCCTCAATATGATCGACTAGCAGCCGTATTTGGAAAAGACCGTGCCAAAGGAAATCTCAGTGAAGACCCTTTAGAAGCTCATGTGGCTATAGATCATGAGGAAGGTGAAAATCATGATAATATGGCAACCAACAGTGTAAGTCAAAACTCACCGCCACTATTATCTTCTCAAATGCAAAATGTTTTTGATTCTTTAAGAAGAAAAAGTGCTAAAGCAAGTGACAAATGGGCTGCTAGCTTAGTTGAGATAGTAGGAACTTTTGGCTCATTCTTGGAAAAAGCTAACGAGAGAATGGAGATGATCGCTAGCCGCATTGGACATGCCTAGGACTTGGATAATGACAAACGAAAAATCAATGAGGAGCTTCTTCAAATGTCTTTAGGTACTATGGATAGAATAAAATTATGTAGAAAAATTGTGTAGGATCCTGAGAATATTCATCTATTTTTGGGATTTCCTTGAGATATTTCCCCTCTATTTCCACACAATTATCTGCTCCAAAAGAGGATGAAAATAGTTCCCATCACCATCCTCCAAAATGTATCTAAACACAAACCGTGAGACATCAAGTCTCGAGTAAATTTAAGTTAAAGCTATAATCTCACTCTCTAAATCCTATCGATATGAAAAATTATTGAGTACCGATTACTAATGTGCAATAGAAATGAATTCGGAGAATTGAGAATTGAAACGGAATTTTAAACATGAGTTGAAAAGCGAAAATCAATCTAAATCTGCCCAATCGGTGATCTAATTGGGTGGTTCCAATATTTTAGGGTCTTCCATCAATCGGTCAAGCCTACAAATTGCGCACCGCTACCTGTCCATTCCCGTGCTAACTTTCCTACCCGGAATGTTTCGGCGAGCGCGGCAATCATCTCGTGCGTCCCCCTCCTGGGGACGGCACTCGCCACTTGCCCCGGCGCAGCCCCTATCGTAGCCGTCAATGCAGCAAATGATGAAATCCCACTAGGGACCGCTTTATCCAACCATCGGCTTGACGTAATTGCAAGCAAGCCCCCCCGGCCCACCTGCAGCGTCGCCATGATCCTCTCCTCCGCCGCCATGATCCTCCTCGCCGCCGCCGTCGCCATGCTCCTCATCCTCCTCTACGTCATCGCTGGCCGCAACGTCGCCGGGGACGTCATCGGGCTACCATCTGATACCTCAAGGTTGTTCCACTCCGGCGACGATGACTCCGTCGAGGTGGGCTGTCTTGATCGCCGGATCCAACGTTTACTGGAACTACCAACACAAGGTGATTCTCCCGATTTTGCTGGGCCACTGCTCGAATCCAACGACCTTCTTCCCTTTACATCGGTCGAATTTATTGAATTTGCATGGGGAAAAGGAAGATTTTTCTAGGGGATGAGAATACAAAAGAAAAGAAAGGAAATTGATTTTGTAGGTAATATCACTAGAATTGACCCAATCATAATCGTTTGTTTTTTATGGTTTCTGAATCAACAACTAGTGAAGAATCTTTCTTAAATTCTAATTCCGATGTATTTTGATTTCGAAACTCTGGAATTTGGATCGGAAGCAAAACTGATGCGTTTACTGTTGTAATGATAACTCTTGCGAATCGAATAATGATTTGAATAGAAAGTCTTGTGGTCCATTTACGTATATCTTTGTTTGCAACTGCCAGCGAATCTCAAATTTGAACTTTGCAGTCCGTATGAAATTACTTAGACTCCTACTATGTTTGGGGGCTAAGGAGGGAGATTTTCAATTATATTGCCTCTTGTAACTTAGCTCATCGATGTTGCTAAAACGATTGCATATGGGCTATTTTCGTACATTGCCTTGCTTTGCCATTACCTAATGGACAAAGAGTAGTACTAATTCCTTGTATTAGTTCGGTCTACACGTGAGTATCTGAATTTGCTGGGTGTTGTGTTTGGCAGATTTAATTAACGGGAAAAAGGAAGATTTTTACAAAAGAAAAGAAAGGAAATTGGATTTTCATATCTGATTAATAAGTAGGAGTGAGTGAAGCAGAAGTGATATTGTATTTTCTGATCCACAACCTTTTCTGCTTTATAAGTGAGTCTTTAAAGCTTGTACGGTGATATGTTTCTATTTTTTTAGTTTCCTTGTACTTTCATGGGCCAATAAACATAGTCCCAAAGGGGATGCTAGTTTAGTTTCCTTTTGTATGAATTTGCCAAAGGGAGGTAGAATTTTATGTTGTTTTCCTCTTCCATGAGACTTAAAGTGAAGGATAAAATTTTCCAATTCTTCTAACCCTCGAATATAAACTACTTCAACAGTAAGAAAAATGAATTGAGTGCTTTACATTCTGGGTAACAGCTAAAGCATTTCAGTGCCATTAGAAAAAAAATTGGATTCCTATCTGCCTTTTCTTATTTCATTTGTCCTGCGTTGGGATTTTTTAATGTTGTTGATACTATGCTCCATTCGTGCACTTTGCTTTCAGGCCGATGTTTGCCATGCATATTAGCTCTTGAAGAAAGGAGGGTTGAAGGATGAAAATATCATTGTTTTTATGTATGATGACATTGCTAACAATGAAGAGAACCCTTGGCCTGGAATTGTTGAAGGATATAGGACACGGGATATTGGGTAAAATAGTATCATTAGTTTATGAAAATAATTTTACAATAATTAATAGAGGTGTTGGTGAAGGAGTTACATGATGTGGTTTTTATGGTTAGCTCCCCACCAAAACATGGAGCATTTGCTCCTTTATATAAGCTGCCAAAGTCGGCGGAGGAATTCTCTAGACTTCTCTACAAATAGCTACTATTATTTTATAGTAACATAAGATGGAGTATTCTACAACAACAAGAGATGGCAGCTTGTAGACTATTCTAGAATTTTTCATGAATTTTCTAGCTCAAAGCTATCTTGAAGTTTCTAGAATTGGATCACAAATTCCAACAGTTTGCAAATTTAAATAGCCAAAAACAAAGAGAGGAGAAAGGAGGAAGGACGTGACTTCCATATTATTATCAGATGGAACTTGATTGAATATTTCTTATATTGCAACTCTGGATATGCATATTAAATTCATGTTTGTTGACACCTAAATTTTGGCGGTCCAATCATTTATTTATTGCATAAAAAATTAAGGGTTAATTTTATCCTTGAAAAAAATCAATTGCATAGCATATAGATTTAGGTGCATTTATTTTTTAATTTACATTTTTATGCATTAGGCCGGTGGCAAATGGGTTTGAATTAGTGGTTATGATTTTGAACTTAGTAGGCCAAGCTAAGCCCATGAAGTGAGCAAATTGGCCCAAGCCCTTTTTTTATGATCAGATATTATCTTGTGAAAATAAGAATTTGAAATTTTCCAAGATATGGTAGAATCTTTCGGATAGGGCAAGTGGAGAAACGAATATTGAGTTCGGCAAAACGAATATTACATTTGGCAAAAAAGAATTCCCGTGAATATCAATTTAAAAAGATTAAAAACCCTAATTTGTGGTCTATAAATACAAAAAAAAACATAGGGTTCAAAAAGGGCCAAACATTGAACATACGACCACAATTGAGAGCATAGAAAGAGAAGAAATTGTGAGGGGATTGGCCATGATCCACAATCGAGAAAGAGCAGACCACTAGCGACAACGAATCGGGGATCGGGCTGCATCGTGTCTCTAGCCCCCTGCGATGCTGTCTTGATATCTCCCCACCGAGTCATGCGATGCCGGCCAGCATCCTGCGGCCACCGAGTCTGGATTCCTCAATGGGCACAAGAGGGTATTCACAATACAAAGCAAAGCGGTGATTTTTGACTTGATTTGTTAGTCCTTGCAGCGAAACCAGAATCTCCAGCAATTCCAGGCCAGTGAGCAACTTCACCAGCAAACGCTCGGATCTCCAAACGCCAGGTGCTGCCCCAGTTATTCTACCATGCCTAGAGTTTCACTGGCATCCCACTGGATATTGGCCAGCAGTCTCGACGTGCGGCTAGGCGACCTGGACAGTGTCGCCAACGCTCGTCCATTGATGTCGGTGCAACTGAGGGTGCCTCTATCCTGAGTTGCGCCCAGATTAATCCCAGCCCAACACTTGTGATGCCTGCAGGTCTTGCTGCATCAACATTATTTTTCATTGTTCAGTCCACGATTGCTGCCGTGCCCTTGTTGCTGTCGCACGCCTGTTTCAAAGCCGCTTCAAATGGAAGATGTATGTTTTGATTCCAAACTCCCACAACATCAACAACGCGAAGAGCTACCGCGTCCCACCTCGATGAAATCCGATCTGATCTAAGCCCCATTGACGAAGCCTGGTGTTCCTTGTTGGATATTATAATCCAGAGAATACACTTTGTTTGTTGCAATCAGAACATGAAATTGAGAAGACGATAACAGTTATATAATATTCTTCTTTTTATGTAAATTTACAACTCTTGGAGAAGAAGAAAATAAAATATAACATAAAATTGAAGGTGAGGTACGGATATCTGAATCTCCTTAAGGCGATTAGTTCCTGCCAATGGTGCTCCGCAGATTCACGAACTATGCCTCCCAAGATACAACACCTCGAACCTGTTTGGATTAGCACTATGCAAACGGGACTCAGTCGAACCGTTCAATTGAACCAGCACACTCAGAAAAATCAGAAGAGGAGAAAACTATATCAGAGCTTTTTGGAATCGAGTTGAGAAATCTGAAAACTGTGAATGAAGCTCTATGCTTCCATCTATTTATAGAGAATTTTAGTTCATGTACAAAAGAGATGCATGAATTAAATAGATGCATGTATCCACGAAATTCATGAATCAAGAGATACGTGAATCCAAGAGATTCGTGAATCTAAATATACATGAATTCAAGAAATTCACGAACTCAATAAATTCATGAACTAAAAGATACATGAATATAAGAAATTCATGAACTCAATAGATACGTGAACATAAAACAAAAGGAAATTCATGAATCCAAAAAGAAGATACGTGAATAGAAAAGAGGTATCTTAATTTATTGGCTTTCGTTGATCCATTAACCATAATTATAATTATAACATTCCTTGAGACGAACCAAGCACATTGGCGCCAGCAATTTTCCCCCGAGACGTTTGCTGCTTCTTGACGAACCATCGTTCAGCAGATAGACGTGAAGGGAACACGATTCGTAAAAGAGAGCAGGGAGAGAGTTCTTTTGTTTTTTTGAGTCAATAGGTCAACAAAGGGGTGGGGTTTCCTCTGACAAAGTGCATGGAGAGAGCACGTAAAAGAAGAAAAAAATTAAAAAAAGAGGTGGGGTTGTCTTCTTCCGGTAAGGGTCTTCAAGCGTGAAGTGCAACTTCAACGCAGCGGCTGCCGATCCATCATTGACCGCCACCTGCCTCACTCATGCCACCACTGCTGCTCTATTCTAATTCGTTCTATATCAAGATAGACGTCGTAGCGTGCCCGCTGCTCCTTCCACCGACGAATCAAGTTGTTGTTTTCGCTGTCACTGTGGATCCGGTGTCGAGCCAAGGGGCCGATTTATCTGTTTTGTAGGTTTGATTTCACAAATTCCTCGGGCGAGCTACGACTCCTGAGCCTCCCACTGTCGTTGCCTTGCCTCGAGATCAGGAGCCGAGCACTATCCTCGCCATCGACCCTTGGGCCATGACCCTTGATATCGCCATGAGCCACTGCCGGTCATCCATCGAGCCAATTTCAATGAGTTCAAATTTGGTAATATTATTTGCGGAATTAGGTAATTATTTTATCTAAATTTGATTTGGATATTTTATTGCCTAATATATGTCTATTAGTATATAATATGCATATTTATAAGTGATAGACATATCTCCTAATTAAAATTTATTGGCTAATTCGCAACCGCACAGGGATTTTTTATTTCGTCTATAAGGCTTTAGATGAAATAATTAATCAAGCGGGAATAAAATTGATATTTTGATATTTAAGACTTAAGATCAATTTATCGATTTTATTAGCGAGATATTATATCTTTGGTGATTTTACATGATCTATTCTATCTTAATTGTTTTATTTATCATGATTGCTTTATTTATATTGAAATATGTTTGAGTTAGAATATTGCATGTTTAGGGTTATTCGCACATTTAGGTTAAGTATTTTAGTTATCATGAATTTTCAAAAAAATAAAAAAAATCGAAGAAATCAAATCAATTCATTTAGGTTGCATGTTTAATTATTATTTGAATTGCATGTTAAATTTTAATTTCGAAATTAATAAAAAACAACAAAAAATCATTATGCAAAATTAGGGTATCTTTTGCACGTCGTTGTATTTTAGGGCAAAATTGCACGTAGCTTAATTCTAGATGCTATTTTTTATAAGTTTAGATAATATTAGATAGATTGCATTTTAGGATTATTTAGGTTAAGATAATATTTTAGTTTAAATTAGGATTTGGCTCAACCTAATTCCTAATGTAAATTGAATAGGATCTTAACCTAGTTAGATAATTTCCACATTTTACCTAATTTCGAATTTCATAAAAAAATAAAAAAAATGCTTTAGATTAAATTACCTCCATTCTTTAGAATAAATTACATTCCCTTAGAAAAAAATAAAATAAAAAATGTCATGCACATGTCAATTAGGATTAGATTCATCAAATGCACGTCATTTAGTTTTTAGGCCCATTTAATTAAAAATTGCCCGTCAATAGAATTAGGTCATTTAGATTGCATTTAATTATTACATTTCTTTAGGATTTACTTTACTCATGTCACATAGTTTAAATCATGTTGCCATGTCATGTAATTTAGGTCATGTTACTATGTCATATTAGATTATTAACATGCATCGCATATAGATTAAGTTCCTATTAATCAAGTGAAAACAAAAAAAGAGAAATTGCATGTTAATTAGAAACCCTAGGGCTTTTGATGCGAATTTGAATTAACTTTGCAGATACTTTCGTGGCTACGAGGTAAGTCTCGAAATTTACTCATTGCTTTCTGAGTGTTAAATTGGTGGTTTGTGTACCCGCATGATCGCCTCACATGTTAGGGAGATAGATTTTAAAATCAATCCAAGCTGCTTGTCAAACATTTTTCAAAAATAAAAAATAAAAGGTACCGAAAGGGCGTTAGATAAATTTAGCGTAATCAAGTCTCCGTATCTAGAATCTCTGGTTTGTAGGAGTAAAGTAAATCTCCCATTACTTTACTTGGGTTTCTAATCGACCCACCAAAAATAGGTTAGTGGCGACTCCTAAATAAAATCCATTTGTATGTTAAGAACTTGAATCTAAGTTGCGAATTGGTATAGGCTTGGGAGAGCCTGCGTTAAGTCTAGGCTTCACAATGCATTAGCCAAACCCTAGATGGTTCACACCCGAAAATTTGGTCACAACAATGTTCAATGTGATTCCAGTTGTTCTTGTATTGGTTTACAAGCCTCTGTTCCCTTGTAATAGTTGGATCAGGTTCATATGTTTTGATTGGCTTTTGAGAAATCAAAGCTTGTGTTTAACAACTATAAAGCCCATCATAACTTCTTCTTCTTCTTCTTCTTCTTTTTTTTTTTTTGTCTTTGTGAATAGTGAGGTGCACAACCTGCGAACCAAAACTCTGCACCAGCAATACCAATTGGTAAGGACATTGATACCATCATTATGTGGAGCAATTAGGAAGAAAGCAATGTTTATTCTACCTTTCGTTGTCGAGAAATTTTGCTTCCATCCGCAAACCTTGGCATTGGAAAGAGGGCCCGGAGTCACGGACAACTTCACAGGAAAATGATCCTTCAAGATACCACAAAGGTGCCAAGTATTGAACCATGAAGAGGTTCTTTCCATCCCTAACGACACTTGACATGAGACTAAATGTCTCCTTTCATATAAAAAATGTTTTCTCCAAATCTAAGAAGAGCTCGTAGCCTCAGGGACCTTGAATGCTCCAAAAGCTTCTGCCTTTGAAACCTATATTGCTTCTTCACCCAGGCAATCGATTAAGGTCACTGAACAGACAAAAGCAGAGCAACGCTTCACAATTCTTTTAATAGTCTTCTCCATGAGAATGAAAGAAACCACACCATTAAGAGATGATGCCATAGAAAATTAAATCGATGAGGTGAAGTTTACGAGCATATGTCGATTTCGTTGCACTTGGACTCCGGATTCTGCTACAAAACTTTATTAGATAGGATATTACAGTCCTTATCATAGAGTTTCCTCGAAATAAGGGGTAAACCAAAGGTAGTAATTATACAAGCAAATTCACCAACTTTAGGCCCTCTTAATTGAACCGTCTCCTCTAGTTGAGAGCTCCAGCCACCTGATGCATGATGTCACTCTTTTAGGGGCTCAATTTCAAGTCAGACAATCAGATAAAATGCCTGGAAAATGCCCGATCCCATCAGTTAGCATCACGATATCATCTGCAAAAACCCAGATGAATCCACTTAATCTCAGAACACGTGGGATGGCCTTTGAGCTTCCCTAACTCTGCAGCCTGATTAATCATCCTAGAATGGATATCAATAGCCATAACAAAGAGATAAGGGAACGTGGGATCCCCTTGCCGGAGACCCTCGTAGCGAGCAAATCACCTGTCCCCCATAAGAACAACAAAGAATTGGGGAGCATTGACGCAAACTTCTGCCCATCCAATGAGCGGATTAAGCGTGTCAAGGCCTACTTCTTTTCTACAATACCAATTTTTAATCAATGGCCACCTGTGGCAATCCATCTCACATTGTCATAGTCCCGGAATCTCGTGATCACCCATGTAATTCCACGTAATTCTATATGTTTCACCATAAAGGGTAGAATACCCTTGAAAATATGGATGGATCAATTTGAATCGTTAGATGATGTGAATGGTCTTTTGTTGATTTTTGGACAGGAGTATAAATGATAAGCAATTTAAAAGTACAAATATTGAGAACAATTGTAAGTTATATTTGGAAGAGTAAAATATGTTGAAAGTAAAAATGAACAACATGTGCTCTTAAATTGATTGGGGGTCCTTCACAAAAAATATAAGATAAACATTTATAATTCCAATTGACAATTACATCAACGGTTGCTAAGAACTGGAAAAATGCCCTATGTGGCTCCTTCGATTTAGTAACATTTATCTACAAATGGTTACAACATCCAAGGTTATTGACTTTGCTACCTGATGTGCTCTTTTTCCCATGGACTGAGTTGCTCACTTGGAGTGCGTTTGATAATTATTTTGTTCTTGCGAACAATTTCTAATAAGAAATGATTCTTTTTATTCTTTTTTTGGAATAATTTTTAAGCATTTAAAAGCGTTTGATAACTGTCCAAAATTTCAATTCCCAAAATATAATTGCATTTGGTACCATCTTCAAAATTTCTAATCTAAATCATCTTCTTTTAATCTTTTAATAATTTTATCACTTTTTTTCTTTTTTTCTTTTTTTCTCTTCTTTTTCAAGTTTTGGTCAGTCGACGGCTTTGGGATGATCGGCAACTGCCAAATGAGAGCCAGTAACCTCGTCGGCCGAGCTTTGGCTAGGCGAGGTCCGACGAGCTCACTGGAGGCTCATCGAGCCACCGACGAGCCTCACTGACCTCACCCAATCAGTCGTCGACGATCGGCGGCGATGGACGAAGGCGGCGGCATTTGTAGAAGAAGAGAGAAGGAAAAAGAACAAGGAGAAAAGAAGAAGAGAAAAAAGAAAGAAGAATTTGGGTTGACTTGATTTTGGAATTGTTCTCGAGAATAAAAAAGTAATTTTCTTTTACTCATTGATTTTATTTTAAATCTATTTTTGGGAACAAAAAATTTACCAAATAAATATTTGGGAACAAAAAATTTACTATATGGATTTTTGTTCCAAATTTATTCCCGAAAACAGAAAAATAAAATCAGTTACTATTAAGCAAATTGTCAAATGCATCCTTGCTCTACTCATTTTTTGACTATTTGCTTCGGCACTTAGTGTTGATATCTCTGTTGACTAAAATTGGGTCTTTTGCAGCGGTGTTTGGCAATTTTTTTGGAGAGCTCTGGGAAGACATAAGCTCAAAAGGCCTTTAACCTAAGGCGGATCCAGAGTTGCTTTGGGTTTTGAGTATTTTTGCAATGCTAATAAATTTTTTTCCCTTTTAATTTTGCTATCAATAAACTTTCATAATTCCATAAAATGTCCTCCCCTCATGTTGCTAGAGGTCGCACAACCTCGGTGACCCTCAGCAACAATTGGTGCCAAATCTAGCTCATTGGCCCATCGGCCGCTAAGCCATTTTTGGTTTGAGGCTTTTTTTTTTTTTTTTTTTGTTATTGTAAAAGTCCTTTAAAAACTTGATTTTCAAACACCATTTCAAGCAAAATTGTTTCCTAATGCACTTTTAAATTACAACTTATCAAACACTAATTGTATTTCGAAAAATCTTTTAACTTAAAGTCTTTTGTATTTTTTTAGAAACTTTCCCCCAAAAGTCAAAGCAAACGCAGCCCATGTAATCAGATATACCATGCTCCTATTAAAATTTTAATTGTAAGGAATTCTATCAATTAAGTTGTTGAACGATGCTTGGCCTTTTTTTTTTTTTTTTTTTTTTTTTGCATTAACAATTAATATATATATATTTATTAAAAGTAGACCTATTAAAATTTGTTATACACCAATTCCTTAACCCATATATGATGGGCTTGCTTATTATATGGGTTAATATATTTAGTAAATGAGTCATAAATGAGTTCATAGTGGCAAAATAATATGAACATTATATAGGTTCATAATTTATTTAATCCCGCTAATTCCTATTTTTCATAGAGAAATCTCTAATCAAATATATAACAAGATCCACCTATCTTTATGACTCTTTTTTCATACTCTCTCGCTCTTGTTCATCTCACGCTTTCACTTCAATTTAGTTATAACTTTTCGCTAGATTTGAAAGAGTAGGTCAGATATATTCACTATAGTTGTATTATATAAAAATGGATCGAAACAGACCAAATCGATTAACTTGAGTCGGATCACGTCCGACCCGACTCGTGTACGATATGATTCATCCATTTAATCGGTCTAACCAAAAGTCAATTAATGAAAGTGCGCCACGTGTCAGATACGACACCGGGCCCCTCAGCAGCTCGGCAATCGATGGGAAGCATGCTCCGAAGTCACTGCGGCGCCTTCGAAATCGAGCGATCGCGATTTTCAGTAAAGCCGCGAGCGAGCGAGAGCGAGAGCGAGACGAGAGCGATGATGATGGATGGAGTGGAGGGCGCCGCGCTACGTGCTGAACCCGTCGCGGATCAGCAGCGAGGACATCCTCTTCTGCGTCGACGTCGACGCGGAGTCCCTGGTCGAGATGAAGGCGACGGGCCCCGGCGGCCGCCCCTTCGCCCGCCTCGACGCCATTAAGCAGTCCCTCCTCCTCTTCGTCCACTCCAAGCTCGCCATCAACCCCGACCACCGCTTCGCCTTCGCCACCCTCTCCAAATCCGCTTCCTGGGTACTCCTCCCCCACCTTCTGATTTTGGCTTGCGAAATGCGTCTCTGATAGTGTGTTTCGGTGCATTTCCTCTAGAATGAGGTGATTTGCTCCATATAGTTTTTGAATTTGGAAAAATGGGTGCTCGGTTGCGTTCCCGAGAGTTGTGGCGATCGGTAGGGTTTGGTTCCGTGGCGTGCTTTGATTTTGGCTTGCGAAATGCGACCCTGATGGTGATGTTTCGGTGCGTTTTAGGGTTGAATTGATTCCCTCTAGAATGAGGTGATTTGCTCTATGTAGTTTTCGGATTTGAAGGTCACTAGATCAGTAGAGTAAAATACATCTTCCGTATTGGAAGTGGGCGAATGATGGAGGTGCAGAGGTGTGGTAGCATATCCGTCGGCAGCTTCTGAGAAATGCGGGTTTCGATTGCTTGTGCTCTCCGTCCGATCCTTCTTTCAAATGCTAGCGTATCGGAGCTACGCGAGTATCTGACAAGTGGAAATGACTTTGGGATAGAACACCCGATTCCTTGCAGCCACCGGAAATTTCTTTTGGATTGGACTCTAGGTTTTTCCTCCTTTTAGCTAATTTTTCATGACAAGGAGTGTAAACATGCTTGCTTGATGCTGTTATTACAATGAATTTTGGTAGATTGCGTCATATGGGGCGATCATAGGATTCTATGATTTCATGTTTCTCATGGATGACTGACGTTCTTGCTCAATTTTGGATGTCACATGCATAAACTCTTTGTACACTCAAACTGAGAAGTTCTTGAATGGAAACACTGATGTTTGTGATCGCATGTTCTGCATATTTTGAGCCAGATGAAAACCCATGCCTACAGAATCATAGAAAAATACCCAACACCCCAGAATGCCTCCATCGGATGGTACTTGGTTCCTGTTTGCACCACTGATCCTTGTTAGAAAGCATTCTGGTCTGACCATTCATGTCTGTGTATTTAGCTGTTCTCTTGTCAGGGAATGTGCGGAGGTGGAATGAATTACCAAATTATGATATCAAAACGGTGAACGTGCCTGCTACTGCTGCCGAGGGATGAGGTGCTGTAGCTAATTTATATTAGAATACCCTCAGGGAGCTGGGGTGTTTGATTGATGAGAGGGAGAGCCATTTTGTACTTGTATGCCATGCTTGAAATAATGATAATGAAGCCC
Source organism: Eucalyptus erythrocorys (assembly GCA_014182555.1). NCBI lineage: Eukaryota > Viridiplantae > Streptophyta > Magnoliopsida > Myrtales > Myrtaceae > Eucalyptus > Eucalyptus erythrocorys. The sequence goes on along the minus strand of CM024599.1, from coordinate 41,214,078 downwards.
AAAATTAGATCGTGCAGTTGCTAATAAGGCTACTTTTAGCACAGAGCTGCTTTTGACCCAGCCATGACATTGTGACCTAGCTGAGTTTTGGAGTGCTATGCGATATTGTTGCAAGTATCCCTTACATAACTCAAGATGCAGTATCCATTCAGAGTAACTATTATCTAGATCAAGCACGTAGCCAAAGCAGGACAAAGCTGGCAATGAATTGTCAAATCCTTTGTTTAATATTTCATATATGATTACTTGTTTGATCTTTTTCCCTTGTTTTCGATTTTGAAGCTCCGTAAGGAGTTCAGCAGTGATGTAGAGTCTACAGCTGCTGCAATTCGGAGTCTTTCAGCCACCTCAACTTGTGGTCATGCAGATTTAACGCAGCTATTCCGAATCGCGGCTCATGAAGCTAAGAAATCTTGCATGCAAAATAGAATTTTCAGGGTGGTAAGTGATGTCTGGTGATTGTACCAAGCAATAGGTGTTTATCCTCTTGGTTAATCGATGCCTAGGCATGTATATCAGTTTTGCTTCTATTAATTTGTAGCATAAAGCTGCTTTGCAGTCTAGTAAGTTGCCCAAATGTCTATGAAAACTTTTTTTCTTGTTTGTTAGGGCCAAAGTCTGTTAAACTGCTAGATTTCTTACGGCCATTTAAACTCACGTCTTGTTTTTTTTTATCACCTCCTATGAGAAAAGATTCGTTGTGAAAAGGAAGACTCATTCTCTTCTTTTCGTCGCTTTTGGAACATTATTCGTACTAGCGATATTAAGGCTTTTCCTTCTTATCGAGATCTAACGTGGCTACAGTGTTTCTGTTGCATCAGATTCTCATATACTGCAGATCATCCACACAGCCTCAGCACCAGTGGCCAGTTAACCAAAAGCTCTTCACTCTGGATGTCATCTACCTCCACGACAAGCCTGGACCAGATAATTGCCCGCAGCAGGTCTATGATGCCCTCGTCGATGCGCTTGAACACGTGAGTGAATATGAAGGCCACATCCACGAGAGCGGTCAGGGCCTCACACGCATCCTCTTTCGTCACATGTGCATGCTACTGTTGCACCCTCAACAGCGATGTCCTCAAGACTACCTCGACATTCCCAAGTCCCTTGTGAAAAAATCACCTGATGCCGACTCTGCACCTGCCGAAGAGAGGGTGATCGTGCCCCGCCAATGAGAGCAAAAGACCGTTTGTGGGTTAGTGATCGGTACTTAAATGTTTGGCTTTTGCAATGTGTCAGAGCTTTTATCTGCTGTTGGTCTTTCTGGAAGTGAATCTGCAACTGCAATTAGCTTGATGACCTTCAGCTGAGCTTCGAAGTTTTCCCGACGACTCCCCCTTCGTGAGGTTATGTATATTTACGTTACAGAACCTGTAAATTTCAATTGCAATGTCCCGATTATGTTTTGTCATGGGTCAGATCGTATCTCAGACGTCCAGTGTTCTTTCCAGGTTTGCCTTTGGTAAACCTATCAACTGAATGTCTTGTGCCTCCATGATATGTTATTACAGCTCCACATGGACTATGCAAGCTAAATATATCTGGGTCCCTGTTGATCATTCTCGGGTGACAACGACGTGAATCAATGCGTTACGCGATTCTTGTGTTGCTCTCAAGACACAAGACACGCCAGCACTTGTTTGATCTTGCTAATCCTTGAGTGGTACGATGGGCTAATCAATCAAAATTTCACGTTGAACGTCGTTATCAGCCCTCCGGCAGCTAGCTTAGGAAAAGGAAGAGGGGAAGGGACAGGCGAAGAGGGGTGATCCGAGCGACAAACCTTCTCTTGTATTCACCGAAGTTCGAAGATTTCACATCAACCCGACTAAGGACGTCTTTGTTGGCGTGCCCATAAAGCCAGTCAATTGAAAGCAAATCAGAGGAAGGAATGAAAAAAGTCCCCATCACCATCCTCCAAAATGTATCTAGAAACAAACCGTGAGACATCAAGTCTCGAGTAAATTCAAATTAAAGCTATAATCTCACTCTCTAAATCCTATCAATATGAAAAATTATTGAGAGCCGATTACTAATGTGCAGTAGAAATGAATTTGGAGAATTGAGAATTGAAACGGAATTTTAAACATGAGTTGAAAAGCGGAAATCAATCTAAATCCGCGCAATCAGTGATCTAATTGGGTGGTTCCAATATTTTAGGGACTTCCATCAATCGGTCTAGCCAACAAATGGCGCACCGCCACCTGTCCGTTCTTGAGCTAACTTTCCCATCCGGAATGTTCCAGAGAGCGCGGGAATCATCTCGTGCATTCCCCTCCTAGGGACGGCGCTCACCACTCACCCCGGCATAGCCCCTATTGCAGCCGTCGATGCGGCAAATGATGAAATCCCACCAGTGACCGCTTTGTCCAACCATCGGCTCAATGTAATCGCAAGCAAGCCCCCCCGGCCCACCTGTAGCACCGCCATGACCCTCCTCGCCGCCGCCGTCGCCACGCTCCTTGTCCTCCTCTACGTCACCACTAGCCGCAACGTCGCTGGGGACATCATCGGGCTGATGTCCAACGCCTCGAGGTTGTTTTGCTCCGGCAACGACTACTCTGTCGACACGAGGTGGGCAGTCCTGATCGCCGGATCCAACAGTTACTGGAACTACATCACCAGGTGATTCTCCTGATTTTGTTGGGCCGTAACTCGAATCTGACGACCTTCTTCCCTTTATGTTGGTTGAATTTATTGAATTTGCATGGGGACAGGGAAGATTTTTCTAGGGGATGAGGATACAAAAGAAAAGAAAGGAAATTGGATTTTGTTGGGAATAACTGATTCCCTAAAACGGATTCGACACTAAATCGAACCCCTAAAACGAATGCAGAAGATGAGCCCGGGAAACACATGTATCACCGATTGAAAAGCACATCACAAAATCGAACGTACTTTATTAGCCATAGATTAAACACCGACATTGATATGAGGAAGAAAAACCGATCCCGTTCTATTCGATGATGTATATTCGCCTTGAAGGGGAGAAAGTTCCGTCTACTTTTTGGGGTCTATTCTTCTTTGGCCTTTTTGGAGGGAGAGAGGGAGGAAGAACGTACGTCTGTTGAAAATGTACGTTCCTCCATTTTCTTTTCTCCCTTAAATATGTCTCTTCTAAAGGACGTATCCCTTCGACGTAAAACGTTTCCCCAAAAGTCATGGATTCCCAAGAAATTCTTCGATTTCTTCCGGAAGCAGATGATTCTTCATCTCCTTCTCACATTTCGTGAATAGCCGGGAATATCCAGAAAGGCATTTGGAGATAACCCTTCGACGTAACCCTCCATCCATGGGCCCTTATCTTGTGGGCCGGGCTTTTAGGCCCAACATGGGCGGACGGGTCAACTTAGGCCCATCCACACTTTAATAAAACCATTATCTCCCACTCGCACATGGTGGGCCGAACATGATCTTCTTTACTTCTCTTCAACGTTCATACCGGTGAATAATTAGTGCGACCAACATACTTTGAGAGCTCATTGCTATACATCTGTTAGGAATATATAGTAGCTCATAATGGACATCATATTCTGAGTAGATTTAGCATGCAGTACCCTAAATCGATCGATCACATTTATATCTCTCTTGATCTCTTTTAAACAATGATAAATATATATATATATATATATATAGGCAGAAGAACGCTTCAAGTGCCAAAACTTGGCACGAAAGGACACTTAAGTGCCAAAAGTTACGAAAGGTACACTTAAGTGCCACATTTAAAAAGAAACGGGACACTTAAGTGCCAAAATCTGGCCAAAGTGCTTGATGTGGACAATTTTCGGCGAAATAAGTGCAAAACGACGCCGTTTTGCGTGTCGATGTGGCCAAATAGTGAAAAAACGACGCCGTTTTTTGCGTTGACGTGGCAATAAATTAATGTAAAAATTAATTAAATTTTAATTTAAAACTAAATTTACTTAAAATATTTAAAAATATTAATATTAATATTAAAAAACTAAATAAAATTAAATTTAAACTAAAAATTTAAAAAAAAAAAATTTTAAAAAGGGAGGGGTTGATGCGGGCCGAGGGTTGGGCCCTCGGCCCGCCGCCGCCGCCTCGCCGTGGCGCCCGGCCGGGGAAGGGTCGGCCGGGGTCGCGGGCCCCGGCCGGGGCCCTGGCGCGGGTCGCGGCCCTCGCCCGGATCCGGCGAGGGTTCGTGGGCCCTCGCCGCCCGGTCGGCCGGGGCCCCAGGGCCCGGCGACCCCGACCGACCCTTCCCCGGCCAGGGCGCCGCCGGCGAGGCGGCGGCGGCGGCTGAGGGCTGAGCCCTCAGCCGTATCCAACCCCCTCCTTTTTTAAAAAATTTTAATATTAAAAATAGTTTTTTTAAATGTTTAAAATAAATTTAATTTAATTAATTTTTATATTTTTTTCCACGTCAACATTAAAACGACGCCGTTTTATTTTTGTCTCGCCGGAAAATTGCCACGTCGGCGTTTTGGCCGAATTTTTGCCGGATTGGCACTCAAGTGATTCATTTTGCTCCGATTTTGGCACTTAAGTGTACCTTTCGTAACTTTTGACACTTAAGTGTCCCTTCGTGCCAACTTTTGGCACTCCAGGGGTCCGCGTGTCTATATATATATATATTGTATTCACAATCATGATTATCCCAAAGATAGTTATAATTGGTTGGCCAGTAATTACAAAACTATAATGTGATTATCCATATTCAATCTTCCTCTTTCCTTCAAACTCTCAATTTCAGTTCAGCTTGCTTTTCTAGAAATGTCCCATTAGATCGAATCAATTCATGATCATTTGCAACATCCTAAGATAGCAAACACTAAATAGAAATCTTGAGAATAAGTAAGAGTCATGAGGGCACTAAAATTGAGGAACTCTTTTCCTCAAGAGTCTCACACAATATAAAAGTTGAGATCAAACTTTTGCCACTCTTATTGGTCGTCTCATGCATACGTAGTATGAAATACTTATTACGGTATTAACTCCTTTCCCGTGGAGCGTATGTCTACACTATCAATACTGTACAGATGATAGTTCAGACATACCCAATGTCTAACTTAAGTTCACGTATCTACTCATTCATAAAATTCATCAGAACTCACATCTGGCATTTTAGACAGATAAAATAAAATATGTGAGCTATTTTACTTTCGGACATAGTACATATCATGTCATCATCTTAACACTTAGTTAAGGCGATATTTATATTTTAAGCTTGAGCTCTCAATTATCATCTAGATAATAAGCTTACAAACCGTCTCATCTCTATTTATCACATAGTAAATAGAGACAATTACCCGTGTAAGTGGGCTAATCTTATATCTGTCCGACATACTTTCTCAACTTAATGTAATGCACTGAGCATTAAGATGCATAAACGTCAAACAAAGATTCATAGGCATTAATAATGAAAAAACACAAATTCATTAAATGTGAACAACTCAGGGAAATTACAATATTCAGTACATTAGCCTCTACGCAGTCCTAGAGATTTTACATGACCGCAAAACACATCTCTAGGTATTGGCTTTGTCATAGGATCTACTACCATTCTATGCATAGATATGTACAGTAAGTTCACATCTTTTCGTGCAACCATATCTTTGACAAAGTTACATTTGGTATCTATATGTTTGGTATTGTCATGATATTTTGGATCTTTGGTATACGCTATAGCTGCTTGGCTATCACAGTTAACCAATAAGGAGTCTACAGCTTTCTCAATAATACCTAAATGATCCAAAAATCTCTTAAATCAAACACCTTTTTGTACTGCTACTGATAATGCCATGAACTCAGCTTCCATCGTGGACAAGACTATATACGTTTGCTTCTTACTGCTCCAAGATATGGTGCCATTATTCAGTAAGAAAACAAATCCATAGATAGATTTTCTTTCATCTAAATCTCCTCCCCAATCAACATCTGAATAGCCTTCAAGTCGCAAATCATTTCCTTGATAATTCAACTTGTAATCAGCAGTTCCCTTCAGATACCTCAGTATTCTTTTGATGGCTTTCTAATGTGCTTGATTTGGATTGAATTGATATCTACTCACCATTCCAACTACAAAACATATGTAAGGTCTTGTACACATTACAGCATACATCTAGCTCCCAACAGCACTAGCATAAGGAATATGTTTCATTTGTTCCTTCTCTTGTGGAGTCCTTGAACACAATCTATGGCTCAATCCTCCACCTTTTGCAATAGGAGTGTCTATGGGTTTACAATCTTGCATACGAAATCGTTCAAGAATCTTATTTATATATGGTTTTTGTGAAAGAGATAGTGACATCTTCAAACGATCTCTTGAAATCTTAACTCCAAGAATGTATGTAGCCTCAACCATATCTTTCATCTCAAAGTTAGAAGATAACCAACTTTTGACGGTATTAACAAACTCCATATTGCTTCCGGCAATTAGTATATCATTAACATATAATGATATGATCACAAATTGATCTTTTGATATATACATAATGATCCTCATCAATCATTGTAAAATCATATGCCATTATGGCATTATGAAAACGTATATATTACTGTCTTGATGACTGCTTAAGGCCATATATTGATTTCAAAAGTCGACATACATTTTTTTCTTGGCCTTTCGTAATAAAACCAACAGGTTGTTCCATATAAATTTCCTCATCCAATTTTCCATTGAGAAAAGCAGTCTTTACATCCATTTAATGTAATTCAAGATCCATACTTGCCACTATTACCAGAATAATGCGAATTGAGGTAAATCTCACAATAAGAGAAAATGTTTCCTCACCATCAATTCCTTCCTGTTGATTATACCCCTTTGCCACAAGGCAAGCTTTATATCTTTCTATTAAGCCATCAGTTTTACGCTTTATTTTGAGAACCCACTTGTTCCCAATAACTTTGTATCCTTTTCCCAAACATGGTTTGACTTCATTGACTCCATTTCCTCTCCCATTGCATGCATTCATTTTTTCTTACTAAGGCAATTTAGAGTCTCATGTATATTTCTTGGCTCATCCTCATTTTGTGGAGCAACCATAAAAGTTTCCCCTTTAATGTCAAAACGTTAATGGGGAATACTTTTGTGACTTGTTCGCCATATGGAAGATTGTACATTTTGCATATCATTCCCCATTATGCTCCCACTGGGATTAGATAATGATGATATCGTCTCATCATGTGGTTGTGATTGAGAGTGAGTTGAATTCAATTCATCACCTCTCATATTACTCCCACTTAGATGAACTCCACTAATATCATTATCTTGATCCAAAATTTCAAATAAGGAGTAATCTTCACATATTTCGCCCTTCTTAGGAAATTCATTCTCTAAGAATGTGCCATTCCGTGATTCAAATTCAGTGATACCCCCACTTTCTTGCTCACCTATGAACACATACCCTTTCGAGTGTTCGGAGTATCTTATGAAAATACTCTTCTTTCCTCTGGGACCCAATTTCCCAAACTCGTGAGAGGACTCATGAGTATAGGCAGCACAATCCTATGGCTTAAGAAAACTTAAGTCCGGTTTTCTATCTGTCTATAACTCATATGGAGTGGAAGTAATTGATTTGGAAGGCAGTTTGTTAAGTATATAGGCAGCAGTTAATAATGCATCACTCCAAAAAGTGATAGGTAAATTAGCATGCGCCATCATGGACCTAATCATTTCCAGTAGGGTTCTCTTTCTTCTCTCCGCAACACCATTTTGTTGAGAAGTATGTGGAATAGACAACTGTCTTTTTATTCCTTTTTCATCACATAAATTTTTGAACTCATCAGATAAATATTCTCGACCTCGATCGGATCTCAATGCTTTTATTTTCTTGTCTAATTGATTCTCTACCAAGCTCATAAACCTTCTTAAACAACTTAATGCTTTAGATTTATTAAAAATCAAATAGACATATCCGAATCGAGTACAATAATCTATAAATGTGATGAAATAAACAACCACATGCCTTCCTCTCACATTCATTGGATCACAGATGTCATAATAGATTAAATGCAGAGGAAATTCAGCTTTTTTACCTTTTCCAAATGGTTTCCTTGTCGTTTTTCCTACTAGGGAATACTCACATATGAGTAAATCAACTTTTTCAATATTGCCCAACAAGCTCTCTTTGGCTAGTCTATTCATATGTTGTTGGCCAATATAACTAAGTCTAGCATGCCACACATTCACATCATTATTATATGAATTAGGAGACGTGAGATGAGAATAACAAACATTTGCATTAACATAGTCAACATCTAATACAATGAAACCATCTAGAAAATAACCACAACCATAGTAATTTGTATCCAAATACAAATCCACATCACTATTATGGAAGTTCATATTAAAACCTAGCTTGACCAACACTAAAACAGATACTAAATTCCAACAAATCTCTGGAGCATACAATACATCATGTAAGAACAACGTGCGTCCACCATGCATGTTCAGTTGACAGGTGCCAATTCCATTTACTTCAGCTTTGGAGTTGTTTTATAGATCAACGTAGTTCCAGTTGGTACTCGTCGGAGTTCCACAAAGGATTCTCTATCCTTCGCTACATGGTCTGTTGCTCCTGAATCTACAGTCCATAAATGATTAGACTCAGTCAAGAATACAGAACTTGACACATAGGCAAAGTTCTCAAAAGCACAATGGGTGTATACCTTCTTTGGCTCATGACAATCGCAAGCATAGTGACCCTTCTTGTCACAATTGTAACACTTCAAGCTTGTCAGCTTCTTCATTTGAGGACGCTTTCCTCTGTCATGTTGGTCAACCTTTGGTTTCTTCCTTAAAGAACTTGCTCCCTTGCCTTTCCACTTTTTGAACTAATCAGGACGTTTACACTTGGAGCCTGAAGCTCCCTATGAGCTAGAACCAGCATTATAAATCAGTTTCTGGCTTAGCTGCTAAGAGGTGGTCCTCTTCCAGCTCAAGATGGCGCACTGCATCCTCAAAAGGTTTTGATATTCTCATTGTGGGTCAGGTGCACCTTCATATGCTTCCAACTTTGAGGCAAGGAACGGATCACTGCTTGCACTTGCTACTCATTAGTCAGGACATAGCCAGCATCTTTCAGCTCATTAATCATGTTTGACATCTTTCTCAAGTGTTACTTCATGTTCTGACCATGAGGCTTCTTGTAAGAATCAAACCTAATAGTGAGCTGCCTCAGTTTGGTCACCGAAGTATGATCAAATCTTGCTGCCAACGCTTCACACATTTCCTTGGCATTCACAAAATGCCTGAACTCTCGCATGACATCATTTTCCATGCTACTCAGCAACATAATGCGAGCAAGAGAGTTCTTCTTTTTCCATGCAACAAATGCATCCTTATCTCTCTTGTGTTGTGTAGTGTTTCCATCTTCAAGCTCTTCCATGGTTAGGTTAAGAGCTTTTAGTGCCTCTTGCTCTTCCAGCATATATTGAAATTTCATGTGCTAGATTTCATAGTTATCGCAGTTAAGCTTTTCACTTTTGTTTAGCTCAGCGACTATGCTCTTTGTGGCTGAAGCTATCGATCCGAACATATTAGACATATATGCACGAATAATTAATGCCTATAATTTATGCATCCATTTTACACAGACCCATCATATTAATGAATAGTTTCAAGTAAGGTTTTATAATTAAAAGGTCACTATGTTTCCAATCATCCTCCAAAAATCCTAACTTAAAACTATCATTAATATAATTGTCTATGCAAAATAAATTCTATGAAACTACAAAAACTTCTATGAACTGCCCACAGCAGTCAACAATAACATAAAGCAAATAATATTTAACATCGAATAGAATAATAATGCTTTCACATAATGCAACTAACATATCAGTTGCTACATCAACAACAACTAGGTAGAAAAACATTTACATAAGATATCCATAAAGTATACTAAGTAAAGAACAGTCAAAATATCTAACGCCAAGGCGAGACAAGAACTGGGAAGGATTCTCTTTTATACAATTTCTTGTCCCTTTGTTTTTTGAATCCCTTAGACAATCTAGGCAGCCACGATAAAATAGATGGGTATCCCTTAGGATTTCTCCTTCGCACATTCATCCCTCGCCGGATTGAAGTCATCCCAAGGGTTGCAGTCCTTGTGGCTTCAATCCGGTAATGTTCATCTATAAAAGCCATTACTAGCTGCCTATACGTAGCAGCTCTGTTGACCTCCCATATGCGATCGAACACTCCTTGCCATATTGGTGGAAGGGTGCTCATGAAGAATCGCACCATCACAGATTGTGGCATGAGACGACCATTCCTTATGACCTCTTGTATTCTGCTGTTGACCTCGAGAATGTGATCAATTAAGTCGCCACTCTCCCATCGATAATCAAGTAACTCAGCCATCCGACGGGGAGGTATTGTTCCTGCAACAAATGTAGAACAAATAAGGGATTACGTATAATCCACAGACATAATTGGAAAAAGAAACATATTCTTTTCCTCATTTTTTTTTTGTCAACGGTCAACGGTCAACCGGGTCAAGGGTCAACTGGGTTGGGCCGTCGGGTTGGGCCAGGTCGAAAGGACCGACTCGGCACGTGCGGCACGCGTGCGTAGCAAAAGTCACGATGACGTCAGAATGATGCGATCTTCAACTACAGGAGGCACATGCGTTGCACGTGCGCTCGTGCATCGCACGTGCACGCGTGCATTGCACGTGCCTGGGCTCGAATTGCGTTGGTTCATTCCGGTTGGCGTGGGGGCGCGTTCGACAACCTTTGACGCTGCTCGATCGAAAACTAATTTTGACTTACAGAAAATCGAAAAAGGGGGTGAACAGTGCTTAGGTGTCGGGATTTTTCCGTCCCCGATCGGCCGACGCCGATGTTTCACGAAAATTTAATCAAAACTAATTCACAAACATGAAAAGGGATCGATAAACCATGAAAAGGGATCGGGAAACATGAACAATGGCTCTGATACCAATGTTAGGAATAACTAATTCCCTAAAACAGATTCGACACTAAAACAAATGCAGAAGACGAGCCCGGGAAACAAATATATCACCGATCGAAAAGCACATCAAAAAATCGAATGTACCTTATTAGCCACAGATTAAACACCAATGTTGATATGAGGAAGAAAAACTGATTCCGTTCTATCCGATGATGTATATTCGCCTTGAATGAGAGAGAGTTCCGTCTACTTTTTGGGGTATGTTCTTCTTTGGCCTTTTTGGACAGAGAAAGGGAGGAAGAACATACGTCTGTTGAAAAGGTGCGTTCCTCCCTTTTCTTTTCTCCCTTAAATACGTTTCCTCCAAAGGACGTATCCTTTTGATGCAAAACGTTCCCCCAAAAGTCATAACTCTTCGACGTACCCCTCCATTCATGGGCCCTTATCTTGCGGACCAGGCTTTTAGGCCCAACATGGACGAACGGACCAACTTAGGCCCATCCACACTTTAATAAAACCATCAGATTTTGTAGGTAATATCACTAGAATTGACCTAATCTTAATCGTTTGTGTTTGATGGTTTCTGAATCAACAACTAGTGAAGAATCTTTCTTAAATTCTAATTCCGACGTATTCCAATTTAGGAACTCTGGAATTTCCATCGGAAGCAAAACTGACGCGTTTACTGTTGTAATGATAACTCTTGCAAATCGAATAATGATTTGAATAGAAAGTCTTGTGGTCCATTTACATATATCTTTGTCTGCAACTGCCGGCGAATCTCAAATTTGAACTTTGCAGTCCGTATGAAATTACTTAGACTCCTACTATGTTTGGGGGCCAAGGAGGGAGATTTTCAATGATATTGCCTCTTGTAACTTAGCTCATAGATGCTGCTAAAACGATTGCATATGGGCTATTTTCGTACATTTCCTTGCTCTGCCATTACTTAATGGACAAACAGTAGTAATAATTCCTTGTATTAGTTTGGTCTGCACATGAGTATCTGAATATACTGGACGTTGTGTTTGGCAGATTGAATTAATGGGAAAAAGGATGATTTTTCTAGGGGATGAGAATGCAAAAGAAAAGAAAGGAAATTGGATTTTCGTATTTGATTACTAAGTAGGAATGAGTGAAGCAGAAGTGATATTGTATTTTCTGATCCACAATTTCTGCTTTATAAGTGAGTTTTTAAAACTTGTACGGTGATTTGTTTCTGTTTCTTTACTTTCCTTATACTTTCATGGGCCAATAAACATAGTCCCAAAGGGGATGCTAGTTTAGTTTCCTTTTGTATGAATCTGCCAAAAGGAGGTAGAATTTTATGTTGTTTTCCTCTTCCGTCAGACTTAAAGTGAAGGATAAATTTTTCCAATTCTTCTAACCCTCGAATATAAACTGCTTCAACAGTAAGAAAAAGGAATTGAGTGCTTTATATTCTGGGTAAGAGCTAAAACATTTCAGTGCCATTAGAAACAAAATTGGATTCCTATCTGCCTTTGCTTATTTCATTTGTCCTGCGTTGGGATTTTTTACTGTTGTTGATACTATGCTCCATTCGTGCACTTTGCTTTCAGGCCGATGTTTGCCATGCATATCAGCTCTCGAAGAAAGGAGGGTTGAAGGATGAAAATATCATTGATTTTATGTATGATGACTTTGCTAACAATGAAGAGAACCCTTGGCCTGGAATTGTTACTAACAGTCCAGATGGAGATGATGTTTATGAAGGAGTTCCAAATGTCTGTTTTCAAATGCTTAGTCACTAATTTAGGATGAAATTTTTTGTTTAGATTTGTTGAAAGTCTGTTTTCAAAGGTTTAATCATTGGTTCAGGATGAAAATTATTCTCTAGAGGCCTGTTATCAGATGTGGAGTCACTAGTCACTTTTCTATTGGCGGGATTACACTAGAGAGGATGTTAACATTAACAACTTTTTCTCAGTCATCTTTGGAAACAAGACTGCTCTCGCAGGAGGTAGTGGAAAGGTTGTGGATAGTGGTCAGAATGATGCCATCTTCATCTACAGGAGGCACGTGCGTCGCACGTGCGCTTGTGCGTCGCACACACCTAGGCTCGAATTGCGCTGGTTCATTCCGGCTGCGCGTGGGGGTGCGTCCGGCAACCATTGACGCTGCTCGATAGAATTTTATGTTGTTTTCCTCTTCCATCAGACTTAAAGTGAAGGATAAATTTTTCCAACTCTTCTAAGCCTTGAATATAAACTGCTTCAACAGTAAGAAAAATGAATTGAGTGCTTTATATTCTGGGTAAGAGCTAAAGCATTTCAATGCCATTAGAAACAAAATTGGATTCCTATCTGCCTTTGCTTATTTCATTTGTCCTACGTTAGGATTTTTTACTATTGTTGATACTATGCTCCATTCGTGCACATTGCTTTCAGGCCGATGTTTGCCATGCATATCAGCTCTCGAAGAAAGGAGGGTTGAAGGATGAAAATGTAATTGTTTTTATGTATGATGACATTGCTAACAATGAAAGAACCCTTGGCCTGGAATTGTTACTAACAGTCCAGATGGAGATGATGTTTATGAAGGAGTTCCAAATGTCTGTTTTCAAATGCTTAGTCACTAATTTAGGATGAAATTTTTTGTTTAGATTTATTGAAATTCTGTTTTCAAAGGCTTAGTCATTGGTTCAGGATGAAAATTATTCTCTAGAGGTCTGTTATCAGATGTGGAGTCCCTAGACACTTTTCTATTGGCGGGATTACACTAAAGAGGATGTTAACGTCAACAACTTTTTCTCAATCATCCTTGGAAACAAGAATGCTCTCGCAGGAGGCAGTGGAAAGGTTGTGGATAGTGGTCAGAATGATGCTATCTTCATTTATAGGAGGCACGTGCTTCGCACGTGCGCTTGTGCGTCACACGTGCACGCATGCATTGCACGCGCCTGGGCTCGAATTGCGCTGGTTCATTTCGACTGCGCGTGGGGGCACGTCCGGCAACCTTTGGCGCTGCTTGATAGAATTTGATGTTGTTTTCCTCTTCCATCAAACTTAAAGTGAAGGATAAATTTTTCCAATTCTTCTAACCCTCGAATATAAACTGCTTCAACAGTAAGAAAAAGGAATTGAGTGCTTTATATTCTGGGTAAGAGCTAAAGCATTTCAGTGCCATTAGAAAAAAAATTGGATTCCTATCTGCCGTTGCTTATTTCATTTGTCCTGCGTTAGGATTTTTTACTGTTGTTGATACTATGGTCCATTCGTGCACTTTGCTTTCAGGCCGATGTTTGCCATGCATATCAGCTCTCGAAGAAAGGAGGGTTGAAGGATGAAAATATAATTGTTTTTTATTTATGATGACATTGCTAACAATGAAGAGAACCCTTTCCCTAGAATTGTTACTAACAGTCTAGATGGAGATGATGTTTATGAAGGAGTTCCAACTGTCTGTTTTCAAATGCTTAGTCACTAATTTAGAATGAAATTTTTTGTTTAGATTTGTTGAAAGTCTGTTGACGCCTAATTTTTGGGCTTTTAATTTTATTTTTGGGTTTTTAATTAATTTTGGGTTTTATTTCATTTCATTTCATTTTATTTTGTCTAAAAACAACAAAAACAGAAAAAAATAAAAAAGAAAGAAAAAACAAAAAAAGAAAAAGCAGCCAGCCCCTTTTTCTTCTCTTTTCTCCTCCATGCGGGCCTGGGGCCCGTCCCTCTTTTCCCAAATTTGGCCCGGCCCCCTTTTCTTCTTCTTCTTCCTCCTTCTTCCATCTTCCCCTACGCATCTGCAGCTCACGCACAGAAAGCGGCAGCTAGGGTTTCGGCGCGCGCGTGACGGATGGGACGGCTGAGGCGACGCCGGTTCGGCCGCACCAAGACCAGTCGGCACACGATGGATCGGCGGCCAAACCTCTCCGTCGACCGGACTCCCTCGCCTATAAATAGGCCGGCACCCCCTCCATCAAAGCACACAGAGAAGAGAGAGACCAGAGGCCAGCTAGCTCAGAGGGGTCCCTGAGAGACATCAGGGAGCTCAAAGAGCGAGCACGGTCGAGGGATCGAAGACGGCAAACTCGGAGATCTTCCCTTGAGAGACTTCAGGGGAAGATCAAAGAGCGAGTGCGCAAGAGATCGGGTCGCGAAGCTCGAACGACCTCCCCCTGAGAGACTTCGGGGGAGGCCGGTGGCGAGCGAACCGGAGGGAGGGAAATCCGGGCGGGTGGAGGTTGAACGAGATCGAAGAAAGGCCGGAGGAGCTCGTCGGTGAAGCCAAGGCCGAACGGCAAGCAAAACCCGGAGACGAAAAAGCCAGATCTGGAGCACGAAGACTAGATCTGAGAGGCCGAGCCTCTGCCTTTGCTACCTCGTCTCGGCCGTCGTGACCTTGTCATCATTACCGTCGACCAGCAATGCCGCCGCACCATCCCCCCACGGACAGGTATCAACCCCTGCTTGGCCATCGCCATTCCCACTCGAAATCCTCCTCGCCGCCTCGAGCCACCGCGGGACCTGGCTCAGTCGCGTTCCGTCCACCGTACCGCCTCGCCACATCCTCCCACCGCCGTCGCCCTCTGCGTTGCCGCCGACGTC
Source organism: Eucalyptus erythrocorys (assembly GCA_014182555.1). Lineage (NCBI taxonomy): Eukaryota > Viridiplantae > Streptophyta > Magnoliopsida > Myrtales > Myrtaceae > Eucalyptus > Eucalyptus erythrocorys. The sequence goes on along the minus strand of CM024599.1, from coordinate 41,198,631 downwards.
AACTCCGATCCACCCCCTTTTGGCCGCGCCGTGTTTGAGCGAAAGAGAGAGGAGGCTCCAAGGCAGGTCATGACCCGGGTCGGGCACACCTCAGCCGGGTAGGGTTCCAGCCGACCTGGGCCGTCACGTGTGGGCCGACTAGAAACATGGCTAAATTGATTTTTGGCTGGGCTTGTATTTTGAAAAGAACACAAAAGAAAAAAAAGACCAAAAAAATCCGAGTTGGGCCCGCAACGTGGGCTGGCCTGAGTCGGACCCAACCCGCGGATCCGACCCGGGTCGTTTTTAGTTATTTTAATATTAAATAATATATTAAATAAACAAATAATTTATTTTCCCAAAAAACCCAAAATAATTTATTTTCAAAAAATATTAAAAAACCTCTTAATTTCCAAAAAAATCAAAAATGTTTTAAAAATGTTAAAAATGTTTTATTTTCCAAAAAATAAAAAATAAAAATAAAAATAATCTATTTTCGAAAAAATATATAAAATATTAAAAAATATTTTTATTTTCTGAAAAATAAAAAAAATGAAAAATATTTTATATTTTCCAAAAAAATCCAAAAATTGCCAAAAATCCTAAAAAATGCCAAAATTCATAAAAAGCCCCAAATTTTCATAAAATACCCAAAAGACTTGTATTTTCTAAAAAATACCCAAAAATCCCTTTTATGTCCAAAAAATGAGAAAAAGACTAAAAAATGTTATTCTCCCAAAAATGCATGGAAAATCCCCCAAACATCCAAAAAACCTTAGGGTTTAAACAAGATTAGGTATCGAAAGGGCATTAGTGATTAACTAGTGTAATCAAGTCCCCGATCCTAATTTCTCCGCTTACGCAGAAGCGAGTATTTCTCCTGGTACGTCGCTCGGGTTTCTAATCAACCTGCCCCAAATTGATTAGTAGCGACTCCATTTTAAAAATTTATTTACAAACTAAAAAATTTTAAAGTCGTGAATTGGCGGACTTGGGAGAGTCCAGGCTTTAATTAATTCCAGCCGAGCCATTAGCCTCCTTAGGCGCTCGTACCCGATCCGGCCGGGCGTCCCCGAAAAAAAGAGGCTTAGTCATGGGCTCAGGATGAAAATTATTCTCTAGAGGTCTGTTATCAGATGTGGAGTCACTAGTTACTTTTCTATTGGCGAGATTACACTAGAGAGGATGTTAACGTTAACAACTTTTTCTCAGTCATCCTTGGAAACAAGACTACTCTTGCAGCAAGTAGTGGAAAGGTTGTGGATAGCGGTCAGAATGATGCTATCTTCATCTACAGGAGGCACGTGCGTCGCACGTGCGCTCGTGCGTCGCACGCGCCTAGGCTCAAATTGTGCCGGTTCATTTCGGCTGCGTGTGGGGGCGCGTCCGGCAACCATTGACGCTGCTTGATAGAATTTTATGTTGTTTTCCTCTTCCATCAGACTTAAAGTGAAGAATAAATTTTTCCAATTCTTCTAACCCTCGAATATAAACTGCTTCAACAGTAAGAAAAAGGAAGTGAGCGCTTTATATTCTGGGTAAGAGTTAAAGCATTTCAGTGCCATTAGAAACAAAATTGGATTCCTATTTGCCTTTGCTTATTTCATTTCTCCTGCGTTGGGATTTTTTACTGTTGTTGTTACTATGCTCCATTCGTGCACCTTGCTTTCAGGCCGATGTTTGCCATGCATATAAGTTCTCGAAGAAAGGAGGGTTGAAGGATGAAAATATAATTGTTTTTATGTATGATGACATTGCTAACAATGAAGAGAACCCTTGGCCTGGAATTGTTACTAACAGTCCAGATGGAGATGATGTTTATGAAGGAGTTCCAAATATCTGTTTTCAAGTACTTAGTCACTAATTTAGGATGAAATTTTTAGTTTAGATTTGTTGAAAGTCTGTTTTCAAAGGCTTAGTCATTGGTTCAGGTTGAAAATTGTTCTCTAGAAGCCTGTTATCAGATGTGGAGTCACTAGTCACCGTTCTATTGGCGGGATTACACTAGAGAGGATGTTATAAGAACTTTTTCTCAGTCATCCTTGGAAACAAGACTGCTCTCGCAAGAGGCATTGGAAAGGTTGTGGATCGTGGTCCGAATGATGCTATCTTCATCTACAGGAGGCACGTGCGTCGCACGTGCACACGTTTGTTGCACGTGCACACGTGCATTGCACACGCCTGGGCTCGAATTGCGCTGGTTCATTCCCGCTGCGCGTGGGGTCGCTTCCGGCAACTTTTGACACTGCTTGATAGAATTTTATCTTGTTTTCCTCTTCCATCAGACTTAAAGTGAAGGATAAATTTTTCCAATTCTTCTAACCCTTGAATATAAACTGCTTCAACAGTAAGAAAAAGGAATTTAGTGCTTTATATTCTGGGTGAGAGCTAAAGTATTTCAGTGCCATTAGAAACAAAACTGGATTCCTATCTTCCTTTGCTTATTTCATTTGTCCTGCTTTCGGATTTTTTACTATTGTTGATACTATGCTCCATTCGTGCACTTTGCTTTCAAGCTGATGTTTGCCATGCATACCAGCTCTCGAAGAAAGGAGGGTTGAAGGATGAAAATATAATTGTTTTTATGTTTGATGACATTGCTAACAATGAAGAGAACCCTTGGCTTGGAATTGTTACTAACAGTCCAGATGGAGATGATGTTTATGAAGGAGTTCCAATTGTCTGTTTTCAAATGCTTAGTCACTAATTTAGGATGAAATTTTCAGTTTAGATTTGTTGAAAGTCTGTTTTCAAAGGCTTAGTCATTGGTTCAGGATGAAAATTATTCTCTAGAGGTCTGTTATCAGATGTGGAGTCACTAGACACTTTTCTATTGGCGGGATTACACTAGGGAGGATGTTAACGTTAACACCTTTTTCTCAGTCATCCTTGAAAACAAGACTGCTCTCGCAGGAGGCAGTGGAAAGGTTGTGGATAGTGGTCAGAATGATGCTATCTTCATCTACAGGAGGCACGTGTGTCGCACGTGCGCTCATGCGTCGCACGCGCCTTTGGTCGAATTGAGCTGGTTCATTCCGGCTGCGCAGTCTTGTTTCCAAGGATGACTGAGAAAAAGTTGTTAACGTTAACATCCTCTCTAGTGTAATCTGCCAATAGAAAAGTGTCTAGTGGCTCCACATCTGATAACAGACCTCTAGAGAATAATTTTCATCCTGAACCAATGACTAAGCCTTTGAAAACAGACTTTCAACAAATCTAAACAAAAAATTTCATCCTAAATTAGTGACTAGGCATTTTAAAACAGATAGTTGGATCTCCTTCATAAACATCATCTCCATCTGGACTGTTAGTAACAATTCCAGGCCAAGGGTTCTCTTCATTGTTAGCAATGTCATCATAAATAAAAACAATTATATTTTCATCCTTCAACCCTCCTTTCTTGGAGAGCTGGTATGCATGGCAAACATCGGCCTGAAAGCAATGTGCACGAATGAAGCATAGTATCAACAATAGTAAAAATCCCAACGCAGGAGAAATGAAATAAGCAACGGCAGATAGGAATCCAATTTTGTTTCTAATGGCACTGAAATGCTTTAGCTCTTACCCAGAATATAAAGCGCTCAATTCCTTTTTCTTACTGTTGAAGCAGTTTATATTCGAGGGTTAGAAGAATTGGAAAAATTTATCCTTCACTTTAATTCTGATGGAAGAGGAAAACAACATAAAAGTCTATCAAGCGGCGTCAACGGTTGCCAGACGCGCCCCCACGCGCAGTCGGAATGAACCAGCGCAATTCGAGCCTAGGCGCATGCGACGCACAAGCGCACGTGCGACGCATGTGCCTCCTGTAGATGAAGATAGCATCATTCTGACCACTATCCACAACCTTTCCACCGCCTTTTGTGAGAGCAGCCTTGTTTCCAAGGATGACTGCGAAAAAGTTGTTAACGTTAACATCCTCTCTAGTGTAATCCCGCCAAGAGAAAAGTGACTAGTGACTCCACATCTGATAACAGACCTCTAGAGAAAAATTTTCATCCTGAACCAATGACTAAGCCTTTGAAAACAGACTTTCAACAAATCTAAACAAAAAATTTCATCCTAAATTAGTGACTAAGCATTTGAAAGCAGACATTTGGAACTCCTTCATTAACATCATCTCCATCTGGCCTGTTAGTAACAATTCCAGGCCAAGGGTTCTCTTCATTGTTAGCAATGTCATCATACATAAGTACAATTATATTTTCATCCTTCAACCCTCCTTTTTTCGAGAGCTGATATGCATGGCAAACATCGGCCTGAAAGCAAAGTGCACGAATGGAGCATAGTATCAACAACAGTAAAAAATCCGAAAGCAAGACAAATGAAATAAGCAAAGGCAGATAGGAATCCAATTTTGTTTCTAATGGCACTGAAATGCTTTAGCTCTTGCCCAGAATATAAAGCGCTCAATTCCTTTTTCTTACTGTTGAAGCAGTTTATATTCGAGGGTTAGAAGAATTGGAAAAATTTATCCTTCACTTTAAGTCTGATGGAAGAGGAAAACAACATAAAATTCTATCGAGCAGCGTCAATGGTTGCCAGATGCGCCCCCACGCGCAGCTGGAATGAACCAGCACAATTCGAGCCTAGGCGCGTGCGACGCACGAGCGCACGTGCAACGCACGTGCCTCCTATAGATGAAGATATCATCATTCTGACCACTATCCACAACCTTTCCACCGCCTCTTGCGAGAGCAGTCTTGTTTCCAAGGATGACTGAGAAAAAGTTCTTATAACATCCTCTCTAGTGTAATCCCGCCAATAGAAAAGTGACTAGTGACTCCACATCTGACAAGAGACCTCTAGAGAACAATTTTCAACCTGAACCAACGACTAAGCCTTTGAAAACAAGCTTTCAACAAATCTAAATAGAAAAATTCATCCTAAATTAGGGACTAAGCATTTGAAAATAGACATTTGGAATTCCTTCATAAACATCATCTCCTTCTGGACTGTTAGTAACAATTCCAGGCCAAGGGTTCTCTTCGTTGTTAGCAATGTCATCATACATAAAAACAATTATATTTTCATCCCTCAACCCACCTTTCTTCGAGAGCTTACATGCATGGCAAACATCGGCCTGAAAGCAAAGTGCACGAATGGAGCATAGTATCAACAACAGTAAAAAATCCCAACGCAGGACAAACGAAATAAGCAAAGGCAGATAGGAATCCAATTTTGTTTCTAATGGCACTGAAATGCTTTAGCTCTTACCCAGAATATAAAGCCCTCAATTCCTTTTTCTTACTGTTGAAGCAGTTTATATTCGAGGGTTAGAAGAATTGGGAAAATTTATCCTTCACTTTAAGTCTGAGGTAATAGAAAAACAGCATAAAATTCTATCGAGCAACATCAAAGGTTGCCGGACGCGCCCCCACGCACAGCCGGAATGAACCAGCGCAATTCGAGCCCAGGCGCGTGCCATGCACGCGTGCACGTGCGACGCACGGCGATGCACGAGCGCACTTGCGACGTACGTGCCTCCTGTAGATGAAGATAGCATCATTCTGACCACTATCCACAACCTTTCCACTGCCTCTTGCGAGAGCAGTCTTGTTTCCAAGGATGACTGAGAAAAAGTTCTTATAACATCCTCTCTAGTGTAATCCCGCCAATAGAAAAGTGACTAGTGACTCCACATCCGATAACAGACCTCTAGAGAACAATTTTCAACCTGAACCAATGACTAAGCCTTTGAAAACAGACTTTCAACAAATCTAAACTAAAAGTTTCATCCTAAATTAGTGACTAAGCAATTGAAAACAGACATCTGGAACTCCTTCATAAACATCATCTCCATCTGAACTGTTAGTAACAATTCCAGGCCAAGAGTTCTCTTCATTGTTAGCAATGTCATCATACATAAAAACAATTATATTTTCATCCTTCCACCCTCCTTTCTTCGAGAGCTGATATGCATGGCAAACATCGGCCTTGAAAGCAAAGTGCACGAATGGAGCATAGTATCAACAATAGTAAAAAATCCGAAAGCAGGACTAATGAAATAAGCAAAGGCAGATAGGAATCCAAATTTGTTTCTAATGGCACTGAAATGCTTTAGCTCTCACCCAGAATATAAAGCACTCAATTCCTTTTTCTTACTTTTGAAGCAGTTTATATTCGAGGGATAGAAAAATTGGAAAAATTTATCCTTCACTTTAAGTCTGATGGAAGAGGAAAACAACATAAAATTCTATCGAGCAGCGTCAAAGGTTGCCGGACGCGCCCCCACTCGCAGCCGGAATGAACTAGCTCAATTCGAGCCAAGGCGCGTGTGACGCACAAGCGCACGTGCGACGCACGTGCCTCTTGTAGATGAAGATAGCATCATTTTGACCACTATCCACAACCTTTCCACTGCCTCCTGCGAGAGCAGTCTTGTTTTCAAGGACGACTAAGAAAAAGTTGTTAACATTAACATCCTCCCTAGTGTAATCCCGCCAATAGAAAAGTGTCTAGTGACTCCACATCTGATAACAAACCTTTAGAGAATAATTTTCATCCCGAACCAATGACTAAGCCTTTGAAAACAGACTTTCAACAAATCTAAACTGAAAATTTCATCCTAAATTAGTGACTAAGCATTTGAAAACAGACATTTGGAACTCCTTCATAAACATCATCTCCATCTGGACTATTAGTAACAATTCCAGGCCAAGGGTTCTCTTCATTGTTAGCAATGTCATCAAACATAAAAACAATTATATTTTCATCCTTCAATCCTCCTTTCTTCGAGAGCTGATATGCATGGCAAACATCGGCCTGAAAGCAAAGTGCATGAATGGAGCATAGTATCAACAACAGTAAAAAATCCGAAAGCATGACAAATGAAATAAGCAAAGGCAGATAGGAATCCAATTTTGTTTCTAATGGCACTGAAATACTTTAGCTCTCACCCAGAATATAAAGCACTCAATTCCTTTTTCTTACAGTTGAAGCAGTTTATATTCGAGGGTTAGAAAAATTGGAAAAATTTATCCTTCACTTTAAGTCTGATGGAAGAGGAAAACAACATAAAATTCTATCGAGCAGCGTCAAAGGTTGCCGGAAGCGACCCCACGCGCAGCCGGAATGAACCAGCGCAATTCGAGCCCAGGCGCGTGCAATGCACATCACAAAATCGAATGTGCCTTAGTAGCCACAGATTAAACACTAACGTTGATATGAGGAAGAAAAACTAATCCCGTTCTATCTGATGATGTATATTCGCCTTGAATGAGAGAGAGTTCCGTCTACTTTTTGGGGTCTGTTCTTCTTTGGCCTTTTTGGAGAGAGAAAGGGAGGAAGAACGTACGTCTGTTGAAAGGGTACGTTCCTCCCTTTTCTTTTCTCCCTTAAATACGTCTCCTCCAAAGGATGTATCCTTTCGATGTAAAATGTTCCCCCAAAAGTCATAACCCTTTGACGTACCCCTCCATCAATGGGCCCTTATCTTGCGGACCGGGCTTTTAGGCCCAACATGGACGAACGAACCAACTTAGGCCCATCCGCACTTTAATAAAACCATCAGATTTTGTAGGTAATATTACTAGAATTGACCTAATCTTAATCGTTTGTGTTTGATGGTTTCTGAATCAACAACTAGTAAAGAATCTTTCTTAAATTCAAATTCCGACGTATTCCAATTTAGGAACTCTGGAATTTCCATCGGAAGCAAAACTGTCGCGTTTACTGTTGTAATGATAACTCTTGCGAATCGAATAATGATTTGAATAGAAAGTCTTGTGGTCCATTTACGTATATCTTTGTCTGCACTTGCCGGCGAATCTCAAATTTGAACTCTACAGTCCGTATGAAATTACTTAGACTCCTACTATGTTTGGGGGCCAAGGAGGGAGATTTTCAATGATATTACCTCTTGTAACTTAGCTCATAGATGCTGCTAAAACAATTACATATCGGCTATTTTCGTACATTTCCTTGCTCTGCCATTACTTAATGGACAAAGAGTAGTACTAATTCCTTGTATTAGTTCGGTCTGCACATGAGTATCTGAATTTGCTGGGCGTTGTGTCTGGCAGATTGAATTAATTGGAAAAAGGATGATTTTTTAGGGGGATGAGAATACAAAAGAAAAGAAAGGAAATTGGATTTTCGTATCTGATTACTAAGTAGGAGTGAGTGAAGCAGAAGTGATATTGTATTTTCTGATTCACAACCTTTCTGCTTTATAAGTGAGTCTTTAAAGCTTGTACGGTGATATGTTTCTGTTTCTTTACTTTCCCTGTACTTTCATGGGCCAAAAAACATAGTCCGAAAGGGGATGCTAGTTTAGTTTCCTTTTGTATGAATCTGCCAAAGGGAGGTAGAATTTTTTGTTGTTTTCCTCTTCCATAAGACTTAAAGTGAAGGATAAATTTTTTCAATTCTTCTAACCCTCGAATATAAACTGCTTCAATAGTAGGAAAAAGGAATTGAGTGCTTTATATTCTGGGTAACAGCTAAAGCATTTCAGTGCCATTAGAAACAAAATTGGATTCCTATCTGCCTTTGCTTATTTCATTTGTCCTGCGTTGGGATTTTTTACTGTTGTTGATACTATGCTCCATTGGTGCACTTTGCTTTCAGGCCGATGTTTGCCATGCATATTAGCTCTCGAAGAAAGGAGGGTTGAAGGATGAAAATATCATTGTTTTTATGTATGATGACATTGCTAACAATGAAGAGAACCTTTGGCCTGGAATTGTTACTAACAGTCCAGATGGAGATGATGTTTATGAAGGAGTTCCAAATGTCTATTTTCAAATGCTTAGTCACTGATTTAGGGTGAAAATTTTTGTTTAGATTTGTTGAAAGTCTATTTTCAAAGGCTTGGTCATTGGTTTAGGATGAAAATTGTTCTCTAGAGGCCTATTATCAGATGTGCTTTCACTAGTCACTATTCTATTTACGGGATTACACTAGAGAGGATGTTAACGTTAACAACTTTTTCTCAGTCATCCTTGGAAACGAGACTGCTCTCACAGGAGGAAGTGGAAAGGTTGTGGATAGTGGTCAGAATGATGCTATCTTTATCTACAGGAGGCACGTGCATCGCACGTGCGCTCGTGTGTCGCATGTGCACTCATGCATCGCACGCGCCTAGGCTCGAATTGCGCTGGTTCATTTCGGCTGCGCGTGGGGGCGTGTCCGGCAACCTTTGACGCTGCTCGATCGAGAACTAATTTCGACTTACAGAAAATCAAAAAAGGGGGTGAACAGTGCTCAGGTGTCGGGATTTTTCTGTCCCCGATCGGCCGACGCCGATGTTTCACGAAAATTTAATCAAAACTAATTCACAAACATGAAGAGGGATCGGGAAAACATGAAAAGGGATCAGGAAACATGAACAATGGCTCTGATACCAATGTTGGGAATAATTGATTCCCTAAAATAGATTCGACACTAAATCGAACCTCTAAAACGAATGCGGAAGACGAGCAAGGAAAACACATATATCACCGATCGAAAAGCACATCACAAAACCAAATGTACCTTATTAACCACAGATTAAACACCAACGTTGATATGAGGAAGAAAAACTGATCCCGATCTATCCGATGATGTATATTCACCTTGAATGAGAGAGAGTTCCGTCTACTTTTTGGGGTCTATTCTTCTTTGGCCTTTTTGGAGAGAGAAAGGGAGGAAGAACTTACGTCTGTTGAAAGGGTACGTTCCTCCCTTTTCTTTTCTCCCTTAAATACGTCTTCTCCAAAGAACGTATCCTTTCGATGTAAAACGTTCCCCCAAAAGTCATAATCCTTCGACGTACCCCTCCGTCCATGGGCCCTTATCTTGCGGACCGGGCTTTTAGACCCAACATGGACGAATGGACCAACTTAGGCCCATCCGTACTTTAATAAAACCATTGGATTTTGTAGGTAATATCACTAGAATTGACCTAATCTTAATCTTTTGTGTTTGATGGTTTCTGAATCAACAACTAGTGAAGAATCTTTCTTAAATTCAAATTCCGACGTATTCCAATTTAGGAACTCTGGAATTTCCATCGGAAGCCAAACTGACGTGTTTACTGTTGTAATGATAACTCTTGCGAATCGAATAATGATTTGAATAGAAAGTCTTGTGGTCCATTTACGTATATCTTTGTCTGCATCTGCCGGCGAATCTCAAATTTGAACTCTGCAGTTCGTATGAAATTACTTAGACTCCTACTATGTTTGGGGGCCAAGGAGGGAGATTTTCAATGATATTGCCTCTTGTAACTTAGCTCATAGATGCTGCTAAAACAATTACATATCGGCTATTTTCGTACATTTCCTTGCTCTGCCATTACTTAATGGACAAAGAGTAGTACTAATTCCTTGTATTAGTTCGGTCTGCACATGAGTATCTGAATTTGATGGGCGTTGTGTCTGGCAGATTGAATTAATGGGAAAAAGGATGATTTTTCAGGGGGATGAGAATACAAAAGAAAAGAAAGGAAATTGGATTTTCGTATCTGATTACTAAGTAGGAGTGAGTGAAGCAGAAGTGATATTGTATTTTCTGATTCACAACCTTTCTGCTTTATAAGTGAGTCTTTAAAGCTTGTACGGTGATATGTTTCTGTTTCTTTACTTTCCCTGTACTTTCATGGGCCAATAAACATAGTCCGAAAGGGGATGCTAGTTTAGTTTCCTTTTGTATGAATTTGCCAAAGGGAGGTAGAATTTTATGTTGTTTTCCTCTTCCATCAGACTTAAAGTGAAGGATAAATTTTTCCAATTCTTCTAACCCTCGAATATAAACTGCTTCAATAGTAAGAAAAAGGAATTGAGTGCTTTATATTCTGGGTAACGGCTAAAGCATTTCAGTGCCATTAGAAACAAAATTGGATTCCTATCTGCCTTTGCTTATTTCATTTGTCCTGCGTTGGGATTTTTTACTGTTATTGATACTATGCTCCATTGGTGCACTTTGCTTTCGAGCCGATGTTTGCCATGCATATTAGCTCTCGAAGAAAGGAGGGTTGAAGGATGAAAATATCATTGTTTTTATGTATGATGACATTGCTAACAATGAAGAGAACCCTTGGCCTGGAATCGTTATTAACAGTCCAGATGGAGATGATGTTTATGAAGGAGTTCCAAAGGTCTATTTTCAAATGCTTAGTCACTAATTTAGGATGAAATTTTTTGTTTAGATTTGTTGAAAGTCTTTTTTCAAAGGCTTATTCATTGGTTTAGGATGAAAATTATTCTCTAGAGGTCTGTTATCAGATGTGGATTCACTAGTCACTTTTCTATTGGTGGGATTACCCTAGAGAGGATGTTAACGTTAAGAACTTTTTCTCAGTCATCCTTGGAAACAGGACTGCTTTCGTAGGAGACAGTGGAAAGGTTGTGGATGGTGGTCAGAATGATGCTATCTTCATCTACTAACGTTAAGTATTCATACAGTGCTACAGTGCAAGCACATGGAAGAAGTTACTTCTTATATTGCCTGGACTGCTTCAGCTGCTTTTCGCTTTCTCTCTGTGCTTCTTCTTCTGATCTTATGGTATTTCTTTGTGCTGGCATGTGCAGGTGAAAAAGAGGACAGCTAATGACAACACTACATACAGTTCCCATGTCATGCAATTTGGTGACATAGGGTTAGGTAAGGAAAATCTCTTCCTGTACATGGGTAGAAATCCTGCAAATGATAACTCTCCTTTTGTGGATGACAACTCCTTAAGGCCTCCTCAGAAAGGTGTTGACTAGCGGGATGCTGATCTGCTTCATTTCTGCCACAAGGTTTCTCTCTCCCTTGTCATGTTTGAGGCTGCACGCTTTAGATTTAAGTTATGGCACCACCAAATGCTAAATGTTTAAGGATAGATTCTTGAGGGTTTTGTCACATGCAGCTGTCTGGTCAATTGCAACCTCTCTTAGATTGTTTTCCTAATGAGAATCACAAGATCAATCGAATGGAGAGCTACTAAAAGGGATTACTATATAGCCTTTTGAAGAAACTTGAGGGGTGGTCCGGCAAAAAATGTAACTGTAGAACCATAGGTCTATCAATGGATTTCTGATAATTGAAGGTTCTTGAATCCTTTATCAATTAACTCCCGTAGTTGCACTTTCAATTCTTTCAACTCTACTAGTGCCATCCTCTAAGGGGCTTTGGATATTGGTGCTCTTCCAGGCATCAATTTAATTTCAAACTCAATTTCCCGTTCCGGCGGCAATCCAGGTAATTCTTCAGGAAATACATCTTGAAATTCATTAATTACCCTAATTTTCTCAATCTTAGGTTCTTCTCGAGTATAATCTTTAACCATGGCCAGGTATCCTTGACATCCTTCATCAAGTAACGCACAAGCTTCTATTGCCGAAATAAGTGGTACAAATAGGTGAGTTTGACTTCCCAAAAATTCACAACTAGACTGATCAGGTAAGGTAAATCGGATCACTTTTCTATAACAATCTACTTTGGCCTGATACTTATGAAGCCAATCCATCCCTATGATAACATCAAAATCATACATGGCCATTACGACTAAGTCTATCTCCATATCTCTTCCTCCCACCATTATCTTACAGTTTCCACATCCCAGCGTAGACAATACCATATTCTTTAAAGGCGTAGAAACACAAAGAGGCGTCTCAAGAGGCGTAGTTTCTATCTTATTCAACTGTCTATATCTTTCAGACACAAATGAATGTGTAGCACCCGTATCAAACAATGCATATGCCTTTCTATCATTTATAAGAATCGTATCTAAGATAACATTTTTGGAAGCTTCCGCTTCCTCTTGGGTGATCGCATACGCCCTTTCTTGTGCTGGTGGTCTCTGAGAATTCCTTGGTAGGTTTGGTTTAACAACACTCTGTTGTGCCTGCCACACTGAGTCAACACTCATTTACGACCTTTCTTGTGGGCAGCTTCTCCTAAGATGACCCGCTTGTCCACAACCATAACATTTTAGTTGTCCAGTGCAGGGTCCTAGGCCATGTCGTCCATCACACCTTGGACATTCTCCATTTCTATTAGGCGCTCTCCCTAAATTCAGGCTATCCCTACTTTTACCAAATTTACCCTTCTTTTTAGACTGCCAGGTCTGTCCTTGACCTATATAGGGTCTCTTACCCCTTCTCACATCACCAAAAGACAATTGTTTCTTACTCTCTGACTGTTCCCTTTCCAATTCCTGCTCTACCGACTGTGCCCTCTCATAGACCTCAGTATAATTTCTTATATTCAAAGGCACCAGTTGTTTCCTAATATTGGTTCTCAACCCTTTCAGAAATCTCTTAGCTTTCTCCTCTTGATCCTCAATCAATCTAGGAGCATATCTAGATAACTCAGAAAATTTAGCCTCATACTGATCTACCGTTAGTTCCTTTTGTTCTAACTGAACAAATTCAGTGATCTTCCTATCCTTGGCACAATCAGAAAAATGCTTTCTATTGAAAGCCCTAACAAACTCATCCCAATTCACAGTAGTACCTGGTGGAAAGATTGTATCCTTTGAAGCTCTCCACCAAAACTTTGCATTTCCATCCAGCCGGTACTCTGCCAAAGTTATTTTCTCAGCATCATTACAGTCCAACAACCTGAAAATTTGTTCCATTCCATCAATCCAATGTTCCGCCTCCTCAGGACTTCCCATTCAACTGAACTTAGGTGGCTTCAACTTCAAAAATTGCTCTACCAGTCCTTGAGTACGGCGTTCTGCTCCGGGTTGTTGTTGCGCTTGTCTTTCCATCAGATTTCCTATATTGGCCAATGCTTGCAGGATATCTTCCATCCGGGGTTCAGCCCTTGCAGCAGAGGCTTCAGCCCTCGATGGTTGAGCACTTCCAGCTCGTACCATGCTTTTCCTGCAGTTTCCAAGCATTTGCCTCAGGAATAATCTAAGACTCACTGTCTCCATTTAAAGTTACTACAACTATATAAGTAACATAAACATGTTATTGACAACCTAAAAGTAACTCATAATAACCTGATAGGGATCTACGAGTGAATATCCATCACCCGTTGTTCAAAGTTAGACAACTACCCCAGTTAGTATCCTATGGTATGCATTGTCATCTTGTTCCTCAATTTCCAAATGAGGCTCCTTATCGCTCCAAATAGACCAAATGCTCTGCTACCAAACAAGCGCTGTAGCACCCTTGAACCAACTGAGGTCGCCACGGTTACCCATCTCCATGAAGTTAAGCCATAAATTCTTGAGCATTTTTTTTTTTAAACGGTCCCAGCGCAGCTTAATTGCGGAAGCATAATCAAATTTCTCCAATTCTCCCTCCAAACAACCATGAGGCAAAATACACCAACTAAAGCATAGGATAAAAACCGAACCATTTTTATTTACATATTTACAGGATGGATTTTCTAGGGTAGGTACAATCAAAAGAAAAGCCAACACATAACTAGCTCGGCTCAAGCTCAAAAGAAAAACCTCTACCCTCCTAACCGATCACATATAGATCAATCCATCCACCGGTATCGGCTATGTCCAAAAACATCAACTCCTAGCTCCTCACGCAGGTCTCTATACCCATCCTGGCGCATCGAGTGGTGGCGGTGGTAACATTCCCCGCATTATCCCGTCCCGACGAACATGGACGGAGATAAACTCCTGAACGTCTGGACCATCAGCCAGGCCCACCTCGTAGGATACAACCGCATGAACCCGAAAGAAAGTCAGACTAGGGACAGAAGGACAGTTAATCTCCATCACCTCAACCTCTACATCGGTCGGAATGCCATAGTAGGTGCCCCGCGTGACAGGTAGGAGCGGCATCTCTAAGCTGAAAAGTTAGTCCCCAAAAGGGGTGAGTACAACTACTCAGCAGATAAATGATCCCTTTAGCTACTCACGCATCATACAAGACAATCAAGACATCACAATATAGCACATATCATTTCATATATGCAATGTACTACTTACCTTGCAGCCATTTACATGTCACCATACCATATTTGAGTACATCATCAAATGTTCATGCATATGCCAACATCATGCCATAGGTATTCATTTATCCAAGCACTTACTATCAAATGCCCATGCATATACCATGCATACATATCACCCTATGCATGACTCATTTCCAATTTCACAATTCTTAATTGGCCTTTATTGCTCGCACTCAGTCCTGTCAATGCAAAAGAAAACACATCCCCGGCACACACCTCCGGGCTTCCGGCACCCCCACATTCCGAGCATCTCGCACCCCAACTGACATCACGAGGAATCCACGGCACACACCATCCGGGCTTCCGGCATTTACACTCCCTGGCCGGGTATCTCGCACCCCAACTGGCATCATGAGGAATCCCCCGGCACACACCATCCGGGCTTCCGGCATCCCCTACGCTCCGGGCATCTCAACTCCGAGGCCATCCAGATTTACACCCCTAGGGCCACTAGGCATCCGGCATTTACACTCCCTGGCCGGGCATCCCGACACTCTCGGGGCATCGTCGGCTCACACCTCCGACGGCCTTCTCATTTATTATAATTTATATTCACATTCATGGTCCAATTTCATATGGCATATGGTATGATGATCACTTTTAATAACTACATGAAGTGCCAAATACCATCACTCATGCAGCATGATGAAATCACTTGAGACAACACCATCCATTTGATTCATGCAATTTAGAATAATTCACATATCATTTTCTTTGAAGTTTACAAATTCCAGCATGCATGACTTCTGAAAATGTCTAAATTGAATGCCCAAATGATTCTAAAAAATTATGAGATTCACACACGTGATAGTCGAGATATAAAAACACACTTTTCATGAATGATGTAAGTTCTGAAAATGATCACATAAAAAGATACAACTTAAACATTGCAGCACACAATTCTCGAACATATCAGTTTTTACGGTTTCAGAATTCTCCCAAATTAAATATCCAAATGACCTTTAAATCATGAAATTTTACCACATAACAATTAAGACATAAAGGCACAACTTTTATGAAGAACTCATATCCAAAAGATCTTCACACGAAAAGATACAGCTTAGGTAATACAGCTAACAGTTTCGAACACAACAGATTGCACAGCTTTAGAATCACTTCAAATTAAATACCCAAACAGCTTTCAAAAATTATGAAATTTTACCACGTGATAGTCAAGATTCTAAAGTAGATTTGTTATGGAGACATTAAGATCAAATTCGTTATAGATAATTAATTACAGTCGACGAAAGCTTCTGTTCATTGTACCGTAGCATCCAGATCAACCCATTACCGTAAATTCGCCATTTTATCTACTTGTTCTCCTTCTTTTCTTCTGGAATTTTAATATGTTCTAGCTTAAAGTGTCCACTTCAACTTTCATTTAAGAGACAAGGTTAAATTTCCAAAGAAAGATCGTCTCATTATCCCCGAAAGCACTGGTGTTCCATAAAGCTCGTCCAGATTCCACATCTTTAAGAAAGAATGCATTTGACTAAGCTATACTTGTTAGTTTTATCTCAATTTTGAGTATGTTAATTCTCATGATGTTCTCTACAACTCTTATGAAGAAGTCGAAGAAAGATTCCCAATAAAAAGTCACGTACAACAGCTAAAATCACCAAAGGTCCACATGCAACTCCAGATTCGACCGTTTTCGTAGAAGATGGGTTTCACCCCTCAAAACTCATCCATTTTATCTTAATTTTTAGTATATTGTAGTTTAAGATGTGATCTACAACTCTCATGAAGAAATAAAAGTCAAATTCCAACTTTAAAGTCACATGCAAGCCCTCACAACTTTCTGGTGCACACTGGTCTACTCGAGACAAATTGCATCTTCAAACAAAAACACTTCAAAACCTTGTTTTCTACACTCAAAATCCACGAATTCAACCACTACACAACAATACATTCAACACACAGCAAGCAAGAGTAATTCAAGGATCAATTCTTGCCTCTAAATTCAGCAAAACAAATGCAGAAACGGGCGGGCAAAGCGGGCGAGCGACGGACAGCTTCTCTTCCTCTTTCTCTCTTTCCTTCTTCTTCCTCTTTCCCTTTTCTCTCTTTCTCTCACTCTCACAGTCGAAGAACTCCTCCTAAAACCGGCCAACTCCCCTTTTATTTCCCTAATTCCTCATCATTAGGTGTAATGATTAGATTTGCATGCAAATGGACACCTCTCATCCACTAAGGACACTTGGAATTTCAGCATGCAAACCGGCCTCTCTCCCTCTTTTCCTTGCTCGACCGTGGCCTGCTTCACGGGCTCGTGGGCCAGCCCATTGGCCTGCCTTAAGCCCACGCCATTTGGACCCAAAATTCCCAAGCCCAAATCCAATTCTAAATCCTCAAAATGACTAAATTTGTGTTAGGTTAATTACAAGATTAAATAATCTATACACTTGAGTCTATGGATGTATAAATTCTAACTTTATACTTCACATGGCCAAAGTCTTTTTCTTTCAAAATATATCCCTTACAAACTCGGCCATAAATCTCATCACGAATCATGGATAAAAAGGCCAATAATTACAGTCACAGAGGTTTTCCTTGCCTATCCATGGCTCAAGGTATATTTAGGGATTAAAATTCTTGGATGCCATAAATGATTTTTTTTTTTTTTTTGTGATGGGCCTATGTTGGCCCATCCGCCCATGTTGGGCCTAAAAGCCCAGCCCACAAAATAAGGGCCCATGGAGGAGCGAATGTGATGTGAAATGTTGCATTGAGGGATTGTGTCTTTTCGATGAAGTGTTATGTTGAAGGGATATGTCCTTTGGAGAAGACGTTTTTAAGGGAGAAAAGAAAAAGGGGGAACGTACCTTTTGGAAAGTATGTAAGTCTGTTTCTCTCCCCTCTCCAAAAACGACGTAATAAAAACAGTATGCTCTATCGGTTAGAGTTTTCTTCCCTAATAGCAACATCACGCTCCTCGGGAGAACGGGATCAGTTTTTCTTCCTCAAACCAACGTTGGTATTTAATCTGTGGCTAACAAGGTACGTTCGATTTTGTGATGTGCTTTTCGATCGGTGATACATATGTTTTTCCCGAGCTCGTCTTTCGCACTCATTTTAGGGGTTTGATTTAGTGTTGAATCCGTTTTAGGGAATCAGTTATTCCCAACATGAAGAAAGGAGGGCTGAAGGATGAAAATACCTTTGTTTATATGTGTGATGACATTGCATACAATGAAGAGAACCCTAGGCCTGGAATTATTATTAACAGTCCAGTTGGAGATGATGTTCATGAAGGAGTTCCAAAGGTCTGTTTTCAAATGCTTAGTCACTAGTTTAGGATAAAAAGTTGTCTGGATTTGTCAAGGGTTTGTTTTCAAATGTTAAGTCGCTAGTTACTTTTCTGGTGGCAAGATTATACTGGAGAGGATGTTGACGTTAACAACTTTTTCTCTATGACCCTTGGAAACAAGACTACTCTCGCAGCAGGCGGTTGGTAGGTTGTGGATAGTGTTCCCGA
Source organism: Eucalyptus erythrocorys (assembly GCA_014182555.1). Lineage (NCBI taxonomy): Eukaryota > Viridiplantae > Streptophyta > Magnoliopsida > Myrtales > Myrtaceae > Eucalyptus > Eucalyptus erythrocorys. The sequence goes on along the minus strand of CM024599.1, from coordinate 41,180,279 downwards.
TGTTACTATATCCATCTCCTATACTAATCATGGTGGCCCTGGTGTGCTTGGTTTGTACTCAGTAGTTCCTCAAGATGACCTCCATTCGTTGTAGATTGTCTTCATACATTTCTCTGGCACATGTTGAGCTGAACTGAGATATTTGTACTAAAGTCAGAAGTTGGATTGGGCTCCATATCTCATTTGCACCCTTTCCCAATCTAGAATTGATTTATATAACTGTGTTCATATCAGAATCTCACAATTGACATTGACGTTTAACAGGAATGCTCACCAGCCCTTTCCTATTTGTTGATGATGTCTTAAAAAAGAAGCACATGTCTGAGAAGTGTGAAAGCTTGGTAAGTTTAAGTCCGCTAAAGCAGTTTCCTTCATACATGACATTGTCAGAAACTTTTCATTTTGTTCTCTGTGTTATAAACACTGGTATTTTACCTTAAAACTTGTGAATCGGGAAATATTTTTTAGGGCCTTCTTCCTGATATAGGCTAGTGAATCCACCTAGAGGGGGCTGAATAGGTGATTATGGAATTCTTTTGGAATCTTTTACTGAAGAATAATTTAATACGAAGAATATATCAAGAATAAATAGATCATGCATTCATAAAGTAAATAGAGTAGGGTAAGAGAGAATTGACACAAGGATTATAGTGGTTCGGCTTATTGCAAGCCTACGTCCACTCTCCACGCTGGCAGCCAACTGGCTGTAATCACTATGTAGCAAATGAGAGTTGTTACAATTCACGAACTAGACTTCTTCAGCAGAAAGTCTCTCCTACAGCTTCTTGTTGTTTCGCACTATAAGTAACTCTCTTAGATACACAACTTGAGCACAGGAGATTTTGAGAACAAGAGATTTCAAAGGTTTTAATATCAAAATTTTTCTATCAGTTCTCTCATTACTTTCGAATAACTCCGATCCACCTTAAATAGCCTTCGTGCCTCCGTACCCGTTGGCACTTTCCAAGAATTCATCCAATCAACCCGTTGGACTGAATCAATTTAAGTGATCTTCACGTCGTCGAAAATATAAGTAGACAATAGCTCGTCAATCCTGTTCGCCCATACAATCAAGATCTTGAGTTTCCAAAATTAGATCATTCCAAAAATTCGCTTGATCTTCAATGGATAAAATCCGAAGAATAAATCTTCCGAGCTCACGATCACAACCAAAGATATTCCATGGATAAGTTAAGGAATATAATATCCAATTCTTACTTTCCTTAACTATAAAAATAACCTGCTGTCAGCTTGGCAAAATCGCAAACTGTCTTCAGATTTTGATTTGGGTCTAGAGGTCTTCAGACTGTAACTGGGCCTGACTGACTTCAGACGGAAAAACTTTAGACCGAACTTTGGGTCTGATTGTCTTCAGATGGAAAACGCTTGGGTCTTGAACTCTATAGACTTAACCGACTGAGTCTTGGATTCTTCAGACTTTACTGACGAGGCTATTTTGTTAACTTCAAAACTTCAAGGGATTTTTCTTAAACAATCTCCCCCATTTTGATGGTGACAAAACAGCTCGGCAGATTTGCGAATTTAAAACCTGCAAAGAATAACTTATATATATTTGGAGGATTACTTCTGCAAGACAAAAACTTGTTAGTCCAATAACAATTATCCTCAAATATAATGTTCCTGCAAATTCACATGTCTAATAATCCAAACATCAAATAAGCATAAGGTCATAAAGGTTCAAACAGCCCAATCCAAATCCAAATAAAAAATAATGAAAATAGTCTAAGCAAACAAAATTAAAGTTCAAAATAAATTTCAAATCTGCAAAACTCTCCCCCTTTTTGTCCCATCAAAGGAGGTAGAGTGGATAAGAGATGGTTTTGAAAAAGATTTAGGGCTCTCTAGGGATGCGAACAAGCTAAAATTTGATGAGCGTCTGTACTGTCTTCTCGAGATTAGCAAGAGCTTCCTTCACTGAAATCAACTCTGCACTCTTCTGATTTGATTCCAGTTGAGCTCTAAGTGCGTTGATTTGATCTTGCATATTCACAGAAGTACTCAGCATCGCTTTCTTTAAATCCCTCAGCTCAAAGTCCATTCCAAAAACTTGCTTCTTTAGGTCCAGCATAATATCCAACAGTTGTGTAAAAGCTGTTGAGTTAGTATTACCTCCACTAGGACCAGTAGAGTCAGTTCTTGGAGTCTGGAAACTTGGAGCATCCTTCTCAGCCCTTTCCTACTCTAATGGAGAGGATTCTTCATGTTCTGGGAAATGAGATGCATAGATATCCTCAACATCAGCACCTGACCTACTCACATCACTATAATGTAATGGCGATATTGTTCCCTGATCCACAGCAACTCCCCGTGTTTAGATGCCAATGGGTGGAGTCGAATATTCCTCGCCAACATCCATATTAGCACTGTGATGTTTCTCGGTCTCTTCCCCAGATTGAGCAAATGATGGCTCAAATCCTGCAGCCATATCCTCCCGTAATTGGCTCTCCTTTTCATCCTTCTTCCTTCTCTCTTCCTCTTCTCTTCTCATCTCTTCTTCTTCTTTTCTTCTTTCTTCCTCTTCTTCTTTCCTCTGTCTTTCCTCTTCTTCTTCTCTCTGTTCCTCTTCTCTCCTTTTTCTTTCTTCTTCTTCTTTCTTCTTCTTTTCCTCTTCTCTCTTCCTCTGTTTTCTTTCTCTTTCCTCTGTTTCTCAGCTTCTTTCTCCTCTGCTTCTTTCCTTGCCCTCTCTCCAGCATCAGTTCTCAAACTGACTGGGCTCCTCAATTTTGAGAGAGCAGACAAAGTCATGGCATCATCAAAATCTTCCTCATCCTCTTCGTCCTGCAAGATGATTTTTCTACGCTTTTTCTCAACCATGGGCTCTTTGCCCTTTCTCTTTGAAGAAGCAGTGGGTCTCGTTTGAGAGTGTCTTTTCCCTCAACCTTTCCAGTGCAGCATTTAGCTCCGGAAACTTCATCTTCATCACCATCTTGTAACCAGCAAGCATCAGACTTAAATTGGTCAGGCATAGAGGTGTAGGAATCTGAATTTCGAAATGCCTGAACAACTTGGTGATGATCGATGAATAAGGCAATTGACCCTTATCCTTAACCACAGTTCGGTACATGTGGAAAAGAATAACATGAGAGAGAGAAAAGGGTCTGCCTTGATTGATGGCAAACATCAGCTTGGCTTCAGTCTTGGAAACATCGATTTTTGAGGTTGTCTTGGGCTTGATACAGTTGATGATGATCTTGTGCAGCAATACGTTTGTGGCATTCATCCTTGTATAGGATATTTTGCCTTCTACTTTTCTATCCCGCACAATTTCAAGAGTTACAAAGGCTGTGGAAACTTTTATTGGTTGGAAACTCCTTCTCTCCACCCCAATAACATCAACCAATGTGTCAATATCAACTATATACTCTTTGTCCATATAAGAAAAGGACAACCTATTCGTATCCAGAAATGACAAATTTGAATAAAAATATGACGTAAGTTCAGGATAAGCATTTGTCGTATCCGTGCAGAATTTCTCCAACTGCAGCCTAGCAAACTTCCCTCTAAGATTTATCTCCAATGAATCAAGGAAGTCGAAGTCCACACTCCTTAGATTTACTACACCCCTCTTCAACAACTTGGTGTACAATCGCTCATGCTCTTTAGACCTAAAAAGACTTCCCGAAGGACAAACTGAGTTCACAGCCAAACCCATTCGCGGCTGGAAATGAGAGAAAAGTCTCTCATCATCGTCTAAGGTCTGGCTTCCAGTACTGTAAAGCGGATCACTCGAAATATTTTCAAGCGTTCTTTGAGTAGTTCCTTCCTCAACGACCTTTAACTTTTCCATTTCCCACAAGAAGAGATACTCACTCTTAAATCCTCTTTCTTTTAGAAAGTCCTCGAATCGTCTTTAGGCTTACTCCTCCAACCTTTAGCCTATTGTAAAGATCAAATGCAAGCTGAGGTTTTAAGATTCTTACCGGCTCTGCTTCAATGATCTCCTCCTCAAAGTGCTGACTTTGGGTCTCCCTTGGTGGAGATTCTTCGCCTGTGAGGTCCACCCTTGTAGGACCCTCTGGTCGTCTGTGTGGTCCCCTATTAACGATTTTGGAAGACTTTCGGGATGACATTCTTGGATCATAAGCAAAAGTTCAACTTGTTCCCAAAAAAAGATGGAATTTTTGTCGAGAAATGTAATGAAACAGGAATGGCAATTGAGCTTTTTAGGGTTTCGAAAGCGAGAGAAAATAGAGATGTATTTCAAAAGTGTTGTAGCGGATGAAGATGATGATTCGAGAGTATAAATAGTAGGAAAAAAATAAAACCGAGATACTGAACCGTCGCCTAAAAGGAAAATAAAAACTGCTATTTTGAAAAAGTAAACTGCAATTTTTGAAAAGGTAAACTGCCATAATTGCATGTCAGACTTCGAATAAAAAGAGATTTCGAAATTTCGAAAAGCAATTAACAAAAACAATTTAATGCATAGAATACGAAAAATTAAAATACGTAAATAGACTTTAAGTTAGAGTCTGAGAGTGTTCAGTCTTTACCTTAAAGTCTGAACTCTTTCAAACCTTACCTTTGAGTCTGAGCACCATCAGACCTTACGTTGAGTCTGAACGCCTTCAGACCTTGCGTTGAGTCTGAACTTTTCAAGACTCTAGTTTTGAGTTTGAACATCTTCAAGTCTTGTGATATTCAGTCTTGAGCGAATTGATTCAAAGTGAGCATTTCCTAGGGGTTTTGTGAATATATCTGCTAATTGATTCTTTGAATCAACGAACTAAATTACCACTTCACCACTTTGAACATGATCTCGAATGAAATGATGCTTGATTTCAATGTGCTTTGTTCTTGAATGAAGTATTGGATTCTTTGTGAGGTTGATTGCGCTTGTGTTGTCACATTTGATTTCTGTGCTCGTTTCCTCAACTCCAAAGTCTCTTAATTGTTGTTACATCCATAGAATTTGAGAGCAACAACTTCCAAGAGCTATGTGCTCTGCTTCAGCGGTTGAAACAGCTACGGTACCCTGTTTTCTTGAGAACCAAGATACCATCATGTTTCCCAATAGTTGACAAGTATCTGTAGTGCTTTTTCTATCCACTCTACAACCAGCAAGGTTAGCATCGGAATATCCAAGGAGAGTAAAGTTTCCTTCTTTGGGATACTACAAACCTAGCTTAGATGTAGTTGCAACATATTTAATAATGCGCTTCACAGCAGTCATGTGAGATTCTTTAAGATCAGATTTAAATCTAGCACAAATGCAAACACTAAATAAAATATCAGGTCTAAATGCTGTAAGGTAAAGAAGTGAATCGATTATACTCCTGTATAGTTTTTGGTCTACACTCTTTTTTGGTCTACACTCTTTCCTTTTTCATCTTTATCCAGCTTTGATGAGCTTGACATAGGAGTTTCTATTTTCTTGCAATTCTCCATTCCAAACTTTTTGATAAGGTCTTTTGCATACTTTTCTTTGTGGATAAAAGTTCCTTCACTTGATTGCTTGACTTGAAGTCCCAAAAAGAAGTTCAATTCACCCATCATGCTCATCTCAAATTCATTCTGCATATAACTTGAAAAATTCTTTCAAAGCTTTTCATTAGAAGAACCAAATATTATATCATCAACATAAATTTGAGCAAGTATGAAATCCTTGCCTTCTCTTTTGATAAATAAAGTAGTATCTACTTTATCTTTAGAGAAACCATTTTGAATTAGGAAATTACTTAACATTTCATACCAAGCTTGAGGTGCTTGTTTTAAGCCATATAAAGCTTTTTTCAGCTTGAAAACAAGGTTTGGTTTTCTAGGATCTTCAAATCTTGGTGGTTGTTCCACATAGACTTCTTCTTGGATAATTCCATTTAAGAATGCACTTTTCACGTCCATTTGGAATAACTTGAAATTTTTAAAACAAGCAAAAGCAAGAAGTAATCTTATAGCTTCTAACCTTGCCACCGGAGCATAGGTTTCATCATAGTCGATGCCTTCTTCTTGTGTGTAACCTTTCGCCACAAGTCTTGCTTTGTTCCTTACCACTTTTCCTTGTTGATCAAGCTTGTTCCTGAAAACCCATTTGGTACCGATAATTGATTTACCTTTTGATTTAGGAACTAGCTCCCAAACATTGTTGATTTTGAATTGATTCAATTCCTCTTACATTGCTTCAATCCAGCTTTCATCTTTCAATGCATCTTCTATGTTTTTAGGTTCAATCTCATAAATGAGTGCGAGAGCACTAGATTCTTCACGCCTTTTAGATCTTGTACGAACTCCTTCATCAATATTGCCAATGATGAGATCTGCAAGGTGACTTGATTTGTGTTTCCAATTTGTAACTGGTTTGTCACTTTGATGAAGCTCTTCTTCAGTTGGAGCTACTGATTTGATTTGCGGCTGAGTATCTGAGATTTGATTTTCTTCAAGAGAATTTGTAGACACTTGGCTAGACTCATAATCTTCAGGTTGAGTTTGATTTTGAACTGAGTCTTCAAACTTCACATTCATGGATTCTTCCACAGTCTGAGTCCGTTTGTTGAAAACTCTGAATGCTTTGCTTGTCATAGAGTAGCCAAGGAAAATTCCTTCATCTGATTTTTCTTCAAACTTACCAATTCGATCACTAGAATTCTCTAAGATAAAACATTTACAACCAAATACATGAAAATAAGAAACAATAGGTTTCTTACCTTTGAACAACTCATAAGGTGTTTTCTCTACAATAGGTCTTAGAAAAACTCTGTTTATAATGTAGCAAGCAGTTGAAGTAGCTTCAGCCCAAAAATGAGGAGAAATATGACTTTCAATCAAAAGAGTTCTTGCCATTTCTTACAAAGAACGATTTTTCCTTTCTACAACTCTATTTTGTTGTGGAGTGTATGGGGATGAAAAATTATGTTGAATACCATAGTCATCACAATATTTAGCAAAATCATGATTCTCAAATTCTCCACCATGATCAGTTCGAATACTTGAAATTGCATATCCTTTCTCAATTTGGATTTTCTTTGCAAATTTAGTAAATGAGTTAAAGCTTTAGTATTTGCAAGAAAGAATACCCAAGTAAAATGAGAATAATCATCAACTATTACCAAACAATATCTTTTACCTCTAATGCTTTGAGTTCTTGTTGGACCGAACAAATCCAAGTGTAAGAGCTGCAAAACACGATTAGTGAATACCTGATTTATAGATTTATAAGAATTTCTAACCCGTTTTCCAAGTACACAAGGAGTGCATAATTCATGCTTTTGATACTTCAGGTCAGGAAGTCCTCGAACAAGCTTTTTGGATGAAACTTTTGCAATTTGCTTCAAGTTGACATGTCTAAGCTTCCTATGCCAAAGAATGGCTTTATCTTGGATTGATATCAAGCATTGAGAGCTGTCTGACTTTATATCCAGCAAATAAATATTTCCATGTTTTCATTTAGTAAAAGATTGTGAGAGATCTTTGCTTGTTCCAGAACAAGTATCTTCTTGAAAGTTAATCTTGTATCCAGTGTCACATAGTTGACTAATACTAAATAGATTATAGTTCAACCCTTCAATCAGAGAAATATTGTTGATTGTGAGGTTTCCTATTTTCACGGTTCCTCGACCAACAATTTTTCCTTTATTGTTACCACCAAAGGAAATGTTTCCTCCTTTTACATGAGAGAGTTTTGTGAAACAATTTGAGTCTCCCGTCATGTGTCTTGAACAGCTACTATCCAAATACCACTTGATTTTCTTCTTGATAGTGACCTGCATTTAAATAAAAAACTCAAGTCTTCTTTGGTACCCAAACTTTCTTGGGTCCATCATTGTTAGTACCATAAACAGTCTTTGCGCAACTTTTCTTAACAGGTCTCCAAATTTTGAGATATTCCTTCTCAAAATGTTCTACGCTTTTGCATTTTGAACATGTAAGGGCATTTCTACCAATAGGTTTTACAAAAACCTTTTGGAAATGATTCTTATAAAAAGATTTTGTTGGCCTATTCTTTATTCTTTCTTTTACCTTTGGAAAATCAATCAAAGGAATGGTTTCATGTGTCATTCCTAGACCAGATTTATTAAAATAAGGTCTTTGAATAGAAAGAATTTTATCCAACTTTTCAGAACCCATTGAAAATTTCTTTGTAACTTTCAACAAATCTTCTTTCAAGCAAGCATTTTCTTTTGAAAGTACAATCTCATTTTCTTTTGAAATAGAAAGACACTTGTCTAGACTTTCAACTTTTTCAACCAAAGTCTTTTCTTGTTATTTCAATTTGGAATTCTCCCTTTTTAGTTTAGAGATCCTCTTAAGAGAGCCTTTAAGATCGAGACAAAGTTCATCAATGTATTTTGATACTTTGGTAGGAATTTTTAAATTTCTAACCTTGATACTATTGTTCATCAATGTATTTTGATACTTTGGTACCCAAACTTTCTTGGGTCCATCATTATTAGTACCATAAACAGTCTTTGCCCAACTTTTCTTAACAGGTCTCCAAATTTTGGGACATTCCTTCTCAAAATGTTCTAAGCTTTTGCATTTTGAACATGTAAGGGCATTTCTACCAATAGGTTTTACAAAAACATTTTGGAAATGATTCTTATAAAAAGATTTTGTTGGCCTATTCTTTATTCTTTCTTTTACCTTTGGAAAATCAATCAAAGGAATGGTTTCATGTGTCATTCCTAGACCAGATTTATTAAAATAAGGTCTTTGAATAGAAAGAATTTTATCCAACTTTTCAGAACCCATTGAAAATTTCTTTGTAACTTTCAACAAATCTTCTTTCAAGCAAGCATTTTCTTTTGAAAGTACAATCTCATTTTCTTTTGAAACAGAAAGACACTTGTCTAGACTTTCAACTTTTTCAACCAAAGTCTTGTCTTGTTGTTTCAATTTGGAATTCTCCCTTTTTAGTTCAGAGATCCTCTTAAGAGAGCCTTTAAGACTGAGACAAAGTTCATCAATGTATTTTGATACTTTGGTAGGAATTTTTAAATTTCTAACCTTGATACCGCTGTTTGAGTCTGAGTTTGAGTCTGAGTCTGAGTCTGAGCTTGAGTCTGAATCTGAGTTAGCCATAAGACGGATATTGGCATACTCTTCTTCACTCTCCTCACATTCAGTGTCACTCCATGTTTCAGCTTTGAGTGCTTTCTTGAACCTTTCAAGTTTTCCTTTCATTTTCTTTAATAAGGAACAGTTGGGTCTGATGTGTCCCTTTTTCTTGCATTCAAAGCAAACAATCTCCTTGTTGGTATCTTCTTCTTCATTTGATTTCTTTTGAAATCTCTTATTGTTTTGTCTCTTACCATTAAACCTTCTACCTTTTCTATTTAACCTTCTGAACTTTCTAATCAGAAGTGCCAACTCCTCGTCATCCAAGTCTTCTTTTGAATTTGTAGCATCAGAATCATCATTAGATTTTAAAGCAATTGACTTCTTACCTTTGGTGTCAAATTCCTCATTGAATTGCTCGACTTCATATGATTGAAGTGTGCCGACCAACTCATCTACCGAAAGAGGCATGATCCTTTGTGTTTCTCTTATGGATGTCTTGACATGATTCCAATCTTTGAAGAGTCCTCTCAACAATTTATTGACCTTCATAGTTCCTAAGATTGGCTGTCCTTCGTATGCCAAGCCATTTACAATTTCTGTAAATCGACTAAACATATCCGTGATGGATTCTCCTGGCTTCATTTTGAAGGCTTCATATTGATCAAGAAGGATATTAATCTTGATTTCTTTGACTCGATCTTTTCCTTCATAGGTGAAATGCAATCTATCCCAAACTTCTTTGGCTGTTTCACAAGATGAAATTCTATTATATTCAGTAGGAGATAATGCACAATATAGAGAATAGATAGCTTTCGCATCAAGGGCTTGTCTCTTTGAAATATCGGTTTGTGACACTCCCACTCCATCAGATAATTCTTTCTTTGTGATTGATGCAGCTTTAGGAGCAATTCCATTCTCCACTACATCCCATTTCAGAGGATCTTTGGATCTTAGGAATGCATTCATCTTGTTTTTCCATACGTTGTATTTCTTTCCATCAAAGTAGGGAGGTCTGGTATTGCTTTGGCCTTCAATCAAACCTGGAGCTAAAATACTAGCCATAGATCTTTAGTTTTAGAAATAATAAACACTTCCAATAAATAAGCAACCTGCTCTGATACCAATTGATATAGGCTAGTGAATCCACCTAGAGGGGGGTGAATAGGTGATTACAGAATTCTTTTGGAATCTTTTACTGAAGAATAATTTAATACGAAGAATATATCAATAATAAATAGATCATGCATTCATAAAGTAAATAGAGTAGGGTAAGAGAGAATTGATACAAGGATTATAGTAGTTCGGCTTATTGCAAGCCTACGTCCACTCTCCACGCTGGTAGCCAACTGGCTGTAATCACTATGTAGCAAATGAGAGTTGTTACAATTCACGAACTAGACTTCTTCAACAGAAAGTCTCTCCTACAGCTTCTTGCTGTTTCACACTATAAGTAACTCTCTTTGGTACACAACTTGAGCATAGGAGATTTTGAGAACAAGAGATTTCAGAGGTTCTAATATCGAAATTTTTCTATCAGTTCTCTCATTACTTTCGAACAACTCCGATCCACCTTAAATAGCCTTCGTGTCTCCATACCCGTTGGCACTTTCCAAGAATTTATCCAATCAACCCATTGGACTGAATTAATTTAAGTGATCTTCACGTCATTGAAAATATAAGTAGACAATAGCTCGTCAATCCTGTTCGCCCATACAATCAGGATCTTGAGTTTCCAAAATTAGATCATTCCAAAAATTCGCTTGATCTTCAACGGATAAAATCCGAAGGATAAATCTTCCGAGCTCACGATCACAACCAAAGATATTTCATGGATAAGTTAGGGAATATAATATCCAATTCTTACTTTCCTTAACTATAAAAATAATCTGCTGTCGACCTGGCAAAATCGCAAACTGTCTGAATTCAGATTTTGATTTGGGTCTAGAGGTCTTCAGACTGTAACTGGGTCTGACTGACTTTAGACGGAAAAACTTCAGACCGAACTTTGGGTCTGACTGTCTTCAGACGGAAAACGCTTGGGTCTTGAACTCTATAGACTTAACCGACTGAGTCTTGGATTCTTCAGACTTTACTAACAAGGCTATTTTGTTAACTTCAAAACTTTAAGGGATTTTTTTTCAACACTTCCAGAAGGTTTGAACATATATGCAACAACAGCAGCTAATGTAGAAGAGAGCAATTGGGGCACCTATTGCCCTGGAGTGCATCCTAGCCCTCCAGCAGAATATGAAACATGTCTTGGTGACTTGTATAGTGTTGCTTGGATGGAAGACTATCGCAACCTCTTTTTTTGGCGACCGCAATCATTAAGTACGGGTGTCGGCGGAGGCTAATGGTTCAGCAAAATTTATTAGGCCCGAACTCTCCCAAGTCCACCAAATCACAACTTAATAGTCTAAGTTGTTTAATATGTAAGTTATTTTTAAAACGGAGTCGCCACTAATCAATTTTGGGTGGGTCGATTAGAAACTCAAGTGAAGTATCAGGAGAAATGCTCGCTTCTGCGCAACTAGAGAAATTAGGATCAAGGACTTGATTATACTAGTTAATCATTAATGCCCTTTCGATACCTAATCTTGTTTAAACCCTAAGAATTTTCGGATTTTTGGGTTTTTTTTCTATTTTTTGAACATAAAAAGCTTTTTTTTTTTTCTTTGACCAAAAAAAACATAAAAGCTTTTATTTGGATTTTTGATCTTTTTCTGAAAATATAAGTCTTTTTGGGCTTTTTTGACTTTTTGGTTTTTTCTGGAAAATATGAGATATTTTTTATTTTTTTATTTTCTGGAAAAATAAATTATTTTTATTTTTATTTATTAAAATATTATTTTATATTAAAATATTAATATAATTATAAAAACGACCGGGTTGAGTTCCCAGGTTGGGATCAACCCGGGCCGTCTCGCCCGAGACCGTTGTAAGCCCAACTTGGTTTTTCTTTTTCTTTTTTTCTTTTAATAACAAAAGCCCAAACCGACTCGACCCATTTTCAATTTAAAAATCAGCGATCCATATTTTGGACTCGCATATTAGATATGTTAGAAGATGAGAAAAAAACTTAAGGCGTGATTGTATATCACAAGAAGTGGGAGTCAGAAGAGAAGAGAAGACTAGATTTTTCTTTTTTCTCCATTTATTATTTTTATTATTGTGTTTTATTTTTTCACATATATATATTTTGACCTCTCATTTATTGAATTTTTAAAATTGATCTTGATATCGGAATCACGTGTCAGAAATTCGTATGTTAGAATTTAGTGTCGGAAAGTGTCGAGAAAGTTGACCAAGTGTTAGATTTTCTGACACGTGTTGATCGAGTGTTCAAGAGTATCTGAGAGTGTCAAAAAGTGTCAAATACATATCGAAGTATCCGACACGATACGAAGGCTCTTGAAGAGTGTCTGTGCTTCATAGAAGGTAGCCTAGGACCTACCTTGGGCTTTCAGCCTTTGAAAAGCCAGCATTTCCTTAAGGTCGATTTCAAAAATTTTCCCAAACACTTAGGGCGCGCATGAAAACCATTCTATTCCAAAAATAGTTTCTGAAACGAAAATAGATTTTTCTATTTCTAGAAGAGTTTCTAAGCAAAAATAACCGTTTAATAACGACACAAAATTTCTACTCTAAAAATAGAAATTCGTTTGATAACGATACAAAATTTCTTTCTTTTGGACAGCGGAGGGCCGGCGGATAGCGGTGATGGACGGCGGCGGCGGCGGCCGGCGACCGCCGGTGGCAAAGGCAGGTGGCGACCGGTGGCGACGGCGGCGATGAACAATGAAAATTTTTTTTATTTCTCATTTATATTCCAGAAATAGAAAAGTAAAAAATTTTTATTTCTAATTTCTACTCCAAACCTATTTTTAGAACAAGAATCTATTTTAGAAATAGAAAAATGAAATAATTTTACCAAACGGATTTCTATTCAAGAATTGTTTCTGGAATAGAAAAACTATTTCTAGAACAAAAATTTTTTTTATCATGCACCCCCTCAATATTTAGCCACTCCTTCCAAATGCGAGTCCAAAACGTAGCCATAGTCCCATAATCTTGTGATCACCCAAATATTTTCATGTAATTCTTAAGAATATGGATAAATCAATTTGAGTCATTAGATGATGTGAATGGTCTTTTGTTGATTTTTGGACAGGAATATAAATGACAAAAAATTTAAAAGTACAAATATTGAGAACAATTGTAAGTTATATTTGGAAGAGTAAAATATGTTGAAAGTAAAAATGAACAACATGTGCTCTTAAATTAATTGGCGGTCCTTCACAAAAATATAAGATAGACATTTATAACTCCAATTGACAATTACATCAATGGTTACTAAGAATTAAAAATGCCCTATGTGGCTCCTTCTATTAAGCAACATTTATCTAGATATGGTGACAACATCCAAGGTTATTGACTTCGCTACCTGATGTGCTCTTTTTCCTATGGACCGAGTTGCTTATTTGGAGTGCGTTTGGTAACCATTCTGTTCTCAAGAATAATTTCGATAAAAAATGATTATTTTTTTATTCTATTCTCATGAACAATTTTTAAGTATTTGAACACGTTTCATAATCATCCAAAATGTCTATTCCTAAAATAGAATTGTGTTTGGTATGTCCTCAAAATTTCTAATCAAAACCATTTTCTTTTAACTTTTTAATTATTTTATTTTATTTTTTTCTTTTTCCTTCTTTTCTTCTTCAAGCTTTGGTCAACTGCTGGCCTCGAGATGATCAGCAATGGGCCAGACGAGAGTCGGCGACCTCTTCAGTTGAGCCTTGGCTGGGTGAGGCCCAATGAGCTTGCCGAAGGCTCACTAAGCCATTAGGGAGCTTCATCGACCTTGCCTAACCAGTTATTGGTGATCGACAGTGGTGGATGGCAACGACAACATTTGAAGAAGAAGAGAGAAGGAAGAAGAACAAGAAAAAAAGAAGAAGAAAAAAAAAAAAAAAAAGAAGAAGAAATTTGGATTGGTTTGATTCTAAAATTGTTTCTAGGAATAAAGAAGTTTTTTTTTTTTTTTTACTCACCGATTCTATTACAAATCTATTCTCGAAAATAAAAAATTTATCAAACAGATGTTCTTAGGAACAAAAATTTACTAGATGGATTTTGTTCCAAATCTTTTCCTATAAATAAAAAAATAGATATAGTTACTATATGACACGTTGCCATATGCGCCCTTGCTCCACCTCATTTTTTAACTATTTGCTCCAGCACTTAGTGTTGACATCTCTGTTGACTAAAATTGAGTCTTCGTGTTTGGCAAATTTTTTGGAGAGCTTTGGGAAGACATAAGCTCAAAAGGCCTTTAACCTAAGGCATATCTAGAGCTATTTTGGGTTTTGAGTATTTTTGGAATGTTACTACATTTTTTTTTTTCATTTTAATTTTGCTATCGGTAAACTTTCATAATTTCATAAATGTCCTCCCCTCATGTTGCCAGAGATCGTGTGACCTCGATGACCCTCGACAATAGCCGATGCCAAAACCATCTCGATCATGTGTGTGTGTATAATATAGTAAAAGTCCTTTTTTTTTTTGTGTTAATAGTAAAAGTCCTTTAAAAAACATGATTTTTCAAACACCATTTCAAGCAAAATTGTTTCCTAATACACTTTTAAATTACAATTTATCAAACATTATTTGTATTTTGAAAAACATTTTAGTATAAAGTCCTTTATATTTTTTCAGAAACTTTCCCCCAAAAGTCAAAGCAAGCGCAATCCAAGTAATTAGCCTATACTCCTATTAACATTTTAATTGTAAAGAATTCCATCCGTTAAGTTGTCGAACAATGCTTGCTCTTTTTTTGTATTAATGATTAATATATTTTTATTAAAAATAGACCTGTCAAAATTTGTCATATACGCGTTACCAAAAAAAAAAATTGTCATATACTAATTCCTTAACCTATATCGATGGGCTTTCTCCTTATATGGGTTAATATATTTAGTAAATGAGTTATAAATGAGTTTATAATGATAAAATAATATGAATATTAAATAAGTTTACAATTTACCTATAATCAAGCATAGAATAAGATTTGAAAGAGTGGGTCAAATATATTTCACTAAATTTGCGTTGCAGATCAAATTGGTTAACTTGGATCGGATCAGACCCGACCCGTATACAATCTGATCCGCCCGTTTAACAGGTCTAATCAAAAGTCGATTAATAAAAGCTCGCCACGTGTCAGATACGACACCGGAAGCATACTCCCATGTCACTGCGGCGCCTCCGAAATCGAGTGATCGCGATCCTCAGTCGAGCCGCGAGCGAGCGCGAGAGCGAGACGAGAGTGATGATGATGGAGGGAGTGGAGGGAGACGCGGCGGCGGCGGCGGCGGCGGCGCCGCGCTACGTGCTGAAGCCGTCGCGGATCAGCAGCGAGGACATCCTCTTCTGCGTCGACGTCGACGCGGAGTCCCTGGTCGAGATGAAGGTGACGGGCCCCGGCGGCCGCCCCTTCGCCCGCCTCGACGCCGTCAAGCAGTCCCTCCTCCTCTTCGTCCACTCCAAGCTCGCCATCAACCCCGACCACCGCTTCGCCTTCGCCACCCTCTCCAAATCCGCTGCCTGGGTACTCCTCCCCCACCTTCTGATTTTTCGGAAAAATGGGTTCTTGATTGCGTTCCCGAGAGTTGTGGGGACTGCTAGGGATTGGTTCTGTGGCGACCTTTGATTTTGGCTTGCGAAATGCGTCTCTGATAGTGGTGTTTCGGTGCGTTTTAGGGTTGAATTGTTTTCCTCTAGAATGGGGTGATTTGCTCCATGTAGTTTTCGAATTTAGAAAAATGGGTACTTGGTTGCGTTCCCGAGAGTTGTGGCGATTGCTTGGGTTTGGTTTTGTGGCGTGCTTTGATTTTGGCTTGCGAAATGCGTCTCTGATGGTATGTTTCGGAGTGTTTTAGGGTTGAACTGGTTCGCTCTAGAATGAGGTGATTTGCTCCATATGAATTTGGAAAAGTGGGTACTTGGTTGCGTTCCTGAGACTTGTGGCGATTGCTTGGGTTTGGTTCTGTGGCATGCTTTGACTTTGGCCCGCAAACTGCATCTCTGATGGTGGTGTTTCAGTGGGTTTTAGGGTTGAATTGATTCCCTCTAGAATGAGGTGATTTGCTAGATAAAGTTTTTGAACTTGAAGGTCTCTAGATCAGTAGAGTAAAATACATGTTCCGTATTGGAAGTGGGAGAATGATGGAGGTGCAGAGGTGTGGGAGCATATCCGTTGGCAGCTTCTTACAAAATCCAGGTTTTGATTGCTTGTGCTCCCCATCCAATTCTTCTTTCGATTGCTAGCATATTGGAGCAACGCTAGTCGCTAGGAAGCAGAAATGACTTGTGATAGAACGCCTGATTCCTTGCAGCCACCGAAAATTTCTTTTGGATTGGACTCGAGGCTTGCCCTCCTTTTAGCTAATTTTTCTTGACAAGCAGTGTAAACGTGCTTGCTCGATCATAGGATTTCGCGATTTTATCTTTCTCATGGATGACTGACATTCTTGCTCAGTTTTGGACGTCACATGCATAAACTCTTTGTACACTCAAACTGAGAAGTTCTTGAATGGAAACACTGATGTTTGTGATCGCATGTTCTGCATATTTTGAGCCAGATGAAAACCCATGCCTACAGAATCATAGCGTATTTTGAGCCAGATGAAAACCCATGCCTACAGAACCATAGAAAAATACCCAACACCCCACAATGCCTCCATTGGATAGTACTTGGTTCCTGTTTGCACCGCTGATCCTTGTTAGAAAGCATTCTGGTCTGACCATTCATGTCTGTGTATTTAGCTGTTCTCTTGTCAGGGAATGTGCGGAGGTGGAATGAATTACCAAATTATGATATCAAAACAGGGAACATGCCTGCTACTGCTGCCGAGAGACTAGGTGCTGTAGCTAATTTATATTAGAATACCCTCAGGGAGCTGGGATGTTTGATTGATTAGAGGGCGAGCCATTTCGTACTTGTATGCCATGCTTGAAATAATGATAATGAAGCCCAAAATTAGATTGTGCAGTTACTAATAAGGCTACTTTTAGCACAGAGCTGCTTTTAACCCAGCCATGACATTGTGACCTGGCTGTGTTTTGGAGTGCTATGTGATGTTGTTGCAAGTATCCCTTACATAACTCAACATGCAGTATCCATTCAAAGTAACTATTATGTAGATCAAGCACGTAGCCAAAGCAAGACAAAGCTGGCAATGAATTGTCAAATCCTTTGTTTAATATTACCTATATGATTTTACTTGTTTGATCTTTTTCCCTTGTTTCCGATTTTGAAGCTCCGTAAGGAGTTCAGCAGTGATGTAGAGTCTGCAGCTGCTGCAATTCGGAGTCTTTCAGCCACCTCAGCTTGTGGTCATGCAGATTTAACGCATCTATTCCGAATCGCGGCTCATGAAGCTAAGAAATCTCGCATGCAAAATAGAATTTTCAGGGTGGTAAGTGATGGCTGGTGATTGTACCAAACAATAGGTGCTTATCCTCTTGCTTAATCGATGCCTAGGCATGTATATCTGTTTCACTTCTATTAATTTGTAGCATAGAGCTGCTTTGCAGTCTAGTAAGTTGCCCAGATGTCTATGAAAACTTTTTTTCTTGTTTGTTGGGGCCAAAGTCTGTTAAACTGCTAGATTTCTTTCTGACATTTAAGCTCACGTCTTTTTTTGATCACCTCCTATGAGAAAAGATTTGTTGTAAAAAGGAAGACTCATTCTCTTCTTTTTGTCCCTTTTGGAACATTATTCGTATTAGCGATATTAAGGCTTTTCCTTCTTATCAAGATCTAACGTGGCCACGGTGTTTCTTTTCCGTCAGATTCTCATATACTGCAGATCATCCATACAGCCTCAGCACCAGTGGCCAGTTAACGAAAAGCTTTTCACTCTGGATGTCATCTACCTCCACGACAAGCCTGGACCAGATAATTGCCCGCAGCAGGTCTATGATGCCCTCGTCGATGCGCTTGAACACGTGAGTGAATATGAAGGCCACATCCACGAGAGTGGTCAGGGCCTCACGCGCATCCTCTTTCGTCACATGTGCATGCTACTGTCGCACCCTCAACAGCGATGTCCTCAAGACTACCTTGACATTCCCAAGTCCATTGTGAAAAAGTCACCTGCTGCCGACTCCACACCTGCGGAAGAGAGCGCGATTGTGCCCAGCCAATGAGAGCAAAAGACCGTTCGTGGGTTAGTGATTGGTACTTAAATGTTTGGCTTTTGCAATATGTCTGAGAGCTTTTATCTGCTGTTGGTCTTTCTGGAAGTGAATCTACATGTGCAATTAGCTTGATGACCTTCAGCTGAGCTCCAAAGTTTTCCCGACTCCCTCTTCGTGAAGTTATGTATATTTACATTACAGAACCTGTAAATTTCAATTGCAATGTCCTGATCATGTTTGGTCATGGGTCAGATCGTATCTCGGACGTCAAGTGTTCTTTGCAGGTTTGCATTTGGTAAACCTATCAACTGAATGTCTTGTGCCTCCATGATATGTTATTACAGCTCCACATGGACTATGCAAGCTACAAATGTCTGGGTCCCTGTCGATCATTTTCGGGTGATGACGACGTGAATCAATGCGTTACGCGATTCTCGTGTTGCTCAGACACAAGACACACCAGCACTTGTTTGATCTTGCTAATCCTTGAGTGTTACGGTGAGCTAATCAATCAAAATTTCGCGTCGAACGTCGTTATCACCCCTCCGGCAGCTAGCTTAGGAAAAGGAAGAGTGGAAGGGACAGGCGAAGAGGAGTGATCCGAGCGACAAACCTTCTCTTGTATTCACGCGATTTGTCTTCTGCTCAGTAATGATTCTGCTCTGTGTACCACCGACGTTCGAAGATTTCACATCAACCCGACTGAGGACGTCTTTGTTGGCGTGCCCATAAAGCCAGTCGATTGAAAGCAAATCAGAGGAAGGAATCTTTCCTTGACCTTTTATGTGGGTTTCCTTCAGATATTTCCTCCCTATTTCCACACAATTACCTGCTCCAGAAGAGAATGAAAAAAAGTCCCCATCACCATCCTCCAAAATGTATCTAGACACAAATCGTGAGACATCAAGTCTCGAGTAAATTTAAATTAAAGCTACAATCTCACCCGCTAAGTTGTACCGTTATGAAAAATTATTGAGCGCCAATTACTAATGTGCAATAGAAATGAATCGGAGAATTGAGGATTAAAATAGTTAAACATGAGTTGAAAAGCGAAAACCAATCTAAACCCGTCCAATCGATAATCAATTGGGTAGTTCCAATATTTTAGGGACTTCCATCAATCGGTCAAGCCTACAAATTGCCCACCGCCATCTGTCCGTTCCCGAGCTAACTTTCTCGCCCGGGACGTTCCGTCGTGCGGCAGATATCGCGGGGAATCATCCCGTGCGTCCCCCCTCCTACGGACGGCGCTCGTCAATCGTCCATCGTCCCATCTGGACCATCCATTCCTTTCCCCAATCGACGGATTGGATGGAGAAAGCGACCCCGCGGCCCGTCGACGAAGGAAACTCTAAGGTGGGCCCCGGCGCAGCCCCAATCGCAGCCGTCGATGCGGCAAATGATGAAATCCCACCAATCACCGCTTTATCCAATTCCATACTCTCTCTCTGTCTCACTCTAAAAATATAACCATCGGCTCGACGTAATCGCAAGCAACCCCCCGCCGGCCCACCTGCATCGCCGCCATGATCCGCCTCGCCTCCGCCGCCGCGCTCCTCCTCCTCCTCTCCCTCTCCGCCGGCCGCGCCGTCGCCGGCCGCAACGTCGCCGGGGATGTCATCCGGCTGCCGTCCGACGCCTCGAGGTTCTTCCGCGCCGGCGACGACGGCGGCGACGACGACTCCGTCGGGACTAGGTGGGCGGTCCTGATCGCCGGATCCAACGGTTACTGGAACTACCGTCACCAGGTGATTCTCCCGACTTGCTGGGCCGCAGCTCGAATCCGACGACCTTCTTCCCTTTCCGTCGGTCGAATTTAATGAGTGTGATCGTGGATTTGACTCGATTCGGAGCTGAATCGCGAGGTTCTGAAATGATGAAGTGTCGTTTCGGTGTTGTTTTTCTGCAAGTTTTGTGTATGATCTTGCGAGGAGTGATTTTGTAGGTAATATCACTAGAATCGACCCAATCTTAATCATTCGTGTTTGATGGTTTCTGAATGAAGAATCTTTCTTAAATTCTAATCCGACGTATTCCGATTTCAGAACTCTGGAATTTGGATCGAAAGCAAAACTGACGTGTTTACTGTTGTAATGATAGCTCCAACGAATTGAATGATGATTTGAATAGAAAGTCTCGTGGTCCATTTACATATATCTTTGGCTACAACTACTGGTAAATCTCAAATTTGAACTGTGTAGTCCATATGAAATTACTTAGACTCTTACTATGTTTCGTGGCCAAGGAGAGATTTTCGGTGATATTGCCTATTGTAACTTAGTTCATTGATGGTGCTAAATTGGTTGCATATGGGCTATTTTCGTTCATTTCCTTGCTCTGCCATTACTTAACTGACAAAGGGTAGTACTAATTCCTAGTATTAGTTCAGTGTGCACAGGAGTATCTGAATTTTCTGGATGTTGTGTTTGGTGGATTGAATCTGCATGGGGAAAAGGAAGATTTTTCTAGGGGAAAAGGAAGATTTTTCTAGGGGATGAGAATACAAAAGAAAAGAAAGGAAATTGGATTTTCATATCCCATTGCTAGTTAGGAGTGAGCGAAGCGGAAGTGATGTATTTTCTGATCCACTACCTTTCTACTTTATAATTGAGTCTTTTAAGCTTATACAGTGATATGTTTCTTTTCTTTACTATACTTTCATGGGCCAATAGACATAGTCCCACAGGGGATGCTAGTTTAGTTTCCTTTTGTATGAATCTGCCAAAAGGAGGTAGAATTTTATATTGTTTTCCTCTCCTATCAGACTTAAATTGAAGGATAAAATTTTCCATATAGTCTCCTTCCATGTCTTTTCTCATATTTTTCTAACCCTCGAATATAAACTGCATCTACAGTTAAAAAAGGAAGAGAGTGCTGTACATTCTGGATAACAATTAAAGCTTTTCAGTGTCATTAGAAACAAAATTGGATTCCTATCTGCCTTTGTTTTTTTCATTTGTCCTGCGTTGGGATTTTTTACTGTTGTTGATAATATGCTCCATTCGTGCACTTTGCTTTCAGGCCGATGTTTGCCATGCATATCAACTCTTGAAGAAAGGGGGGTTGAAGGATGAAAATATCATTGTTTTTATGTATGATGACATTGCTGACAATGAAGAGAACCCTCGGCCTGGAATTGTTATTAACAGTCCGGATGGAGATGATGTTTATGAAGGAGTTCCAAAGGTCTGTTTTCAAATGCTTAGTCACTAAGTTAGGATGAAATTTTTTGTTTAGATTTGTTGAAAGTCTGTTTTCAAAGGCTTAGTCATTGGTTCAGGGTGAAAATTGTTCTCTAGAGGTCTATTATCAGATGTTGAGTCACTAGTCACTTTTCTATTGGCAGGATTACACCGGAGAGGATGTTAACGTTAACAACTTTTTCTCTGTTATCCTTGGAAACAAGACTGCTCTCACAGGAGGCAGTGGAAAGGTTTTGGAGAGTGGTCCGGATGATACTATCTTCATCTACTATACTGATCATGGTGGCCCTGGTGTGCTTGGTTAGTATTGCATAAGATGACCTCCATTGGTTGTAGATTGTCTTTTGTGTGTTCATATGGCACATGTTGAGCTGAACTGAAATATTGTAATAAATTCATTGAAATTGGATTGGGTTCCATATCTCATTTGCACCCCTTCCCCAATTTAGAGATGATTTATTCAACTGTCTTCATATCAGAATCTCACGGTTGACATTGATCTTTATCAGGAATGCCCACCAGCCCTTTCCTATATGCTGACGATCTGATAGATGTCTTGAAAAAGAAGCATGCCTCTGGGACCTATAAAAGCTTGGTAATTTTAAGTTCACTAAAGCGGTTTGCTTCACGTAGGACATTGTCTAAAACTTTTCATTTTGTTCCCTTTGTCTTATAAATACAGGTATTCTACCTTGAAGCTTGTGAATCGGGAAGTATTTTTGAGGGCCTTCTTCCAGAAGGTTTGAACATATATGCAACAACAGCATCTAATGCAGAAGAGAGCAGTTGGGGCACTTATTGCCCTGGAGAGTATCCTAGCCCTCCAGTAGAATACGAGACATGTCTTGGTGACTTGTACAGTGTTGCCTGGATGGAAGATAGGTAATCCCAAATCCTTATTTTCTCATTCATGACTTTAGATGAGAAACACATACCATTTTGACTATGTTCTTTCTAGATTAGAAGTCAGTGTTATAATGGGACTTTTTCTCCAATTTGGGATTGATAATTTATTTTGTGGTGTATCATGGGCAACTCTTAGTGCATTAGTTGAATGGTAGCAATATGTATGGTCCATGCATTCCCAGTTTTTTAAATTTTATTGAATGATCTGATTTTGGAATGTTTGTCTTGCAAATCAAGAATGGAGGAATTGAAAGCACAGTTGAAAAGCCATGATTGGGTCCATTTATCATCGTTTAATTGCAAAGATCAAAAGAAAGATCGGAGATATTTTTCATTAGCACATTCTCCTTTTATATCATTTTGAAAATGTAGACAACAACAATTTATTGGTTAAAGAGGCAGTCAATATGTGCAATTTCCTTGATTTGATGCTTGGTAATTAATATGTATTGTAGTTGCTAATTATATGCTATTAAGATCTTCATACATTTTTGATGTTGGGCTTTTGGTTTGGATATAAGTAATGCTTTGAATATTCGAATTCCTTGTTTTTTAAGGACTCATCCATTATTTACCTTTCAGCATGTGTGCTCTAATCTGAATAGTAAGTTTTGCCGATGTTACATTTTTGGGGCTTGCTGATTGGTATCTTCTTTCCATGATTATATACTTATCTACTAATCTAATTCATAATAAGTACCGGATAATTTATTATTGAAATTTTTTAGCTTATATGGACTTTGAGGTAGATTTTCTCTTTTCTAAGCATGGACTTTTGTGTACTCGCATCAAAAAGCATTTCCATTGCAGCTTGCTGATCTGTTGGCAATTAAGAATCTCGAAGATCTAATGTTTGCAAATTTAAATAGCCGAAAACAAAGAGAGGAGAAAGGAGGAAGGACATGACTTCCATATTATTAGATGGAACTTGATTGAATATTTCTTATATTGCAACTCTGGATATGCATATTAAATTCATGCTCAATGTGATTCCAGTTGTTCTTGTACTGGTTTACAAGCCTCTGTTCCCTTGTAATAGTTGGATCAGGTTCATATGTTTTGATTGGCTCATGAGAAATCAAAGCTTATGTTTAACAACTATAAAGCCCATCATAACCTTTCTTTTTTTGGGGGTTTGTCTTTGTGAACAGTGAGGTGCACAACCTGCGAACCGAAACTCTGCACCAGCAATACCAACTAGTAAGGACATTAATACCATCATTGTGTGGAGCAATTAGGAAGAAAGCAATGTTTATTCTACCTTTCGTTGTTGAGAAATTTTGCTTCCATTAGGCAACTGAGCTCCCAAGTGTCTTTTAGCAGTAGTACATTTCTTGGTCAAGTATTCATACAGTCTACAATGCAAGCACATGGAAGAAGTTACTTCTTATATTGCCTGCACTGCTTCAGTTGCTTTTCACTCCCTCTGTGCTTCTTTTTCTCATCTTATGGTATTTCTTTGGGCTGGCATATGCAGGTGAAAAAGAGGACAGCTAATGACAACACTGCATATGGTTCCCACGTCATGCAATTTGGTGACATAGGGTTAAGTAAGGAAGATCTTTTCCTGTACATGGGCACAAATCCTGCAAATGATAACTCTTCTTTTGTGGATGACAACTCCCTAAGGCCTCCTCGGAAATTTGTTAACCAGCGGGATGCTGATCTGCTTCATTTCTGGCACAAGGTTTCTCTCTCCCTTGTCATGTTTGAGGCTGCATGCTTTAGATTTAAGTCATGGCACCACCAGATGCTAAATGTTTAAGGATAGATTCTTGAGGGTTTTGTCACATGCAGCTGTCTGGTCAATTGCAACCTCTCTTAGATTGTTTCCCTAATGAGAATCACAAGATCAATCGAATGAAGAGCTACTAAAAGGGATTACTATATAGCATTTTGAAGAAACTTGAGGGGTGGTCCGGCAAAAAATGGAACTGTAGAACCATAGGTCTATCAATGGACTTCTGATAATTGAAGGTCCTTAAATCTGCATATTACTTTGCTGAAAGTGTTGGTAGAAGTAAAAGGACTTCCTTACTAGAGAAGTCAAACTGTGTAGTCATCAGCTTTGACCTTTGACATAAAAGTGAATGCAAAATCACGTCTCTTCCTTTCAACTCATCTTCTTATTCTTCTTTCACTATATAAAGAAGAAATTCAGTATTGTCAATTGCCCTCACGTAAGAGTTGTGTGAGCCTTGTGTAACGAAATCTGATTTTGCGTCTGCCTTTGTTTCAGTTCCGTAAAGCTCCTGAAGGCTCTTCTAGGAAACTCGAAGCGAAGAAGCAATATTTTGAGGCAATGTCACATCGGATGCATATAGATCACAGTGTCAAACTAATTGGAGAGCTCTTGTTTGGAATTAAAAAGGGTCCAGAGGTGCTGAATGCTGTTCGACCTGCGGGACAACCTCTTGTTGATGACTGGGCTTGCCTGAGAAGCGTGGTAATTACTCCCTCATGACCTCTAAACCAACATATGTTTGATATATTTCCATGATGCTGACTGCATTGCCATTGTGGACCTTTTACTATGTCAGTTCAATTTGTTCTTTATATTGTTGATCTTAAATCTTACCTTTTGGGGGAATGGGATTTTTTGACATAACGATCGAGTATTCTTTGCAGTCTTGACTAGTGTGATAATGCCAATGCTTAATGCAGGTGAGAACATTTGAGACTCATTGTGGATCTCTCTCTCAATACGGGATGAAGCATATGCGCTCCTTTGCAAACATGTGCAATGCTGGAATCCGGACCGAGCAAATGACCGAGGCATCAGGCCAAGCTTGTGCTCGCATTCCATCTGGTCCCTGGAGCTCTCTTAGCAGGGGATTCAGTGCATGAGTGAAGTGGGAATCATTCCGAACTAAGGATCCACTGCCATGCTTAAATCTGCTACATATATATTCCTACTGTATATCTGGAATGGGTTGTTTGTCATTGCTTCGCTGTGAATATGACTTGGAAGCACGTATCTTGACTTGCTTGTCACATAACATGCTTTGAATGTAGGACGATATCGTGCCCGTTTCGCGCAATTTAAGTACTGTAGCTCTGCGGACTGGTGATACAAATGGTGAAGAAAGATTGATAGCTTGTGAAAATAATTTATGGTGCATGTGGACTCCAGCCTGATTCTAGTAATTGAAAGTGGTATAGATTTTTTGCAAGATGAGGTTATGAATTTGCCTTCACTGTTGTTAAGAGTGCCCTTCGTTTGCTCAGTCAATACTCAAGCCTGATTCCAAGGATTCGTGGGAGTCTGTCTTTGCATGATGTTGTATCACCTGGAATTCATATTATCCCAGGTTTGTTCTTTCTCTCGTGAATTTAAGTGGTTTTACAAATGTGCATTTATCATGTCGAGCGTCCGGACATTGGAGATATGTTGAAGGAATTACAAAATAAGTGGTTTGAGTGATCATTACTTTAATTTCTCGAAGGAACATGCTAATGATCTCTCGACCACGTGCGCGCGCAAGCATTGTAATCCTCTTTCCACAAATGGTCTACTTGAAAAATCATTTGGACAAGTCGTTCTTTAGAAAGAATTAGAAATCTATCGATCTACCATGGAAAGATAAAGTATCGATTAACCCTTTCACGTCATGGGTTTTATCTTTATGTTTATACTAGCGCATTGTGTAACTCGTGTGCATTTCCTGAGAAAGCTTGCAATTGACTAGACAACTGCATGTGACAAAGCCCTCAAGAAATCTATCGTTTAACATTTGGCATCCGGTATAACTCAAAAAAAAAAAAAAAAAAAAAATTGGCATCTCACGGTGCTATGACTAATATCTAAAGCTGGCAACCTCAAACATGACAAAGGGATAAAGAAACCTTGTCTGGAAATGGAGCAGACCAGAATGCCGCCGGTTAGCAGCTTTCCGAGGAGGCCCTATGGAGTCGTCATCCACAAAAGAAAGGGATTCTGCCATCTTCAGGAAGATCTTTCTTTTTCTCACAATTTCGTCCGGTAATAGAAATGAAAAAATCAATTTCTAATCATAAATTGATTTTTGAAATAAAATAGTTATTATTTGTGCCTTAATGATCCAAGAGGAACACTTCTCTGTTTTTTTTTTTTTCTCTATTTTTGTCTAATTAGGTTTTAATCTAATTGAATGACCAAATGAACTCCAAACTGAATAATTTCAATAGAAAATTAAAGCTTAGGAGAAGTCCCATTTAACTTCTATTAAGGTCATTTCCCTAAATCGTGGCCCAATTAATACTGATTAACTAATTAATACACCGTACTCAAATTCAATTCTTGTTTTAACACAATTCTGATAGAATTCCAAACAAATATTAACGGATTTTGTTAACATGTGTTACTGTGACAATAATAATTTATTATAAGCCACATATTCTTAAGAAAAACTAACCTTACAATAATTTATAATTATTTATTATTTAATTTTTTTTTATCCAAAACAGACCGCACACAACTAGTTTTAGATGTGTTTTACAGTTTTCAAGCTTGGAATTTTCACAAAAGAGCCCTCCATCTTGGATGAAATTAGACATTTTCCCCTGAAAACTTGAACAGTTTCGGAGACCATTTCTGACCCTGTCCAAATTTACTCAGATTGCCCGCCCAAAACCTGTTCAAGTTCTATCGAAGTTTCTATATTTGCAGTTTAGGACTTTCTTGAACAACGTCTCATTGTGTGATTTGCAGTCCTGTGACCGACTCGGAGCTAATCCCGGATTCGAACCGGAGGTCGGTCGACGAAGCAAATGCCCTTCAGCTTCGAAGTTGGGACTTTCCCGGTGTTGCAACGATCTTCATCAGAATTCCTTCGTTGTCTGATGTCCTTCCTCCTTTCTCAGCGGCCGTCGAGCATGGCTGTACATATTTGCTCTCGAGAAAGAGAGCTGATTTAACACGAAATCTTTTGGAAGTTTTCTGGAATTACTTCGTTGCTACTGAGAACTGTGCTTCATCTCTCTTTGTTGTCTTTGAGAGAGATTCTTCTTACTTATGATTTCGATGTCTCGGCAGATGAACAGCAAGGGTGCTGTTCCATGTGGATTCCTCTTGGAAAAAAACGAGCCATCTCGGTCGCTGTGCCTTGAGCTCCTCCTCTTCTTCTTTTCCTGCATGTTTCTTGAAATTTAACTGGAGCTGGCCAAAGATTTTCTTCTTTCTTTCCCATCTTTTCTCTTTTTTCCCCTCCATAGCTGAAGCCATTTGTATTTTTACCATTGGTTTGGACGATGCCCGGTTGAAGTTTCTAGCCCATCTTCATTGCTCGCTCGCTCGCTCGCTCCTTGATTTCATGGTTTTCTTCTGGATGAGCTCTGGAAATTTTCTCTGTTGATAGATGACTTTCGGATCTCTCTTGATTGTTGTCAGTGGCTGTTTAACCGTTCCCACGACCTCAGCGCGTTCTCAGGTACCGCCGCCGCCGCCTCTCTCTCTCTCTCTCTCTCTCTCTGTGTTTGTGCTGTGTTTCTATAATCTATCGAAGCTGTGGTGCACTGGGCTCTGTTCTTTTCTTTTTTTTCTTTTTCGAGGGCGGAGGTGGACATGGCGGCACCACTAGCACTAAGTAGTGGTGGGAAGGGGGCACGATCCGACGGACGAGAGTTTTTTGTATCTCCGAGTGGGCGAGGATGAGCCTAGAAAGGATCTCCGAGATCTAATTCTATCTTTTAGAGGCTCTTCGTGGTGGTCAAAAAGGCATGTTTTCTTGTCTCTCATTTTGTCCATTTTGTCAAAGCGTTAAGAAAATTGGGGGCGCCGTGTGGTTTAACATGCGGTTTTACTGTTTACGGACTGACCCAACATCATCCATCGTTACCTCCATGACATTACGTTTTCTGTTCGAGAGATCGAGACAGAGAGAGAGAATTAATATAGGCCATCGGGCAAGAGCGTTTTGTAGATCCTCGTAAATAGGCCAAATCGGGAGGCGCGAGTAGTTGAAAAAAGCATATGGGTATAGTGTGGATTGGCGTTTTAGTCGTTGTTTGAGACCCCGACAAGTTTTGTGGTGCGCAGATCCAAAGTTTGATCTGTTGATGATTTTGTTTCCTTTTCTTAAAGCGACATCTTTATGGAATCTTGAATTGCTTAGGGCGGCCCTTTTGTCCTTTCTCTTCTCGGTTTTAAGGGGATGCATTTAGAGAGAAAAAGAGGGGATCAGCGGTTATAAGTGGTCCTGGATTTCAAGATAAAAATTGACCTGACCTTGCGGCTGGAAAGATCTTTATTTTTTATTTTTAATTATTATTATGTTTGTTTGGAGAGGGCTTTATCAGAAGAGATCTAATTATTTCATGGAGGTGTCGATGATGATGGGAAGAGGCCCACCTTCATTGTCAATTTTCATTTATACTTTTTCATATGGTATATTTCCATTTCATTTTCTTCTCGTGGTTGGACCTTCATATTCTCGTACCCTCAAATTGAAATTGCTTCAACAATAAAGAAAAGAACAGAGTGCTTTAACTTCTGGGCAACAGCTAATCTTTTTTTAATGTCGTCTGAAAATAAATTTGGATTCCGTTCTGCCTTCGCTTGTTTCATTTGTCTGCTTCTTTTTCTCTATTCTTTTTTTATTTTTAAGAGTTGTTGCTATTGTGCACTCTTCGTGCATTTTCCTTTCAGGCCAATGTTTGCCGTCCATATCAGCTTTTGAAGAAAGGAGGGCTGAAGGATGAAAATACCATTGTTTATATGAGTGATGACATTGCGTACAATGAAGAGAACCCCAGGCCTGGAATTATCATTAACAATCCAATTGGAGATGATGTTCATGAGCGAGTTCCAAAGGTCTGTTTTCAAATACTTAGTCACTAATTTAGGATAAAAAGTTTTGTCTGGATTTGTCAAAGGTCTGTTTTCAAATGTTAAGTCGCTAGTCTTGGAAACAAGACTACTCTCGCAGCAGGCAGTTGGGAAATTGTGGATAGTGGTCCCGATGTTACTATCTTCATCTCCTATACTAATCATGGTGGCCTTGGTGTGCTTGGTTTGTACTCAGCAGTTCCTCAAGATGACCTCCATTCGTTGTAGATTGTCTTCATGCGTTTCTCTGGCACATGTTGAGCTGAACTGAGATATTTGTACTAAAGTCAAAAGTTGGATTGGGCTCCGTATCTCATTTGCACCCCTTCCCCAATCTATAATTGATTTATATAACTGTGTTCATATCAGAATCTCACAATTGACAATGACGTTTAACATGAATGTCCACCAGCCCTTTCCTATCTGTTGATGATATCTTCAAAAAGCTTAATAAGTTTAAGTTCGCTAAAGCAGTTTCCTTCATACATGACATTGTCAGAAACTTTTCATTTTGTTCTCTGTGTTATAAACATTAATATTTTATTTGGAAGCTTGTGAATTGGGAAGTATTTTTTAGGGCCTTCTTCCATAAGAGTTGAACATATATGCAACAACAACAGCTAATGTAGCAGAGAGCATTTGGGGCACCTATTGCCCTGGAGTGCATCCTAGCCCTCCAGTAGAATATGAAACATGTCTTGGTGACTTGTATAGTGTTGCTTGGATGGAAAACAGGTTTAAATCCTTACTTTCTCATTCATGCCTTCAGATAAGAAACATGTACCATTTGCGCTCTTATTCTTTCTAGATTAGGAGTCACTGTTTCAGTGGTGACTTTTTCTCCAATTTAAGACTAAGAATTTTTCTTGTGGTGTACCATGGGCAAGCCTTAATGCGTAAGTTGGATCACAGCAATGTGCATAATTATGGTCCATGTATTTCCACTTGTTTAAATTTCATATCTGATTTTGGACTGTTTGTCTTGCAAATTGAGAATGGAGGAATCGAAAGCACAGTTGAAAAGTCATGATTGGGTCCATTTCTCATTGTTTTATTGCAAAGATCAAAAGAAAGATCAGAGATATTTTCCATTAGCACATTCTCCTTTTATATGATTTTGAAGATATCAACTACAAAAATTTATTGGTTAAAGAGGCAGTCAATTATGCACTATATCCTCTTTACCAAAAAAAAATTATGCACTATATCCTTGACTTGATGCTTGGTAATAAATAATATGTATCTTAGTTGCTAATTATATGGATTTAAGATCTACATTTTCTAGTGTTGGGCCTTTGACTGGTATAAGTTATCCTTTGAATATTAGAGTTGCTTGTTTTTTAAGGACTATATCATACACTTGCACACAACATCACTAACCAAAAACTACATCACTAACCAAAAACTATCTCATGTCCTATATCCTTCAATTATCATATCTTGTCCCTTGTCTATCCTCTACAAACTATATCATACACTTGCACACAACATCACTAACCAAAAACTATCATCAATATCAAAACCATGCTTCCGGGCACATACATCCAA
The DNA here is from genome assembly GCA_014182555.1 of Eucalyptus erythrocorys. NCBI lineage: Eukaryota > Viridiplantae > Streptophyta > Magnoliopsida > Myrtales > Myrtaceae > Eucalyptus > Eucalyptus erythrocorys. The sequence continues at coordinate 41,149,601 of CM024599.1, read as the reverse complement.
AATTTTTTAACAATATTCCTATTGTATATCTTAAATGGGTTGTTTGTCATTGCTTCACTGTAAATATGACTCGAAAGCACGTATCTCGACTTGCTTGTCACATAACATGCTTTGAATGTAGGACGATATTGTGCCCATTTTGCATGATTTGAAGTACTGTAACTCTGCGGACTGGTGATACAAATGGGGAAGAAAGAATGATAGTTTGTGAAAATAACTTATGGTGCATGTGTACTCCAACCGGTTCTAGTAATTGAAAGTGGTATAAATTGTCTGCAAAAGAGCCCTCCATCTTAGATGAAATTAGACATTTTCCCCTAAAAACTCAAATTGGAACAGTTCAAGACCCTCTTGAAAGCAAAGGCTTTTCAGCTTCAAAGTTGGGCCTTTCTGGTGAAAAATAATTTTTCACGTATTGGAATAAAAAAATAATATTCATGTATAAAAAAATACATAACTCTGTTTTTTGGAACCAAAAAAATAAATCTGAAAAAATGACAACAATAATATAATAATGATCAAGTCAATATTTGTATTAATCTTTACATATAAAGATGCAAAATCACAACCCAAATACAAAATTGTTTGATTGTAATAAAATTTATAGGAAGTTCAATAGGACGTGAGATATGACTAACCGAATCTTTTTAAGGTGATTAGTTTCTGCCAACGGTGCTAAGCAATTTCACAAACTATGCCTCTCAAGATACAACATCTCAAACCCGTTTGTATTAACACTATACAAATAGAACTCTATTGAACACTTCTAGAAACCGGCACTCTTGAATAGTGTTTTTCAAAAGAGAAATTCTAATATTTGAATGACTTTATCTACCACAAATTAAAAAAAAAAAAAAAAAGACTTAGAAGATAATCATTTTTGTAAGACAATGATTATCTAAGAATTGTTGCGGAGAGACTTTGGAAGATCCGTCATTAACACATCCTTTAATGCAAGTAAAATCTACTACACGAAGATCAAGGAATTCGTCCTTTAATGCGTCCATCCATTAATTCGTATATAAATGCATCACAAAACTATTGCAAAACTTGCTGCATTGGGGTTGAAGAAATGTGTCCATTAACGCATAAATTAATTCATCCATAAAATTGTTCCAAGACTAATGCGCGAGGGCTGGAGGAAGGTACGCTTCCATTAAATCATCCATTAACGTCGAAGATTGAAGAAGAAATTTGTAAACTTACAGTGAGCCATTAATACCATTAATTTCAACAATCCCCCACATTAATGGCTCAACAAAATATTTTATCTTGACTCGCAGAATTCCAAGTGTGCCTTTGGAGATAAATTGCATCAAGATAGGTAGCTTTCACTTTGCTTTCACTTTAAACCGTCTTTAGTGAAAACCTATTGGACTAACTTAACTAGTTAATGGACTCAGTCTTGAATTGCCTGTTTTTTTTTTTTTTGATGACCCAAGGAACCCCGCACGGCCGGCAGCCGGAGATAAACCACTGGGGGCGACACGTGCTAGCCACCACACACATGCCACCGGGTAAGTCACCAATGTCTCAAGCCAACCTCCTTGCAACTTGCGTCGTAGGGGTTTCGAACTCCAGACCTCTTAGCGAAAGGAAGCCTGAAGCCTATCCAGCGGAGCCACCACGGCGGGTGGTTGAATTGCCAGTTGTTGATATAAGCTCAAACAATAAACCTCATGCAAAGTATCACAAAGTTAAGATTGGTTCTCCGCTCTGTTCATTCTTTCAGCCCCGAACCTTTCGAGATTTATGTGTGTTTTAAAAAATCTAGCCTTTAAAGATTTTCATGGAGTTGGCTAGCTCCACACATATAGGGGCATTCCTATCAAAGATATCCTATCTTATCTTACTAGAATTTTGAAATCTAAGTAATAAGAATCATTAAACGAATAGCATTGCTATAGGAATCACTTGCATCATATGAGTGGGGAATAGTGTTCACACTAGAGTATCCACAATTTGTGTTGTCCTATTGAACCTATTCCATGGGAACTTCAATTGCTAAATGAGGTTTCCACCTTGAAATCTCTTTATTTAATTAGGGCTTTTAACCCCATTTCCCTCGATGCGCAATTTACTTGCTCTCTTGATAAACCTTTTGTCGGCGGATCCGCAATATTTTCTTTTGACTTTACAAAGTCTAGAGAAATCATTCTATTCGAGAGCAATTGTCTTATGGTATTATATTTGCAATACCGTTATATATTATATTATGTGCCCTTGCAGTCGCTACTTGATTGTCACAGTAAATGCATATTGTAACCATAGGTTTTGGCCACAATGGAACATCCTCTAAAAATTGTCAAAACCACTCTACTTCTTCAGTAGCTTTATCCAAAGCAACAAACCTCGATTCCATCATGAAACGTGTTATTAAAGTCTGCTTTGAAGATTTCCAAGATACTACAGCACCTCTAGCGTGAACACATATCTATTAGTCGATTTCGATTCATCAGAATCTAAATCTAGTTAGCATTACAATAGCCTTCCAAAATAGCAGGACATTTCCTAGTGTATCTACTTAGTTTTCTAGTTCATGATGTACATGATGCTACTAATTACTTGAGAGTACTCTAACTATCTAATACTATCTCTAGTATTCTTTGGTAAAGTTAGTCGTGGAAGACAGAGATTATCCGCATCTTTAATGTCGAACCCTTTAAACCTCTCAATTACCTTTTCAATGTAATGAGATGATGTTAAACTTAGACTATCAAAATTTCTATAAATTTTGATGCGAGTATAACATTCGCAATACCTACGTCTTTCATCTCAAATTTATTCTTGAGAACATTTCTAGTGTTTTTGATAACCTCAATGTTATCTCCAAGAATCGGCAAATCATTAACATATAGAAAAATGAGTATACATCCAATTAACGTGGATTTAGTGTACATATATTTGTCATACTCATTGATTTTATACCCACATTAGATCATCACATGATTAAACTTCTCATGTCATTGTTTAGGAGTTTGTTTAAGTCCATTTAATGATTTAACAAGTCTGCACATTTTGTGTTCTTGTCCTTTGACCTTGAATTCTTCAGGTTGTTTTATGTAAACCTCCTCATCGAGATCACCATTCAAAAATGTAGTTTTCGCATCCATCTAATGTACTTACAAATTGTATGGCGAAACTATAGCAATTAACATCCTACCTAATGTTATTCTTGTTACTCGTGAATAGGTAGCAAAGTAATCTAAACCCTCTCTTTGTCTAAACCCTTTGGCTACAAGTCGTGTTGTATGTTTATTTAGGGAACCATCAGCTCTATGCTTCTTTTTGAATATCGATTTACATCCAATTGGTTTATTCTCTAATAGAAGATAAACCAATTTTCAAGTGTAGTTACTTAGGATATAATCAATTTCATTATCAACAGTTTCTTTCCAAGTAAGGAGCATTTGGAGTTGACATCGCCTCTTGGAAAGTTTGAGGCTCACCTTCTTACATGTATGTGAGAAAGTCAAGTTTGAAGGACTTTTCAATCCTTGACCTCTTGCTTCTATGAAGTTCGGCTTCTTTGGCTTGAAATTCGTCATTTTCATATTATGATTTTCTAAATTTTTTCTAAGATAATTTATCTTGATTTATTTTTGCAAGATATATATTCTCAAAGAATTCAGCATCCCCTAATTCTAGGACAATATTGACATGAATTTCTACATTATCATATATGTGAACCAAAAATCTGTATCCATTGCTACTTTGAGCATAACCGATGAATATGCAATCCACCATTTTAGATCTCAACCTAGTTTACCTTTGCCAGGGACCCCCACACTTTCAAAAAATTATAGGACGGCAATCTTCCATTCCAAAACTCATATAGAGCTATACTTGTCTCTTTATGGGGTATTTTATTAAGAATATAGTTCGAAATTAGAACTACCTCCTCCCGCAAGTTTTGAGGTCAATTCAAATTTAAGAGCATGGTATTAGCCATTTCCTTTAAAGTTTTATTTTTCTGTTCAACAATTCCATTTTGTTGTGAAGTATAAGTGTAGTTGTTTGGAGAGTTACCCCAAACTAGTGCAAAACTCTTTTAAACTAGTAAAATTGTATTATCTTCCTCTGTAAAGCCTAAGCACTTTGATTCGTTTAGTAAGTTGATTCTCGACCTCATTTTTGTACTTGATAACTATGCTCATAGCCTCATCTTTGCTATTTAACAAATAAACATATCATCTACAAAGGTGATGACATACTTCTTTCCTCATCTACTTTCTATAAACTTTAAATCACATAAATCACTATAATAAATCATTATAAATTAGTGGTAGAGGTTCACCTGCTCTTTCAATCGTTTTGAAAGGCTTCTTAGCTAACTTAGTTTCAATACAAGTTTCACACTTGTAATGGGTATCCAAGTCAAAATTAGCCATAAGTTTGCTATCATTTTCATTGTACTATAGTTTACATGTCCTAATCTATCATGTAATAAAAAAAGGAGACATAATAGTATAAACTGACGACTTTTCTTTATTAATAATCTTTGGATACAAGAATTTCGAGTTCATATCAATGATAGCCACATTGGCTTTGAACAAATCATTATAGAAGTATCATTTCCTCACATACATCTCTCCTTTAGAAAGTATAAACTTATCAAATTCAAAAACAATTTTGAAACCCTTCTTGAGTAGTATGGAGCTAGAAATGAGATTCTTCTGAATTTCCAATACATGCAGCATATTTAACAAGATAATTTTTTTGCTAGAGGTGAACTTCAAAATCACTTTTCATTTCCCGAAAATCTTTACTAATATAGAGTTAGCCATGTAGAGCTTCTCTTCTTCTTCAGCCTTCTCTTAAAAGGAAAATATGCGTTTATCCACACAATGTAATTGTGGCATCTATGTCTGATTACCAGTTGGCATTGTTTGACACCAATGATACCTCAGACACTACCATAGCAGTCATTTTTTTATTATCTTCATACTCTGTCAGATTTAGCTGCTTTACTCCACCACCGCCTTGCATTTGTTTAGGCGCTTCTTGCAATCCTTAGCACGATGGCCAGACTTATTGCAAATAAAACACGCCCCATGGAATTTTATGCATTATTCCTTCTACTTGTCATTTCCTTGAAAACATTTCTTCCTCTTCATATTTTGTTTAGAATTTGAGGACTCCATAATGTTGGCCTTTGATTCAATAGGAGGTTTTGCATTACTTCTGTTGTCCTCTTCAATTCAAAGACATAGAATGAGAGCTTCAAGGCTCATCTCTTTCCGTTTGTGCTTCAAATAATTTTCGAAGTCTAACCAGCCCGAATGTAGCTTCTCGATAATAGCCACCACTTGGAATGACTCACTAAGTAACATTCCCTCAATGAAGATGTTATTTAAAATTATTTACAATTCCTGAATCTGATTCATAATAGATTTAAAATCATCCATTTTGAAATCCAGGAAGTTGGTAATTGCTACGTCCTCATTTTTATATTCCTTTTCTATAGACTCCCATAATTGTTTAGCAATTCAAATGTTAGAATAAACATTAGAAAGGGAATTTACTAAACAATTAAGGATATATTTTTGGCATGGGAAGTTCCCGTACTTCCAAGCCTCCAACGCCCCAAGGGTAGTGACATACTGCTCATATGGACTAATTATCAGACATACGTTTGATGAGTACTTGAAATTTAACGTGGTCAAACAAAAGAACATCTTCTACAGCCATTGCTTAAAGCCCACAATGGTAAATTTTTTTGATTTCTAATTTGGTGTTATTGGATGTGATAACATCAAACTAGAAAAAGCATGTTGAACCATCTCTCCAAAAATTGGACCATATGCCATTTGGCATGTAATGTTTTGAAAGACAATCTCAAGTATGTCAATCAAGCGACTTGTACCCACACCACCACGTATGGTCTCGACCCGAAGGCTTGCAACACTTGCTGCCACAACACCAAGCCTCAAGGTATGAATCTCTCCACCAGTAGTGATCGAAACGATCATAGGAATGTCTTCAAAAATGTTCCATACATCATTTGGTACTTGATTATTATTAGTTATCTCGATTTTCTAATAGACACAACAAATAGTAAGAAAATACGTGACCAATCACCTTGAGATTGTTGAAAAATTAATTTTACTTATTAGAATAAAAAATAATATTCACGTACAAAAAAAGTACGTAACTCTATTTGTTGGAAGCAGAAAAATAAATTTGAAAAATAATAACAATAACATAATAATGATCAAGCTAATGTTTGTATTAATCTTTATATATAAAGATGCTGAATCACGATCCAAATACAAAGCCGTTTGATATGAGGTGAAATACGGCTAATTGAATATCTTTAACGTGATTAGTTCCTACCAATAATGTTAAGTAGCTTCACAAAATATGCCTCCCAAGGTATAGCACCTCGAACCCGCTTATATTAACACCATACAAATAGGAATTTATTGAACACTTTTAGAAATCAATGCACTTGTAGGAGTGTTTTTTCAAAGAGGAATTCTAATAGTTGAATGAATATCCGCCATGAATTAAAAAAGACGTGGAAGATAATCATTTTTATTGCGGAGATTTTGGAATATCCGTCATTAATACGTCAATGTGAGTAAAATCTACTGCACGAGGATCAAGGAATTTGTCCCTCCGTCTATTAATTCATATATTAATCTTGTAGCATTGGGATTGAGGAAATACGTCCATTAGATTGTTGAAAAATTAATTTTACTTATTAGAATAAAAAATAATATTCATGTACAAAAATAGTACGTAACTCTATTTGTTGGAAGCAGAAAAATAAATTTGAAAAATAATAACAACATAATAATGATCAAGCTAATGTTTGTATTAATCTTTATATATAAAAATGCTGAATCACGATCCAAATACAAAGCCGTTTGATATGAGGTGAAATACGGCTAATTGAATATCTTTAACGCGATTAGTTCCTACCAATAATGTTAAGCAACTTCACAAAATATGCCTCACAAGATATAGCACCTCGAACCCGCTTATATTAACACCATACAAATAGGAATTTATTGAACACTTTTAGAAATCAATGCACTTGTAGGAGTGTTTTTTCAAAGAGGAATTCTAATAGTTGAATGAATATCCGCCATGAATTAAAAAAGACGTGGAAGATAATCATTTTTATAGCGGAGATTTTGGAATATCCGTCATTAATACGTCCCTTAATGTGAGTAAAATCTACTGCACGAGGATCAAGGAATTTGTCCCTCCGTCTATTAATTCATATATTAATCTTGTAGCATTGGGATTGAGGAAATACGTCCATTAGATTGTTGAAAAATTAATTTTACTTATTAAAAACGAGCCATCTTGGTCGCGGCGCCTTGAGCTCCTCCTTCTCTTCTTCTTCTTCTGCATGTTTCCTGAAATCTAACCAGAGCTGGCCAGAGATTTTCACGTTCTCTTTCTGTCCCCTCTTCTTTTTTTCCTTCCCTCCATAGGTGAAAGCCATTTTGGTTTCGTTACCATTGTTTTGGACGATTCCCGATTGAAGTTTCCAAACCATAATCATCGCTCCCTCGCTCGCTCTTGGATTTCTTGGTTATCTTCTAGATGAGCTCTGGAACTTTTCTCTGTTGATTGATGATTACCCGACCTCAGTTGATTGATGTTCGTGGCTGTTTGATCGTTCCCGCCACCTCAGCGCAAGTACCGCCGCCGCCTCTCTCACCCCCCTCTCTCTCTCTCCCTCTCTGTGTGTTTGTGCTGTGTTTCTATAATGGATCGAAGCTGTGGTGCACTGGGCTTTGTTCTTTTTTTTTTTTTTAAACCTTTTTTCGAGGGGTGGAGGTGGACATGGCGGCACCACTCAGTAGTGGCGGGGAGTGGGTACGATCCGGAGGATGAGAGTTTTTGGTACCGCCGAGTGGGCGAGGATGAGCCAAGTAGGGATCTCTGAGGGCGAGGATGAGCCAAGTAGGGATCTCTGAGACCTAATTCTATCTTTCAGAGGCTCTTTTGCGGTAGTTGAAAAGGCATGTTTTCCTGTCTCTCTCTTTGTCCATTTAGTCAGAGTGCCAAAAAAATAAATAAATTGGAGGCGTTGTGTCGTTTAACATGCGGTTTTCACTGTGTACGGACTGACCTAACATCATCAATCGTTACCTCCATGACATTTACGTTTTCTGTTCGAGAGATCGAGACAGGGAGGAAAGAATCGATATAGGCCACCGAGCAAGAGCGTGTTGTAGCTTGTAGATCCTCGTAAATAGGCCAAATCGGGAGTCGCAAGTGGTTGAAATGTGCACATGGGTATAGCGTGGACTGGCGTTTTAGTCATTGTTTGAGACCCCGACATGTTTGGTGGTGCGCAGATCTAACCTTTGATCTTCTGATGATTTTGTTTACTTTTCTTAGCACGACGTCTTTATGGAATCCTGATTTGCTTAGCGTCTTCGCCCCCTTTTTTTCCATTTCTTTCTTTCTTTCTTTTTTGTTTTAAAGGGATGCATTTGGAGAGAGAAGAGGGGATCAGCGGTTATAAGTGGTCCTGGATTTCAAGATAAAAATGGGCCTGACCTTGCGGCTAGAAAGATCTTTCTTTTTTTTTTTTAAAATATTCGTTGGGAGGGGGCTTTATCAGAACTAATTATTTCATGGTGGTGTTGATGATGATGATGGTGGTGGTGAGAGGCCCACCTTTATTATCAATTTTCATCCCTACTTTTTTCCATTTCATTTCTTCTTGTGCTATGACCTTCATATTCTCGTGCCCTCACATTAAAATTGCTTCAACGATAGAAAAAGGAATAGAGTGATTTACCTTCTAGGCAACAGCTTTTTTTTTTTTTTTAATGTCATCAGAAATAAATTTGGATTCCTTTCTGCCTTTGCTTGTTTCATTTGTCCTGCTTTTTTCTTTTAAAAAAAAAAAAAGTTGTCGATAACATGCACTCTTTTTGCATTTTCCTTTCAAGCCAATGTTTGCCGTGTATATGGGCTCTTGAAGAAAGGAGGGCGGAAGGATTAAAATATTATTGTTTTTATGTATGATGACGACATTGCTTACAAACGAAGAGAACCCTAAGCCTGGAATTATTATTAACAGTCCAGATGGAGATGATGTTTATGGAGTTCCAATGGTCTGTTTTCAAATTCTTAATCACTAGTTTAGGATGAAAAGTTTCCTCTAGATTTGTCAAAGGTCTATTTTCATAATGTTTAGGTCACTAGTTACTTTTTCTGGTGGCAGGATTGCACTAGAGAGGATGTTGACGTTGACAAATTTTTCTCCATCATCCTTGAAAACAAGACTACTCTCACCATAGGCGGTGGGAAGGTTGTAGAAAGTGGTCCTGATGTTACTATCTTCATCTAGTTTACTAGTCATGGTGGCTCTATTGTGCTTGGCTTGTACTCAATAGTTCCCCAAGATGACTTGTTCTAGAATGTCTTTCATGTGCTTATATGACACATGTTGAGCTAAACTGAGACATCTGTACTAAAAGTCATAGAAGTTGGATTGGGCTCCATATCTAATCTGCACCGCTTCCCCAATTTAGAATTGATTTATATAACTATGTTCATATCAGAATTTCGCGGCTAACATTAATGTTTAACAGGAATGCCCACCAGCCCTCTCCTATCCGTTGATGATGTCTTCGAAAAGAAGCACACGTCTGAGACCTGTGAATAGCTTAGTAATTTAAATTCACTAAAGCATTTTCCTTCATACATGACGTCGTTGGAAACTTTTCATTTTGTTCCCCTTGTGCTATAAACATTGGTAATTTACCTTGAAGCTTGTGAATCGGGAAGTATTGTCAAGGGCCTTCTTCTAGAAGGTTTGAACATATATGCAACAACAGCAATTAATGTAGAAGAGAGCAGTTGGGGCACCTATTGCCCTCCCCTGGAGAGTGTTCTGGCCCTCTTGTAGAGTATGAGACATGTCTTGGTGACTTGGACAGTGTTCCCTGGGGAAGACAGGTAATCTCAAATCCTTATTTTGTCATTCATGACTTTAGTTGAGAAGCACATACCATTCTGACTCTTTCCAGATTAGGAGTCACCGTTTTGATAGACTTTTTCTCCTATTTGGGATTGATAATTTATCTTGCGGTGTATCATGGCAATCCTTAGTACATTAGTTGAATTGTAGCAATGTATATGACCATGATGCATGTATCCCGGTTATTTAAATTTTATCGAATGATCTTATTTTGGAATGTTCATCTTGCAAATCAAGAATAAAGGAATCGAAATGAAGAGCCACGATTGGGTTCAATTATCATTGTTCAATTGTGAAATTTAAAAGAAAGATCAAAGATATTTTTAATTAGGACATTCTCCTTTTGTATGATTTTGAAAAAGTAGACAATAGCAGTTTATTGGTTAAAGAGGCAATCAATTATGCACAATTTCCTTGACTTGATGCTTGGTAATAAATACGTAAACGAAGAGAATCCTAGGCCTGGAATTATTATTAACAGTCCAGATGGAGATGATGTTTATGGAGTTCCAATGGTCTGTTTTCAAATTCTTAATCACTAGTTTAGGATGAAAAGTTTTCTCTAAATTTGTCAAAGGTCTATTTTCATAATGTTTAGGTCACTAGTTACTTTTTCTGGTGGCAGGATTGCACTAGAGAGGATGTTGACGTTGACAACTTTTTCTCCGTCATCCTTAGAAACAAGACTGCTCTCACCGTAGGCGGTGAGAAGGTTGTGGATAGTGGTCCTGATGTTACTATCTTCATCTAGTATACTAGTCATGGTGGCCCTATTGTGCTTGGCTTGTACTCAATAGTTCCCCAAGATGACTTGTTGTAGAATGTCTTTCTTGTGCTTATATGGCACATGTTGAGCTAAACTAAGACATATGTACTAAAAGTCATAGAAGTTGGATTGGGCTCCATATCTCATTTGCACCCCTTCCCCAATTTAGAATGGACTTATATAATTGTGTTCATATCAGAATTTCATGGCTGACATTAATGTTTAACAGGAATGCCCACCAGCCCTCTCTTATCCGTTGATAATGTCTTCGAAAAGAAGCACGTGTCTAGGACCTGTGAATAGCTTGGTAATTTAAATTCACTAAAGCATTTTCCTTCATACATGACGTCGTCAGAAACTTTTCATTGTTCCCCTTGTGCTATAAACATTGGTAATTTACCTTGAAGCTTGTGAATCGGGAAGTATTGTCGAAGGCCTTCTTCCAGAAGGTTTGAACATATATGCAACAACAGCAGCCAATGCAGAACAGAGCAGTTGGGGCACTTATTGCCCTCCCCTGGAGAGTGTTCTGGCCCTCCTGTAGAGTATGAGACATGTCTTGGTGACTTGGACAGCGTTCCCTAGATGGAAGACAGGTAATCTCAAATCCTTATTTTGTCATCCATAACTTTAGTTGAGAAACACATACTCTTTCTAGATTAGGAGTCACCGTTTTGATAGAGACTTTTTCTCCTATTTGAGATTTTGCTAATTTATCTTGCGGTGTATCATGGCAATCCTTATTACATTAGTTGAATTGTAGCAATGTGTATGACCATGATGTATGTATTTTTAGTTGTTTAAATTTTATTGAATGATCTTATTTTGGAATGTTTGTCTTGCAAATCAAGAATAAAGGAATCGAAATGAAAAGCCACGATTGGGTTCAATTATCATTGTTTAATTGTGAAATTTAAAAGAAAGATAAGAGATATTTTTAATTAGGACATTCTCCTTTTATATGATTTTGAAAATGTAGACAACAGCACTTTATTGGTTAAAGAGGCAGTCAATTATACACAATTTCCTTGATTTGATGCTTGGTAATAAATACGTACGATAGTTGTTAATTATATGCTATTAAGATCTTCGTACATTTTCTGATGTTGGGCTTTTGGCGAAGATACAAGTAATCCTTTGAATATTCATTTTCCTGGTTTTTTAAGGACTCATCCATTATTTACCTTTTAACCTGCATGTTCTTATCTGAATAGTTACTTTTTTCCCCGTCTTAGATTTTTAGGGCTTGCTGATTGGTATCTTCTTTCCATGAGTGTATAGTTATCTACTAATCTAGTTTCTTAAAAAGTATTGCACAATTTATTATTGAAATTTTTTAGCTTATATGGACTTCGAGGTAGCTTTTTCTGAGGATGAACTCATTGTGTACTTGCATCAAAAAGCATTTCCATTGCAGATTGCTAATCTGCCGGCAATTAAGAATCTTGAAGATCTGATGTTTGCAGATTTAGACAGCTAAAAACACAAAAAGGAGAAAGGATGAAGGACATGACTTCCATAGTATCAGATGGAACTTGACAAAATATCTCTTATATTGCAACTCTATTTATGCATATGAAATTCATGGTCAATGCGATTCCACATGTTTTTGTACTAGTTTACAAGCCTCTATTCCCTTGTAATGGTTGGATTAGGTGAATACGTTTTGATTGGCTCTTGAGAAATCAAAGCTTATGTTTCACAACTATAAAAGCCAATCATAATTTCTTTTGTTTATATCTTTGTGAACAACGAGGTGCATAACCTGTGAATCGAATCTCTGCACCAGCAATAGCAACTGGTAATGACATTGCTACTGTCATTGTATTAAGCAATTAGGAAGAAAGCAATGTTTATTCTACCTCCTATTTTTGAGAAGATTTGCTTCCATCAGGCAAATGAGCTCCCAAGTGTCTTTTCAGCAAGGGAATAAATTCTATAGTACATTTCTTGGTTTCCATACAGTGCAAGCACATGGAAGAAGTAACTTCTTACTGTTGCCTAGACTGCTTAGGATGCTCTTCACTTTCTCCCTGTGCTTCTTCTTCTTGTCCTTACGATATTTCTTTGTGCTAGCATATGCAGGTGCAGAAGAGGACAGTTGATGACAACTCTGCTTACGGCTCCCCCGCCAATGCAATATGGTGATATAGGGTTAAGGAAGATCTCTTTCTGTACATAGGCGCAAATCCTACAGATCATAACTCTTCTTTTGCGGACGACAACTCCCTAAGGCCTCCTTGGAAAGCTGTTAACCAGTGGGATGCCGATCTCCTCCATTTCTAGGACAAGGTTTCTCTCTCCCTTCGTCATGTTTAACAAGAATGCCCACCAGCCCTCTCCTATCCGTTGATGATGTCTTCGAAAAGAAGCACGCGTCTGGGACCTGTGAGTAGCTTGGTAATTTAAATTCACTAAAGCATTTTCTTTCATACATGACGTCGTCAAAAACTTTTCATTTTGTTCCCCTTGTGCTATAAACACTAGTAATTTACCTTGAAGCTTGTGAATCAAGAAGTATTGTCGAGGGCCTTCTTCCAGAAGGTTTGAACATATATGCAACAACAGCAGCTAATGCATAAGAGAGCAGTTGGGGCACCTATTACCCTCCCCTGGAGAGTGTTCTGGCTCTCTTGTAGAGTATGAGACATGTCTTGGTGACTTGGACAGTGTTCCTTGGATGGAAGAGAGGTAATCTCAAATCCTTATTTTGTCATTCATAACTTTAGTTGAGACACATACCATTCTGACTCTTTCCAAATTAGGAGTCACCGTTTTGATAGAAACTTTTTCTCCTATTTGGGATTGATAATTTATCTTGCGGTGTATCATGGCAATCCTTAGTACATTAGTTGAATTGTAGTAATGTGTATGACCATGATGCATTTATTACGAGTTGTTTAAATTTTATCGAATGATATGATTTTGGAATGTTTGTCTTGCAAATCAAGAATAAAGGAATCGAAATGCAAAGCCACGATTAGGTTCAATTATCATTGTTTAATTGTGAATTTTAAAAGAAAGATCGGAGATATTTTTAATTAGGACATTCTCCTTTTATATGATTTTGAAAATGTAGACAACAGCAGTTTATTGGTTAAAGAGGCAGTCAATTATGCACAATTTCCTTGACTTGATACTTGGTAATAAATATGTAAACGAAGAGAACCTAGGCCTGGAATTATTATTAACAGTCCAGATGGAGATGATGTTTATGGAGTTCCAAATGTCTGTTTTCAAATTCTTAATCACTAGTTTAGGATGAAAAGTTTTCTCTAGATTTGTCAAAGGTCTGTTTTCAAAATGTTTAGGTCACTAGTTACTTTTTCTGGTGGCAGGATTGCACTAGATAGGATGTTGACGTTGACAACTTTTTCTCCGTCATCCTTGGAAACAAGACTGCTCTCACCGTAGGCGGTGGGAAGGTTGTGAATAGTGGTCCTGATGTTACTATCTTCATCTAGTATACTAGTCATGGTGGCCCTATTGTGCTTGGCTTGTACTCGGCTTGTACTCAATAGTTCCCCAAGATGACTTATTGTAGAATGTCTTTCATGTGCTTATATGGCACATGTTAAGCTAAATTGAGACATCTGTACTAAAAGTCATAGAAGTTAGATTGGGCTCCATATCTCATTTGCACCCCTTCCCCAATTTAGAATTGATTTATATAACTGTGTTCATATCAGAATTTCACGGCTGACATTAATGTTTAATAGGAATGCCTACCAGCCCTCTCCTATCCGTTGATGATGTCTTCGAAAAGAAGCACACATCTGGGACCTGTGAATAGCTTGATAATTTAAATAGCATTTTCCTTCAGACATGACGTCATTAGAAACTTTTCATTTTCTTCCCCTTGTGCTATAAACATTGGTAATTTACCTTGAAGCTTGTGAATCGGGAAGTATTATCGAGGGCCTTCTTCTAGAAGGTTTGAACATAGATGCAACAACAGCAGCTAATGCAGAAGAGAGCAGTTGGGGCACCTATTGCCCTACTCTGGAGAGTGTTCTGGCCCTCCTGTAGAGTATGAGACATGTCTTGGTGACTTGGACAGTGTTCCCTGGATGGAAGACAGGTAATCTCAAATCCTTATTTTGTCATTCATAACATTAGTTGAGAAACACATACCATTCTAACTCTTTCTAGATTAGGAGTCACCATTTTGATAGAAACTTTTTCTCCTATTTGGGATTGATAATGTATATTGCGGTGTATCATGGCAGTCCTTAGTGCATTAGTTGAATTGTAGTAATGTGTATGACCATGGTGCATGTATTCCGAGTTGTTTAAATTTTATCAAATGATCTTAATTTGGAATGTTTGTCTTGCAAATCAAGAATAAAGGAATCGAAATGAAAAGCCACGATTGGGTTCAATTATCATTGTTTAATTGTGAAATTTAAAAAAAAAGATTGGAGATATTTTTAATTAGGACATTCTCCTTTTATATGATTTTGAATATGTAGACAACAGCAGTTTATTGGTTAAAGAGGCAGTCAATTATGCACAATTTCCTTAACTTGATGCTTGGTAATAAATACGTAAACGAAGAGAATCCTAGGCCTGGAATTATTATTAACAGTCCAGATGGAGATGATGTTTATGGAGTTCCAAAGGTCTGTTTTCAAATTTTTAATCACTAGTTTAGGATGAAAAGTTTTCTCTAGATTTGTCAAAGGTCTGCTTTCAAAATGTTTAGGTCACTAGTTACTTTTTCTGGTGGCAGGATTGCACTAGAGAGGATGTTGACGTTGACAACTTTTTCTCCATCATCCTTAGAACCAAGACTGCTCTCACCGTAGGCGGTGGGAAGGTTGTGGATAGTGGTCCTGATGTTACTATCTTAATCTAGTATACTAGTCACGGTGGCCCTATTATGCTTGGCTTGTACTCAATAGTTCCCCAAGATGACTTGTTATGTGCTTATATGGCACATGTTGAGCTAAACTGAGACATCTGTACTAAAAGTTATAGAAGTTAGATTGGGCTCCATATCTCATATGCACCCCTTCCCCAATTTAGAATTGATTTATATAACTGTGTTCATATAAGAATTTCACGGCTGACATTAATGTTTAACATGAATGCCCACCAGCCCTCTCCTATCCGTTGATGATGTCTTCGAAAAGAAGCATGCGTCTGGGACCTGTGAATAGCTTGGTAATTTAAATTCACTAAAGCATTTTCCTTCATACATGACGTCGTCAGAAACTTTTCATTTTGTTCCCCTTGTGCTATAAACATTGGTAATTTACCTTGAAGCTTGTGAATCGAGAAGTATCGTCGAGGGCCTTCTTCCAGAAGGTTTGAACATATATGCAACAACAGCAGCTAATGCAAAAGAGAGCAGTTGGGGCACCCATTGCCCTCCCCTGGAGAGTGTTCTGGCCCTCCTGTAGAGTATGAGACATGTCTTGGTGACTTGGACGGTGTTCCCCTGGATGGGAAGGGTAATCTCAAATCCTTATTTTGTCATTCATAACATTAATTGAGAAACACATACCATTCTGACTCTTTCTAGATTAGGAGTCACCATTTTGATAGAGATTTTTTCTCCTATTTGGGATTGATAATGTATATTGCGGTGTATCATGGCAATCCTTAGTACATTAGTTGAATTGTAGTAATGTGTATGACCATGATGCATGAATTCCGAGTTGTTTAAATTTTATCGAATGATCTGATTTTGCAATGTTTGTCTTGCAAATCGAGAATAAAGGAATTGGAATGAAAAGCCACGATTGGGTTCAATTATCATTGTTTAATTGTGAAATTTAAAAGAAAGATCGGAGATATTTTTAATTAGGACATTCTCCTTTTGTATGATTTTGAAAATGTGGACAACAGCAGTTTATTGGTTAAAGAGGTAGTCAATTATGCACAATTTCCTTAACTTGATGCTTGGTAATAAATACGTAAACGAAGAGAACCCTAGGTCTGGAATTATTATTAACAGTCCAGATGGAGATGATGTTTATGGAGTTCCAAAGGTCTGTTTTCAAATTCTTAATCACTAGTTTAGGATGAAAAGTTTTCTCTAGATTTGTCAAAGGTCTGTCTTCAAAATGTTTAGGTCACTAGTTACTTTTTTTTGGTGGCAGGATTGTACTAGAGAGGATGTTGACGTTGACAACTTTTTCTCCATCATCCTTAGAAACAAGACTGCTCTCACCGTAGGCGGTGGGAAGGTTGTGGATAGTGGTCCTGATGTTACTATCTTAATCTAGTATACTTGTCACGGTGGCCCTATTATGCTTGGCTTATACTCAATAGTTCCCCAAGATGACTTGTTGTAGAATGTCTTTCATGTGCTTATATGGCGCATGTTGAGCTAAACTGAGACATCTGTACTAAAAGTCATAGAAGTTAGATTGAGCTCCATATCTCATATGCACCCCTTCCCCAATTTAGAATTGATTTATATAACTGTGTTCATATAAGAATTTCATGGCTGACATTAATGTTTAACAGGAATGCCCACCAGCCCTCTCCTATTCGTTGATGATGTCTTCGAAAAGAAGCACCCGTCTGGGACCTGTGAATAGCTTGGTAATTTAAATTCACTAAAGCACTTTCCTTCATACATGATGTCATCAGAAACTTTTCATTTTGTTCCCCTTGTGCTATAAACACTAGTAATTTACCTTGAAGCTTGTGAATCGAGAAGTATCGTCGAGGGCCTTCTTCCAGAAGGTTTGAACATATATGCAACAACAGTAGCTAATGCAGAAGAGAGCAGTTGGGGCACCTATTGCCCTCCTCTGGAGAGTGTTCTGGCCCTCCTGTAGAGTATGAGACATGTCTTGGTGACTTGGACAATGTTCCCTGGATGAAAGACAGGTAATCTCAAATCTTTATTTTGTCATTCATAACATTAGTTGAGAAACACATACCATTCTGACTCTTTCTAGATTAGGAGTCACCGTTTTGATAGACTTTTTCTCCTATTTGGGATTGATAATTTATCTTGCGGTGTATCATGGCAATCCTTAGTACATTAGTTGAATTGTAGCAATGTATATGACCATGATGCATGTATCCCAGTTATTTAAATTTTATCGAATGATCTTATTTTGGAATGTTCATCTTGCAAATCAAGAATAAAGGAATCGAAATGAAGAGCCACGATTGGGTTCAATTATCATTGTTCAATTGTGAAATTTAAAAGAAAGATCAAAGATATTTTTAATTAGGACATTCTCCTTTTGTATGATTTTGAAAAAGTAGACAATAGCAGTTTATTGGTTAAAGAGGCAATCAATTATGCACAATTTCCTTGACTTGATGCTTGGTAATAAATACGTAAACGAAGAGAATCCTAGGCCTGGAATTATTATTAACAGTCCAGATTGAGATGATGTTTATGGAGTTCCAAAGGTCTATTTTCAATTTCTTAATCACTAGTTTAGGATGAAAAGTTTTCTCTAGATTTGTCAAAGGTCTGTTTTCAAAATGTTTAGGTCACTAGTTACTTTTTATGGTGGCAGGATTGCACTAGAGAGGATGTTGACGTTGACAACTTTTACTCCATCATCCTTAGAAACAAGACTGCTCTCACCGTAGGCGGTGGGAAGGTTATGGATAGTAGTCTTGATGTTACTATCTTAATCTAGTGTACTAGTCACGGTGGCCCTATTGTGCTTGGCTTGTTCTCAATAGTTCCCCAAGATGACTTGTTGTAGAATGTCTTTCATGTGCTTATATGGCACATGTCAAGCTAAACTGAGACATCTGTACTAAAAGTCATAGAATTTTAGATTGGGCTCCATATCTCATATGCACCCCTTCCCCAATTTAGAATTTATTTATAACTATGTTCATATAAGAATTTCATGGCTGACATTAATGTTTAACAGGAATGCCCACCAGCCCTCTCCTATCCATTGATGATGTCTTCGAAAAGAAGCACGCGTCTGGGACCTGTGAATAGCTTGGTAATTTAAATTTACTAAAGCATTTTCCTTCATACATGACGTCGTTAGAAACTTTTCATTTTGTTCCCCTTGTGCTATAAACACTGGTAATTTACCTTGAAGCTTGTGAATCGGGAAGTATTGTTGAGGGCCTTCTTCCAGAAAGTTTGAACATATGTGCAACAACAGCAGCTAATGCAGAAGAGAGCAGTTGGGGCACCTATTGCCCTCCCCTGGAGAGTGTTCTGGCCCTCCTGTAGAGTATGAGACATGTCTTGGTGACTTGGACAGTGTTCCCTGGATGGAAGACAAGTAATCTCAAATCCTTATTTTGTCATTCATAACTTTAGTTGAGAAACACATATCATTCTGACTCTTTCTAGATTAGGAGTCACCGTTTTGATGGAGACTTTTTCTCCTATTTGGGATTGATAATTTATCTTGCGGTGTATCATGGCAATCCTTAGTACATTAGTTGAATTGTAGCAATGTGTATGACCATGATGCATGTATTCCCAGTTGTTTAAATTTTATTGAATGATCTGATTTTGGAATGTTTGTCTTGCAAATCAAGAATAAAGGAATCAAAATGAAAAGCCACGATTGGGTTCAATTATCATTGTTTAATTGTGAAATTTAAAAGAAAGATCAGAGATATTTTTAATTAGGACATTCTCCTTTTATATGATTTTGAAAATGTAGACAACGACAGTTTATTGGTTAAAGAGGCAGTCAACTATGCACAATTTCCTTGACTTGATGCTTAGTAATAAATACATACGGTAGTTGTTAATTATATGCTATTAAGATCTTCGTACATTTTCTAATGTTGGGCTTTTGGCGAAGATACAAGTAATCCTTTGAATATTCGTTTTCTTGGTTTTTTAAGGACTCATCCATTATTTACCTTTTAAGCCTGTGTTCTTATCTGAATAGTTACTTTTTTCCCCATGTTAGATTTTTAGTGCTTGCTAATTGGTATCTTCTTTCCATGAGTGTATAGTTATCTGCTAATCTAGTTTCTTAAAAAGTACTACACAATTTATTATTGAAATTTTTTAGCTTATATGGACTTCGAGGTAGCTTTTTCTGAGGTTGAACTCATTGTGTACTTGCATCAAAAAGCATTTCCATTGTAGATTGCTAATCTGCCAGCAAGAATCTTGAAGATCCGATGTTTGCAAATTTAGACAGCTGAAAACACAAAAAGGAGAAAGTAGGAAGGACATGACTTCCATAGTATCAGATGGAACTTGACAAAATATCTCTTATATTGCAACTCGGTTTATGCATATGAAATTCATGGTCAATGCGATTCCAGGTGTTTTTGTACTAGCTTACAAGCCTCTATTCCCTTATAATGGTTGGATCAGGTCAATACATTTTGATTGGCTCTTGAGAAATCAAAGCTTATGTTTCACAACTATAAAAGCCAATCATAATTTCTTTTGTTTATATCTTTGTGAACAGCGAGGTGCATAACCTGCGAATCGAATCTCTGTATCAGCAATAGCAACTGGTAATGACATTGCTACTGTCATTGTATTGAGCAATTAGGAAGAAAGCAATGTTTATTCTACCTCTTATTTTTTAGAAGATTTGCTTCCATCAGGCAAATGAGCTCCCAAGTGTCTTTTCAGCAAGGGAATAAATTTTGTAGTACATTTCTTGGTTTTCATACAGTGCAAGCACATGGAAGAAGTTACTTCTTACTGTTGCCTGGACTGCTTAGGATGCTCTTCACTTTCTCCCTGTGCTTCTTCTTCTCGTCCTTACGATATTTCTTTGTGCTAGCATATGCAAGTGCAAAAGAGGACAGCTGATGACAACTCTGCTTACGGCTCCCCCGCCAATGCAATATGGTGATATAGGGTTAAGGAAGATCTCTTCTTGTACACGGGCGCAAATCCTGCAAATGATAACTCTTCTTTTGCAGACGACAACTCCCTAAGGCCTCCTCGGAAAGCTTTTAACCAGTGGGATGCCGATCTTCTCCATCTCTTGGACAAGGTTTCTCTCTCCCTTCGTCATGTTTGGGACTGCACGCTTTAGATTTTAGTCATAGCACTGCCACATGCTAAATGTTTTAAGGATGGGAACATGCAGCTGTCTGGTCAATTGCAACCTCTCTTGGCTAGTTTCCCTAATGAGAATCACGGGATCAATTGAATGAAGAGCTACTAATAGGGAGTACTGTAGTATTTTGAATAAACTTGAGGGGTGGTCTGGCAAAAATGGGAATTGTAGAACCGTAAGTCTGCCGATGGAATTCCGATTACTTTGTTGAAAGTGTTAGGAGAAGTAAAAGGACTTCCTTGACTAGAAAAGGCAAATTGTTCAGCCATAAGCTTTTGACCCTTGACATAAAAGTAAGTGAAAAATCGTCTCTTCCTTTCAACTCATCTTCTCATTCTTCTCTTCACAAATTAATATTTAAAAAAAAAAAAAAATCGGTATTGTCGATCGCCCTCATGTCACGGTCGTATGTATAATAAGCCTTTTGTAACCAAATCTGATTTTGCATCCGCGTATGTTTCAGTTCCGTTAAGCTCCTGAGAGACCTTCTCATAAACTCGATGTGCAGAAGCAATTTTTAAAGGCAATGTCAGATCAGATGCATAGAAGTCACAGTGAGACACTCACTGAAAAGCTCTTTTTTGGAACTAAAAAGGGTCCGGAGGTACCGGAGGCCGTTCAATCTGCGGGACAACCTCTTGTTGATGATTGGGCTTGCCTGAAAAGCCCGGTAATTATCACCTTATGACCTCTCAACCAACACACGTTTGATATGTTTCCACGATGCTGAGATTTGCATTTGAGAGCCTCTTACAATCTCAATTTGATCTGTTCTTTATATCATCGATCCTGAATCTCACACCATGGAGGAAGGGGATTTTTTGCCACGATGATCGAGCATTCTTTCCAGTCTCGACAGCTGCGATCGATGCCCATGCTTACTGCAAATGACTGAGGCATTGGGCCAAGCTTGCCTGCGCTCACATTCCATCCTGCTCCCTGGAGCTCCTCTCAGCAGGGGGAATCATTCCAAACGGAGGGTACCCGCTTGGCCATTCTTACAGATCCGCTACAGATCTATATTCCTTCCGTATAAATCTCGAAAGGGGTCGTTCGTGATCGTCCCGTGCCCGTTTTGTGCGATCTGAAGTACTGCCCGAACAGGGAAGGAAACTCGACACATTTTGCCTAAATAATTGATGCTGCATGTGGTGGGTCGAACGCTTGCAGTCAAAATACTCCAGCCCGATTCTTTAGCGATCGGGAGCGGTACAGATTGTCCTGCGAGACGAGGCCACGACCCCCTTTCGGCTCTCGCTTAGTCAATGCTCGAGCCTGAAGATTCCATGGATTTGCGGGAGCCTGTCGTCCTGGCAAGATGCCGCAAACCACATGGGATTCCCGTCCCAGTCTTCGTGGTTGATAGGGCGGAAACCCGGAGCCACGCAGACGCTCGCTTCCCTCCTTTTCGCTCCAGAATCATCACCTCTTTTGCTCTCGTGGGATGGATGGAGTTTTCGCCTTGTTGGGGCGAGCGGTGTGTTTTTTTTTTTGTCAAACGTTGCATTTATTATGTCAGAAGAGTGTTTGTCCGGACATGGGAAGATGTACAAGGTCGTGAACACTGCCGACGCTACGAAATTGTCGTCGCTCGGGGGGGAAAAGTATGCGCGCGTGATGAGGACGGGCCGGGATTTGGTCTTTGTTCGCCTGTTACTTTAAAAAGGGTAGGAAGCGATAACTTTAATAATCCGCTTTCTTTATGGTGCTATAGGAAATCGGTTAGAGCGATAATTGCTTAATTTCTCTCGAAGGGTTTGTTAAGGGACCTTGGAGGACGCAGGTGGTCATGGTCTCTCGACCATACGGGCGTGCAAGCATTATAATCCCTCTTTCCATAAAAGGATTTACTCGAAGATTATTCTCACACGTTGGCTTTTGGAAAGAGTTGGAAATCTATTGCTTCTATGGTGGAAATGAGAGGCATTGACCGACTCCTATGGGTCAAATTTTTAATCTTTATGCCTCCGATGGTGTCTTATTGTGTAACTCACGTCGTGTGTATTTTCTTAACAGCGCCTTTAGATTTGATTTTAGCTGCAATAGAGGAAAAAAAAAACATGGAAAGGGTAACCAAAATGAGACATTGTATATTGACAGATGCAATTAAAACTGGACATAATCGGTGTGTTCCGTAGAAGGAACATGATTGGTTGTTTTTTATTCAATTTACCCTGTGAGGAAATGAGAAGTCACTATGATTGCATCATCGGATGTCTGCTGTGCATTTTCTGCATAGAAATATGCATGATTGGATTACTAGTCAAAGGTTGAAACCTACTACAATACTATAAAATATTGCCACCCACGTTCCGGAAATTAGGAAAGTTTCTTAGGAAAGAACAAACCCCCTAACTTAAATTTAGCCCTCGAATGGCTCGAAAGCTTGATGTAGCTTACAAGCACCCTACATTTTCAAGGAATTCTGTATCACGATAGTGGGATTTGACATTTCTAATTTATTAACGAGCGATCTAGATATTAATTAATTATATCGAATGAGGAGATAATTTTAATTTTTAATACGCTAATTACACATAATATGAAAAAATAATTCATACCTCGAAGATATCATACTTTTACCCCCCCCATGATTTAGGTGTTAATTTAAATTTTGCAGGAGGCTGCTCCTCCCACAGCCGAATCAGGCAGCCGGGGGACGGCTCCTCCTCGCCTCCGAACCGTCGATTCCACTTGGCCACACTTTGGATCCAACGGCTCCAGAAGAGCCGCTCGCACGGTAGTTCGCGTCTGAGTATCTACACGCGGGAGAAGTCCCTTTCGTATGCACGCTACGCAGCAGCGAGATCTGATCGAGGGAGAGTGCACGGAAATTCGTGCACCCTCGCGTACAATAATAATTTCCCTCCTCCCTTCTTTGAAAAAAAAAAGAAAAAAAGAAAATTCATAAATCCAAAACTTAATCGACCGGGGTAGCCCTTATTTGCGATCCCAATTCGATCTTTGGGTCAATCATTTGATTAATGACGGGGTCACATCTCCTATTCTTCAATAATTTTCAATGATCATAATTTCGCAAAAAAAAAAGTAGAAAAATAAAAGATCTTTTGTCAAGAGTCTTTTAACTCAACAGAAAATGTGATCGACCTATTTAATTGCCATTTTCCTAAAAAGTGTTCCCAAGGGCAAGAAAAAAGATTGGTCCACAAGGGAGAAAATCGCCCATTCCACTCTCTCTCCTTTCAAGTAGAATTGATCATAATTAGCCAGATCCATCGAAATTTTCTTAGATTCCCTTCCTCGAAAGTAGAGGGTCATTCATAAATATCGTGCCAACTATTCGGAGAAAAAGAAAAAATGCCTTATTTGCAATTATTTTGTTTATTGTGCGTTTTTGTTCATTCGTGAAAAGCCGGCAATGTTACGTACCATAAGTAGAAGTAATCACAATGCTAATGAACTTATGAGGCAAAGCATTTTGTCGCGATAGATTGTTCTAGGTTGTGCTTAATTACGTTTCATTTTCTTTTTAATGTCATCAAGTTTGAGCAAGCAATTCTCTTGTCAACAATCTCATCATTAGCCCATTAATTCTAGGATGATTCGGTGCATTATTTTTATGGTTTTTTTAATCAAAGGCCGACCGCCAACAAAAGTTTCTTAAGTTTGATTGTTCAATCCATTTTGTTGTAACACTTATTTGAGACTCTTCAACGATAGAAGTAACTTTCGAAGTAAATGAAGTGATTGGGTGGATGAAATAGATCAAAATGAATTAAAAAATAAAACAAATTTAAGATAAAAAACAAATATTTTTATGACATGCTTAGTGGAAATTTCGGAAAGAAGATTGAATGGTTGGGGATGAAAGAAATTGAAATGAATTCGAAATTGACGCAAGTTCAAGATAAAATAATAAATCTTTTTTCGACATGCCTAGCAAGAATTTCGGAAAAAGAATTGCATGATTGGGATCTTCATGATAAATGAAACAATCAGACGAAAGAAATCAAAATAAAATTGAAAACGACACAAGTTTAAGATTAAATAATAAATCTTCTCTCGACATGCCTAGCAAAAATTTCAGAAAAAAAAATTACATGATTGGGATTTTCATAATATATGAAATGATTTTTTTTATCAGTAATATATGAAATGATCGGATGAAAGAAATCGAAATGAATTTGAAAATGACACAAATTTAAGATAAAATAATAAATCTTATTCGACATGCCCAGCAAAAATTTCGGAAAAAAATTGCATGGTTGGGATCTTCATAAAATACGAAACAATCGGACGCAAGAAATCAAAATGAATTCGAAAGCGACACAAGTTTAAGATTAAATAATAAATCTTTTCTCGACACGCCTAGCAAAAATTTCGGAAAAGAAAAAAAAATTGCATGGTTGGGATTTTCATACAAGAGCAGCAACAATGATGACCGACCCCGGATTTATTTAAAAAAAAAAAAAGAAAAAAGAAAAAAACCCCGTCCCAACGTCGTAACGGCGTCGGGCGAAGATTCCGTCAAGCTCCGCCAAACGCCGTTACCCGAGTGGCCAGCAAGGGGCCAAAATGAAAATTTACGAAAAGAAGAGAGAGAGAGAGAGAAGAACCGCGGAAACGGGACTGACGATGGCCCAGGGGGGAGTCTCCAAGGGTGGCGAGGGCGCGAGAACAGATCTCGGCCGTCCGATGCGGCACCGACGGCCAGGATCCCATCGGCGCGAACGGTTGATGGCGTGGGGGGGCCCTTACGGGTATAAAAGCTCGCGTTTTACAACGGCGCGACTCAAAGCGAGAAAGAAAGAGGAGGAAGAAGAGAGAGAGAGTGTGTGTATTTTCTCTGCGAATTTTCTCTCGTTTTCTCGCCGTTTCCCGAGAAACTGAGGAGGGGCGGAAGGTGGGTTCGCCGGCGGGAATGTCGAGGATCTGAATCGGGCCGGACGGGGAGTGCGGAGAGAGGTCCGTGCCCGGATTCCGGAGACTGGGTGTGCGTGTGTGGATTTCTCTCTTCTCGTGACCTTCGGCGAGAATGGTTCTGACTCAGTTCGTTTCGCGCTGTTGCAGACGTCGCGCTCGGCGTCATCGGAGGGAGCTTTCCGGGGGAGCGAGTCGGAGGCTCAGTCCCGAGCTTTCCGTTTCGCTGAGACGATTGCGGAGCTGCCCGGCGGCAGTTTTCGCCGGCCGGAGTCAGGTGAGGTTCTTTGCCTCCGGAGACGGACGCGATTCGATCTCTCCTCCGAGCGCGCTTCTCGCTCTGGTTTCTTTTGCGGCTTTCTTGATTCCGACCGGCTCGTGTTCTGATTCTCTCTTCGCGTCGCAGGTGCATTTCCGGGGTCCTCGAGCGGTTTCCCGGAGAGATTTCGGAAGTGAGCTCCTCCCGATCGGTGGACGCTGGAGTGGCTGTGCTTCCCTCCGCGCAGATCAGCTGCTGCCGGAATCGGAGAACCGGAAACGTTCATGAGAGTCGGCGATTTCGTCTCTGGAATGTCGTGATTTGGACGAATCCCTGTGGCTAGGCCGCGATTTCGAGTTACGGGGAAGCATGCTTTTTTGGACAATCGGACACGCCTGTAATTCGTGAATCTAACTAATAAACGGTGGGATAACGATAATCAATTGAGGAAATTTGGCTAATCCGGAGCTGAAATCGGGGGGAGGTAGCTGGGGATTTGGTTCTCTCCGGTTTCGCGGCCGGAAAAAGCCCGTTAAGGACTATCGAATCGGACAGACGAAGGTGAGTTCTGTGCTCTGTTCTGTTTTCCGGTGGGTTCTTTTCGGGCTTCGATTCTGGAAGAACTCTAATTCGCGTCTCTCTTCGTTGTAATCTGCAGTCCTGTGGCCGAATCGGAGCTACCGGATTCGAATCGGAGGCGGGTCGACGGAGCGAAGGCCTTTCAGCTTCGAAGTTGTGGACTTTCCTGGTAATGCGACAGTCTTCATCGGGATTCCTCCATCGTCCGTGTCTTTCCTCCTTTCTCGGTGGCCGTCGAGCACGGATGTGCATTTGCTCTTGAGAAAGAGCTGATTTTGCACGAAATCTTTTGGCGACGTGCCATTTCAGAGACTGGAATTTTTTGGAATTACTTCGTTGCTTCTGAGAACTTTCTTGTTTTTGAATCGAGTTTTTCCGGGTCTGTTTCCTCTCTCTCTCTCTCTCTCTCTCTCTCTCTCTCTCTGTGTCTGGTGTCTTCTGCGCCTCATCTCTCTTTGATGTTCTGCTGGTGGATCTTCAATACGTTTGAATTTCATGGACCCTCCTTTGTCCCCTTTGAAAGAGATTCGTCTTCTTCTTCTTCTTCTGATTCCGAGCTCTGAGCAGATGAACATCTCGGCTCAAATGAGCAGTTTTGACCATCGAAGTGTGCTGTTTATTATGTGGATTTCTCCTTGAACAAATGAGCAATCTTGGTCGTTTCTTGAGCTCCTCTTCTTCTTTTCCTGCATTTTTTCTTGAATTTAACCAGAACTGGTCAGAGATTTTCTTGCTCTCTCTCTGCTCTCTTTTTTTTCGCTCCACATACGAAGCCATCTGGGTTTGTAAATATCGTTTTGGACGATTCCGATTGAAGTTCTATAGCTCATCACCATTGCTCGCTCGCTTTTGAATTTCATGGTTTTCTTCTGGAGGGGCTCTGGGACCTTTCTCTATTCGATTCATGATTAGCCCATCTCTTGTTTCGTCATCTGTTTTGGGCTAGCCAAAGCCTATCAATCTTTGGAGTCTTTTGAGTGTTTTTCTTTCTGCTTTTCTTTGCCTTGTTTTTCTGGGGTGGGTGAAATCTTTCATTTTTCTGGTTCTGGATCAGTTGCAGACGAGAGCTATTTTATCTTTTGTGTTTTTTTGATGGTCACAAGACATTTGGAGGGAGTTGAACCGTAGTTAAGTTAACGAGAATTTCTTCGGTCCCTTTTCGATTTTTTCCTCTTTTGTTTTCGTAAGAATTTTCCGCTGAGACTTTTCGGGGGGGAATGGACAGGGATAAATACGGAAAGGAAGATGGAAAAGGACGCGCAGAGGGCCAGCAATAATGGCATCTCCACCACTTCCAACGGCAGGGCCGCCACCGCCGCCGCCGCCGACGGGGGCCTGCAGCAGAGATCGGCCCCGGAGGCCACGAGGCAGGCGGCGGCGGCGGCGGCGACGACGTCTGACTTCGTGCTGCAGTGGGGGACCCGGAAGCGGCCACGGTGCATGAAGGTGCAGGCCAAGGACGACGCAGCGGCGGCGGCCCACAAGGGTCGGGTGGAGCGGCGGGTCGGGAGGGGGGCCGATAAGGACTCGGCCAACCCGGCGGCCAGCAATCACGGGAACGGGAATGTGTACTTGAATCTACGTCAACGTCCCTCCTCGCCTCCTTTCCCGCCACCTCAGCGCGTTCTCAGGTACCGCCGCCGCCTCTCTCTCTCTCTCTCCTTCTCCGTGCTGTGTTTCTATAATGGATCGACGCCGTGGTGCGCTGGGCTTCGCTCTCTCCTTTGTTTTCTTCTCTTTTTTTGGGGAGTTGGAGGTGAAGTTGAAGTTGGACACGGCGGCACTAATCGGTAGTGGGGGGGAAGTGGGTACGATCCGGAGGCTTATTAAGAGTTTTTTTATCTAATCTTTGAGTGGGCGAGGATGAGCCAAGAGGGATCTTTGAGATCTAATTCTATCTTTGGAGTCTCTCTTTTCTTTTGGGTGGTTTAGAGGCGGCATGTTTTCTTGTCCTACTTTTTTGCCCATTTTGTCAAAGAGTTAAAAAAGAAGGAAAAAAATTTGGGTGCGGGGCGTTGTTTAACATGGCGTTCTACTGTTTACGGACTGTGTCCCGACATGATCCATCATTTCCTACATGGCATACGTCTTTTGTTCGAGACATGGAGAGAGAGAGAGAGAGAGAGAGAGAATCTATATAGGCCACCGAGCAAAGGGGGGTGTTGTGGATTCTGGTGATTAGGCCGAATCGGGAGGCGCAAGTAGTGAAATGTGCATATGGGTATGGTGTGGAATGAGTTTTAGCCGTGTTTAGGACCCCCGACATGTTTGGTGGTGCGCAGATCTAACGTTTGATCTTTTGATGATTTTGTTTACTTTTCTTAGCACGGCATCTTTAGGGAATCTCGATTTGTTTAGCGTCTTCCCCTTCTTCTTTTTTTCTTTTTATTTTATTTTATGGGGATGCATTTGGAGATATAAGAGGTGATCAACGGTTATAAGGGGTCGTGGATTTCAAGAGATAATAACTGGGCCTTACCCTTCCTGTGGTGTGGGGTGTTTTGATGGAGTGGCGTGAGGCTCATACGCAAAATGTCGTTTTTCAGACTTTTCCCTCTTCGCAAAAAGCTTTAACGTCTCGTGCACGGTATGGGGTCTCAGCTCCGTGAGGCGTTTTGCGCTGGAAAAAGATGTTTCTTCGTTTTTGTGGATCTCTAATTATTTCATGGTGGCGTCGATGATGGCGGTGATGATGGTGGTGATGGGGAGAGGCCAACCTTCATATGGGTAGGAGTCTCCATTTCATCTTTTCGGCTTCTTCTTTTGACTTTTCTGTAGCTGGGCTGGGGGCTCCTTTTTAGCCCGGGAGGGGGGATTAGCGATGCCCGCTCTGGTTCTGGCCGCACTAGATCGGGGGTTCCAGCTCTCTCCTGGCTACGTGTCGAGCGCCCCACGTTATCATGAGCCCAGCGGGAGGTTAGGGATCAGGTCCACTTTATCCCCTTCCCGACCCTTCACATGCTCCTCCACGTAGCCCTTCCCCAACACCCCCTCGGAAAGAATAGAGAAGGAAAATTAAAAAAGAAAGGGAGAAAAGCGTTTGATATCGAAATATGCCCAAAATCAAAAGAGAGAGAGAGAGAAAAGGAGGAGGGAAGAACAAAGCATTATGTGTGCAAGTAGATAGATAGCTACAGAGAATCGCCACAGCTCCAAGTATCTTTTCCCCAGGATTCCCAGAGAGAAAGGAATTCCGAACGTTTTCCCCCCAGTTCTTTCCAGAAAAAAGCAAAACAACACACCTCCGAAAAAGTCAAGTCTTCTGCAACTAAAGGCCAAAATCGAGAACCCACACCACACCCCACGCCTCCCGCTTGCTCCGATTCTCACGCAAAGCCTCTCGGGAGCCTGTCCCCCTCCACCACCCACCCACCACCACCACCACCACCACCACCACCACCACCGATCTAAGATCGGACCCGAGGTCATTTCGGTAATTCGGTGAACTTACCCAGATCGAAAAATGCTTTCTTTTTGGGGGAGGTTTAGATTTTTCTTCCTTTCTTGACTTGGGTCTGGTGGCTTTTTTGGTGCGAGTGTTTTGGGTGCGGTGTCATTGATGCTTGTGTGTGGCTTTAAGTGGGGGTTTTCCGTTTGGTTTTTGCAGGAACTCGGAGAATTCGAGTGCGATGCGGGGGCAGAGCAACGGCGGTCTCAGGGCCTTCTCTTCGCCGGACAGGGGCGCGCACGACAAGAAGGGCACCAACCACCACCACCACCACCACCACCAACAATCACCATCACCATCTAAACAGCAACAGCAACCACCACCACCACCACCATCACCACCCCAACCACCACCACCCCCACCACAATAATGAGAGCAACAACAAATCGGCCGCGTCGTCCGAGACCGCGCATGACAGCAAGAAGGGCGGGGGCGGGTCGTCGTCCGGGAGCGGCGATGTGGCGCCCCCGGTCTGGCCGCCCAAGTTCGTGATCGCCCTGACGAACAAGGAGAAGGAGGAGGACTTCATCATCTTCAAGGGGTCCAAGCTGCCTCAGAGACCCAAGAAGAGGGCCAAAGTGGTGCAGCGGACCGTCAACGTAAGATCCCTCTCGCCTCTCCCCCGGAGCTTCAATTCCCCACTCCGTTTCTTAGCCCCACACCCCCCCCAAAAAAAAAAACAAAAAAAAAAATTCTTTTGTCGATTTCCATCGATCTTTGATCAATTCCGGTCGAACCCAGTTGAGAATTATTAAGATATCACGACCTGAAGTGGCTCGGAAACCGAAAATCACTAGCGGCGGCCTAATTGGTTAATTTAGTAGTGTAGCTTTAGCCGAAAAGAAATTGAGAGATAATGCGGAAATACTGGGGTCGGTAATTTAATATCTCCATTACTATCGGGTTTTAATTAAAGGAGGTCGGGGGTGGTGCGTGTGGTGGGGCCGGAGATTTATGCTTTTTGGTGATTTTTAGGGGTTAATGGCTGGGCCCCTCTTGCTTTTGTTTTCTGGCGCCTTCTTTTGGCCGGGGGGAAAGAAAGCATTTTTTGTTGTTGCGGTTGTCGGGGAGGAGAAAGCGTGCGAGAGGACAAAAGTCGGAGCCCGGGGAGGACGGGACGCACACGTGTCGGCCGATGCGTGGGGCGTGGTGACGAATGCGCGGGGTCGGTCCGGGCCCCCGCCTCCCCCCCCCCCGCGGTGTGTGCTTTGTTTCGTCCAATTAGGGGGCGAGGCTTCCGCGTTAAGTCATGGATGAGGGATCTCTTCCTCTTTGGGTGTTGGGACTGATTTTAGGGTTTATTATTATAATGGTGATGCTGATGGTGGTGATGATGGATGAATAGGGGTTGGGTCGAAATCGGAGTGGTGGGGTTGTGGACCGGGCTGCAGCGGCCCATCTGATTTTTTGTAGACCAGGATGTGAATTGATCAATCGTGCTCGAGCTTGAGCCGAGGCTTGGAAAAGAAAAGCAGGGAAATGGTGAGGAAAATGTTTGGACCGCCAGCTCTGCAATTGGGTCTTGTGGATGTTGTTGGGGAAAGACCTCGTGACATGTGTGGGTCGTCGTTCTGTCCTTGCGCATCGGTACCTCGGGTAACTTCGAGGAAGAGGGAGTACGACCGTATGAGTAGCGAAAACCCTCTTAATCTTGTTCCTCACGTTCGAGGGGTGTGTCTTTGTGGCAGTGTCGTGGTCCTTTCGTCCGGAGGGATTCCGTTTTTTTTGGGGTTTTGGGTCTGACATATTTAATGCGTTTTGATTTGACAAATTGAGGTTTTGTAAATTCTAAACGAGTCGGCGAATGTTTTCCATGTGCAGTTGGTAAGCCCTGGGGCGTGGTTGTGCGACTTGACCCTAGAACGGTATGAGGTCCGGGAGAAGAAAATTTCCAAGAAGGTACTTCATTTGCTTCGCTTATTTCTTCCATATACGCGTTCCTAGCTTTAGGATTACTGTGTTTGAATTTTGGATACAAGTCAGAAAAGAAAAAAAAAAAGGTACCCTTTTACAAGTCACTTGCGCTTTGGCCAAAACTAAATAAAGCACCACATCGCTCCTTCAATTTTATAGGGTCCGAAATGACAAAGTGGCCGTGTTAACGAGTGCGCACCCGAGGCACTTGTTAAATCTTCACTTATTAGGAAATGTAAAGATTCTTTAATTGGTTATTAGGGGCCCCCGTTAACAAGAGGGACGTTGCTGATTCTCTGTGTGTATGATTGATGATGATGTAGAGACCGAGAGGATTGAAGGCTATGGGCAACATGGACTCGGATTCTGAATGAAGAGTTGGATCTGTAAGCTAAGCTTTCATCGGATATCGATGAGATTTTGAGAGCTCTTTTGAACTCTTGTCCCAAAAAAAAAAAGGAAAAATATGGGAAAAAAATATAATTAGACTCTGTAAATCCGTCAGTTTTAACCTTGGAGAAAGAATGAAATGATTCATTTTCTCCATATATGACCTCTCCCTATCTCTCTCTCTCTCACACACACACACATCAAATTCCTGCTCTTGGAGTAGCAACATATGTAAATTGCGAGATCGAAACGTTATGAAAGGGCGGCGCTTAGCCAAAGTCGATGTCGATGAGCGGGAGGAGAGGGAGTAAAAGTTTGGGAGAGCCGGGGACTTGCCGAACCTTTCTTGTCTTTGCATCATTCCGAAGAGTTGAAGGCGCTTAATTCCAACGCGAAAGGATCCCATGATCCGGTATCGTCATCCTAACGGGGATTGGTGGTCTGATGCATTATTCAATGGAAAAGCTAAATTGTCGAGATGATGTCATGAGTCGAGCCCCTCATATTAGTTTAGGAACTTCGATTTGTCCCTTTTTAAGAGGTATCGACACTTTGATGTTGAAAGAAACCAAAGACACACCTTTATCGCAAAGCGAAAGCCTTAGGCCCATCCTCCCTTCCCACATTCAACCACCACCAACACCGCCGCCGCATCATTGGTGGCTGTGGCAGCCCTTGACTACAGCCGCTACCAAAAACGCATCTCTCTCTTGCTCGCGCCAGCGTCCATGCGCGTATTAGGTTGTATGGGTTATCGGGGGGCCTCGACCACCTCGAATACACGAGGTCGTCGATGACCTATTTGGGCTCCACGTGTAGCGGGGACGCAAGCACCGTGGTCAATTATTTCCTCTCAGAGATCTCTCACTGATCAGATCATCAGAAACGTCTTTTTAGCGTACTTTGATGGGAAAATTCAACGTTGAATCGTTATTAGCGAATATCGCGAGGAAGTCCAAATGTTAAAAGAAGACTAGTACTTCTTACGAGTTTTGTTATCAAAGCTTCTCTATTGGAAATTTATTCTTATTTTTTCAATGTTTTGACTATACACCATGATACGATACGGGTCATGCACTGAAAATGACAGTCTTTTGTTTTGTTTTGTTCTATTGTGTTTTGTTTTGTTTTGTTTTTTTAACTTGGGTGTCTAGCGAGAATCTCGGGAGACGAAGCTCTACGACTTACAAGCAATTTCGAGAGATTGCAATAAAGAGAGAGATGACGTGAGGATTAAGATTATAAATGTACGAGAATTGACGTATCTTGATATTTGGAAAACATCCCCATTGGTTCTTTCTTTATGATCTTTTCATTCGATGAAGATCTTACACTTCGTTCTTTCTTTTGTCAAGATAAAAAGCGAAATTGAAAAGAAAAGAACACACACATAAAACACGCCATGATGGAAGCAACCGCACATATAAAATTCGGATGATTACGTTTCCGAGGTGCACTAATTCGAGGTTTTATCAAAACTAATGCTTTGAACCGAGATTTCGTCGTCATCCTTAAATTGAAGCCGTCCCCTGTTTTGACCCCTTCCGAAATGTCGGACCTAACATCGTTCCTCCGCGCTACGCATCTCGCCGTTTTGACGTCCCGCGTACACCACGCAAGTGACCGTTTCCGGGAGGCTTACCTACTACCGCCCCCGGGGATCCGCGATCGCGATGATCTACCTGCCTCTCGCCGAATCATCCGTGGACACTTTACTTCCGGGCCCCTCCTTTTCAATCCTTAATCTAAAGAATGGCCAAAGTGTTTTAGGTGGCGGGGCAAATCTCAAAAGAATTTCGCCTGGCCCGTGACCGGAACGTATCACCTTTCGCTGATCGCGGACAGGTGGCGGCGGCAGCGATGGGTACCGGACCGGTCGCGGGACCCGCGATCGCAATGGCGGGGCCGAGCAGTCAAAACAAAGAATCGACGAACAGAGATAGACAAACGGTGCCTTCGGCGGGCCGCGAATCATCACCCGTCATCAACTCGCATTTCCCTTAACAAGCAAAAAGCTCCATTCGCCAACAGAGAGGGACATAGAGAGAGACGGGGAGAAAGCGAGAAAGCAAAAGAGGAAACGACGTCGTCGAATACGTGCGCTCCCCGTCGAGATTCGCGACTCCACTCCTGGGTCAATTTTTCAAAAAGTAAGAGGACACGAAGGAGAAAAAGGCGAAGGGAAAGGCGAGTCCAGTTTTCCCCAGGTGGAATCGTGACACTCCTAATTTTACCCCTTTCGCGCTTCTGCGGCACTAATTGGGAATCTCGGGCAAGTGCCCACGTTCGACGCAAATCACGGGTCCGTCAATGCTCCGTAATCCCATGTCGAATGAAAACACGCCAGGCCCAAAATCAAGGTCCCGAACGGCCCCGCGGGTCCTATCGATTTAGACGTTCACATGGCTAATCTCGTACCCCCATTTGATCAAGCCATGAACTTTCGACGAAAGGGTCGTTCAAATTTTGGTTGGTTCAAGCGACGAGTGATATTTTTCGTGCGGCTCGGTTCGGGCCCCATCCGGCTTATGGAGTCGGGACGGCGGTACGATCCGCCCATGTGACGGACATGATGAACCGTACCCCTAACAGCCAAGCAAGCAAGCACTCGCAACAGGACAAAAAATCACGACCGCCCATCATGCAAAGGAGCCTTAATAATTAAAGATTTTCGTCCGTCATTATTATAGCCTACTCAGGAACCGGGTGGATCGCTTTTACTTCCGATTGGCGTTTCATCCCACGCTCGAAAACGCACCCACAAAGCATTCACTGTTCTCACGCAAGCGCCACCCCGGAAAGGGGGTCGCTTTCCCGTAGAATTCTAACATTTTTTTTGAAAGCCATGACACATCGACAGACAACACGCTTCAAGATCGCGACATTGATCAAGAAGACGAAGAAGAAGGAGAAGTTTCATGAAACGAATCTATTATTTATATATATATATATATATATATGTGGAGATATATGTCTGAGGTACATGAAAAAGCAATAGATCTATGACATCATCAGGACTGTGCACGAGACTCTCTCTCTCTAAGTAAGAAGCAGAAGCAGAAGCAGAAGCACCACCAGGAGTATGTACTCAACTGAAAAGACTCTCAAACCAGCAAAAGAACACACAGCAGCAACGCAACGAAGGAACGAAGAAAGGGACTTGCGGATCCACCGCGTAAAAAATCACCTACAGAAAAACCCACATCAGAACCACCACCTTAATATATTATCCCTACCACCCCTACTAGTGATAATAGAGTGCTGCAGAGACCCCGAAACTCCAAAAAAAAAATCTCTCTTGTCCCCATGCTCCGGAAGATCGGCGCGCCGCTTCAGATCCTGAGTGCGGAACCGAAGACGAGGGCCGCGACGGCAGCCACTCCCGCGGAGAGGATGGACGGGGTGACGGAGTTGGCCGGGGAGGCGGGGCTGGGCGCCGGGGCCTCCTGGGCGGTCGCGGCGACCGCCATGGCGGCGACGAGGAGGGCCACCGCGGCCACCTTCGCGAACTTCACGGCCGCCATTGTCGCGATCTCGAGCTTTGGAGAGGTTCCGAAGGGCCTGAGGAGAGGAGCTCGAGAAACAGAGAGAAAAGCTAGGGTTTTCGAGTTGCGAAAGCGTTGGCAGAGTAAAAACAAAGGCGGAGCAGGGTGCCTATATATATAGAAAGAGAGAGCGGGCAGCACGGGCAGCTGCCCGTCCTGCCCGGGGTGCACAGCTGGCGATTTCGTTGGCGCAACAGCTGTGTCGTTTCTGTTGGCGGGGCCCAGCCGGGGATTTTTCGGAAGGGGAAGAAAAACGCGCGTCGCCTTTCGTCGTTTCGGGGTCGAGGAAGAGCAAGCAGCGCAAAGCGCGGCTCGGCGGGGGGGAAAGAGGACGGTCTAAAAACGACCGATGGGGGTCGTCGTCTTTGGCGTGGGGCGAGGGGCGAAAAGTAATTGGCCATTTAATATATATTTTTTCTCGGTCCGGGTCGTAAAGCGAAGTCGTGCCCCGTTTGACGCTTCGGATCCGGTCCGCCGAAAGCGACCGGGCTCGCCCGGTTCCGCGCGCGGCGGCGGCGGCACCCCACCCGGCGCCGCCGCGCCGGGTGGATGGCCGGCCGCGGCGCACCGCTCCACTCCCCCGCGACGGCCGCGGCGCGCCCGAGTGCCGTTTCGACGGCGCGTGGAGGACACCGCCGGATCCCGGCGATTGGGGCGAGGTGAGCGGCCATCGCGTGTCGTGCAAATCACACGACGCGATCGTGCTGTGCCATTGAGTGCAGCGAAGATGCCCTGGCTCGTTCCTCGGCCGGGGCGTGGGGCCCACGTGCACCAATCTGTACGCCAAGAGGAGCCCGACACGTGTCCGGCGTCGATTTCCCGGTTTTTTTTTTTTCCTTCTTTTCCCCCCACCCTTTCTTTTTGTTTCCAAAAATTAAAAAAATCGACGTGACAGGTGTACGGTGGGATCCGATGTGCTGGAGGAGACCCCTGTTTGTTCCCTGCTTCCAGAACCTTCCGCACGATCCTTTTTTTTTTTTTTTTTTTTTTTTTGCCCTTTTTCGGACCAGGCTCGCTCACTTAAGTAATTGTAAGTACGTTGAATAATCGGATCGCTAAACAACTTGGATGCAACGAAAATCAAGAGTTGTTGTCGTGTGGACGCATTCTAAAGGGCTAATTTCAGTAAATGAGTTCAATCAATAAAAAGATATATTATATTTTTGGTAAGATTTTTTCCACCTCACCGATTCGTAGCATTAAATTTATTTGATTTGAAACGATTAGGTTTGAGATCATGAATGCAATCGTATACAGGTTGTTTTCTTCCTTTTGTCATAACCTTTCCTTGGATCGAAGGTTGCATAAATGCGAGTTTATATCTTTCTTTATGTCATCGGATTAATTTGAAAAAGTAGACAAGTGAAGAAAAGAGATGAGGCAGGCCTTTTGTTTTTCGTTTTCCGTTTTTTTTTTCCTATTTTCTGACTTCCGTGGAACGAGGGTTTAAATCATCACGGGACCGCAATTTTTGCAACGTCTGATCCATAAGCTCTGTTCCAACTGCAAAACCAAGAGTAAAAGCAAGAAAGAAGTTGAAACCAGCTTTTACCAAAACCATGTAGTTGAGGACCCAAAAAGGAAGCAAAAATAACAAAAAAAAAAAAAAAAATCAATTGCTCGACCCAGACTCATGGTGATACACAAGAACTACCAAGGAGCGAGAGCAATGCCAAAATGCCCATTTTTTTTTTTTTTTTTTTAATATTTATGGTCTCTCTGTCTTTTTTTAGGGGTTTGGGGTGGTCCAACCATGTACCCACATCGCCAAGATTCTATTCTCCCCATTTTTGTGCCATTATCATGAAAGTGTGACATTCTTTGGTGGGTGAGATTTGCAGACCGGGCACAGCTGTATGAGTGCAGAATAAGCATAGGCCAAAAAGATGTGGTCGATGGTAGAGGGTTCCTCAGCGGAAAGAATCCATCCTCATTTGTATGTCTGTGCATATGCCTTTTCTCTTCACCCTCACCGGAACAGGCACACGGGCCATTGGGGTCAAATCAAATGAAATATCACATGACGTATGACTTTATTCTGGTCATCTGCTCACTCTCTCTCTCTCTCTCTCTCTCTCTCTCTCTCTCTCTGTGAGCCAAGCATAGTGCTCTCGATGCAGGAAGCTATTGCCCATGTGCTTCATTCACCTTCACGGTTCATGCTGGGTCTCCCCCATTCCTCTGCCCTTCATGCTTTTTTGTGCAGAGTGGAGATGGAGGCATGGCAGGATGCGAGGGATGGTCATAGCCCATTCTTGATAGCGTGGTGTGTCTGCTTCATTGTTTCAGACGGTTCTGAGAGGGCAACATTGAATCGGGCGTTCTTTAAAGCTTCCCTCGTAATATTTCACAGAGGAATGGCATGTGCTTCTGCCTGAATAATTTGAGTTAGAACTAGTTCGGCCAATCTAAGGTTAGCACAATAAATCAAACGCCAGGGAGTTGTCAATGCCGTTCCGTCTTCCACAACCATATCGACTGGGCAACAACACTAAAATTGCATCCCAAGTTTTCAAATCTCTCCCACTGCAGAGAACAGAGCAAATGACTCAATTCTTGCAGAAGCAGGATGGTGCAGAAGAAGCAACTCTTCAAACAATAATTCTTGATTTTTAGCATAAATCTCAATATGAAGTTAAAACTACAGGCTAGTTTCTCCTCTCTGTACACCAAGACTATATTGTCCAGGCGGTACCTCTGATTATGCCTCATGTACAAACGAAGAAAGCAAATTAGGGACCTGAACAATTTCAAGCACCACCCAACGCATGGAATGTATAAAGGCAAATTTGAAATGCTTTGCTTTTTTGGCATCTGTTAATAGCCGAGAACCTTCGGAGCTAATTCAAGGAGAGGATGCAATGTACTCGGAGCAAACTTTCTCCCAAAAAGAAAACACAGTGAAGAGTTTCGGTTATTGTAGGTGCAACGATGGTTCTTGCTTATTCTCCGCAAAAATTCTTCTGTAATATCAGACTTTCCAAACGTGGCAGGATGAGCGCCGCCTCTTGACCAGTCCACCCATGTGATGCTTCTATTGGCCAAGAGATGTCCTGCTTGGATGGTCAGCATAGTAGGAAAATAGTGCTCGTCGACATAGCATGCTGGCCTACAGAAAGTCTCAAATTTCGGGTAATAAGTAGCATCCTCCACGATGTTTATCGCGAGCTTTCGGTTGATTTCAAACCATTGCGATCCTTTACGCCATTGAGAGATGTTCACTTCGGGGGCCATATTCCAATTGTAGCGTCCTCTCCCGAATGGTCCGGGATCATCAAATGCACCCATGAAGCTATATCTGGACTTCATGATGTAGTGATAGATGAGGCTGAAGTTATACAGCGGAATGCATGATTCAGAAAGAAGAATGAACCGCTCATTGGATATGTCTAGCAATGCGTTGGCTAGGAGTCTTTTCTCTGCATCACACATGCTCATCCTGCCCCACTCAGACACCTGAAGGACAAAAGAACAGAGAAGCAAACCATGAGAAGATTGAATAGAACAGAGGAATTTAGATTAAATAGAACAGCTATGCAAAAAGTATGAGCTATAAATGAGCGTTAAAAAACTGTCTTCAGTCTCCTCCTGCGAGAAGATTAGCGTAACCACAAAAGCATGATTGAAAATGGTAATATTTGATTTGCTGCCCATGCTAACTGTTCACATGTAAGCAGAGAGAGCACAAGGGAACCATCAAATGCAGCAAATTTGTTCCTTTGCATTTACCATCCAATATAAATACTCCAAAACGCACATCTTTGTATTTATCTTTTCCAAAACATCATATGGTGAATAAGTCCTCTAAATAAGAAAGCTCAACCTAGAACAACCAGCGCTGCCATAGTTCAACCAGGAATTATCATCCTCACTTTATATTCCCAAAACACTAATGGCGAATCAACTTATATGAATGAGAAAAAGAGGAACGAAACCTGTCTACACTGTCTGCTGCACAAATTTTCCAGCAGGATCAAATCAAAACCGAACAATCCAAATAATGGAAACATACAGATAATCCCAATTGACAGGTTAGCAACTATTATCACATAATGTAATTAATGGATGAGCCATGGTTATCTCTCAGAACTCAACAGGATAACAAATATTCCCTAGAGTTGAGTATCAACCATCTAGGCACAGAAGACTCCACCTACAACTATCAATCCAAACCAATTCCAACCATCTCCCTTTATCTTACACTTTAAAACAGCAATTTTAAATGAACATTGGGTGAAATACTCCATAGCCATGAAGATATTGACCCCACAATTAAATTCTCAGTCCAACAAAATTCCTACTGCGATATCCCATATTGCTACTCCATATGTGGCCAGTAGTTGACTGCAATTCAAACATTCCGCACATTATCTGCGCCTCAGGCCGCATTAAAGTATTTTCTAGCCAGTAGACAATGTTCACATCCAGAGAACAAGAAATGCTACATGTACAATATTTGATAACAATGGCGATGTTAGATATGGAAGATAGCCATGATACCTGACTTGTATCCCAAAATTGTATTTCCCTAGTCATATTTGATAACGGCAGCTATCAGTGGTATGCTATCACCTAAATGCGGCCCCCAATCTCAACCTAGCTGACAGGAGATTGTGCCTTGTTAAATAGATTTGAGTTCTGAAATTCTACAAGACCATCATCCACTTGAAAAAATTAATACTCCAGAACAAAACAGGAACCCGAACCAAAATGACCCAGACCAAGAAGCTGTTCTTGTGCTCGATATATTTAAAATACCACAAAGAGCGGACAACTGAAATATCAGAAAAGTAAGTAAAAGATCCACACAGGTGCACACACCAGACGGGAAGAGATCATACCTGACTTGGGATTTGTCTCTTGTAAAATACTGATGAAGGATGAAAGTGGGCATGGAATGACGGATGGGAATGAATATAGATTGAAAAAAGCCCCTCGTGGCCCTTGAAGAACCTCTCCCAAAGAGGAGCCAGCGGCAACGGACCCTTGGTCAAGAACATGAAAGCAATTTTTGGAACTCTTCTGAATGGATACTTCTTGATTTTAGG
The DNA here is from genome assembly GCA_014182555.1 of Eucalyptus erythrocorys. NCBI lineage: Eukaryota > Viridiplantae > Streptophyta > Magnoliopsida > Myrtales > Myrtaceae > Eucalyptus > Eucalyptus erythrocorys. Next base: position 41,108,818 of record CM024599.1, on the reverse strand, counting down.
AACAAGGGTCGCTCTCCAAAATAGTTCTTTATCGGACATATTATGAAGCAGATCCGACGGAGGCTGAATCCAACGGTCTAAACTGTTGGCTTCTTCATAGCACGGCTGAAAACCGGACCTAGCAGTCGTCACCATGCTTTGAATCCCAAAACGCCGAACAGTATATATGCTAACGACTGAAAATGCAAAACACACTAACACAAAAGGCACAAATAACTGAAGCAATCTCAGAGGCAACGCTTTCGTTTGGTTCGTCCGATTCGCCACAGGAAGATCCTTGCCTTCCTCTGATGATACTGCCCTTCCTTGCATATCTACAAATCACTTGTACCCAAATTCTTCAGCAAAACATCAGATCCACAAACACACCGCGAAACCGCGAAACTCCATCGAATTCATATTTCCGACAATCATCCTATAAATCTCCGTCTCGCCAACTTTAACAAAGAAGCAAGCCCCTGTTTTTCTCTATAACCAGACACTAGTACAGATCCAACTACGCAAATAACGCCACAGAACCACCTTCCCTAGACAAAGAAGACAGGAATTCCAAAAGGGCACTCAACAAGATTCGATTTTGTCATCCAAAATCGACTAAAAGCTCGGGAATCAAACCTGGGCGGACGATCCGGTGGTTTATACGCACTAAACCGCGCCAGATTCAGCGGAAAGAAGACAACTCTGCACAGTGCTCACGCGGATGCCATGGTTTCCGGGGTCAAATAGGAAGTCGAGGATGTTAGGCAAAGTTGGGTCGGTCTCCCCTCGAAAGCCCGAGTTCAACAGAAAGGTTGCCGAGAGAGAGAGACAGAGAGAACATGGGTACGCGAGGAAACTGCCGGCTCGTTAATGTCGGATTCAGAGTTCGGTTTCCGAGAGCTCTCGCGGCAGCTCCGCGGGATCGATTTTGGCGCAGGGGAAGAGGAGCTTTGCTTTGTCGGGTCGCTTTTGCTTTTCGTTGATTTGACGAGGCGGCGTGGTGGGCGGAACTTCTTGACGCTTCTTCCTCGGACTAAGCTACGTCGGGAAAGACAATTCCCACAGGGAAGGACCGGCCATTACGAGATTGGCTCGACATTTTCCAGCCGTGCCGGGACGGGTCTTCGCCCGATTCGTTGAACGAAGTTGGGGGATGGAAACGACGCGATTGTGGAAAGAATTAGCCACGCATGTGGCGTGATGGTGCCAAAGTCAACGCATTGAAAGCTGCGGACTTTCCGAGTTCGATCGTCTAATCAATGCTTCTGAACGGCCCTAGTGATGAAGTCTCGCGAAATAAGACCAAAGGGTGAGGCGTGACGGACGGTCCAACATCAGATTGCTCGTATCCGATGAAGCGTGCATGAACCTAAGGAGTGAAGGAGCAATCGGGTGCGGTCAATTGATATTTGTTCGGATTGTTGAATTCGATAGATCTTATGCGAGTGACGTGAATGCAATTTCTCACATTTCTTGGATTTTCTGTTTTTTTATAGTGAGTGAAGAGCTTTTTCTACACATGTTTTGACAAAAAATAATGGAGTTTTATTCATAAAGACAAGAAAGAGATACAACATCTTGGTGAGCTCTGGAAATTACGTTATTGCATTAATTTTCGCTTCTCTGTCATGTTTGTGTATAACCGTTTTTTTTCATGATTACTTTTTGTGTGAAGAATATGGAATAGGAGATCAACAATGGACACTATGGCGCTACAAGTTTCGAGAATAGGGAAAGGAAAATAAAAATGACACATAGGGTAGCTTGGACGGATCCACAAATTGACAATAAAAGATACGCTTTGATTTGCATATAGTGTCATGTTAGGATGTCATGTGTCGTGCTTACTTACCGAATTTAATCACCGGAGAGATTATTCAAAAAATCATAAATTTATTGTACTAATGCTAATTCATTCTTAAAACATTTTAATTGTGTAATTTAGTCCTAAAACTTGTCAATTGAGTTTATTTGACCAATTTTTATCGAAAATCAGTAATATAAATGTTGATTGTTTTATGTGACATGACAAATACTGATGTGGATATTCTTAATTAATATTTTAATGATTTTTTTTCTTTTCTTTACTCTCTATTTTTACTTAGAGGCTAATAAAGGTTGCCGGCCAACTCTTGTAGGATCTGGGTGAGGGACGCGACACCCTTACCTAATTTGGGCATTGCGGCCTCATCTAGGTGAGGAGTGCTCGTGAGCTCTTGCCAAGTGGCTAGCAAGGTCAACTAGTCACTTTGCAGATCCTAGTCCACCAAAAAAAAATAAAAGCAAAGAAAAAGAAAGAAGAAATGTATTATGAAAAATGAAAAATTATCAAAATATATCAATATTAATACCGGCCGAAATTGGCAAAAAATGAAAGTATAACAGGTTTCGGATTTCCTTTTGTTATTGTCCCTTAAATCACCCAGCCCATTCCGCATGGGCGGAGTCTCCATGAGAAGCATTCGTGCATGAACGCATGAGATATGACTACTTAAGCACGGTTTTTATTTATAAACTACCTAATTCGGTATCTCTTATCCAATGCGGCACTTTTATATATTGAAAAAATGTGCCATATCCTCGATTTTGACCTCGATTAATTCGAACATCACATTATGTGCGCGCGTGGTCAATAGATAGGACATCATCAAGTAAGAATTTTAATTATAGCAACACGTCTATTGCTATAAACGGGAGAATATTCGTCTTCTTGTTCGTCGGAATTACTTTTTTTTAACCCTAGTGTCGAAGGACCATGGTCACACATGAAAACCTTACAAATTATATAGAAAAGATATACAAAAGCTCTCATCGTTGTGAGATTGCATGAACATTGCCATAGAATACATGTACAGCGGTGAAACCAAAGGACTTGCATTCGATTTGCAGGAACAGGCATTGAACGAACTCTGTAGTAGACAATCATGTGAGAATTCCTAAGTTTAAACGAGTTCTATGATGAAAGCTGTTGAACGTTCCTTGTGGTCGATCGAGGGTAACAGCAATTTCATTGCAAAAGCTACAGTTCTCTCTTTCCACTTTACGATTCGAAGACGCTTCGCATTGGTAACATCTTAGGTGAAGATGATGAAGTCCAATCTCAAAGTCACTGGAGTCGATTCGACTGTCCCGTCTTTCGACTGTATATAAACACACGAGTTGCAGGGAGCACATCGATTCGAGGCTGAGCTACATCAGTTTTGACTCGAGCAGGAGAGTTGGCCTGGCTTGGCACAATCGAATGCCATCATACTAGGAATCGTTCGTGAGCACGGTAGTCTAGGCTGGAAAAGAATTTGGTTTAGGCTTCGCTTGACTGGGCTATGTGAAGGGCTAAGTCTGCTCAGATGATGGATAAGACAGTAATGGGGGCCCTATGCTTAAATTTCGGTTTTCGGTCTGCGTCGAGATTTGATTGGCCATGTGCACTTTGCACGTGCAAGTGAGGCCATAAGATTGTTTTGATCCGAATGGCTGGTCTATCTTTCATGAGCCAATGTTTACAGAGATCCTTCACTGAACTGCGTGCAGTTCACGCGAATTTTCTGCTGCACTTGCGTGTTACCATGCGAAAAAAGAACTAAAAGTTTGAATGCATGAGACTTGGACGGTAAGAAGGTGAGTCATGTGCATTTTGTGCTACTGCATGTAGTTCAATCACATGCAAGCGATTGCCTGCTTTTTGCCAACACAGAATAGCATCTCTTTCCTGGACATGTTATGTGTTTTCCTCAAAAGCTATTCACAGTACTCAGTAGTTCAGACATAATTTTATAAAAATGGGCAACGGACTGCTCTCTTCTGTTCTCAATGTGAAAAGGGTCTGCATTACACTGGCAATCGTTTGCATCAGTTTGAGGGCTGTGGCTGGAGCATCGACTTCTCGATCCAAGAAGACTATGGAAGTTGAAGGAAAAATAAACCGGCTCAAAAGGCATGCGATAAAGAGTATTCAGGTATTTTTAGGCCGTTCTATATCAGTTACTTCACATACTCCTCTCAGTTTCATCATTACTTTTCACGGAGCAGCTAATGAAGGATTGTTAAACACAAAGCCAAACCTTGGAAGTAGAAGACCATAGCATGACTATATTACATAAGGCACCAAAATAGGAGACAGAAAATGAGATTTTAACTGTTTAACCAAGATCGCGAAGAACAGGCCTAGTTTCAGTTCTGTAGTTTGGACCAGCTATTGCCTTAAATGATACTTTGCTGCACACGGTCCTCTATTGGTTTGCTTTAAGATCGCAGTCAGGCCACAGTAAAAGAAATGAGAGCATAATGAAATCATCTGCACTAAGATGTTTGCCTGAAAAGTCTGGCTTTGACTACCAACTATCTTTGTGCCGGTAGAGTGAAGATGGGGACATCATTGATTGCGTCGATATCTATAAGCAGCCTGCTTTTCGTCATCCAGCCCTAAGGAATCACACAATTCAGGTCGGACTCAAAGTTTGTTTCTTTATTCTCTTTCTTTACTCTTTTTCCTTTTCCTTTTCCTCCTCCTCCTTTATATCTTTGACATAAAGTATACGAGGGAGATGTTAATCATTTCTCATTTCAAAGAAGCAAATGGTGACCTTTGTGTAGTGACAAATTCACACGGCTCTCATCATGTTTCAAGCTTTCTTCTCGTAATTTAGATGGCACCGAGTGACAGTCCGTCTATCACGACGACTGGAATGCCTGAAGCATTCATGAAAAGCGACACGAGTTCCTCCATGTTTAGGACATCACAGCTGTGGCAAAAAAAGGGAAGCTGTCCCAAGGGGACCATACCCATTCGAAGAACTCAGAAGAATGATATGGCTAAAGCGAGCTTGCCAGTTGACTATGGAAGGAAGAAGGCTCAAAATTCCCATCGAGGCACTGAGATGGATGAGAATAAAATTCAAAACCTCCTTCAGAGTAATCACTCTGTATGTATGCATTCGCACCCTTTTATTTGGGGTGATTTATATTAACGGTACATGCCAACACTTAAGTTTTTGACATTGGTTGTACTGTATACAAGATGGCCATATTGATCACGGAAGGCTATAGTTACACTGGTGCCAAAGGAGATATTAAAGTTTTCAACCCGCATGTCGAATATGATGATGAATGGACCACTTCTCAAATCGCTCTAAAGAGTGCCGTTCTTCAAGATTATGAGTGTGTCGAATCTGGATGGGCGGTATGTGCAAGTTGCTGCTTAACAAAATGAATTCATCATTTAGTTTAACCTAGTGATAGTTATGTGACAATTGCTTTCCAGTTATTAATTCTGCCCTGACTCCTAATGATTCCGAACTTTTCAGGTGAATCCTGGCGTCTATGGTGACCGGAAGACTCGGTTTTTTGTATATTGGACAGTAAGCTCATCATCTGAACTCATTCTTCATTTAGATAAACATGACAAATATGCCTGGTCTCGATGGCAGTCACTGCAACAAATTTTTCTTTTTCTTCGATAGCATGAAGGAGGACTTCGGTTCATACCTTGACTTGATCTTTGTTTGGCCTATCTTGGGTACGACAGAGCAAAACCAATACTGTATCTTCCTCTTCCGTGTATCAGGCTGACTCAGGGAAAAAAACCGGCTGCTTTGATCTCACTTGCCCCGGTTTTGTTCAAACAAGCAGCAAGGTTGCCCTTGGCGCAGCCATTCATCCCATCTCGACAATGGACGGCCTTCCATATCAGATAACGCTTTATCTCTTCAGGGTGAGATAGTACTGATCCATGACCATATCGAGATACTATCTGGAGAATTCACAAACTAGTCACGTTTAACGTTTCTGACGAATTGAAAGTCATTGGTAACGACTTCTCTGTGCAATTTCAGGATCCGAGCACTGGCAACTGGTGGGTTCAATATGATGAAAAGACGAATATTGGTTACTTCCCACCCGAGCTATTCGCCTACCTACCTCAAACTGCACAAACTGTGCAGTGGGGAGGCGAAGTGTATAGCTCGAGAATTGGGGGATTCACGCCCCACACCTCGACACAGATGGGTAGCGGGCAGTTCCCCATCCTTGAAGAATCGAGTGGATATGTGAAGAGGATACGGGTCCGTGATAACTCGATGATCCTGAAGTTCCCAGAACAGGTTGACCACTACACAGATGAGTATAGGTGTTACGATGTGAGATACCTTGGGGATTATATTGAAGATCCTGAGTTTTATTTTGGAGGTCCTGGAAGGAATGAGTTGTGCCCCTGACTAGACATGGTGGCTGCAAGTTTCTTGTGTTTCAGCCTGATCCTCATTTAGCAGATGTTATGAGCAGAGTTTAAAGAAAAAGGAACATTTATTTTCCCGTTTATTTGTCACCAATTGAAAGCCTTTTTTACATGTCTTAGAATTTCAGACCTAATCAACCGGCGGTTTAAACTAAACCTGGAGGCATGGTTCAAGCTTGTACTCTCTGGAGCTGGCCCTAGCCCGCTTGTCAAGTTAGGCATGAAGTCCAGGCCAGAACACAGTAACAATTTGTATGGGTGAAGCCTGATTTGTCCAAAATATTAATCTTGTGGATTTTATACCATAATCACAATGCCTTTATTGAAGTTTAACGAGCTGGCAGTTTCCTTATTGAAATTATACTTCAGATCCCTTATCTTCTTCTGCTAAGAGAAAACTCATGCTCTTAATCAGCATGCTTGGCAAATTTTCTTGCAGTGCAGATTATTTGCAGTCAGTTTCTCGTGCATCTGTAAAGAATACAATGGTATTTGGCCCAAAAAGGAGAAATGATTACGTTACAATTTTTATGTTCTATGAAAATAATAATCTATTTTAGACCAAAATGACAGCACCCTAAGGACTGTTATGTTAGCAAAGCCCTTTTAACTATTCGCTATATCCTTCCACTTCAGACATTTTCATGTGGAGAAGCAGAAGGAACAATGGAGAAAGTGGGGCTTATGCATTTTTTGGCTATGATATTGTGTTGGGCCACATTGGCTAATAGTGTGTCAAGAAAATCAATAAATAGAGAGGCTTCGGAGGACGAGGATGACATTGACAGGAGACTCAGGCTTCTTAATAAGCCTGCAGTGAAGAGCGTTCAGGTATCACATTGCCTTCAACTCCTCTTGAATAGGCTTTCTGCTCATATTCATTCACGGTTTGAAGAACCAGTCTGTGAGACGCCAGCTTTTACTGCCCTTTTCATAGTCTTTTGGCCTGAAAAGGACGTCTTTTGTTTCGGGGGCAAAAAAGATCTCCGGACCCGATTTCAGGATTTTGGCTATTCTGCATTCAGCTTACACTAATATCTCGTGAGGCTTCGATCTTCCAGTCATCTGTGGTGTCTCTTCCTATAACAATGTAATGAAACTCAGATCCACGGCCGTCCTCAAACATTTGCTTTTGGTACGAAACCTGTGTAAATTAGTTCTGAATTCTCTCTGGGCCTGATGACCCAGGTGTTTTCGAGGAGCCATTTCAAGAAAGAGTGACAACATTTTTCGAGTCTTACTGCAGATCATGCACCCATTTTCTTGCGGAAATCAAATCTACAGTACTCATCCTTTGGCTCGAGTTGATAAGTAGAGGATGTAGTGGCAGTTTGAGTTCTTTCAGAAAAGTTGTTCTCTCTCTCTCTCTCTCTCTCACGCACCTACTCACTCAGACACAACAGAAAAGTGACGTTTCAGACAGCTATTTGTTTGTTAACTACTTAATGGACACAATTAATGAAAGCTTGTCCACTTCCAAGTTCCAACAAATTCGGTTATAGACTAATTCCAGGTTCTGTTTGATTGATAGAGCGTGGACGGAGATATCATCGACTGTGTTGACATGCATAAACAACCAGCCTTTGACCATCCTGCGCTGAAAAACCATGTGATTCAGGTCCGTTTCCTAACTTTAGCTTCCTTACTTACAATTGACGGTTTGATCACAACATTATTCTAGTCTGATAAATTCTAAATAGCTTTTATTTGAATTGAACTGGCTATCTCAAGAACTCAAATTAGTGAATTGCAAGTTTTGATCTTATATACGGAAAGCAGACTGATATTTTCTTTCTTCTTCCTTTTTTTTTTTTTTTTTGGGAGTATTTCTTGAAACCTTATGGACTATTATTCCTTCAAATGCAGATGAAACCCAGCATTACACTGCCTTCAGAAACCAAAGCAACAAAAATTAAGTACTCAAAACCAGCAATATCTCAGACCTGGCAAAAGAGTGGAAGTTGTCCTGATGGAACTATTCCCATCCGACGTATCCGGCGGTAAGACTTGTTGAGAGCTTCTAGTCCCAAGAAATTTGGGAAAATGTATCATCCTCATTCTCAGGACGAAGTGGCAAATTCAACCCTTGATGAAAATGGTCAGAACGTGGTCATAAATGGAACCCAAGTCTCTCTCCCTTATCAAAAAGATCGTTCTGTAAGCATTTCTTCGACTGAATTCAGCACCCCATGATCACTTTATTTTGCTGATAGAAACTTGTTCCCTCACACGTTCAGTGTCTAGCAATACCATTTCACTATGTTTCTTGGGCAGCAAGCAATCCTTTTGATGGCAGGGTACCACTACATTGGAGCTTCTGGCGATATAAATGTCTGGAATCCAAACGTTGATTTGCCAGATGACTTCACTTCAGCCCAGATATGGCTTCTGGCTGGCCCCGGCAACAAGTACGAAAGTGTTGAATCAGGATGGATGGTCTGTCATTCAGTTCTAGTCTAGGCCTCTTTTACTTTTAGCACGTTAGTTTTTGGTTTATCTGTTGAGATGGCTCAAAATTTTTTTCCTATTCTCAGGTGAACCCAAAGTTATATGGAGATAAGAAAACTCGACTTGTCACACATTGGACAGTGAGTACTCTGCCATCATTATAGACCATTTCTTTTGGGCGGAACTGAATCTTTAACTGATTCTGTTTTTCAATTTCTTTTATACTCAGGTTGATGGAAGCGTCGCCACAGGCTGCTTCGATTTGACTTGTTCTGGGTTCGTTCAAACTAGTACCGAGGTGGCCCTTGGCTCTGCTCTGAGCCCGATTTCTTCTGAACGGGCACAGTATCAGATATCAGTCCACATGTTCATGGTACTTACGTTCTCAATTTGCCTTCTCTACTTGCGGTAAACCTGGTTGGCAACTCCTTGCTTGAGCGGGCTAGTTTGACATTTAACTCCCCAAAGGTGTCAATGTGCGCTTGGAGAGTGATTTGCCCATTGGGCGTGACCACAAAAAAGCCGAGTGACATTTAACTCCCCAAAGGTGTCAAAACCGGCTAAAACACTCCACTTATTTTACAATTTCATCAGACTTGGGTTCACCCATTGATTCAGGTTTTACCTAAAAAGTTGTAAGTTCTCTTTTTTTGCAAATAGTATTTTTGAGCAGAGATAATTATCACTGAACTAGGATCCACACACTTCCAACTGGTGGCTACGCCTCACGAACAACCTGGTCGTTGGGTATTTTCCAGCATCTCTTTTCTCTACCTTGAAGACCAGCGCCGTAATGGTCAATTGGGGAGGTCAAGTGTACAGTACTATGGTGAAGAAGTCTCCTCACACCAGAACTGCCATGGGAAGTGGGGAGTACTCAGAGAAACTCCACGGCCATGCCTGCTACATCAACCATGTTAGGATTATGGACTACTCACTTTCACTCAAGTACCCTGGAATGGTTCAGGTTTACAATGATGAAGTGTATTGCTACAATGGAAACAACCATCAAGATGGATACGTCAGTGAGCCTGTTTTCTACTTTGGCGGGCCGGGACAAAATAACTTCTGTCCATGAGTGATATGTGAATGTCATGCCAGTATTGCAGACAAAATTTCCTTTCAGAGAATTTCATTTGCAGTCACAAGATTTTGAACTCCCCTTTTGTAAAAGCGAAACAGCTTTTGCCATTATAGATGCCCTTTCAACTCCCCAGAGATGACAAATACCATAGATCCAAAGTTCCTTCATCAAGCATCACTAAAATGTCGAGAACAAGAACTGCTCAAAAGTCACAGATTCACTTATGTGCACCGAGCGAGGGCATGCCGAAGATGATCCATTCTCAGGGGTCATCGCATGCATTATATGCAGCGAATTTGCCACACCCAGTAGTCACAAGATTTTCAACTCCCTTAGTAAAGAAAATGATGAAATTACTGATACAACATACAAAAATACATGATGGCTCTTCGATCGGAAGTTACATTATAGCGATACATAGGACGCCAATTCACTGGAGCAAAGTTTGCCTTGCCTTTATCAATAGACACCTTCACTGACTTACACCGAGATGAAAAATGTAATATGGTGATGAACTTCCCTATAGGACTAGCTAATACACATAAACCAATCTACAATGACCAAAAGATAGATGGAACACTGGTACAGAAACTTTCACACTCAGATCTCAAATGAGTTTCTGAGTTTACGACTTTATGAGCGACAAACGTACTTAGTCAAGCCCCTAAACGAAGTCGAACCGTCTCCTCTCTTCTAATATAGACCCGAATGTATGAGCCATGGGCTCGGTTGCAGATCTAGCGTTGTGAGGCACACTTCTAATAATTCTTGTTGGCTGGTCTGCCTAGCGAAGCTGAGGTCCCGTTTAGAAACCGCTGGAGCACCAGGAAAAAGTGGGAGCGCTTCTTTCTAGTTTAGACTTCTAGCTGTGCTTACCTGCAACTCACTGTCTTTATTTGCTTGGAATTTGATCTGAGCAAGTCATCCTTTTCTCTGCTTAGATATGTCATATAAATTCTGATGTTGCAGAATTGGCGTCCAATGACTGAGAGTAACCCCTAGGGCCCATTTTCATATCAAACACAAGAGTCGGATATTTCAGCAGTTTTGAAATATTTGTTAGAAGTTATGACTGCTATGAAAGTCACCATTTGTGTAACGAATTTGCAATGGTTTTGCAATGGCCGTATAACGGCTTTATACCGTTTTATTTATTTCTTCATAAACTTTTAATTACTTTATAAGGCTATGCAACGGTTATCTTCTTCAATAATTACCATTTTATTTATAATGATTTCCTAACGTCTCTCTTTCATTTGAATATAAAAGTAAAACTTCGAAACATGATCAAAAGGGAGATACTGTATTAAAAGGAGATAACCTTGTTTGTTCCTTCTAATATTCAATGTGGATTATGGAATAATGTCCATTCTGTCTTGGGAGAATAGCTCTTAGAACCTATCGCACCGAGTTTCAAACTCTAAAGGACAGAATTATCTTTAAAGACAATACTTGCAAGTCTGAAACGATCGACTTTATTTTATTTTATTTTAATAATGGATTTCCAATGGTTCTTATGTTTTCATATTACCTAACATTTTCCCAACAATTTTGAGGATAACAGCCTTATGGATTCTCAAACTGAAATTGTTGCCGCTACCATTGTCGTAGCCATTGCCACAATTGATGCCTCTAATTCCGCCACTCCAGCCGTCGCTGTCGCCATCAGTGTTACCATGTGTGTCGTTTAATTGAGCTTTGGTATGTTCTGTTCTGTTGTTATACCGAATTCTTATTTTTGCTAATAGACCATGCTTTAATGACGCTGTGGATGTTTTTGTCATGTTAATTGAAAATAAGAAAATGGACTGATTTGAAGGACTTTGATGTGCTTGAATGTCGAGTATGAGTTCGACTCTTTGACCCGTCTCTATGTAGTTTGTGAATAGGGTTACTCTCCTTGAGCTTAGTCATTGTGAGATCAAAGGTATAACTCTCACTCTATGCATTCTTTTTTTCTTTCATCATTTTCTATTGGACCAGTTCACTCCAAAAAAGATCACCATGTTACTCATCACTCTAATTCATGTGTTTTTTTTTTTGTTCTTCTCTATTCATACTCTAACAGTCACTCTCGGACTTTTGCCCTATTTTCCTATAGGACTTGGGAGTCAAAATCTGCTCCTGAAATGAAATTGTTCCCACCCCAACCTTTCCTGAAAAGATAGGAATTTGAACCTCTCACCTCCTCTTTTCATATTGGAAGGGTGGTCATTGGGATAATTCATGTGTTGACTGTCAAGTGAAGAGATACAAAATCGTGATGTGTTGATCTTTAAGTCATTATTTGTAATTAGTCAATTAAGTTGATGCAAATTGATTTTTCTTGTGATGTGTCCTGTGCTGGATGTCCAAAGAACTAACAAGATTTTCCATTGATTTGACATTAGTTGATTTGCCCCTTAGTTGATTTGGCATCAAAATATATTTTGAGTTTTATTTCCTACCATGATTGTATATATTAACCATGAATAGTTTCTGAAAAGATTTACTACCACACTACATGTGATGATATTTGATTTTTATCCAGACCAGATCTTGTTAAAAGGTAACACTGGTATTTGTGTGCTCGATACCGTTAGGAAATCGGATTTTGCAAGGTTTTTGCCTTTCTTGGATAAACGTTGCATTGTTTTGAAAATTCCCCTTTTTGTGTTATCTCAATCCTTTTTAATCCCTTCCCCTTTAGTGATTTTCTTGCTGAGAAGCAAAAGAAACAATGGAGAAAATGGGATTTATGCTTCTCTTGGCTATGACATTGTGTTGTGTCACAATGGCTAATAGTGTATCAAGAAAATCGATGAACAGAGAGGCTTCAGAGAACGAGGATGACATTGATAGGAGACTCAGGCTTCTTAATAAGCCTGCAGTGAAGAGCATTCAGGTATAACATTGCCTTCCGCTCCTCTTGAGTAGGCTTTCTGCTGATATTGATTCAGGGTTTGGAAAACCAATCTGTGAGATTTACATCAAACAGGAGACACCCGCCTTTTCCGCCATTTTCGTGATTTCTCGGTCCGGAAAAGACTTCTTTTGTTTTGCAGGGCAAAAGAAATCTCCGACCCGCTTTCGGGATTTCTGCCGTTTTGCATCAGCTTATGCTGATATCTCATTAGACTCAATCTTTCAATCATTTGCCGTCTCTTTATATAACAATGTTATGAAACTCGGTTCCACAACCACCATCGAACATTTGCTTTCGGTACAAATCCCATGTTTTTCCGGAGCCATTTCAGGAAAAAGTGATTAACATTTTTGGAGTTTTACTGCATATGTTTCATAAGATCCAGCACAGTTTTGCTGTATTCCAAATTGTATTTCACCGCTCAATAGAACTGACGATATGAATATGCGCTATGCATTTTCCCCGCCTTTTTTTTTTTTTTTTTTTTTTCAGTTCTGGCCAGAAAGTAATGCCATATATTGGATCGCAATGTCAAATTTTTCTTCCATGTCAAATTTTTCTGACGCACTCACTCAGACACAACAGAAAAGTTCCGTTTCAGACACCCATTTGTTTGTCAGCTACTTAATGGACACGATTAATCAAAGCTTGTCTTCCACTAAATCAAATTGCAGACCGATGTCCAGTTTTTGTTTGATTGATAGAGTGCAGACGGAGATATCATCGACTGTGTTGACATGCATAAACAACCAGCCTTCGACCATCCCGCAATGAAGAACCACGTCATTCAGGTCCAATTCCAAACCTTGGCTCTCTCACTTACAATCGACATTTTGGTCACAACATTTTTTGAGTCTGACATGTTCTAAATAGCTCGTATTTGAATTGAACCAGCTAGTCTCAGAGAAATCAAACGAGTGGATTGCACATTTTGATCTTATATATTGAAAGCAGCCTGAATTTTCCTTTCTTCTCTTTTTGGGATATTTCTCGGTAACCTTATCTACTTTTCTTCCTTCAAATGCAGATGAAACCCAGCATTGAATTGCCTTTAGAAAAAAAAGCAACAAAAAGTGAGCCCTCAAAACCAGTAATATCTCAGACTTGGCAAAAGAGTGGAAGTTGTCCTAAGGGAACTATTCCGATCCGGCGAATCCGGCGGCAAGACTTGTTGAGAGCTTCTAGTCTCGAGCAATTTGGGAAAATGTATCAGCCTCAGGACCACGTGGCAAATTCAACCCTCAATGATAATAATCGAAAAGTGGTCATAAATGGAACTGAAGTCACTCTTCCTTATACACAAGATCGTTCTGTAAGCATTTGTTTAACTGAATTCAATGCCCCTTGTTCACTTGCTCACGGAAACTTGTTCCCTCATACGTTCAGTGTCTAGTAATGCCATTTCGCTATGTTTCTTGGGCAGCAAGCAGTCCTTTTAACAGCAGGGTTCAGCTACATAGGAGCTTCGGGCGACATTAACTTATGGAATCCGAACGTTGATTTGCCAGATGACTTCACTACAGCCCAGATATGGCTTCTAGGCGGCCCCGGCGATAAGTATGAAAGTGTTGAAGCAGGATGGATGGTCTGTCTCTCAGTTGTAGTCTAGGCCCCTTTCACTTATAACCGGTTAGTTGTTGGTTATCTCTTGAGATGGCTCAAAAAGATTTTCCTATTCTCAGGTGAACCCGAAGTTATATGGGGATAAGCAGTCTCGACTTTTCACGTATTGGACGGTGAGTACTCTGCCATCGTAATAGACCATTTCTTTTGGACGGAGGTGAATCTCAAACTGATGGTGTTTTTTTTCCATTTCTTTTATACTCAGGTCGATGCAACCAAAACCACAGGCTGCTTCGATTTGACCTGTTCTGGGTTCGTTCAAACTAGTACCGATGTGGCCCTCGGCTCTGCCCTGGGCCCGATCTCTTCTGAACAGGAACAAATTCAGATATCATTCGGCTTGTTCTTGGTACTTAAAACTTCAAGTTATAAATCTTCATTGCCTTCTTTACTTGCGGTAGACCTGATTGACAAATCCTTGCTTGGGCGGGCTAGTTTGACAATCAACTACCCAAAGGTGTGCCCGTGCGCTTGGATAATGATTTGCCCTTTGGGCATGACCACGACAAAGCTAAGTTGGGAAATATTCGGCAAATCACGATTGAACTCGATATCAATCCCGACTTAGCCACTCAAAACTGTTTTACAATTTCATTCGACTTGGGTCTCGCCATTAATTCAGGTTTTAACTTTAAAAAAGTTGCAAGTCCTCTTTCTGGAAATATTTTTTCTGAGCAGAGATAGTTATCACTGAACCAGGATCCTAATTCTACCAATTGGTGGCTACGCCTCACGAACAACCATGTCGTCGGGTATTTTCCGGGATCCCTTTTCTTCTACTTGAAGCGAAATGCCATAATGGTCAACTGGGGAGGTCAAGTGTACAGTACGATGGTGAAGAAGTCTCCTCACACCAAAACTGCCATGGGAAGCGGGGAGTACTCGGAGACATTCCACGGCCATGCCTGCTACATCAAAAGCGTTAGGATTGTGGACTACTCACTTTCACTCAAGTACCCTGAAATGGTTAATGTTTACAATGATGAAGTGTACTGCTACAATGGACAAAACCATAGAGATACGCCCCTCGATGAGCCTGTTTTCTACTTCGGCGGGCCGGGACAAAATAATTTCTGTCCGTGAGTGATGTGAATGTCTTGCAAGAATTGTAGACAGAAGTTCCTTTCAAATAATTTTGTTATAATTATGGTTAATGGATAAACAAAATCCAATAAATTAATATACGTTTTTTCTGTTCATGTATCTATTGAATTCATGAATTTCCTTCATGTATCTTTTAGTTCGTGTATTTATTGAGTTCACGAATCTCTTGAATTCACGTATCTATAGATTCATGAATCCCTTAAATTCACGTATCTATAGATTCATGAATCCCTTAAATTCACATATCTCTTGATTCATGAATTTTATGGATACATGTGTCTATTTAATTCATGTATTTATACATAAACTAAAAATTTCTATAAATAGATAGAAGCATAGAGCTTTATTATGATTGTTTTTGGTTTTTCCGACTCGACTCTAAAAGAACTTTGATATACGTTTTTACTCTTCTATTTTTCTGGGTGTGTTGGTTCAATTGAACGGTTTGATTAAGTCCCGTTTGCATAGTGCTAATCAAAATAAGTTTGAGATGTTGTATCTTGGGAGGCATAGTTCGTGAATCTACGAAACACCATTGGCTGGAATTATTGGCCTTAAAGAGATTCGGATGTCCATAACTCACCTCTAATTTTATGTTATTTTTTCAGAGATATCTTATTCTATTCTTCTTCAACTAATCGCCTTAAGGAGATTCGAATAACCGTACCTCACCTCCAATTTTATGTTATTTTTTCATAGATATCTTATTTTATTCTTCTTCAAGATTTGTAAGTTTACATTAAAAAAAAAAGGATATTATATAGCTTTATTATCTTCTTTATATATGTTCTGATTACAACAAACAGTGTTGTTTTCTTTGGATTAATTTCCAACAAATTTCACTCATCACAGGCTTTTTAACTCCCTTCACTAAAAGTGAAATAGCTTTTGCCACGAAAGATCCCTTTCAGACTCCCCGGAGATGACAAATACTATTGATCCAAAGTTCCCTCATTAAGCATCACTAATACGCCCATAACAAACAACTGCCCAAAAGCCGGAGAGATTTACTTATGGGCACCAAGCGAGGACACGCCGAAAACGATCCACCCTCACGCATCATCGCATGCATCATACAGAGCGAATTCATAGCACCCAATAGGCACAAGCTTTTCGAATATCTTAAAGAAAATGATGAGATTACTGATGCAACAGGCAAAACACAAGAAGGCTCTTTGGTCAGATCGTAGCGATATATAGGACGTCAATTCACTGGAACAAAATTTACTTCGCCCTTAGCAAAAGGCACCTTTACCTACTTACACCTACATGACAAATGTAATATAGTGATGAACCATATAGGAATGTCCAATTTACATAAACCAATCTGTAATGACCAGAAGATGAATAGAACACTGATACAGAAACTAACGCTCACAACTCAAATGAATTTGAGAGTTTACGACTTTAAGAGAGACGAACATAGTCAACTCAAATGAGTTTCTTAGAGTTGGGATCCTTTCCCGTCTCCCTGTTCAGCGGGATCCTCTTCATGCTTTGCCCTGCTCGTGTTGTTGTAAGGGTTGCTTTGTGCTGTTTGTTTCTTTCCTTGTTAGCAGCCCTCTTTGGGTGCTTCTTGCCACTGTTTTGGCTTGCCTCTGTTCCTGTGCAGTTTTGGCCTTCGTTTTTTTACCTTGAGATCCTCTTTGTGAGTGTAAATTTTGGTGCCGAGTACTTGCTTAATAGCTTTATATAGCTCTTTGGTTTAAAATTAATATATTTTTTACCTTTTACCCAAAAAAATAAGACATAGTCAGCCAAACCTTTACCCCCAAAAAAAAAAAAAAAAAAAAAAAAAAAAACATAGTCAGCCAAACCCCTAAATGGAATTGAGTTGTTTCCTCTCTCCTTTTATAGACCAGAATATTCGAGCCACGGATTCGGTTGCAGATCTACCCCAGGCACACTTATAATAACCCTTGTTGGCTTTTCCGCCTCGTGAGCCTGAGATCAGCCTTCAGAAGCCCCTAGAGCAACAGGAAAAAACAGGAGCGCTTCTTTGCCCTCCAAGGATCAGACATTCCCAAGTCCATCTGGTCGTTTCTCTCTAGGACTGCTCGACATGCTCACCTGCAACTCACTGACTTCATTGGCTTGGAATTTGAACTGCACAACTGATCCTTTTCCCTACATATGAATTCTGATGTTGCAGATTGTCAACTTCCTGTCAGAAGGGTAGGGAAAAATCGTAAGAGAGATTGTAGAGGAAATTGAACCTCTCTTTCATTGATTTCATCTGTACTCTTTACAACGTATTTAATTTACAATGTACAAAGTAATAAAGGAAGTCTAGAATTTCCCTTATCTTCTTCTATCATTTCTATCCTAAAATAAGTGATTCTCTATCAATTACAAATCAATTAAGGATTTACAGGATCATATCTTCTAACACTCCCCCTCAAGCTGATGGCTTATAGATGTCTAAGACACCTAGCTTGCTCAGAAGATATGTGTGTTGTCTTTGACAAAGAGGCTTGGTAAATATGTCAGTAGGTTGCTCCAGCGTCCTGATTCCTCTTGTTTCGATTACCCCTTCTTGGATCTTTTCTCGAGTGAAATGGCAATCAACTTCTATGTGCTTCGTCCTCTCATGCAGCACAGGATTTGTTGCAAGCTTCAGTGCTGAATCGTTATCACAGAAAAGTAGAGTTGGTCCTTTGACGGGAGCTCCAAGGTCCAGAAGTAAGCCTCTCAACCATACAATTTCGCAAACTGTCTTGGCCATGGATCGGTATTCAGCTTCAGCCGAAGACAACGATACTGTGGACTGCTTTTTGGTCTTCCATGAAAGCTGTGATTCTCCAAACTTGATGCAGAAACCAGTGATAGACCTCCTACTCATAGGACATGTAGCATAATCCGCATTACAGTAGGCCGTCATTTCCATGTTGCAATTTCGGGAAAGAAATATTCCAAGACCCGGACAATTCTTTAAATATCTCACAATCTTCAAGGCTGCATTCATGTGAGATTGTTTCGAACTATGCATAAATTGACTGAGAGTCTGCACTGTATAACAAATGTCCGGCCTGGTCATGGTGAGATAAATTAATTTGCCTATGAGTCTCTGATATCCTGAAGGATCTTGTAATAGTGGATCATCAGAAAGGGAGGATGTGCCATGGTCATACTCAATGGAAGTCAGCTTGGCATTCTGCTCAATAGGAATAACTGATGGTTTGCAGCCTGATAATCCTGCTTCAGATATTATTTCCAGCACAAACTTCCGCTGACTTAATGAGATTCCCTGTGCTGAACGAGCTATTTCAATCCCGAGGAAATACTTAGGTGGTCTTAAGTCTTTGCTATGGAAAGCCGAATGTAGATACTCCTTCAGATTATTTCCCATAATCAGGATGTCATCTACATATATCATCAAGTAAATGGAAGACGTACCTCTTGTCTAAGAAAACAAGGCATAGTCATATTTGGATTGTTTGAATCCAAATTTGTAAGTGCACCGGTGATCTTAGTATACCACTGCCTGGAAGCCTGTTTTAATCCATAGAGAGATTTGCGGAGACGACATACCTTCGACTCCCCCTGTCTCCGTAATCCCGGTGGAAGTTCCATTTATATCTCTTCATCTAGATCACTGTGTAAGAATGCATTGTGAACATCCATCTAGTGCAGTGGCCAGTCACGAAAAGCAGCAATGGACAGGAAAGCTCGAAGCGTGACATCTTTTGCTACAGGCAAAAAAGTCTCATGATAGTCGAAACCCCTATTTGTGTAAAGCCTTTTGCCACTAATCGGGCCTTGTATCTCTCAATAGAGCCATCTGCCTTGTATTTTATTTTATACACCCATTTATAGCCAATGGGTTTGTGATGATCAGGCAGTGATATAATATCCCAGGTATGATTGTCCATTAAAGCATGCAACTCAGATTCCATGGCCTTCTGCCATCGAGGATCATTTTTTGCCTCATCATAGCTAGTTGGCTCATGCTCATCACAAATGCTACTCATGCAATGTGAATGTCCTGATGATAATCTTCCAAAAGAAACATAGGAAGAGATAGGGTAACGTGTACCTTTTGTCCCAGAAAGATTGCAGACAAAATCTTTTGTCCATATTGGTGGACGGCTAATTCGACCAGATCACCAAGGTTCTTCATGTTGAGTTGATGAGATTTTATCAGTATGACTTGATTCTGAAGGGACTTCCACAGAAGAATCCTGGCTTGTCACTGGTAAGTTCTCCCAAACATCTTCGATTTGTGAAGATCCCTGAACATCCTCAGTGGGAGTGGACTCAGTGCAAAGCATATAATTCTTGAGAATTTTGAGGAGGAATGACAACATAAGATTCTCGTGGAGAGAGATCATCCTCTGATAAAAAATGCTTATTAGTCGTCCCCTCATCTTTAGGCGAGATATTTGCATCTTGGAAAGGGAAAATATCCTCATGAAATACCACAACCCTGCTGATGAAGAATTCTCCCGTGGATGGCTCATATACTCTATATCCTCGTTTCAGGGTTGGATATCCCATAAATATGCATTGTCGAGCACGAGGTCCCATTTTATCTCTGTGCCCTACTATAGTTGCATAGCACAGGCAACCAAAGATTCTGAGATGACTCAGATCCGGCTTCTTTCCATGCAAGATTTCGAATGGAGTCTTCCCTTTGAGAGTGCGTGATGCCATACAATTAATCAAATAAGCAGCTGTAAATACACAATCTCCCCAAAATTTCTCAGGTATAGCTGCCTGGAACTTGAGAGCTCGTGCTACTTTAAGTAGATGCCGGTATTTCCGTTCAACAACTCCATTCTGCTGTGGTGTGTAAGTGCAGGTGCTCTCATGCAAGATCCCATTTAATGCAAATAAGGATGTGCATTCACTATTGAAAAATTCTCTACCATTATCAGTGCGAATACGTTTAATGGATTTCCCAAACTGAGTTTTAGATATGGCAAGGAAGGTTTTCATGTGAGAGAGGACTTGATTCTTTGACTGCATTAAGAATGTCCATGTGGCTCGTGAAAAATCATCCACAATGGTGAGGAAAAAACGAGAACCATCATGATTCAGAGTATGATAAGATCCCCAAACATCAACATGAATCAAAGAAAAAATTTCATCAACTTGAGAAGCACTTTGATGAAAGGAGGGACGTGTTTGTTTTGCCAATGGACAAACGGGACATTGAGGACAAGGGAATAAAGCAGAATGGCCCAGTCTCTGGTGATTAAGTAGAGTCTCTTTATTGAAAGCAGAATTACATAAGAATTTATTGGAAAGAGAATTAAGACTCTTTGAAACATCCATCCAGAAATATAGTCCTTGGAATACTCTACCCAAGCCCATTAGTTTCCCAGTCGAAAGGCCCTGAAACAAACATTCATCAGAATTGAATAAGACTCGACAAGAATTTTCTTTGCAGGCTCGGGATACTGAGATAAGATTGAAATGGAAGATAAGGACATAGAATACGTCCTTAAGCACAATAAGTGGACTTAGAATTACTGTGCCAATCATTTCAACTCGTGTGGAATTTCCATTTGGGAGCTGCACTGATATGGTAGAGGATAATTTTCTAATATTGGAAAGTGAATTCTTATCACAAACAATGTGATCACTTGCACCTGAATTAATAATCCATGCATTTCTGGAAATTGAATTTATCAAACAGTGAGAAGTACCTGTGAAACCCCCAATTTTGTCGGAATTGTCCAGTTTCCTTATTGCTTCCATCATCTCTTGATATTGATCATAAGTGATTGTATTCCCTGATGATTGTCCTGACACCTGAAAAATTGAAGAGAATTTTCCCTTTTCTTTTTCTCCAGGTTTCCCGTGCAGCTTCCAGCAATTCTCCTTTGTATGGTGTAGACGCCTGCAATATTCACAGTAGAGTTTCCCTTTGCCCTTGGGAACAAAATTTTTTCCAGCTAAAATGGGCTTATTCGTGGGCTGGTAGACTTGGGCCAAGGTCGGCTTAAGACTGTTTTCCACTCCGGGCAAAAATTCCGGCCCATCCGAATAGCCTCCATGCGGCCCATTCGGCCCATAAGTCCACTGGCGTCGTGGACCGTTAGATCCACTGGAGGAATAGTGGCCGTCGGATCCACCTATAAAAGGTGGAGTGTAGCTTGTGCGGCTAGGGTTCCTCGAGGAGTTAGGGTTTCCGTCGAGGAACCCTAGCTCTCCTCCTCTGTTCCTCGATCCGTCGAGGAACCCTAGCTCTCCTCCTCTGCTCCTCGATCGGATCTGCCCTCTTGCAACCAGAGCGACCCCATCTCCTCCAGAAATATTCAGATCTGCCGTCCGTTGTTGACTCTCCTCTTGGATGGCAAGTTGGTAGATTCGGTTGAGGCTCGGCATGGGTTCCATTGTGAGTATTTGGGATCGAAACGATAGGTAAGCCTCGTTGAGGATGAGCAGAAATCTAATCGCCTTTTCCCTTTCTCGCATGGTTCTGTATTGTTGCAAAATCGACTCCGGCCACTCAAATCTCTCCTCGGCTGCTTCGAGTTCATTCCACAGAGCCGCGAGTTTGTTGTAGACGGTTGCTATGCTCATATTTCCCTGTTTTAGTTCGGAAATCTGCTGTGTTAGTGTGAAAATTTTCACTTGATCAAGTTTTCCGAACATTTCTTTGATATTTTCCCACATTTGCCTCGGATCTTCCGTCGGGGGGAGAGCGGCCGCGACTTCGGACGAAATGCAATTTCCGATCCAAGTCCTGACGAGTCGATTGCATTTTCTCCATAGTCGTGCCATCCTCTCGTCGGTCGGAATAGGGATCGACCCGTCCAGAAAGCCCTCTTTATCTTTGGTTACAAGTGCGCATCGAAACTCGCGCGCCCAGTTCAAGTAGTTATCGGCGCCGATTAACTCTCTGCTGATGAGTTTTAATTCTGGACCGTCGGCGTTGGTTGTATGGAGTGGGTCGCCGGGTTCCGGTCTATTGCCGGTACCAAAGATCTGATATGGGAAAAATCCGAGTCCGAGGTTTGGGTAAGAATTTCCTCCAATTCCCGAACCATCGGGTCCGGTGCTTTGATTCGGTTGCCCCGCATTTGAGAAGGTTGGGTATGGGTTTCCCATCCCGATCCCTGGTGATCCGCCCGTCTGCTCTGGTCTGGTGGCAGGATTTGCCCCTTCAATGGTTGGCGAACCTCCATTAGTCCCAACGCTGCCTTGGTAGCTTCCCGGCGGTGATGACTGGAACCATGGATATGGTATCCACTGGAATGGATGGCCCGTGAAGGGCTGCCCCAGATTGAACTGAGTCGGGAACTGTTGCCATGGCACGTTGGTCGATTGTGGCTGACTAGATTGAGCAGCTGGATTGGTGACGGATGATTCTTGGATCCCCTGCTCCTCTGGAGAATCCTGGGTATGTTCATGTGTTTTAGCCATGAATGAATTGTTTTCTGGAAATGACAATTCCTGTGGCAACTTTGATCTTGCAGGTGGAATTTCACAGGTGATTGAATGGATGAAAGGATCTCTTCAGGGTTACTAAGTAATGAAAAAATAGAGAAGAATTTCTGCTGATTTCTATTTCTGTTTTGTAGGGCAATAACAGACAACAGTTTGAGGAACGCAGACAATTCGAAAAGAGCTATGCCAGGATCGGCTGCTCTGATGCCATGTCAGAAGGGTAGGGAAAAATCGTAAGAGAGATTGTAGAGGAAATTGAACCTCTCTTTCATTGATTTCATCTATACTCTTTACAACGTATTTAATTTACAATGTACAAAGTAATAAAGGAAGTCTAGAATTTCCCTTATCTTCTTCTATCCTTTCTATCCTAAAATAAGTGATTCTCCATCAATTACAAATCAATTAAGGATTTACAGGATCATATCTTCTAATGCTTCCCCTCTGGATAGTTGGTGTGTTTGATCATATTGGACAGGTCAAGAAAACCGGTTCGTTTGTTCTACAGATGAACCTGAAGCACTGAAGCTCATGATGGGCATACCGTACATGGGGAAATAACTTTGGCCTTGTGGAGGAACACCTGAAGGGACCCAATTCCTTGGTGATGACGATGCAACGGAACTCCATGAGCAGGTTTGGGATTTGGGATGTTTGTAAAATATGGGCTTGAAAAGAGAGAGAGAGAGAGAGAGAGAGAGAGAGAGAGAGAGAGAGAGAGAGAGAGAGAGAGAGAGAGGGGGTTTGAAAAGTCAACAGAAGAGG
Organism: Eucalyptus erythrocorys; assembly: GCA_014182555.1. Classification (NCBI taxonomy): domain Eukaryota; kingdom Viridiplantae; phylum Streptophyta; class Magnoliopsida; order Myrtales; family Myrtaceae; genus Eucalyptus; species Eucalyptus erythrocorys. The sequence continues at coordinate 41,085,280 of CM024599.1, read as the reverse complement.
AAAAAGCAAAATACCCCAGTTACCCCATCCCGAACCCTGCTCATGGAGATCCATTGCATCGTCATCACCAAGGAATTGGGTTCCCTTCAGGTGTTCCTACACAAGGCCAGAGTTATTTCCCCACGTACGGTATACCCATCATTAGCTTAAATGCTTCAGGTTCATTTGTAGAACAAACAAACCAGTTTTCTCAACCTGTCATGACCCCATATTTTACAGCAGCGCCTGTAAGTGATCAAAGCCTTTAATTGTCTATTCGAAGGAATCATCGCAATGAAATTCGGATCTTGGATATTTATATGGCGAATTCCGATTTTTGAGTCGTTGAATTGTGTATTTTTTGTGAAACTATAGTATTTTGCAGACCGTGAATTGAACTTACGATTTGTCCAGAACCAAAATTTCAAGTTGGGGGTGCATCATGGAATTGTAGTAAACAATAGCTTTGGCCTTGAATTTCAGCCTTTTTCGGCACAATTTTGGGGCGGCTGAGTTGGCGTTATTCTTATACATCAAGAGATCTTTCTAATGACTAATTTGAGACGGAATTTTGTGGAAGAAGTTATGACAAGATGAAGTTTAGTATGCGGGCCAAGCCTAGTGGAAAATAATAGATTGCCGCTAGAGGCGGGCTTTTCATGGCATGTAGGTATTGCTTTGTAGACTAATAAGCCTAGTATAGTCGAGTCATTAATTAAAATATCATTTTACTTAGTCTTTTAATATTATTTTTCATTTATTTGTTAGGAATTCGAGTGCATTGACTCGATTAACCGCCGTAATTGACTGTTGGCTTTTCTAAGTGAGAGCACTATTTCTTCTTTGTGTTTTAAACACGTGTTTTGGAAAATATTATGGATTATATATGCTGTGAGTTGATAAATAACATCTTTTGTTGCATAAAATATGATTGAGTTATTACTGCCATTTTGTTGCTTTAAAGAGGGAGTTATCCTTTGAATTCGATTTGAATGATTGTGTGAAAATGATTTGTGAAAACCCTTCATGAAAGAATCTTGAAACTTTTGTGGTTCTTGAAAAACATTTAATTCTCTTTCAGATGGCGGATTACTATATATTTGTGATTGATGGGGAGTGTATAGGTATGCACATGTTAGTCTAGAATATCCTCGTGGGCTAAGTCACCAGCTAATAATAGGTAGAGAGTTAGCCAGGTGGGAAATTTGGTTGTGTTATTACAGGCCTTACACATGAACATGACTAGATATTTGAGCATGAGTTGATCAATAGAATGGATTATTGACATGTGATTTGAGTTTGGCTGATGGAATGGACTATCGATGTGTGATTTGATGAGATTAGTCAATGGAATAAACTATTAATATATGTTTTTATGATATTGATAATTGGATTAGACCATTAGTATTTTGGTAGTTGCTTTATGAATATATCATGTTAAAGCGAGTTATGGTTGTGTTTTAAATATGCATAGTGATTTTTTGATTCATTTAAAAGAAATGTGTTACTCATTGAGTCATAATAGCTCACTCTTGTCATTTACTTGTTTTCCGGGTTCTTTAGTGAGTCGTAAATAAATATGAATGTTCGTTATCAAGGATGACATTTTGTGGTGGGAGACTTTTTGATATGAATTGTATATAGTTGGTAAGTTTGTGAGTGAGTTTTTAGTGGAGTATATAGTTTGGTTATTTATAGAAAATTATGATATTGTAACTAAATGCCACTTTTGTCATATATATATTTACTTATTGATATCAGGCTGAATTTTTTGTTATGTTAAGGTTGTATCCTTTGGCTTGTCCAAAAAAAAAAAAAAAAAAAAAGGTTGTATCCTTTGGTGAAAGGACGCCCCACATCCTCCGCAGGCCGTCCCGTTTATCCCGGCACAGAATGAGGCTTGTAAACCAGCTCCTTGGAAGGAGACATGACAGGAATCAACCATTATTGGACCCCATGGGCCCATTTTCGTATCAGACACAACAAGTACAAGGGGTGGGTTTCTGACACCACAACCATAGCCTGAAAGCTGATTGGCCCTTTTGACGGCAGAAATTGACATCTTGCCGACTGCCATCTCTGTAGAACACCCCATCGCGTGGCCACCCTTCTCGGGCTCCTCTTTGTGCAATGTAGTTTGTGACGGATATCGACCATTACGGTCCTCGCAAAATTTCTTCCAAGGAGAGTTGACTTGAGAAGTTTTGCCTAAGCCAGAAGCATCCATGATTTAGACGATATAGTGACCCAGCGATCAACTTCTGGACCTGTAAATGCATTGAGATATGTTACTACTACCAGACTGCCAAATAATTCCATCGATGAGCAACATCCAGCGTACCTTTATCAGTCTATGCAACTCAAAGACTAGAACTGCTAACACTTTCTGTCGACTGAAATGAGTAACAGGGAGTTATGTCAAGACAGAGACAGTAAAAAATTCGTCGACTTAGGCATAACAAAGACAAGCAAATACTCCAATCAAATCAGATGGTCAATAGGATAGATCTGGATGAACAACAGCCTACCCAAATTCTACTATAACTCTTTCTGAGGAGTTCCACACATTGGAAGGCATTGAGCATCCAACTAAACTCATCCAAAATCTAGCCAGTACTAAGAGTGACAGTAGCAGAGCAATCACAGGCAAAAATACTTCAAATATTGCCTCCATATCTCCATAACCTTGCACCCAAATTTTCTTTCTTTTTTTATCACAACATTAACTATCATTACATCAGGTACTGTGCACAATACCAAAGCTAGGACAACAGCCGATATATTTTCTAAAACCAGACAATTAGTCTATGAAGATCATAGAGTCAGGATTCATATGCACTAAAGCAAAATTATACCTAGAAATTGCATATGCAGAATGGATTGGCACCCATTTCTGATACCACATATACCAATGTGCAACATGACAAATAATCCTTTTGGTCACCATATCACTCGGAAATGGTCCCAGACATGTCACCAGACTATCTTCCGCCATGTCCCTTGCTGCACCATGCCCTCATTATTACTGAATGCTCACAATATGGCGAGCAAGAACAAGAGAAAACATGGAGACAGAACTATTTCTGGAGAGAAAATACGATGGCACAATGAAAGAGAGAATAATGGGAGAATTACATCCAAAGTCCTTAAAATTTCACCTTTTTGCAGTTTAGCCTGAACATTACAAGTTCTGATCACTCAATTTCCATAACCAAACCGGACAATTTAAAAAGAATACTTTGGAATCTTGTTTACATGCAAGAACAAAATCACAAAAAATTGAGAGTAAGGCAATAATAGCCTCAGATTTTAAATCTAGATGAACGTGTCCAGGGTTAAGCATACAGGCACTTACTTGACAATTGCTCTCCTAACTTTCCAGAAATGTTTTTAATCTAGAATGAAGACTTTGGATGCATCGTCGTTCCTGCCAGCGTCAACTATGAGCAACGCGACACATATCTCATTTAAGATTTCCATACCAAAGCTACTAGGCTCAGGTGGACATCTCTGGTTTTCTCTAAAAGAAGTATCACATCTTGGCCTTTGCAGATTAACCGAAGTGATAGCTTTGTGACAGTTGCTTTCCAGTAATTCTAACCCAACGCCTAATGATTCCAAACTTTTCAGTTGAATCCTGGCATGTATGTCAACTGGAAGACTTGTGTATTTGCATATTGGACAGCTAACTCATCATCCAAACTCATTTTCCATTTAAATGAACATGACAAATATACTGGGTCTCATTGGCAGTCACTGGGACAAATGTTTCCCTTTTTTTTAATGCTAATTAGGGCTTCCCTTCACACCTTGACTTGATCTTTGTTTGGCCTATCTTTGGTATGACATTGCAAAACCAACATTTTATCTTCCTCTTCTGTTTATCAGGCTGACTCTGGGAAAAAAATCGGCTGCTTTGATCTCGCTTGCCCTGGTTTTGTTCAAACGAGCAGCAATATGGCCCTCAGCACGGCCATTCATCCCATCTGGACAAAGGATGGCCTTCCCTATCAAATAACACTTTATCCCTTAAGTGTCAGTTAGTACCGATCTATGACCACATTGAGATACTAGAAGAATTCACAAACTATTTACTTTTAGCTTCTTTGACGAATTGAAAGATGTTGGCAAAGACTTCTCCATGCAATTTCAGATCCAAACACCAATAAATGGTGGGTTCAATATGATGAGAAGACGAATGTCGGTTACTTCCTGCCCAAGCCATTCGCCTACCTACCTCAAACTGCACAGACCATGCAGTGGGGAGGCGAAGTGTATAGCTCAAGAATAAGGAAATTTTCGCCCCACACCTCGACATGGATGGGCAGCAGGCAGTTTTCCTTGAAGAATTGAGCAAATAAGTGACAAGGATACGGGTCTGTGACAACTTGATGATCCTGAAGTTCCCGGAAGAGATTGACCACTACACAGAAGAGTTTACCTTGGAAATATTGAAGATCCTGAGTTTTATTTTGGAGGTCCTGGATGGAATGGGTTGTGCCCCTGACTAGACACTGCGGCTGCTAGTTTCTACGTCTTTCAGACTGATCCTGGTACGGCAGATGTTAGGAACAGAGTTTAAAGAAAAAGGACATTTATTTTCTTGTTTCCTTTTCACCAATTGAAAGCCTTTCTTATATGTCTTAGAATTTCAGACCTGATCAACCGGCAGGCTAAACTAAACCTGGAGGCATGGTTCTCATCAGGTTAAGCATGAAGTCCAGGCCGGAACACAGTAACAAACTCGTGTGGGTGAAGCCATAACACAGTAATTGAAGATTGTATGGGTTTGCTGGCTTGGCTTTAATGTGCGGAAGTAAACCATTCTCATCCCATCTATTAAGCACTTCAGGTCAACGGGTGCACATGAAGCCAATCATTTTGCGGATTGGATTGCTGAAGCCCATAGATTAGAGTACCTCCCTCCTAATTAGCTATCTAAGCCCTTGGGGATTTGGTGTGTTTAGACGTTTATTGTGGTTGTCTTCCTAACTTCGCTGGTTAAATGTAAGTGATATATTTCAACCAAAAAAAAAAAAAAAGAGAAAGCCACATTTGTCCAAAGTATAAATCTCGTAGATCCCTGATCTTTTTCTGCTAAGAGAAAATTCATGCTCTTAAACAGCATGCCTGGAAAATTTTCTTGCAGTGCAGGTCATTTTCAGTCAGTCTATCGTGCATTGCTGCAATCTGTGAAGAACACAATGGTATTTGGCAGCAAAGTCATAAAAGTTTTTCTGTGTTGACGTTAACTGAAGAAGTCAAAGTTCAGTCAATCTTGACTTAATTCACAAGAAACAATCTGGTCGGTGTATCATTGTCTTTTCTTTCTATTTGGCTTTTTGTTGGTAAATGCATACTTTCTGCTTCAACCGAAGCAAATGTATCAAGTGATCTATCACAGTGGCAGATTGGGATTTTGCAAGGTTCTTGGCTTTCTTGGACAAACATTGAATCGGTTTTGCCTTTTCCATTTTTTGTGTCATTTCAATCTTTTTTAATCGCTTCCCCTTCAGTCATTTTCCTGCTGAGAAGCCAAAGGAAGAATGGAGAAAGTGGGATTTATGCTCTTCTTGGCTATGACACTGTGTTGGGCTACATTGGCTAATAGTGCATCAAGAAAATTAATGAACAGAGAAGCTTTAGGGGACGATGATGATATTGATAGAAGACTCAGGCTTCTTAATAAGCCTGCAGTGAAGAGCATTCAGGTATCATATCTCCTTCAACACCTCTTTGAATAGGCCTTCTGCTGATACTGATTCATGGTTTGAAAAAACAATCTGTGAGAATTACATCAAATGGGAGACGCTGGCCTTGATTTCTTGGCCCAGAAAAGGCTTCTTTTGTTTGGAGGGCAACAAAATTCTCCGATGTGTTTTCAGTATTTTCGGCTACTTTGCACCAGCTTACACTAATATCTCATAGGACCTCGATCTTTGGATCATTTCTGGTATCTCTTCATATAACAATGTGATGAAAGTCAGTTCCACAGCCATCGCTGAACATTTGCTTTTGGTACAAAACCCATGTTTTTCTGGAGCCATTTCAGGAAAAGGTGATTACACTCTTGGTGATCAACTGCATATGTGCCATAAAATTCGGGACAATTTTGCTGTATTCCAAATAGAACTAATGATATGAATACATGATGCGCTTTTATTCTCTGTTTTTTTTTTCCTTCCAGTTTTGGGCAGAAAGTAATGTCGTATATGGGATCCCCACAAATCACCATATAAGAAATGTTAAATTTTTCTTCCATGTCCCCAGTATTTTTGTTGCACTGTACTTCAATCATGCAACCATCTTTTTGCTGCAGTCAAATATACAGCACTCATACATTGGCTCGAGTAGAGGATGTGGTTGTATTTTGAGTTCTTTCAGAAAAGTTGCTCTCTCTCTCTCCCCCCCTCTCTCTCACGCACGCACACAAAAGAAAAGTGACTTTTTAAGGCACCCTTTTGTTCGTTAGCTACTCAATGGACACAATTAATGAAAGCTTGTTCACTCCCAATAAATTAAGTTGCAGACTGTGTCCAATTTTGGTTTTGATTGATAGAGTGCAGATGGAGATATCATCGACTGTGTCGACATGCACAAACAACCAGCCTTCGACCATCCCGCAATGAAGGAGCATGTCATTCAGGCCCGTTTCCTAATTATAGCTCTCCTACTTACAATTGACATTTTGATGACAACATTTTTTCAAGACTCATAAGTTCTAAATAGCTTTTATTTTAATTGAACCAGCTAGTCTAAGTAACTCAAATAAGCGGATTGCACGTTATCATCACACATATTGAAAGCAGCCTCATATTTCCATTCTTCTTCTTTTTTTTTTTTTGGGGGGGGCGGTGTTGTGCGGGGATTTCCTGGAAGCCTCATTTACTATCCTTTCTTCAAAATGCAGATGAACCCAGCATTAAATTGCCTTCAGAAAACAAAGCAACAAAAATTGAGTCCTCAAAACCAGTAAGGGCCTGCATGGCAAACCGTGTTTCTGTTCCCAGGAACAAAAATTTTTGTTTTTTTGTTCCTAGGAACAAAAAAGGAACAGAAACGCGTTTGGACGCGTTTTTGTTCCAAAAGTGTTTTTCTGTTCCTAGAAATACATTTGAAACAGAAATAAAGAACAAAAAAAAGTTGTTTTTCTGTTTCTGAAACAAATCAAGAACGAAAAAGGAACAAAAGGCAAGAGAAGTATTTCTTTTTTGGAACAAACCCAGCCGTTCGACCGTCGTCCGCCTCTCCTCCTGCCTCTTCACCTTCGTCTTCTCCGGCGCCTCCACTCTCCGGCGCCGACAGCCGCCTCTGTCTCGAGATCATCTGGCTTCTCCCCGATTGACGAGGGCTTCGGCCAGAGCCATCCCTGGCAGATCTGGGCGATGGCTGCTCGGAGCTTGAGCATGAGGGCTCGCTCGAGCCAGCGCTTGCCCAGATCTAGCCACAAAGTCTCCGACCAGACCACGAGCTCCGGCGGACGGAGGTTGACGAAGATGAGAATCGGGTGTTGCTTCGGCGGCGCCGCCCTGCACACCTTGAAGCTCGCCGCTCTCGCTTCTCCTTCTTCCTTTCCTTCGTCGAGCTCCGTCCTCGCTCCGCTCCTCCGCTCGCCGCGCGTGGCGCTTCGCTTCTCGCCCGTCGCCAGAGCCCTCTCTTCCGCTCCGGCGGTCCAGCCCCCCGCTCCCGCCTCGTCGAAGGACGCGACCAAGGCGAATTCAGACGGTCCGCGTGAGTTTCGGCGGCAATGTTCTTCTGTTTCTCTCGCCCCAAAAATTCGATCTTGCTATTGGTAAAGAAGTAGCTTTCTTTTGGTGATTGGTTCGTTGCTTTTGTTCCAGTTGCGAAGCCACAGTGGAATGCGTCGATCAACTTCAAATGGATCAAGGACAACAAGGACGCCGTCGCCACCAACATCGGAACAGGAATTCAAATGCCGACTTGGAGCTCGTGCTCGAGCTCTATGCCAAGATCTTTGGAGATTCGAAGGTCAAGTTTCGATTTGAAATTTTAGTGCCTTCCCAATTTCAATTGCTGGTCACGCCTTTGATGGGCAATGCATTGTTAAAGTGATAGGCTTTAGTTAGTTTGAAGTTGGAAATTGTGGAAAATTTGTGCATCTGTATCGATTCTAATTGGGCAACAGGATGTAAGGAGATGAAAGCTTTTGTATTGCTTTATGTTATCACGTGAAAATTAGAGTTGTATGGGGTTAATGAAAGAACTGGTTTTCATCTCAATTTGAGCTAATTTTTACCCTGAGATAGCAGGAAGTGGAGCGTCTTCGCGGGGAGAGGAATGTGGTTGCAAACAAGATGAAAGGAAAGCTGGAGCCTTTAGAGAGACAGAAACTTATAGAGGAAGGTAGGTATTTTTTTTTGCTGGCCAAGATATTAGGTAGATCAAAATTTTGTATTCAATTAGGTCATGGAAAGATGAAAAGTTATCCTTTAAGTCATTGTCTCTTTTGTTAATCTCGTGGCATTGCATTTTAGGGAAGAATCAAGGAAGGGCTGGTTACTTTGGAAGAAGACACGCTTAGGCTCACGGATGAGCTTCAGCGGGAAACACAATGTATTCCTAATATGATTCATCCGGACGTTCCTATAGGAGATGAGGATTGCTCAACTGTTAGAACAACGGTATCCATCTTTATTTGTATCCTGGATTTTTGTAAGAAACATTGTTGGCAATAAAAATGATCTGCATAAACAAGTGTCTTCTTGAACGGTTGAGGCGTCTATAGGATACACGTATCGTCATCTGACCTCACATGTGGAAATAATCAATTTTACTGCCAACATGCACTGCAGAGTAATTATTCTTGCATCTTTATATTGTTCTCGCTCATCTCAATCCTAGAACGGAGAGCATATTGGTGCTTGGAAAGATCTCGTGTAGCTTTTCGACTGTCTTTCTCATGTAAGTTATGTTGGAGCATATTGGAAGCCCCGTGAGTTCGGTTTTCCTATCAAGGACCATTTACAACTTGGCAAGGAACTTGACCTTTTCGATTTTGATGCTGCAGCAAAGGTATATTGCCTCTTCACTCTAGGTATTGATGCATCTCTCTCTTTTATCCGGGAAAATGTTTTTAGTCACAAATAGTTTTTGGTGGAGATGATCTTGCGCTGCTTGGATATGTCTGCATGTACTTTGATTTGGTTGCCATATGAGTTGACTCTGTTCGGGCTTCGCTGTTTATTATTCATTGATATATTGAAGAAGAAATATTTCTTGTTTGTTTTATATATTAGAGACCTGGTCTTTGGGCGACATTTAACTGGACTGCCAGTGGTGCTTGTGATATTACAGGCTCCTATTGCCTATGGACAGTCTATTACTTTCCCATCAGTAGTTTGTGGATCTTGCCCACACCTCTTTTACCCTCTTGCAGTTATTCTTAACCCTTGACTTAAGTTCCAATGACAAAGTTTTTACGTTCTTCCTTTCATGACCTAAAATGGAGTCTAATTTTTTTGATATGTTATCCCATTGTATCCTTGTTTATAGGTCAGTGGATCGAAGTTCTACTACCTCAAGAATGAAGCGAGTTATGCTAGAAATGGCTCTAACTAATTGGACAGTCTCTGAGGTTATTAAAAGGGGCTTCATACCTTTAATAACCCCAGAAATTGTGAGATCGTTTGTTGTTGAAAAGTGTGGCTTCCAACTCGTGGAGAAAACACACAGGTTTGCCCTCTTCCTGTTTAAATTTTAATGGAATCTGTCAGCACTCTACACCTTTTGGTTATTATGGGCTGGGAAGCTATCTCCATAAGGACAGACATCCACTAGCATGTTATGTATGCAGACGTATCGTAACTTCATATTGGGATACCTATGGTCAAGCTGATTTTATTTTCCTTCTTTTGGGAGAAACCTTCTAATTTAGGTCCCGCAACAAATTTTAGATGATGGAAATGGGTCCCGATGTATCTATAACCGCAGTAGTTGATAACAATTTGGTAGTGTTTGATAACATTATGTTGACATTTGATCAGGTTTATTCCATTGAGGGCAGTGATCAGTGTCTCGTTGGCACTGCCGAGATCCCTCTTGGTGGAATTCATATGGATTCCATTCTTGCTGACTTGCAGCTACCTTTGAAGGATGTGGCGTTTTCCCATTGTTTTCGTACAGAGGCAGGTGCTGCCGGAACTGCATCTAGGTAAGTCAATCACAGCCTGTTCATGTAATCTTGTAACTCTAGTTGTCGCTTCTCTTCTCTATGATGAGGTCCTATAGTTCTATGCTGTGTGATAATTTCCTTGACTATTCAATGCAGGGGTCTCTATCGTGTGCACCAATTTAGCAAGGTTGAGATGTTCGTTTTATGTCGACCAGAGGAAAGTGATTCGTATCATGAAGAGCTCATCAGAATTGAAGAAGAACTCTTCTCATCACTAGGATTACATTTTAAGTATTGTTTTTAAGTACTCACTTATCAAATTCAATGTGATGAAGTTGAAAAATGAACTATATTACTTCATTATTGTGATGTTATGACTTAAAAGGTCTATGTAGAGATCTATGAGATACTCTTATTTTAGCTAGCTCTTATTGTGTAAATTTTACTTACCTCATTTCTTGTTCCAAGTATGCACATATGTCCATGGTCGAATGTTTGTTTTCATACACCATGAACAAAATTAAATTGATGAGCATTTCATGAGAATGATAATGCAATGCGAAGTTTACACTTTATTGAAAAAAAGCCACGTGAGAAAATTTTGGTACAAAGTTTATTTATAAAATTTTCTTCAAAGTATGCACTTATAATCATGTTCAAAATGTTTGACTTCACTCATCATGAACAAAATTAAATTGATGATCGTTTTATAAGAATAAGAATTCAAAACCAAATTTATACTTTATTAAAAATAAAAAAAGCAATTGGGTTCAAATTTGGTACAAACGTAAAAAATTTTCTTCCAAGTAAGCAAATATGATAATGTTTAGAATGTTTTTTTTTTTTTGACTCACCATGAACGAAATTAAATTGATGAGCATTGCATAAGAATGATAATTCAATACCAACTTTACATTTTATTAAAAAAAAAAAAACACTTGAAAAAAAATTGAACAGAAATTTTATGCAGTTACCAAACGTGTTTGTTCTTTTTCTATTCCGAAACAGAAATTTTGTGTAGTTACCAAACGTGTTTCTGTTCTTTTTCTATTCTAGAAACAGAAATTTTATACAGTTACCAAACGCGTTTTTTTGTTCAAAAATTGTTCCCTGGAACAGAAACACTTTTTTTTGTTTCTGTTTCTTGGAACAATTTTTAAACATAAACGTTACCAAACGCGCCCTAAATAGCTCAAACTTGGCAAAAGAGTGGAAGTTGTCCCCAGGGAACTATTCCCATCCGATGAGTCCGGCAGCAAGACTTGTTGAGAGCTTCTAGTCCCAAGCAATTTGGGAATATGTATCATCCTCATTCACAGGACTACGTGGCTAATTCAACCCTCAATGAAAATGTTCGAAATGTGGTCATAAATGGAACCCGAGTCCCTCTTCCTTATACAAAAGATCGTGATGTAAGCAATCCTTCAAATGAATTCAACGCCCCTTGTTGACTTGCTTACAGAAACTTGTTCCCTCGCACATTTTAGGGTCTAGTGATATCATTTCACTATGTTTCTTGTGCAGCAAGCAATCCTTGTGACAGTAGGGTACAACTACATAGGAGCTTCCGGTGACATAAACTTATGGAATCCAAACCTTGATTTGCCAGATGACTTCACTACAGCCCAGATATGGCTTCTGGGTGGCCCCGGCAATAAGTACGAAAGTGTTGAAGCAGGATGGATGGTCTGTCTTTCAATTTCAGTCGGGGTCTCTTTTGCTTACAACCTGTTACTTGTTGGTTATATATTGAGATAGCTCAGAAAGATTTTCCTATTCCCAGGTGAACCCAAAAAGCGAACTTGGCTTTTCACACATTGGACCGTGAGTTCTCTATCGTGATGGACCATTCCTTCTGGGCGGAGCTGAACCGTTTAATTGGTTGGCTTATCTTCCTTTTCCTTTATTACATAGGTTGATGGAAGCGTTTCCACAGGCTGCTTCGATTTGACCTGTTCTGGGTTCGTTCAAACTAGTTCTGAGGTGGCCCTCGGCTCTGCTCTAGGTCCGATATCTTCGAACGGGAACAATATCAAATAGGGAAAAAATCACGAAAAATTTCAAACTTTACCCCAAGTGACACATTTACCCCAAACTTTTTTTGTGCCGTGAAAAACCCCAAACTTTCCAACCGGTGACACATTTACCCCATAGGGGCATTTTTGTCTTTTTAGTTTCTATTTTTTCATTTTTCTTTTTCTTTTTTTTTCTTCTTCCCCTCCGCCGGCCATGGCGGAGCCGGCGGAGGGAAGAAGAAGAAAAAAAAAAAAAAAAAAAAAAAGAAAAAAATTTTTAAAATGAAAAGACCAAAATGCCCTCCAATTTTGGGGTAAATGTCACACTTGGAAAGTTCAGGGTTTTTGGTGTCGCAAAAAAAAGTTTGGGGTAAATATGTCACGGTTTGAAAAGTTTGGGGTTTTTCACGGCACAAAAAAAAGTTTGGGGTAAATGTGTCACTCGGGGCAAAGTTTGGGGTTTTTCGTGGTTTTTTCCCTATCAAATATCAGTCGGCATCTTCTTGGTACTTAAATTCTCAAGCTTCTTTGCCTTCTTTACTTGCGATAGGCTGGATCGGCAAATCCCTGTTCGAGCAGGCTAGTTACATTCAAATGCCCAAAGGTGTCCGTGTGCCCTTGGACAATGATTTGCTCTCCATGTCAATCCTGACTTAACCATTCCAACCATTTTACAGTTTCATCTGAATCGAGCTCGCCCATTAATTCAGGTTTACCTTTAAAAAGCCGTACCTTCTCTTTTTGGAAATATTATTTTTGAGCGGAGATAATTATCATTGAACCAGGATCCAAATACTTCCAACTGGTGGCTACGCCTCACGAACAACCTGGTCCTCGGGTATTTTCCAGGATCCCTTTTCTTCTACCTGAAGCGCAGCGCCATAATGGTCAACTGGGGAGGTCAAGTGTACAGTACGATGGTGAAGAAGACTCCTTACACCAGAACTGCCATGGGAAGTGGGGAGTAGTCAGGGGCACTCCATGGCCATGCCCGCTACATCAACCACGTTAGGATCGTGGACTTCTCACTCTCACTCAAGTACCCGGAGTGGGTTGGGGTTTATAGTGATGAAGAGTACTGCTACAATGGGAACAACCATAGAGATGGGTACGTCGGCGAGCCTGTGTTCTACTTCGGCGGACCGGGACAAAATCATTTCTGCCCCTGATGACGAGTAATATGTGAATGTCATGCAAGTGTAGCAAACAAAATTTCCTTTTAAATAATTTCATTTGGGGTCACGAGCCGTGGAACTCCCCTTCAGTAGTAGTGAAATAGCTTTTGCCACTACACATCCCCTTTCGGCTCCCCAGAGATGACAAATACTATAGATCCAAAGTTCCCTCATCAAGCATCACTAATACGTCCGCAACAAAGAACTGCTCAAAAGTCGAGATTTACTTATGGGCACCAAGCAAGGACATGCCGAAATCAATCCAGGAAATCGTGTCATCGTGGAGCGATTTTACAGCACCCAACAGTCATGAGCTCAACTCCCTTGATAAAGACAAGGAACCATGAAATTACTGATACAACAGGCAAAACACAAGATGGCTATTCGATTGGAAGTTACATTGTAGTGGATATATGAGCACCAATTCACTGGAACAAAATTTACCTTACCAAAAGACACCTCTAGCGACTTACACCGAGATGACAAATGTAATCCAGTCATGAACTTCCACATAGGATTACCTAATTTACAGACCAATCTATAAGGACCAAAAGACGAATATAACATAACTACAGAAGCTCTCACGCTCAGAACTCAAATGAGTTTCCGAGTTCACGACTTTATGAGAGACAAACATAGTCAGCCAAGCCCCTAAATGGAGTCTAACTGTTTCCTCTCTTCTTGTATGGACCTGAATATTCGAGCCACAGACTCTGTTGCAGATCTAGCATTGTGAGGCACACTTCTAATAACCCTTGTAGGCTGCTCCGCCTCGTGAAGCTGAGATCCCCCTTCAGAAACCGCTGGAGCAACTGGAAAAAGCGAGAGTGCTTCTTTTCCCTCTGAGGATTGGACATTCCCAAGTCCCTCTGGTGGTTTCTCGCTAGGACTGCTTGCCGTGCTCACCTGCAACTCACTGTCTTTATTGGCTTGGAATTTGATCTGAGCAACTGATCCTTTTCTCTGCTTAGGTAAGTTAGATGAATTCTGACGCTGCAGATTGTTAACTTCCCCTCCAGATAATTGGCCCGTTTGACCGTATTGGACAGGTCCGGAGAACCGGTTTGTTTGTTCTACAGATGAACCCGAAACGTTGAAGCTCATGACGGGCATACCGTACGTGGGGAAATAACTATGGCCAGGTGGAGGAACACCCGAAGGGAACCCAAATCCTTGGTGATGAGGATGCAGTGGAACTCCATAGGCAGGGTTTGGAATGTTCGCCATCATTGGAGAAGAGTTGTATGGCCCACATCCTCCACAAGCTGTTCCCGTCAATCCAGGCACAGGATAGGGCTTGTAAACGAGCCCCTCTGAAGGAGACATGACAGGGATCAACCATTGCTGCCCTGATGGCTGAGGGTAACCCCATGGACCCATTTTCACATCAGGCACAATGGGTGCAAGAGGTGCGTTTCTCATCCCAGGCCCATAATCTGAAAGCTGATTGGCACTTTTGACAGAAGAAATCGATGTCTTTCCGACTGCATTCTCTGCAGAACACTCCATCTGGTGGCCAGGCTTCTCCTGCTCCTCTTTGTGGTTTGTAGTTTGTGATGGATATCCGCCATTATGGTCCTTGGAAAATTTCTTCGCAGGAGAGTTGACTAAAGAAGTTTTGCCTAAGCCAGAAACATCCTCAATCAGAAGATGTGGTGACCCAGCGATCAACTTCTGAACCTGTAAATGCACAAAGATATGTTACTACTAGACTTCACCAAATAATTTCCTCGAAGAGCGACATCCAGCGTACCTTTATCAATCTATGCAACTCAAAGACTTGAACTGCAAACACTCTCTGTTGACTGAAATGAGTAACAGGGAGTTACGTCAAAACAGAGACAATAACACATTCATTGACTTAGGCACACAAAAAGACAGATGAATTCTCCAATCAAATCAGATGGTCAATAGCATAGATCTAAACATTGCAAGGCATTAAGCATCCGCCTAAACTCATCCAAAATCTAGCCAATACTAAGAATGACAGTAACAGAACAATCGCAGGGACTCAAACCAAAAGTACTTCAAACATTGCCTCGATATCTCCATACCCTTGCACCTAAATTTTCTTTATTTATTTTTCTATCTCAACAGAAACTACCATTACATCAAATATCATGCACAACAGAGAAGCTAGGACTGCAGCAGATATATATGCTAAAATCAGACTAATTCTATGAAAAAGTACAACAAGAACATAGAGTTAGCACATATATACACTACAGCAACATTATACCTAGACATTGTATATACGAAGAATGGATAGGCACCCATTTCAATAACACAAATACCAAGGTGCAACATGAAACGTAATCCTTGTGGTCACCATATCCACCAAGATCAAGCTAGAAATCATTTTCACCCCTTGGAAATGGTCCCAGACATACCACGGCACTACCCTCTGCCATGTCCCCTGCCGCACCATGCCCTCGTTATTAGAGAATGCTCACGATGTGGCAGGTAAGACCAGAAAAAAAAGATGGAGACAGAAACATTTCTAGAGAGAAAATGCAAAGGCACAATGAATGAGAGATGATCCACCATTCTCAGGGTCACCTTGCAAAAATTCTCCAGATAGGACAGTCAACCTACCTGGTCTCAGACGATCCACCGCTAAATACATGAAATACCACCTCAGAGGGACCCTGGGACTCCACACCGTTAGTTACTCTCCTCAACTATAAATCTATGAACCACAGTTTTCTGATTGAAATCAATTAATGCTCTAACGTTGAAATTTGAAGCAAAATCTCAGTATCGAAAACAAATTCAATACTACATATGAAGGCAGCAACGCTGCAGCACGTCCCTTCCCATTTAACAAATCAACACTAAGAGCAAAAGCAAATGTCGAAACAAAAGAATGGATAAAGTTCAAATATGCAGCACAACCTGGTGGTTTCAAATGAAAATCAAGTTATAGTCCAACCCAAGAAAGGGTACACTCATAAGGTTGATATAAGTCTGAACAAACGAACAAAAATATTTCTGCCTTACCATTTGGAGAACAATCACAATGTGTTAGAACATATTTTTGAAGAATAGTTTTTATCTGAATGTTTAGAAAGACTGGACAAGCAACCAATTGAGTTGTCCAACCGTCATAACAAGGCTCATTATCAAAACAACTAAGAAAGAAGCGATCACACAATAATGACCAAATCTCAGATACACAATATATATTCTAATAAAATAATGGGAGAATTGCATCCAATGTCCTAAAAATTTGACCATCTTGCAGTTTAGCCTAAACCTCATAAGTTCTGACCACTCAACTTTCATAACCAAAGTGGACAATTTAAAAAGAGTACTTTGGAGTTCTTATTTACATGCAAGAACAAAATCACATAACATTGAAAGTAAGGCAATAAGAACCTCAGATTTTAAAGCTGGATGAACCATCCAAGGGTAAGCATAAAGGTACTTACTTGACAATTGCTCTCCTGGCCTTCCAGAAATGTTTTTGACCTATAATCCCCACAACATCATCAGGAGAGATATCAAAGCCTGACGCCGAATCTGCAATGGAGACTTCGGATGCATCGTCATTCCTGCCAGCGTCCACCATGAGCAACGCGCCACATGTTTCATTTAAGTTTTCCTTACCAAAGCTATTAGGCTCAGGTGGACATCTTTGGGTTTCTCCCAAATGAGGATCACGGCTTGACCAGGAAGATATTCCCTTCTCAATGTCTCTCGAAGTTTCTTCATTTTCGAAATGTTGTGCATGCTCATCTGATTGTGACCCATCTTCATTTCCTTGCCGTAGTTGTGCATCCGTACCACAGAATGTGCTAAAACTTGCTAGAACTGGATTTCGAGGTGCATCAGCTTCCTTCAATGATCTACGACCATTCTCTGCAGTGGCTATGTTCCTATAGGATCTTATAGAACCATCTAAGTTTGATTCTTGTCTTGAACTGAGACCTACTGAGCTAGATCTTTTTGGATCATCACTGCAGGAGCTTTGCATCTTCGCTATATAATTTGAAGCATTATCCCCAGCCTTACTATTCTTGTTTTTACCTTGACCCGTTCCTGACTGAACATATACGGGAACCATAAAATCATCTCCATCACCGGCATTTTTTCTCTGTCCCACTCGTGCCAGCGAATTAGCTGGACTAGCCCCGCCCGACTTGCCAGCATTCAATCTCTCAGAAAGATGAGTTGGAGTTGAAGGAGGCAAGTGAAGTGGGAAATACATGTTCCGGGCAGATCCAGTCCCCTGAAATTGAATGGTTGTCTTGGTGAATTGTAAATAGTAATAGTTCTCCCATATCAACTTACACCAGAATGACAAAACTCACCCCAATTAGCATTTTCTTGTGCAAAGAATAGTTCAATTCATTAACATAAAAACAAAACGTACACCAATCCCTAAGGTCACCAGAGAAGGAAACACCTTAAGAGAAGAGGTTCACCAGATAAATGTTTTGATGATAAGTGACTCACTTTTGACACAATGAACTAAAATCCCAGAGCACTACCGATTATCATCACTTGATCCAGTCCATTAACGGATTTCCCATTAACGGATTTCCCAACACCACAGATCAACCACTTATGAGAACAGCCGTGTATCACCAAAATCAAAAATATCTATAGCAACTATTCACAAACTGACAGCTTCTTGAAAACTTACCCTACCACAGAAAGCAGTAACTTCAGGCTAAACATCAGGCATACTTTCACATGGACATGACTTAAAAAGTAATGAATTCAAAGCAAACACGCTACAATCGAAGGAAGAAATACCAATCATATCATTTACCTGGTTCGAAGATGCTGGAGGAACCAAATTGCTGCTATTATTGGGATTGAGAGGCAACATCCCTGAGCCGAACCTTTGAGAAGGTATGCTGAGCTGCTCGTAAAGGGCCATCTTGTTCCTCGGAGGTGCTCTTGGCCCTCCTTTCTCTGTATCATTCACATGTAGCCTCGGGAACATGGGCCCCATGATCTTGTCATCATCTTTCCCTCTCTTCATCCTCGCTCTCCCCAACTCAACACCTAATCACCAGAACTTCTAACAGAGACTGGACATGATATCCAACTTCAGGCTCTTACCTTTCTTGCGGAAACAGAAACATACCGAATCCGGGAATCCTAACACAAAAAAGCACCAGACAACACGAACCCACTCAATCAAAACTCAGACACAGACAGACCCCAGATAAGGGGAAGACCCTCCCTTCCAAATCCCACGACTCACCTAGCTCTCCAGCATCGACCCACGCGTGCAGAGCCCCGATGCAGCCAGACCCAGAAGCCAAAAAAAAAAAAAAAAAAAAAACGGTTCTTTGCGCTCCAGACGCCACACACCGACTCAATCAAAACTCAGACCCAGACGAACCCAGATAGCCGAAAGACCTTTTCCTCCCGAACCCACGAGCAACCTAGCTCTCCAGCGTCGATGCACGCGTGCAGAGCCCTGACGCAGCCAGACCCAGAAGCCAAGAACGGTTCCTCACGCTCGATCAGGAGAGACCACACGTTTTCCACGGGCACAGATATCATAACAGATGAGATTGTACGGAACGGGAGGGGGAAGGGCTTACGGTGCCAGTGCAGAAGACAAGTGGAGGAACAGATTCGAGGGAGACGGAGGAAAAGCAGAGGAGGGGAATGTGGAAAGGGGAAGAAAAGGGGGTCGAGGTTGAATTAGGGATTCGCCCAGATAAGGATCAACAGCGATTCAATCGTCTTCCTTAGAGAGAGAAGGTAGAGGAGAGAAGGAGAGGAGACGAGAGAAGAGGAGAGAGGGAGAGAGAAAAAGTGGCCAAAAAGCGCAAGTAGGGGGGTGGGCCCCGTCTGGATAGGACTAGAAGAAACGCCCTTTTTGATATTAAATATGTTGACGTGGCTTTCCTTGCCTAAGATTAAGACTTCGCTTGTCCAACGTTTAGCTTTAAACGTAGGTTTTGTGTTTTTTTTTTTTTGTCAACCCCTGCCATCATGCCGGCAACAGGACCGTCGGATTAAGTCCGGATCAGCTTTCGCGCACCACGCCGAACGCGATTGGCGGAGGATTTTCCAGAAGCTACTCTTCTATAACCACGTTTTTTCAAAGGTCACGTTGAAGGGGATGGGAACCTTATCGTAAAATCGACTTAATTCTTCAATGTGAATGAACTAATTAATTATATCGAATCGCCTCTCGCGAAAAACTTGATTTCATTGCTCTCCCCACTTATGGCGATAGAAGCTTGCATATTCTTTATTATCCAATGGTTATTTAATAAATTAGATTGGGATCGGAAATGTTATCCTGATTTGATGTATTTTCATTTTTCTTATCATAAAGATTAAGTTAGACTTTTGAGGGCCCATTCAAAAGGTCCTTGTTTATGATTATCATAAGGGGATGGCTCATTGGATTAGAATAAACAAAGAGGTATTATAAATACCAACAAGCTACCCAAATAATAAAATGTAAATTACAGCTGTTTGCCATTCCGTTGAAATGGTTTCTTGATGACTAGAGTCCAAAGCCTGACTCACTCCATTTCGTTCCGTGCACACGATTAAACTTATTAAAATGGATCATATCTCCATCTCCGAATCTAGACTATGAGTTAATTATATCAAGTAAATTAAACATAAAATGGGTTTAGAATATAAAGTTTAAAATAATATGAGTGTTGAATGAATTTACAGCTTATTTAGACATAATTTATCTCTATGACTTTCTTTTCACTCTTCTCACAATTACTTGATCTTACGTTTACTCATTTTGCATTCTCGCATTAATTTAGGTATGGATTTTCCTCAATTGAATCAAATATGAAAGTGTTTTAATAATACGGATCAAGTCAAGTGTAAATTGAATATGAATTGAGTCGAATATAAATAACTAAATCTTGTATTGCATGAAAACGGGTTAAAATGGATCGGTTTGGACCTTGCCAAATTTCAACTCAACTTAAATGCGACTTGATTCAAATCTAACCCATCCACAATTTTGATGGGTCTACACATGCTGCAATGACAAAAAAGATAGAGAGGTTGAGATGAGAAATGAAATCAAAGCCATTGATGCTCCATCCACAACCCCATGCTTCTGTTGGTTTTTCGACTTGTTTTAAATATCGGAGTGTGTCGTATTTGCACAAATAAATAGTCAAAATGCTTAAGACATCAGCAAAAATACTACACAATTCCTAAAGCAACCTCCGGTCATCCAAGAAGAAACCCATGGCTTCAATCAAGCCGACCTATGGAAATTATTAACCACAACTCTAACCCCCTCCTAGGCAAAAAAATCAGTCTATTCGCCTTGCAACCTTCATCAAACGCAGGCCCACTTGTCAGTCATGACCTCCCCCCTCTTCTCATCCTTCTCCCTCCTCTGCTACACTTGCTTTCTTTATTCTGTTACTCGCACCCACGGCCACAAAGCTCGAGCCCCAGGCCACAAAGCTCAAGCCCAAGGCTAGCGGCTGCCACGATCACGAAGCTCGACCTCAAGTAACTAAGGTTGCAAGCTCGAGGTATGATAAGTAGAGCTGAGCGTGGTCAGGATGACTAGTTCTCACATTGGAATAGAAAATCGTCCACTAAAGACTGATTCCAAAAAATTAAAATTGAGAACCGCCCTTTGATTCTATGAATCCACCACTAGTTATTGTATCTCGAGCTTACGACCTTAGTTACTCAAGGTTGAACTCCGTGGCCACGGCAACCACAAGTCATGGGCTCAAGCTCTTTGGCCAGGGGTCGCGAGTAAAGGAAAAAAAAAAAGGTAAAGCGAGTGTAACAGAGGAGAGAGAAGGATGAGAAGAGAGGGGGAGGTCATGATTGATAGGTAATTGAGTTTGAATTCCTTATATATATACACACTAGTTCGGTCCAGATGGACGGATGGGTGATTTCACGCTCGAAATCAAGAACCAAATGTAAGAGTTTTCCTTAATATGGACTAAATTAATTGACATTGTAATTTACCGTTTAACGTTTACCGTTTTACAGGGTTTGGTCTAAGGTGAGATAGAAGGTTTCTTAATTAGTCTAATATAGGGCTGGCTAATGTGGGCCGAGTTGAGCCTGCCCCATAATGAGGGGGACTGGCTGGAAACTCTATAAATAGTGCTCAGGTCTCTCCTCTAACCCTAATTCTCACATATTCTCACCTAAGGGGCGTTATTCTAACGATAATCGTGAGGAGCCGCCTCATTGAACCAGTGATACGGAGGGCAATAGAGGAGAAGGAATGATGCGTGGATAACCCCCTTGATGTGTGGGTAATCCATTTCCGCTTTCGCTTTCAAGAACGAGATCATAAAACAGGTGCGTCAATCTTTTACTCTTTAGATGTGTGTCCTTGTTCTAGTTATGAAGATCTTGGAGTTTCGTAATTTGCGTCCAACTTGTGATATCAAAGCCTCTATAATCCTAGAACTTGAACCCTAATTGATTTTGCCCTAAATTGTACGGATTTACTTTAATTAGTATGGATCTTGCCCTAATTTGTGATTTTCGAGACTTTTCGTTCAATAAAAATTAAATTAAATCACAAATTCAGACTGGGAAAGTAGCGGTAGAGTTTGAATTTTTGCGAAGTGATTGCAACTTGACTCAAACGTCAAGCCAAGGTGGAGATTGTTAAAATATGTCTCGAGTTTGAGTTCCATGTGAAATTCCGAATATTTCGAATTGGATACGTTGCGGACATTTGAAATCGAGCAAAGAAGATCCGAATATCAAATCCTTAAATTTGAATCTGCGTTGAAGAGTCTGACTGCTAAAATAGGAAAGTCCAACTTTCACTAGGACTTGGATTTTGTTTAAAATATATAAAGATATGTTTTGGATAAAATCGTTTAAGATAGGAAACTGAATCCTATGAGAAGCTGACTTAATGAGATACAATCACAATCATTATGAGATAGTAATTGAACTATATCTTGAAGTAATGAGAAACAGTAAAAGTCATGAAACTTTTGTTGTTCATGCATATTCCTTTACATGCTGGTAACATTTGAATGATGGATGTCTTAAAAATCTGTGACCAAACTGATTGTACTAATTAACACATTTGCTGAATTTGGGTGATGCATGTTAGTGAAGTTATTGCATATTGTACCTAAACTCATATGGTCATAGGTTAATATCCATCAAGTTGAATATTTTTTATGGTTAAGAAGTATGGCAATATTTATGCAGAGCAATACTATCTACTGTTATAATTTAGATATTTGGTTCTGTAGTTTGACTCAATTTATAGGCCACTGGTTGAAGTAATTATATTTGTTACTTAAAATTGACTAATAAATTAGTTGTTGGCCTTGGAGTCATGTTTTGCCTTATGAAACTCATGAGCTATAATGGATCGTTTGTCGGGCTTCTCGATCCGGTGTACCATGTATTGCTATTGATGTTGATTTGTGATAGATTCTCTATATCAACATTAAAAAGAATCATTGGAATCTGTAATTTGGCTGCACAAGAGAAGTTTCCTGTGCTGCTGTGATTGGTGATCTCATTGAAATCTGTCTTTCAGATTCTCTATATATATTTATATATATGTATGATTAATTTTATTAATGAATAAGGGAATGTAATTACCATGATATGTGATTTTTGTGATATATGCCCCTATCACTAAAGTTGAAATCACATGTTTATAGTGTATGTGAGATGTAGATTTTATATCCCTGGTATGAGAGAGTTTCAAAGATTCAATTGAGTAGTGACCGCCAAAGTGGCACGCTTGATTGGGTTTGAGAAATTTCGATCTCGTATACTGATTGGGATGTCTCCTGGTCCAATGTGGTGGAGGAGTGACTGATCCTAGTGGTTCATATGCCCAAAGGTGATGAATTCACGAAGATTGGAACATATTCTTATAATCGCTATCATGTGGGGAGTGTACAACTGCATGTCATGTATTCTGCCCAAAGGTGATTATATGATTATGCGTGTAACTCTCTAGATGTGTGCTTGTACGTCAAGTTACACGGTGCTCACATGATGCTAATTTTATACATTGCTTGTTTTTCAGTCACCTTTTCTGTAATTAATAACTTCACTATTATTGAGATTTTTACTGCTTCAAATTTTAAGTTGTGGACATATGATTTGTTACTGTCCATGAAGCATTCCATTCTGGAACACTTGAAAAGTAGTTTGCCTACTAACTGCACTGCTAAGAGATGATGGAAGCCTTAGTGGCTTGTAATTATGTCTTGTCTAATACCGAAATTAGGACAAATTTGCAAAGATTGTGTTTAAGTCCTAAAGACATATACATCTGGTATATGGTTAAAAGGTTGTTTCCAAAAGTTTTCTATTTAAAGAAAATAACCGAGATAAAGAATAAACAGTTTCAATTAGTCTTAAAAGGTTGTCAGGCTTAATAGTTGCCGTGAGTATTTTGGCAAGTATGACAATGCAAAGTAGCTTAAATGGTCATTTGTCAAATACTTGGTAGATTCTGAGGTGATAACTTAATTACTATGCCTGAAAATCTTGACAAAAGATTTGGCCGAAAGGCATAATTGCACCATAATATACATGGTGGTGAATATGATTAGTAAGACTAATTTATTCGGTCTTTTATGAGATGGTATTTTGAAAAACAACTTTGAAAAACAACCTTTTCACACATAAATGTTGTTTCTTATCTTCAATTAAGTATGCGTTTAGATATCATAAAAGGCGATATGCAATCTATGAAACATGTTTGGAAACTCACTGACTTGTGTAAAGATTACAAGTTCTTTAGTTGCAAATTGGCGTACAAAACTAAAAAGATTTCAAAGAAAGATTGTGGAATTTAAAGCTAAACTTGCAATTAAAGTTTTCGCTTTGAAAGAGGGATGGGCAGTTAATAGTGAAGAAATAATTATTTCTTTAAAAGATTCTTTTAGAGTGAATATAACATTAATAGTTTATTTATTTATTTTTATATAGAGTTACGTCAAATAGATACAAAATTGATATAGTACAACTGAAGGATTTTGCAACAGATTTAAGTAAATTCGTGTGTAGACTGAAAAGTCTTATTAATAGTTTTGTGCGAGTTTCCAGATAATATTAGTAAAATTCTATAGTGTTATTATTTTGTTCAATTAGGAACAAAATAATTCAATGTACTGCAATGTCAGTGGGAGGAAATTTATTTTTCTCATACTATATGTACATGACTTTTGTTTACAAGTAAATGACCTTGAGGCATTTTTTGTCCTTTACACTAAGGTCCGTAAGGATTGTTCTTGTCACATATATTGGATTTTATTAGATTTTCTCAGAGGACATTTGTTGATTGTATTTTCGAAATATTCAATATACATCATTGCAATTCAGGAATTACTCCTGTTGTTAAGGGTGATGGATTGAATCTATCACATTATCCTTATTTAGATATTGAGAAAATCTAGTTAAATGGTGTACCTTGTGTTAGTGCACTTAAAAGTATAATATATGCTTGATTTTGCACAAGATTAAATATCGCCTTTTGCGACGGGACTTCTAAGTAGATATAAATTGAATCCAGGACGCGATCACTGGGTTGTTGCTAAGAATATTTTAAGGTACTTTAAAATGACAAGAGATTATATGTTAATTAATAGACAAGTTTAATTCTTGTAGTTAGTAGGGTATTCAGATATTAACTTTACTAGCTGTTAGGATGATATAATATCAATAACAGAATACATATTTATGTTGGCAGGAAGTGCAGTGCAGTAAATAAAGTTCTATGTCTACTATGTGAGTAGAGTTTGTAACTTTCTTTTAAACTGTTACTTGAGCTATTATGTTTCGGAACCTTATGAAGGAGTTGATCGTTTTGACTTTATGGATAGACCCATACGGTTGAGTTGAGACAATACATTTGTTGTATTTTTATTAATAACAAATGTCTCAAGGAGTCTAAATATATGGCGGTCAAATATATATATATTTTTTTTGGTAAAGGCGGTCAAATATTTTTTACTATAAAGAAACGGTACAAAAAGGTGACTTATAATATAACATATTTTCACAGATGATGTGATTGCAGATCCACTAACTAAAGGCCTACGCCCATGTGTATTTGAGTGACATGTCATTAGCATGGGCCTAGGAGTATCTTCGGATACTATTGTTTAGTGGGAGCTATTTTGGCTTTACTCTTATATAGTTCACATTTGTGGTTCATTACATTTAGTAACAGTTTGATATATATCAACTTTTGCATTCAATAAATATTTTTGAATGTGTTGTTATCATGTTGAATACATATTGATAAAAGTCTCAAGGTATTGCTCAAACCTTGAGTGAAGGCTAGGGGCATCCGGTTATTAGCATTGTGCATATGTTCTTGTGATACATAAAGAAAGGTTAATCATAAGGACAAGACATATGTGGGTTCATTTAAACCATAATTTCATTTTCTTATGGCACAAGTTTTTGTGTCACCTAAGTAAGAGAATGATGACTGACAAATGGAATCTCTTTATGAGAGATGTTAGCCATTTGCCATATTACCATATTGAATTCATATCAATAAAGTTGAAAGCACTTGTGACCATGGAAGGCTCTGTGTGTATACATACAGTTACCGCCATGATTCGGTGTTTGAGACTTTATAGGATAGGATCGACTATTAAGAATTATCTCTGGACCAATGTGTGCACATACAATACAATTTCAATTAATATAGTCCAAGTGGGAGAATGTAAGAATTTTCCTTAATGTGGACTAAATTAATTGACATTATAATTTACCGTTTAACGTTTACCGTTTTACAGGATTTGGTCTAAGGTGAGATAGAAGGGGCTGGCTAGTATAGGCCGAGTTGAGCCTGGCCCATAAAGAGAGGGATTGACTGGAAACTCTATAAATAGTGCTCAAGTGTCTCCTTTAACCCTAATTCTCACATATCCTCACATAAAAGGCGTTATTCTAATGCTAATCGTGAGGAGCCACCTTATTGAGCCAGTAATACGGAGGGCAATAGAGGAGAAGGATTTGATTCGTGGATAACCCCCTTGATGTGTGGGTAATCCCTTTCTGCTTTCGCTTTAAAAAACGAGATCCCAAAACAAGTGCGTCAATCTTTTACTCTTTAGATGTGTGTTCTTATTCTAGTTATGAAGATCTTGGGGTTGCGTAATTTGCGTCCAACACCAAATTGTACTCTTATTCTGTTCTAATAAATTGGAATAGATAATCAAATTAGTCCCAATAAGAATTGCTGGTTTCAAATCAGTCCGATTTGATTTCAGGTGGTTCGGGTGATTTTTGGTTCATTTGTACACCCCTAACAATAATCATGGTGTTGAGCTCATCCTTAAGCGACTGTGGCTGCTTTGATCTTGAACTCTAGGTTCAACCTCTAGCTCCACATACCTTTTTTTTGCAAGACTGTAGACTAATCGTCCATAGGCATCGGCCTTTGGATCTAACAGCCATAGATGGGAGAAAAGTCATGCGTGTGGGGACTTAGTACAATAAAGGGAAAAAAAAAAAAAAAAAAGGTCATGTTTGTGTGCTCCAAACTCAAGCTGCCATGGTCATCCCAAGCTCTAGACTCGAGGTCGAGCTCAGCAGCCATGAGGCACGAGAGACAAAAAAATAAAAAGAAAAAAGGAAGAAGAACAGCAAAGGACAGAGAAGGAAGAGAGGAGAGGGGGCGAGGAGGCAGCGAGCGAGGGAGAGAGAGAGAGAAGGAGACCGTGACCGACAAACAGACCTAAAGTGAATTAATTAATATTTTTTCGCCGAGTTGGCATCAACGTTGTACCTAATATTTTTTTCACCGACCTAACCAAGCCATGGGCGTAGAATTCTGTCAAACCCACCAAGGCGCCTCTCTCTCTCTCTCCCCCGATGCGCAAGGTCGGGAAGGGGGTGGCGTTCACTGGAGCCACGTGCGCCTGTCCGGTTTATTCAACTCTCAAATAGCCTGTCCTGTCCCCCCCAATTCTCTTTTCCCCTTTTCTCTGGCCGTCGCTGCTCAGAGAGACGGAGGGAGAAATCGTGAACTGCGTGGTTGGTCGAGCATCGCGGAAAAGAGCGCTCTGCTTGACCGACTTCCAGTGGCCCTCGATCCCACCTTCCGCCAATCGCCGTCCTCTTTGCAATTTCTCGGCCCCATCGAACGGGGCCACGGCTGGCCGCCGCCACGTGTCGGCCCGCTGCTTTCTCTCCCCTCGACATGGAGGACAGCTTGCGGAGCACCCACAAGCGCAGAATAAATAAAAAAGATCCCCTCCTCTTTTTTTGAGCTCCTTTTTGATCTTGACTCATTAAAAAATTACGAACTTTAGGAATCAAAAAAACCAGGAGCGCATTGGTCCACTATCGATGAGAACAACGAGAGATCGATGTTAAGATTGCGTAACTAAAGTGGCCCATCGCACGAGCTTAGATCCTCAACATTGGATGTGAAAAGTTTGGAAAGTGGAAAAGGGGGTGTGGAAATAGTTTTATTTTCTCTGAAGGGTGTTGGAGAAATTTACTTTTGCACGTCAGATGGATCCAATGCTCAGGTGAAGCCCATTTGCACTTTATCCTCCTCCAGCCCACCATATCTTTTTCCCTTCCTTTGTAGGCCCTGGGCTTTAGCAAAGCCCAGCCCAGTTCACCTACTGAGGAAGGGGAGTGGGAGAGCTACTCCATCTAGCATCATTGCTAAAGAATACATGCTTACCTATTCATCGCCATTGCTTTCTCTCTCTCTCTCTCTCTCTCTCTCTCTCTCTCTCTCTCAATCACAGCTCTTGTCTTGCTTGGTTGATTATGCTAATATGACAGACATGACTGTTGAGCTGATTATCCTGATGATTTGACTCGTTTATTTGACTTGATAGTCAAGCGAAGTCGCACCTCATTTGATTAGAATTGAAGCCAATATTCGAAATGTAAAATGGAGCAAGTTATAATGAAGTGCGTGTCGCATTGTTTAGAATGAACTAAAAATGAAAAAAGAAAGTTATCAAACCCCAAGCACCGACCTTAGGTATAGGATGCCATTTCGGCGGGCGAAATGCCACTCCAACCAAAGCTAGTGGGTTAGATTTTGTATTAGAAGAGCAAGAAAGAAAATTAATCTATTAGGACATATTTTCCTCATATTTTAATAAGTATGTGGGTATCTTATTGTCTATCAAAATTGTGAATTTTCAAAGGGATATTAATTTGACATTGTTCTTTTCTTTTCCTGTCATGTTATATTAATTATATCTCATATGTTAGATCATATTTATCGATAACTCGGATTATGAAAAATTTAAACTATTTACGATCTCATATTAGGTATTGCGACACAACATTTCTTATTTAATATTTGAATCGGAACTTGTCAAATCTAAAATCTATGTGCTTTTTTGCTTACTAGGAATGACTTTGGCAACTAGTCAAATAATAACAGATTTTATTTTTTTGTTTTTGGGAATATATTTGGAACATAAATACGTTTAGTAAATCTTTTGCTCTCAGGAACAAAATCAAGAAATAGAAAAAAAGTTACTTCTTTGTTCTTGAAAATAATTCTAGAATCAAGCCTAATTTTTCTTCTCTTTTCTTCTCTTTTCTTCATATTCTTCTTCCTTTTGGCCTGTTGTCAGCCTTAGCCATCGCTAGCAACCTTACCAAAGCATCATCATGGCTCGATGTTGCCTTGACTGGGCGACATCGACCTGATGGTGGCTCTACAAGGCCAAACCTCGCCTAGCTCATGGCAAGCTCGCGTTGCTGTGGCCTGGGTTGTAAGGGGCCAGCAATCCTTCGGTAAGGTTGCCGATCCTCATCTGGCGACCGGAGGAAGGAGAAGATGAAAAGGCAAAAAGAAAATAAAAAAGAAGAAGCGAAATTTTAAGAATTTTACCAAATGCATTTATAATTTGGAATAAAAATTTGAACAATTATTAAGCGCTTTCAAATACTCATAAATTATTTTCGAGAATAGAATAAAAAAATTATTTTCAGAAATAGAATAATTAGCAATCGCACCGTAGATGTCATAGAGATAAAAAGGAAAATTTGATTGTAAGAACCGTGAAACGACATGATTTGGTGAACCAAACGACCTTTTCCCGCGTCACCGAAGTTGACGTTTCGTCGAAGGTGCAAGGAGTAGTACACGGGTCATTCTTACCGCAAACCAGCAAAAGTCCACAAAAGTCACCTCTCCTCTCCTCTCTCACGTTACAGGGCTTTCTTGGAAGCTCACCTATCGGTCCACGAAGGTCCGCATGCCCTCTGTTTCGGGTATTCCCGGAAAATTACTCGAACCCATTTGATAAAGTACTCCCGCTTTTGGTCGTCGCAGTCTTTCTGGAATCGGGTAAAGCGTTCTTGAGCTCGGGGAAGAAGAAAGTTTTGGTCTTGAAGAAGAAGAAAGGGTTTCAACCATGTTTCAGAAAATGTTTACGAAGAAGAAGGAATCAACCGTCAGTGCCAGAACGACGATAGATAAATTAAACGAGGTAGGATTCTGATCGTTCCCTTCTGTTTAATTCTTTAAAGTAATTTGATTGCTTATGATATCTGTCTTTATTCCTTTTTTTTTTTTTTATATATTGATTTGGATTTTCCATTTTCTCGTTGGCGGTGTCTAGAGGACCATAGATTTTCTAAAGGGTCATCGTGTCAATAGTCGTAGCTTGATCTGGGTTTATGACCCATTAATCAGTTGATGTCGCTGATATGTTTCAGCTTCAGGTCATCCTAGATTAGGTCATCCTACATGTAATTTATCATCGGTTGGATGGTTTTAGTTTGTGGAATTTATTTGATTTTGTGATTTTAAATATCCATCTATATCTCAATTGGTGAGTGAAATTAGAGAAGCAATAGATCTGATGCAGCCAACAATCTGTTCTTTAATTTTTTTACTAGCTAGACATGTGATACTCGGTTCTTTAATTTACAAAGTGATATAAAATCATCTGTAAAGCCCCTGTAACAGATGCAAAACTGCTTTTGTCTTGATCCCATGTGTATAACATGTTATACCCATTCAATTGACTGGAAATCGTGCTAAAATTTGCCGGAGAGCTTCTTCAGATTGTCACCTCTGCCACTTATCATTGTAGACGCTCGAGATGTTAGAGAAGAAGGAGAACTTCCTTGCCAAGAAGGCTGCTGCGGAGGTTGAAAGGGCCAAGACGTATACCAAGGCCAAGAAAAAGAATGGTATGACCTCCGCTTGCTTCCATTGTTCTTCTCTTTGGATCTTCAACTATGGGAATTTGAAATGCTTTAATGATTGAATTGTCATGTGATGGAAAGCCAATGTTGATAGAAATAATGCAGAGTTATTCTCAATCACTCTTCAGTGACTTAACCTTGGTCATGCAATGTGTTCAGATGTGATATTTTGGATAATGAACTGTAGCTGGGGATCTTCTGATGCTGAAACTGAAATTAGTTGACTTGCCCTGTGAAAAATGTTCTCTCTTTCTGTTTGTGCCGTTGGTATCCAGAAAAACACTATGGTGGTTGTGCTGTACAGTTACAGAGTTTAAACTGAGACATTGATTCTTATCATGGTTAAATGTCCTCCTCCTGACAATAATTAGCTTCAGCAGCACCAAGCAATTATGAAGTCACGAGGTGCTATAGATAGCATATTCTCTTTTAGTTCAGACATGGTAACTCCAATTGGTCTCAGACTCTTGCCAATTATTACCCCATTGTGGAGATGTAGCTTGGAAACTCATTTGTGCTTAAATCACTCAGTGAATGTGCATATTGGTGTTATTTTGCAGCTGCTATTCAATGTTTGAAGAAGAAAAAGATGTATGAAACACAAATTGAACAGCTTGGAAGTTATCAGTTGCGCATACATGATCAGGTATGCTTGCTGCTTGGCCATTTTACTTCCACTTGGATGCTCTGCCTCTATGCTTAGAATGGAAACACCTAAAATCTCAAACCATGGCTCCATTTTAAAAATGTTAGATGGTCATGTTAGAAGGCGCCAAGGTCACAACAGAGACTGTTGAAGCATTGCGAAGCGGAGCTGCCACCATGAAGGCCATGCATAAGGCGACGTATGTACCATTTACAACTGCATCTACTAGAGGAAAAAAAAAAAGGAGATTCTGTGCCTGGATTTCTGTACATTGTTTGCGTGGTAGATTTTACCATATTTGAAGCAACAAATCTGCTTTTGTTTTGCCAGTATAGCGAAAAATGTGATCGAGGCTCTATCTAGTAATTAGTTGGATGAATTCCAATGCAAGTGTTTTTCCCTTAAAATTGAATTACTGATAAATCTACAACACAGATGGTTCTAAAAGTGTAGGGAAAAAAAAAAACTATGATATGGACTGATGGTAAACCCTGTGAAAGAGGCCACATGAAATGAACTGATGGGAGACACTAGAGAGAGTTTTTTGATCTAAAGTACTTTGTACTATAATCAGGCCCTTTTGTTTTTTAACACTAGGAGTGTCCTTTTCTTCTCTCATCCCTTCGTAGGCCTTAATAATGAATGCATTAATGTGTAGATACTGCTTCTATGCTCTCATTGCATTAACTGTTTCTCTAAGGTTTAGTGTGATTCCTTTTAAATATCAGGAACATCGATGACTTGGATAGAACAATGGACGAGGTCAACGAGCAGACTGAAAACATGAAACAGATTCAGGAGGCCTTGTCTGCACCGATTGGTGCAGCAGCTGATTTTGATGAAGTAGCAACTCTAAAAGTCACACGACTTGTTTTTAAACAACTTCTTGATAGAATATTTGTGGCTAAAGTAAATTCTGACTGCTATATCAGGATGAACTGGAAGCGGAGCTCGAAGAATTGGAAGGGGCTGAGCTGGAGGACCAGCTTCTCGAGCCTACCACAACTGCTCCTCCTGCTCCGGTGCACGCTCCTGCAGTCAAGCAGCCGTCACGTCCTCAGCCAGTGAAGAACACGCCTGAGGATGATGAGCTTGCTGCCTTGCAGGCAGAAATGGCTTTGTAGAGAGGTGATTCCATAACATCTGTTTCAAGTTTCT
Organism: Eucalyptus erythrocorys; assembly: GCA_014182555.1. NCBI lineage: Eukaryota > Viridiplantae > Streptophyta > Magnoliopsida > Myrtales > Myrtaceae > Eucalyptus > Eucalyptus erythrocorys. The sequence goes on along the minus strand of CM024599.1, from coordinate 41,053,033 downwards.
TGGTTAAGCTTCTTTGTGGCCCTCCATTTGTTTTCTTTTCCTGAAGTTGCATCACATCTTGGTGAATGACGGTGTGGGGCACTTGGCTAACAGAGTCTTTCGATTCTAATTGCACAATCTTTGAGCTAGTTTAGGTCCGTGGTGTTATGGTTGTTCCTGCAGCTTCATTTTCTTGCATGCCTCACTTGGTTTGATTGATCATTTGGGGTTTTTTCCCATACACATCCCATAAGCCTCTTTCTTTTTTTCATTGTCTTTAAGAATTTGGTTCTCAAAGTCCTCGACTCAACTAAGGATGATGGATATGGCATTCGTCCTCTCATCTACTTGTCCTTTTGTTTCTGCAGTTACCCATGATAAGAATAGATTGTGTAAATAATCATGACGGCGGAAGAAACATCAGCGCTTCTTTCTCCAGTACCATCGACCATCTACTGCTACAGCTCTTTTCTTCTGGAAACGAGTTTTGACTGGTTATAATGCGCTGCATGGATGGATTAGGCATTATACTACATCTACTTCTTTTAATGTAGTTCCTCCTCCCTTTCTCTCTTCTTTCTAGTTGTTGTGCAACCATTGTGTCATACTATGTATATGGACGTTCGACTACTTATCCAGAGTATGCTCTAACAAAAAAGGAGTAAATTGCTTGCGCGCTTTAGTCCTTTTTTCCTTTACCAACGGCTTTCTGTTTTTCATCTTTTCGAACACGTATCATCATTCTGGAAAGCTCAAGTAAACCATCTCAGTTTATTTGCTGGAAAAATTTAGCATATGACAGTCGTTCTTGATGAATCAAGGCGAGAAGCTCCGTGGTTCTAAGGCTTCATTTGAAAAGACAGAAAGGGGATGAAACCTTTTGGTTTAACTAATTTAACCTGTCGATAGAATCATGTGGTTTAGCATGAGACCAATAGAAAATACACTTGGCGGTGGAAGCATTTGTTCTGGCCTGGTAAAATCTGAGTTTTACCTTCTTTCTTTCTTTCTTTTAATGTTAAGAGTTTTGGACATCGGAGTCATCTCTCAAGACATCGTACTTCACAATTTATGATATGCTGATCATTTAGTTCTTACAAAATGACATGGGAAGATTCTTCGTAACGGACCTTGTTTAATGGGATAAGACTTGGTCGATGTTGTTGTTGGATGATGGCATGTCCTTGATTGATGACTTTAGCTTTCTGCTGTATCAAAACATGGGCCGCTCGCGCTCTTCGACAATTTTTTTTCCCCTAAATTCCGAAGCTCCTGAAATTGATTGTTTTTAAATCTGAAAGACCTAAAGCTTTCGTAATATTTTAATAAGATTTTAGATTTTGATAAGAAAGCAAAAAGTTACCTTTTGTTTAAGTGTAAACAAACTGGCCTAGCACTAAAAGTTAGCGTTTCACTTGGCACTGTGCTAGTACTACTGTTCATGAAACTGGTGGCCCTTTATTTGTATCCAACAGTCTGCTACATCGAAAACACCAGAGGGCTCGATATCTTAGGGCAGCTTTTGGCATGTTGCATTAGATATTTGGCTAGAGACTCCTCGGACTAACAGCTATGGGATTTGTAAACGCTCCGCCAGGCCCAAGATTGAGTCGCTTTTTCTTAAAGAAGAGATAACGCTCATGAACTCGGTCGAGCATGGGCAACACCAACTAGCTCAACGATCAAGTCGACTAAGGTTGTGTTTGGGAGCAGCCTTGCAAAGCCCCTTAGTCCTCTAAAGATCCTTAGCCGAATGCTAGGGTGTTTGGCATTGAATTTTGAGAGCTTAATTTGCCAATGCTAGCATTCCCAAGGCCTTTACAAGGCCTTTAACTCAAGACCCCCTCCCACTTGCTTTGGCATTTTGGCTTTCTTGGTATGCAACAGATTTGGATTAAAGAATTTTTTAAATTTCCAATCTTATCCTCGCTCATTAAACATAATTCCACATCTACCCCTTTTAATGTAAAAACCCTCAGATCTGTCTCTCTCTTCTCTCACGTCTCTTCGCTAGCGTGCTTGCACTTGTCATTTGCCTTGCATCTCAATAGGGACATATTGCTCGCTCGGTCGCCTCCAGTTGCTTGGTCAATGGCTATTGCCAATCGCCTAGTTGACGGTCGTATCGTTGCTCTAGATTTGTTGTTGTGAGGCTCGTCGAGATCGCGTGACCCCGGCATCATTGCGCCTTGGGTGTGATGACCTTGGAGCCTTCCCTTGGGCTCCAAGCCCAAAATAATCTCCAGAATTCTTCTTCATCCCAAATCCAAAGACCACAAGAGCTCCGAAGAAATGGAATGTCACCTTGGCGAAGCACCTAAAGTAGAAGCGCAATGCAACTTCTATTGCGACATCTTCCTCTCTTTCTGTAGCTCCATCGGCAAGGTACCTTCGCTTTCACCACTAATCTTTGCCACTAATGTCAACTCAACTCAATTGGCAATTTAATTACCTTTGATTTAGCTCGGACACGATTTAGTTTGATTGGCTATTCTAAGTCAAAACTGCAATGGCAATCAATTGATTACCATTTTTCTTGGGAAAGAGGAGGCTGAGAATATAAAGCATTATTTCCTGTAAGATTGCCATGTTGACTTGTTCCTCTAGTTGAATCGTATTGAACTCTGTTGGTAAATTAGGCACTTATTTAGTCAGAAACTTGTTGTTTTTGCTCCTTTTCTTTTCCCATCTATTAAAAATTGTAAGAGCATGTTGTTTGGAATATGGATCCATTCAATTACAAGACATGTTAGATTTCCTAGTTTTGATTGTTGTCTAGTGTTAATGACATGTTGGTTTTTCATCTGTGGCATTTGTACGATGTTTTATTGTCATATTCAATATTGCTCTCTCCTAGAGCAACATTGAATGGAAATTTGCTGCATAACATATTACTTATCTTAATTTTGCATATGGGCCGAGTTCTTAGAAAACTCTTAGTTTAATAGCACAAGAGCAAGGAAGGCATTTAGAGGTTTGTCTTGTATGAATAGAATGATATTTGGTAGAGGGAAACCATAGACATTACGTTTGGAGTTCAATTAGATTGTCAAGTTAGTGTTTAAGGATCTTCATACTACCGGCACGAATGTGTAATAAATGTAGAGGAGACCTAAGTTAGCACCACGTGACACTCCATTACATTCCTTAAAGATGTTCTTGTAATGCTAAATGGATCTTTCAATTTGATGCTAACTTTCTTCCTTCACATTCCTCCCCGATGCTGAATACATGGGCGCTTGTATACATTTTTAACGGCCTTGTTTCATGTTGTGCATACCCTGTTTCAATAAAGAACAATTCAAGACGTGTAATAGTTGTAGTTGGTGGTTTTAATTACCTTTTAAGATACAAAAAAAAAAAAAAACAATGTTTTGTTTTAGACAAATCAATTGATTATGGCGCCTCTGCATCTAGCCAAGTTCATCTCTATCATGATATGCAATAAGGGTCACTCTTACACAATTGACTGAAAATATATCATTTTCACCATTGTGAATTTTTGTTTTCATAGGCCTTGCAATATGTGCGGGATAATGTCGACGAGGTTTTCTTGGCTGAATGGAAGCCTGGAGAGAAGTCCATGAAGCCAGCCAGCAAGGAGTGCTTTGCTGTCATATAGGAGCAGATCCTTGGTTTGCCTTGTTCGGATATGTGAAAAAGTCTGTATCTTTGTTGTTTTGTTTTTTTGTTGCATCTTTTTCGGTCTAAATGAGTTTCGAGCTGCATTTGTCAGGGAATGGATGTAATTGGACTAGATGATTTTCATCTCCTATGTATTGTACAATTGATTAGAGTCAAGTCCCTAATTCATCTAGAAAATACAATGTTATTTGTCCATGTAACCAATCAATGGACCTCTGATCTTTGCCTTTGCCTGATATACCTTCAAATAGTTCTATTTGAGATGATTGTCTTGTGCATAGAATATAACATCAATTAGCTCAAGGTTTGTCTCAGAAATATGTACACATCCCACAAGTATAAAGTTGAGTATATATAACCCGTGGCTGCTATGAATTTAAATTACAAAATGCCAAAAAGACGATGGAGCAATTTCACTTACTAATTGACTGGGCAAATTCTCACAAGCGTTTGAAGAGGAATCAATCAATTCATGGGTTTCGCTCGTATCAATACTCTATTGACACTTTTCATATTACTTAACTGAAAAATAAATGTGATTTTTTTATTTGCATTTATATTTTTATCAATGTTTTACATTGCTTTCAACATTCAAACCATAAAATTGCTATAATCGTTTTTTTTTTCCAATTTTAAACAAACTAAAAATTCAAAAAATTAAATTAATCATATCAAAGGACATTTCAAATGTGTTTTTATCGAATAGTATTTCTCTTAAAGTTACTTCTCAAGGTGCTTTTTAATTTCCGTTTACCAAACAGTATTTGCTTTTTATAAAACCCCTTTAACTTAAAGTTTTTACATTTTCCCAAAAACTTTCGCCAAAAACTGAACCAAACACACCGTAAGTGGCTTGAATATGGCGTTTAGATACGTGCATGGTACATGCAGCTGATGCACCTAGCCTTGGCATGCAGCTCATAGCAACACCGTTGTCAAAATGAATTCTCTGTTTTGAATGTTAACCTACGCATGCGTTCACAATATGCATTTTTCCTTTTTCAATGTTCTTCTTAAGAAGATCCTTCTTGCTTGTGTGGAACTCTAATGTTTTCTAAAGGCAGGAATGATATTGGTTTATCCAGCCGAACACTCCATTGACTCGGTCTATCCACGTTCTCTCCCCCTACCCCAAAATTGACTGGTTCGAAAGCTCGTGCGAAATTACCATGCGAGTCCACGAACATGGTGTCTTTTTTCTCACAGATGATTTCACTATAAGTGCTCTATTTCGTCTGACCAAGTCTCGTTCCCATTTGAAACCAAAAACCGCTTTTCCAGCAGTTATAGTCTCAATCTAGTCAATGGATTATATATCAAAATGAGTTTGTTGCTGCGAAGTATGGTTGGTTCATTACCTTTTGTCCTTCTAGAATCAAAATGCTATTTTGGCTTATCTAGAGAGAGACTCTTGCTTTTTACTTTTTACTTATTTAAATCTTGTGGCTCACGCACTTTGATTACTTTTAACAATAAACGCTTGAAACTTTCTCAACATATGAATATTTGCACGTATGTTCACATCTAATATTTTCACAAATTTTTAGAATTTAGATAACATTTTAAATTCTAACAGGAAAGTAAGAAGAAGTTTCCTTTGCTTTTGGGGAAAAAAAAAACAGCAACAAACGGGCATGACAATCAAGTCGCACTCTAATGGAAGATGATCATATTACACACAATGAGATTGGGACTGCAAAGTATGTTCTTGCTGTATCGATTCAACACAAAATTGGTTGTTCAACACCTTTGACGCTCGCATTTTGTCACTTTTCGAGGAGCCGGACCTCGTCCCGTGATATAATATGACACGATATGCTAACTTCGTATTCTTGGCTTTATCCTCCTATGTCAAACATCAAAGGTTCCATGTAGAAGTTGTGTGAGTCTTGAAACTGTCACAAAACCCATGCAACTCGCATGAACCCCAGGATACCCAGAAAGAGGCAGACAACCTTATGTCATTCTCCCCAACTCATGTTCATCGTACCTTCCTCACAAGTCACAGGTCACAAGCAAAGCAGACAGGACCAAGTCAAGAGAGACCTCACAACATGCGTGTGTGCGCGTAAGTGCGTGCGTGCGTGCGTGAGAGAGAAAGAGAGATGAATTTACGTTGCTTGAGTTAGGGTTGTCTACATTTGGCATTGTGGAGAAGGGGTGCATCTTATGTTGCTTTATCACTCACCTAAAAGTATGCTTCTAATGAATCCAAATTAGAGTGAAGTTATCTATCTTTAATTTTCTTTTCTTCCCAAGTTTTTGCTCCTACCCATATAATTAATGCATATCATCTTGGAGATTCTCTCCTTATCTCAACATCAAGAACATACCCAGAATGAGCGATTTGAGGGGCCAACCAAAGTTTATAACAAGGCATGTATTTATTAGTAATTAAGTGGGCACGCAAATGTTTAAGCAAATGTATAAAGTAATTGGGTGGTTATACTAAATCTTCGTATTCGTCTATATGACCGGCAAGAATTAAGACAATCGTTTTCAACATAATCTCATGGGTGAAGTAAGCAGCAGCATACGAGGTCCCAAATTTGCACCCTTTTTTCTTTCCCCTGAGAAGTCATTTGATGTGCGCATATGAATCTGTTCTCTACATCTACTAATTTTATCAAGACAAGCAAATGATTTGAAAAAAAGAAGAAGAAAATTTCCTAGAAGTTCATTAAGAAAAAGAAAAAAAGAAAAAAGAAAAAGAAGAAGACAAATTTGAATCCCCCTATCCAGCTAGAATACGCCTTCTCTAATTCATCATTGTCCATCCCTCCACATCTGGTTGCAAATCCCTAGTCGTTCTCTTCCTTCAGATGTGCTCATCAAAGCATTATCCTGGTTCACGCCTTTTGGCATGATGAAATCTCTGTAACCATTTGATTCAGCAAAACTCGGATACGTCGACAATTCTCCGTCACCGGTCCCTTCGTCGAATAATAGCTCATTCACGAGGTCCCACAAATTATTCATCCTGTTATCCGTCAATATACCAGATTCTCTGATACTATTAGTGTCACCAGTGATCGAAATGAAATCGCTGTCCACTCCCAGAGAAGGTGAATTGTTCGAGATGCCTGAATAATAGTCTTGGGATGACGATGATGCTGACGACGAAACATTGCTTCTGCTGCTCATTGCCATTCCACCTCCAATTTCGGATGCTGCGTTGGACCCCGCATTACAATAGTAAAACGATGATCCATATTGAGCATCAGAGAACGTCGGAAATATCGAAACCGTGCCTAGAGATTGCGAAGCTGCAATGTTGTTAATCTGGTTCGAATGTACTTTTTCCGTCACGGGCAACATTTGTTGTCCTAGGCCATGATCATCAGGAGTAGCAACAACTTTGGTGCTAGGAGCACAATTGACACTGTTACTTGTGGGATTGATCTTCTCATATAAATGCTGCTTCTTCTTCAGCTTGGTGTTCCAATAATTCTTGATGTCGTTGTCTGTTCGTCCGGGTAGTTGAGATGCTATGATCGACCACCTGACCAAATTAAATCAAATGTGGGGGGCAAATTGCATTAGTAATTTACACTAATCAAAGGTCAAATTAGCTGACAGACAACTAATCCCGATTAATCTATTGTAAGCAAGCAAAGGAAGGAAGTAGATGGGAGTTAATTAATGATTAACCAAAGACTTGCCTGCTTCCTATTTCCCTGTAGATATCGCATATGATCCTATCCTCCTCCTCTGTAAATCCGCCATGTTTGACGCCGGGCCTTAGGTAATTGAGCCATCGCAACCGGCAACTCTTGCCGCATCGCCGGAGACCTGTTTCAATAAGGTGATTGCGGAAATTATGAAGCAGTAATAATGATATAAAGCAAGAAAACTAATGAAATGCAAATCACATCGATAAAGGGAAAAAAAAAGATCTTTTATATATCTTTTGTATGTTTAAAACTAGGCATTTTGCGGTATCCCGAGCACGTATATCGATCTCTTTCTTAGAGCCTAGGCGTGCTATATGGTCTGGACCTGAAGAAAATTAATTAAAACGGCCATCTACGTTCAATTTTTTTTCTCGCAAGGCTGAGCCCTTCTCAAACCCCAAGGAGATGACTATACTCCTCACAGTTGTGTGAAAAAAAGCATTAATTTAATCAAGATTTTCGAGATCTACATCCCCATACATGTAAACGCAGACAATCTAAAAGGACCCAAGATGTGAAGATAAACAGAAAATGAATCGAGTTTCCCCTCGAGACCAAATAAAAAAAAAAAGTCGAAAACCAATAATAATTTGATAGGATTTTGTGATGGAGATATGGTAGGAAAGAGAGAAGCAAGGACAAACCAGCTTTCTTGGGCAAGGCGATCCAGTTGTTGCCAGTGCCAAAAGCCTCCACATAAGACTTGAGAGCGGCGTCTTCTTCGGGCGACCATGGCCCTCTTTTCACGTTGTTCTTGTCACAGCACGGCGATCTTCCCATCTCTCTTTCACGCCTTCACTCTCTCTCTCTCTCGTCTACCTTTCGTCGTTACGGCTCGCGCTAATTTCTTCACAGGCTCTGCGAGATCTCAGAGGGAGAGAGGGAGAGGGAGAGGGAGAGAGAAGGAGAACCCAGGGACGCAAGAGCTATGGAGAAAAGTTCAGGTGGGGCTCGGGCTTGGATGAGGGAGAGGTGTGTAGAAGTTGGTGGCTATATAGCGCCGGGAGCTTTGACTCCGCACGACCCTCCTCTCTCCCCTTCCCAATGTTTTCTTTTTGGATGCTCTCCCCTTCCCTATGTGAAGAGCATTAGAACTCTCGTTGCCATTAATAAATTTCCTTTTTATTTGGAAGCAGTCAAAATGTTGCTCATTCACGCCATGTCACTTTCATTTCTTACCTTTTCTTCTCCTCTTACTTCTATGGTCGCCAATAAATGATTTACTCGTTTTACTTTTTGGGACTAATGCGTGATGTACTCGAGTTGTATTGAATGTTTACATTGCTCGTACTTTTCGAAGGAAATATGAATCTTTCTCAAACATGATGTGTTGTAGGCTTGGCCGGACATAGATCCAGGAGTCCATTTTCTGTTATTCGATAGGAAGGGGGTGCGACCGCAATTCGCTGGCTACTAGAGTGAAACTAATTCACAAGTCAGTAAAATGTTGTTTACTAATCTATTGGTATGGTTTGCGGAAGTAATTATAATTATCGTCGTTATCTACATCCACCCGTCAATAGTATAAGTCATTTAATCATCGATTGAGCGCCATTATGGATTTGTTCCATGGAATTCATATGTGGAACCATTACCGACTTTTAATGAAATAAACATCAGAAGCACAAGCTTATGACTTTGCATGCGAAAATAAACTACCGCGTCGTCGGACTAACTAAATTGTATTCCTAGATATCATGTCGTGAGTGGCCCTCTCTCGCTCCCTCTCCCTTTCTCCCTTAATGAAGATGCACAAAGCCAGCCGATTTCTTTCCAAAGATGCAGGATTTTGTGTCATTAGAATGTCGTTGGGTCATTGCTTAGATGCACAAAGCCAGCCGATTTCTTTCCAAAGATGCAGGATTTTGTGCCATTGGAATGTTGGGTCATTGCTTATATGAGGTAGATGTGCAGTTGCATAAAATCATCTCTGTGGTCCATAAAGACAGCTCGCCAACATTCATTTCCTTTCCAAATTTCTTTGCCTCTTTATTCTTTCTTGATTAATAGTGGCATGGAATTTAACCACGTGATCGACTTTTTTGCATAGTGCTGATAAAAGTGTGCCCTGAAAAGTTATACTTGACTTTTCTCAACTTAGATCAAGTTACCAAACTTAGAAAAAGCAGAAGAAGAAGAGGAGGAGGAGATAATGAAAAGATTACGCATGAAAACTTAAATTTCTGCGCGTCGTGGCATTGTAAAAGTGCGAAATAAAAACTACATACTCCTCCACAAGCGTCAAGGAAAATGACGAAAGATCATTTTTGAAATATACAACTTGTTTAATTTCTTTTCTTTTCTTTTCTTCATACAAACCCACATCTGTCGCTGATGATTTGGATAGCTAGTCAAATTTTTAAGCCATAACCACATTATAAATGGCAATTAAGGAGACTTGCCGTAGCAAATTAGCTACTGAGACAAGATATGCACCATATAGAAAGTTCAACGATGGACGCGTTCGTAAGTTTATGGGACGATGTCAGTTTCTTGTTTGATTTAGCTCCACGAATTAAACAAGTTGTATATAGTACCGTGAGCTTTGACTCCGCACGACCCTCCTCTCTCCCCTTCCCTCTGTGAAGAGCAGTAGAACTCTCGTTGTCATTAATAGATTTCTTTTTTTATATAGAAGCAGTCAAAATGTTGCTCATTCACGCCGCGTTAATTTCATTTCTTACCTTTCCTTCTCCTCTTTACTTCTATGGTCACCAATAAATGATTTACTTGTTTTACTTTTTGGGACTAATACGTGATGTACTTGAGGTTATATTGAATGTTTACATTGCTCGTACTTTTTGAAGGAAATATGAATCTTTCTCAAATGCGATGTCGCCGTAGGCTTGCAGGAAAAGTGCTTATAAAGTCCTAAACATTTTGTATTTGTGCCAATCTAGTCTTAAACTTTTTTTTGGTGTCAATTTAGTCTTAAACCTTTTTACTTAGTGCCGGTCCAATCATTTCCGGTCAATTTTGGCCGGATTTTGCTGACTGGAAGCCAGCCTACCGACGTGAACATATTTTAATAATATTTAAATATTTTTGAAATTTTGAAATTTTATTTTATTTTTTTATTTTTTCCCTCCCCTCCTCCATTGGTCGCTGGGCCTTGGTGACCAGCCAAAGGCAAATGGCCAGCAACGTCGACCTTGCTGAACCTCGCTGGCCACCTCGCCAGTGGCCACGAGGGCGGCCTTGCATTGAGCGGTGAGGGCGAGCCTCGCCGGTGCCACCTAGGTTGCAAGGGCGACCTAGTGCTTTGGGTTGACGAGGTTGAGCCTCGTCGGTCATGGGCGAGGTTCGACTCTCGCTAGATTTGGCGAGGGCGAGCCTCACTGCCCAGTGCGAGGCCGCCCTTGCGACCACTAGCGAGGGCGAGGTGGTTGGCGAGGTTCGGCAAGGTCGACCTCACCAACCGTCGCCTTTGGTCGATCATTGAGGTCCGGCGACCGGCTGGAGGAGGGGAGGGAAAAAAGAAAAAAATAAAAATAAAAAGAAAAGAAAAAGAAAAAGTTAAAAATTTAAAAATATTATTAAAATTTGTTCATGTCAACACTGATTAGGCCATGTCCGCTAGATGGCGTTTAGTCAATAAAATTCGGCCAAAATTGACCGGAAAAGACTGAATCGATACTAAGTAAAAATATTTATGACTAAATTGGCACCAAAAAAAGATTTACGTCTAAATTAGCACAGATATAAAAAGGTTTAGGACTTTTTTTTAACACTTTTCCCTAGGCTTGACCGGACATAAATCCTTGAGTTCATTTTCTGTTATTCGATAGCAAGGGGGTGCGACCTCAATTAGCTGGCTACTTAGAGGGGAACTAGCCCACAAGTCGGAAAAAATGTTGTTTACTATTCTCTTGATACAGTTTTGCGGAAGTAATTATAATTATCGTTGTTAGGTACATCCGCCCGTCGATAGTATAAGTCATTGAATCATCAATTGAGCGCCATTATGCATTTGTTCCAAGGAATTCACACGTGGAATCATTACCAACTTTTAAAGAAAGCACAGCCTTCTGATATTGCATGCGAAAATAAACCACCGCATCGTCGGACCAACTAAATTGTATTCCTAGGTATCATGTCCTGAGTGGTGCTTTTTGGTCCTTCTCTCCTCCTCTCGCTCCCTCTCGCTCCCTTGATGAAGATGCACAGAGCCAGCCGTTTTCTTTCCAGAGATGCAAGATTTTTGTGTCAATGGAATGTTGGGTAATCGCTTATTTGAGGTAGTTGTACAGTTGCATAAAAGCATCTCAGAGATCCATGAAGACAGCTCGCGAACATTCATTTCCTTTCCAAATTTCTTTGCCTCTTTTTTTATTTTTTCAAAGCCCTTGCCTTCTGAGGTGCCTTTCGTGATTAACAGTGGTATGGAATTAAAGCACCTGATTGGCTTTTTTGCGTAGTGCTGATAAAAGTGTGTCAGCTGACTTTTCTCAACTTAGTTCAATTTACCAAACTTAGAAAAAGAGGAAGAAGAAGAGATAATGAAAAGGTTAAAAGGCGTCTTGACAAAAGGGAAGAAGAAAGTGACTTTTATTGAGTACATTGACAATGTTTAAAGAATGATTGCACCTAAAATTGATTATAATGCAAAGAAAAAATAGATATTAGATTCATGTCATTAAGTAGTAACAACGCATGAAAACCTAAGTTTTTGCATGTTGTGGCATCATAAAAATGCGAAGTAAGAAATACATACTCCTCCACAACGGTCAAGGAAAATGATGAAAGATCATTTTGAAATATACAACTTGTGTAATTTCTTTTTATTTCTTTTTTCCGTACAAACCCACATCGGTCGCTAATGATATGGATAGCAAGTCATATTTTCAAGCCATAACCACATTATAAGTGGCAATTAAGGAGACTTGCTGTAGCAAATTAGCTACTGAGACAAGATATGCGCCATATAAAAAGTCCAACCATGGACGCGTTTGTAAAGCATTTATGAGACGACGTCAGTTTCTTGTTTGATTTAGCTTCGCGAATTAAACTAATCGTCCTCAGATGATGAAGAAAAACGTTGGCAACAACATAGTCAAATGGTTGAACTATTCGACAGAGGCATGTCCTCTATTTGTCCGTAAAAAAGAGGGTATAGTATGCGTACACGAGTAGCCTCAAATATTATATAATTTTCAACTTACATAAATTGGAACGCGGTCAACCTTTGCAGATTACTTAAGCACGCGATTACTTGCGAACCGAGACATAATATGGACCTGTTATGGCTGAGAGAATGCATGGAAATGTGATGTTCACACCCCGGTTAATTTCCATGGATCAATCTCACGTTCAGCTTGACCTCCTCAACATATCTTCTAGACCCTTCTCTTGGTCCATCTTTCACCTTGATTGTTTAATCGAGTTCACATCTCATGAATTGAAAAGAGGGGAATGATGCAGAAATTACATGCGTTAGAATTAATTTAACTTTAATTGGGCAATGAGGTTAATGAATATTCCTCGAATATCATATTAAAGAATTCGATAAATGAAGTGTATGTAAGCTCCGTTTTGATATCGAAAAAGTCCAAGATCCAATCTTTATAATCCCCGTCAAGGCATTGTATGGTTTTCTAGAATTCAGATAAATGTTAGACTAGGGTAAGAGTACGTGGAAGGTTCAAGATCAAGAGAAGCAGAAGTTGTTTAAGCTTAGGATACTATCCTAGGAGGAACTCATGTGAGTCAATTTGTATATGGTGCGCCAACAAAAGAGTACTACAGAGTCAAAATTTGGAGATTTTAATACTTCCCAGGTTTAGACGTCAATCAATATGGATGTGGTCAATTTGCATTTGGTACACTAATTAAAGAGTATTACAGAGTCAAAATTTGGAAATTTTGATCCTCCGTAGGTTTAGTGATCAATCAATATGGATAGGGTCTTTCTCCCTCTCCCACCATGCGACATTCGGAATTTCAACACCAAGTAATATCATGTACATTGGATTACATTGGAATGGTTACAAAACCCAATGTACAGAATTTTATGTGATCCATCATCATTAGTTGCAGTTATCATTTATTTAGGGACAAATAGTGGTGGTAGCACACGGGGTTTTATCAGTTTAAGTACTAATTCTTTATAAACACTTTGACTTAGCATTACTCCTTTTCATTTTATGCCATCCACTTATGTATGTTGACACCTAAATTTTGATTAGGTTTGTAATTAGGCCTTAGTTTCTTTATTCATGTATTTTTCCTTTTTTCGGATAATAAATAACAAATAACAAAAAATAACAAAAAAGGGGAAAAACAACAAAACAAAAGCAACTTGTCGAGTTGGGCCTTCGAGCCCACCCCCCCTTTTTTACCCTTCCGCATGGGCCCTTAGGGCCCATCTCTCCTTAAGAAACCAGAGAGAGCCGCCTCGAGCCGTGCTTGACGCCGTCGCTGCTCCAAATCTGCGAAGTTGAAGGCCCGCTGCTGCCACCGTCATCGCGACCGCTGCTCTGCTACTCTACCACCGGCGACTCTAGCTAATCCGATAGGCAGGGCTCGGTTTTCTTTTCGTCGCGCACATACAATGTTGAACTCATGGCCGTCCGCCTCGCGGGCTCTCTAACACCGTCGGCTTTGATGTCGCTTGTGTTGCCGCCTAGCATCGTCTGCTTCGGCTACGACCCTAACTCCATCCTCGATGACCCACCACGATCCCCTGCCGAGCTAAGTTCGTTGCTGATTACCTCACCGCCGTGACCTCCGATTTCGTCAGTGTCGCCCACACCGGATCAATTGTCATGGCTGGGCGTCATCGTCATGCCACTTGGAGAGCCGCAGCAACCAAGTCTTGAGCCAACCGCCACCGCTCGTCGCCACTATCCCCGTTGAACGTTGCGGGGAAGGGGAGGCCGCAAGCCGGGTCGCGACTGCAATCCATGTCGAGCACAGGTTGGTGTCCGAGTAGGGTTTCCCTGGGTTGGGCCTGTACGTGTGGGCTGGGTAGATGTTAGGCTGAATGAAGTGGGCCAAAATCGGTTTGGGCTTTTTAAAAGGAAAAAATCTTAGGCCAGGCTCGCAACGAGTTTCAAGTGGATGACCCGGGTCAGACCCAACCAGGGGATCCGACCTAGGGTGCCTTTTTAATATTATAATGTAAAATAATATTTTTAAAATAAAAAATAAAAAATAATATATTTTCCAGAAAATAAAAAATCATAAATAGCCATATTTTCCCTAAAAAGCCAAAAAAAGTCAGAAAATGTCAAAAAAATGATTTATATTTTCAGAAAAAGATAAAGAAGAAAGATCCAAAAATACTTTTTATCCGAAATATAGAAAAAGAACCAAAAAATGTTTTTCCTTCATAAATGCATGGAAAATCCCTCAAAAATTCAAAAAGTTTTACGGTTTGAACAAGATTAAGTACGGAAATAGTATTAGTGATTAACTAGTGTTTCTCCCGATACTTCGTTTGAGTTTCTAATCAACCAACCCTAAATCGATTAGTGGTAACTCCGTTTTAAAAATAACTTATAGATTAAAAACTTAGACTAGTCGTGAATTGGTGGACTTGGGAGAGTCCTGGTTGAGCGAAATATACCTAGCCAAACCATTAGCCTCGACAGCGCGTCTGTCTCGATCGGGCGTCGAAAAAAAAAGACGTCGCGACAATGTAAATTCATTTTGTCATCCAAAAGATTAAAAAAGAAAGAAAGAAAGAAAGAAAGAAAGAAACTTTTACATAGACTCAATCCGGAGCACCCCAATTTATGCATCAACTGTTTGTAGTCATAAACTCACCAAGAGATCGTGAAGGAGAATCACATGAGAAAAGAAGATTGAAGTGTAGTAAGTAAAAACCACTTAATTACATATACTTTATGTCCTTTAATTTTGGGATGATGGAGATCTTTGGATTGCCGATTGTTGACGCCTAAATTTTTAATCAAGTTCTTTTTTTTTTTTTTAGGTTTTATTTCATTTTATTTTATTATTTTTATTTTGTCTAAAAATCAGGAAAAATGAAGAAAAAACCGAAAAAAAGAAGAAAAAACAGAAAACCGCAAAAACCGAAGAAAAATGAAAAAAAGCAGAAAAAGTGGCCCAGGGGGCCCCGCGGCCCAAAACCCGCGGGTCAGCCCCACCCAGCGCCCGACCCGCGGGCGCCTTCTCCTTCGCCCGGTTCAGTGCGCTGCACGCGCCTGAGCCGCGATGACCGGAGAAAAGCGAGGCAGACGGTGGCGTGCACGGCAGCGAGAGGAACAGTGATCGGAGCACGTGGAACAAGCGGAGCAGTCGCCAATGGGACGCAGGGCTAATGGGACGCCGGTTCGACCGTGGTAGCCATCGGTCGAGCCCTCGTCGGCCGACCGTTCCTTGCCTATAAATAGGCCCTTCCCCCCCATTGTTCGGCCACGCCGAGGCACGGCAGGAAGCGAGGTTGAAGCCGCGATCCTTGGAGCCTCTCTGAGAGACTTCAGAGGGAAGCCAGGGACTCGCGGCTCTTGACCTAAGCTTCGCTGGAGTCGGTTGCAGAGAGAGAGAGAGACTGAGAGAGAGAGAAAAGGGGGCACGGCTAGATCTCGCCGTCACCGCCGCTGCCGCCGTCTTCACTGCAAGCAGGTAACCGCCGAGATCGTCGTCGTCGCCACCTTTCTCCTAACCCAGTCGTCGCCACCGCTGCCGCCGTCTGCCGTTGCCGTCGCCTACGCTGCCTCTCGACTCCCTCAAACCAGGAACCCTAGGGTTCCCGATTTGCCGGGTCATGATCCCGAGTCACCGGGTTGGACCCGGATTGGGAACCGGGTAGGGTTCCTGTGTCTTGAGGAGAGAATCGAGTCGGGTCGTAGGTCGGATCCGGGTCGGGTAGGGTAGCCGATGGAATGGCGTCGTTTCACAAGTTTAGGGCGGCCGGGAGTCGGGTCTTCGTCGGAGTCGGACCGGGTCGGGTGTCCGTGAAAACGGCATTGTTTCACGTTGAGCCGAAAGCGGGTCGGGTCGGGTCCGCTGTCCTTCCGAAATGTCGTCGTTTCGTCGTTTCGCAAAGAGACGGGTTGAAAGTCGGGCCGGATCCGGTAGGGTTTCGCCCGGGACCCGGATTTCGGGCCGGAAGAAACAACGCCGTTTGGTAAAGGGGGAAGAAACGACGCCGTTTTGCGGGGAACAGGAGCCGGGTCGTCGAGCCGGGTCAGCGTCCGCGCCCGCCACGCGCGCATTGTTTTTGAAGACTCGCCCCAAAACGCGGCCCCCGCCCGCGTTTCGGGTTGACCGTGGCGGATCCGACCGGGGTAAATTTTTTTTAAATATTTTTATTTTCAAAAAAATCAAAAAAATAATATTTTATTTTCTAAATTTATTAAAAAATCATTTTAATTTTCGAAAAAATCAGAAAAATGTTTAAAAAATGCTTTATTTTCCAAAAAATCGAAAAATAAAAAATAAAAAGTTTATTTTCAAAAAAGATTAAAATATTAAAAATATTTTTATTTTCCAAAAATCAAAAAATCAAAAAATTAAATATTTTCCAAAAAATAAAAAAATGTCAAAAAATCCCAAAAATGCCAAAATTCATAAAAAGCCCAAAATTTCCATGAAATGCCTAAAAATCCCATTTATGTCCAAAAACGAAAAAATACCCAAAAATGTGATTTTTCCTAAAATGCATGAAAAATCCCCAAACATAAAAAAAAAAAAAAAAAAAAAAAAAAAACCTTAGAGTTTAAACAAGATTAGGTACCGAAAGGGCATTAGTGATTAACTAGTGTAATCAAGTCCCCGAACCTAATTTCTCTGGTTACGCAGAAGCAAGTATTTCTCCTGGTACTTCGCTCGGGTCTCTAATCAACCTGCCCCAAATTAATTAGTGGTGACTTCATTTAAAAGATTGATTTACAAACTAAAAAATCTTAAAGTCTTGAATTGGCGGACTTGGGAGAGTCTAGGCTTTAATTAATTTCAGCCAAGCCATTAGCCTCCTTAGGTGCCCCTACCCGATCCGGTCGGGCGCCCCCAAAAAAAGGGGTTGCGACACTGATTTTGAAAATAGCGGGAAGACAACTTAGAAAAAGAGGTCCATGTTTGAAACATGACATCTTCCATGCTACATGGGCTCGAGCAGCTGCTTTAGCAGAGAAAGCCCAATCTTGTTGGACTCGTTGTTAAGAGCCCAAGTGCTTAAATTAGCCTGGTCACATGAATAGCTCCGTCCAATGCACAACGTTCAGCGCGCAAAAGTTCCCATTTCTCCTGCTAATTTCATCAAAGATAGGTAATTTATTCCGA
Organism: Eucalyptus erythrocorys; assembly: GCA_014182555.1. Lineage (NCBI taxonomy): Eukaryota > Viridiplantae > Streptophyta > Magnoliopsida > Myrtales > Myrtaceae > Eucalyptus > Eucalyptus erythrocorys. The sequence goes on along the minus strand of CM024599.1, from coordinate 41,035,487 downwards.
AATTCAATTACTCGATGGAACACACTTCTGGAAATCAGTCTCTCTTGATCTAGGTCCAAAGAGGTAATATTTCGCTCGTGTAAGACAGATGAGTCACTATACTAACTTGAACAATATTGTATGTCTGAATTGCGGTATCTTATTTAGAGATCATAATACAATGCCTATCTCTTATTTGGTCGGTATTCAGTATGGTCTTCGAACAATATTATATGTATGTTTTTTTTTTTTTTTTTTTTTAAAGTCAGAATGTTATATTTACTTTACAAACATAAATTTTCAAGAAGTAAAATGCTATTCATTCTAAATTTTGTATACTCAAAGATAAGAAGAAAAGAGAATTGTATGATTTCCCTATATATCACAATGAGTACATAAGTTATTTATACATTTTATAGAATGATCATCTAATGTGAGAAGATATTACCATATCAATTACAATTAGCTATTATCAATTATTATATGTACAGCCAACAAATATACACAGGATCTTCTAATTATCTCTAAGATCTTCTTAGAAGAAGTCAACTAAAGTTTGGAGAAAAGATCTAAAACATGCTTGAGTGGATGTAACTTGAACATGACAGATTTTCTAGCAGTTATTCATCCAATAGTAAATTGAAAGATATATTAATTGCACATATACCGATGTCTTATAACATTATGCAACTCTTGTGCGAATGAACGAAATATTGCTATATATACAACTCTTGATTGAAAGACACCACTCTAATAATTAGTTGGAAGGACAATTATAACAATGATAAAGTAAAATTCATCTCTAAAACCCAAAAACGACCTATCTCTTTTTTCTATCACGACTTCAATGTTAAACTTTCTTTCTATTCGACCTCTCAAAATGCCAATTTGGATAACTCTATCTTGAGCAAAAGGGGGTAAAATCGAGTTGAGACGTTAAGCCTCATGATTATGGCATCCATATAGGTAAGTGTAAATCAGAAAATGTTGAAAATGTTCAAAATGTTGGACTTGACGAGGTCCAACCCATTTATGTAGCTTATCAAGTCTATTATTTAATATTTGATATATGCCCAATTTAGTTAAATATATTATGAGCAATATATTTGTAACATCCAATTAGTCATGTGTAATACATATCTTAAACTTTGACGGAAGGTTGAGATTTTATAACTACATAGTTGGTCCCATCAGTCTCTCTATATAAGATCTCTTTTCGTTAGAGAATGTATGCATGCCACTATCAAACTTATGCTATTTCCAGAAAATTGATGAGAGAGAGGAAAAAAAAAAATCCATCATAGTTTTCATAGAGGAGAGTGGTGAAGATTATATCCACGGGAAGACATCCTCTCACTCGTTGAATCAATGACAGCTACATTTGATTTAGGTATGCTATGTTTATTAATTTTATATTATGTTCATGTGGTTGAAACATCTTTTAATTCTAACACAAAACACATACTTTTTTATAGGTAGCTGGTATTAGACACGCTCAAATAGACTCCTTTGAATTCTTTAAACTTGTAAAGTTATAAAAACAACCCCTTGAAAACTAGTTGATGCTCGAAGGGTCCATACACGACATTAAAGAAAACATAAGAAGGTAAATGAATAGGAAGGAAAGGGCAAGAATTTTTCATTTAAAAATACAAGTAAAACACTTGAAATTATATTAATAACGCTCATTGATGTAAAATGAAGACGAAATGAAGGTTTAAAGCTCGATATGAAAATAACAGTGACATGAAGAATCGGATGTGAAATTACAATTGGACGACGTCCTTTCGTTTGCTTTGTGTGGTGTGGAATCCTTCGCCCGTTGGGCAAGTTCTTTCACAAGATTAAAAGAGATAAAATAAGCAAAGTCAAATTAACAAATGAATCTGACAAAATAATAATAATAATAACAATTAACTAATATTATAGCAAATCGATAAGGCTCATAGAGGAATATTTATTATCGACACAATCATAAAGAAGATCACCTATCGGTACGATAATTTTTTATACGAAGAATCTTTAAAAGATCACATGCACTTTAAATGTAATAAGAGAAGAAAATAACTTTTAAAATGTTATATAGCCCGAACTAGCATTTCAAGAACTATTCTCATACTTTGTTTCAAAATACAGAAAATAAAATTTATATTAGTAACTCAACTCAACTCGACCGGGGCTCATAGTTTGATACAAAATCAGTGGTTAGTGGATGTAATGTTTCACGGCAATAACACTTAGCACGTGAAAAGGCTCTACTTAACATTTCAAATTAGGGAAATGACAACTGAGAACTATACATAGAGTAGATGTATATCTTATATCTAAATGACACTATATACTAAAATAAATTTTTGAATAAAAAAGGAATGGAATCCAACAAATGCAGGGTTGCCAAAATTCCCAAACTATAAGTAGAACTATACATAGAGTAAAAGTTAGTCAATTTTTAATTAGCTTGAAGTGCAATAACACGCCACCTTAAAATTTGAAGGGTATTTTTGGAAGAAACAACCGGGGCACCCCATTCTTCTTCTTTACAAACAGCACCGGCGCACCCTCGACTGATATCAGCCGTGTTTGTGTTTGCAAGACAATCATACAACAGACTTGCAGTTGCGAATTCACTCTGAAATTAGTATGGAAGATATGCAGCTGAAACCAACAGTAGAGTCGAGAACAGAAACTTAACCAAGCTCTCTGTAGCTTGTAAAATCAAGTTGTCCCATGCACTATGCTCGAACACGACTCACACAGCCCAATTTCAAGTCCCAGCAATATATGGAAACTGTTGTATGCCGTCAGGAGTTTTGCTTTACGAAGACTGACTCACAGAATCATGCTCACACAGAAACTAGTCAATGAACAAACGCGTCAAATTCTACATGCATTGGGCTAGGTAGAAGCTAGAACGAGGAGACTGTACATCTTCCTGTGGACCGGTTGCAATCTCCTCATAGTCATCCGGCCTATTGCAATGATCATAGGATTTCGTTGGAACTTAGAAGGGATCAATCATAAGCAACTACTCTACACAATTAGAGACACATGGATTGGATCCATACCAAGGTTTGATCATTGTTTTGTGTCATAACGTGGATAAGCGAACTCACCCTCAAATGTAAGGATGGAAAGGTTGATGTCCCTTCGTAGAGAATGAGTAATTGATGAGCCATAAAAAAATGAATGATTGAAGAGAAAGATTCCGTGATTGTCATATGACTGAAAAGAAACGATGTGATGTTGGATTAAATAGAAACTAAACCTGACGATCCTGATTTATCAATCACAAATAAATTCATACAGAATTGAGGATTGATTTGCAAAAACGTAAAGATCAATATACCTCCAGCCATTGATGAAATCTGCAAAAATGGAAAATCTCAAAACCTTGGATGGATTCACATAGCACGATCGATCTACAATATGGGAACACCAGATCTGTACGTCATGTTCTACTAGCTAATACTCCTCAAACCCGATGGTGTGTTTTCTGTAGTGATAGGGTTTGAACTAGATGACCTGACATTTTATTCCGTTTCGTATGTTATCGACATCTTCCATCAAGACAGTTATGGTAACATATTAATGGGCAAATATCACGTAATAGATGTTGGTGATAAATTAGGCAATAAATTGGAACTAATTGGAAATACAATATTGGGATCATATTTAGAATAATGAATATATTATAACATTCTCTCACTTGATCCCAATATTCCATCAAATGAAATATTAATCCAAAACCACATAAACTTCATACTGAAATAAAATACATAAATCATGGCAATAAGTCCTCTTAGAGCGAGTATTATCTTCCGTGTATTACAATGTATTTCATCAGCCCATATGCAAAATAACTTAATGAATAAACCTTATGTTTACTTCAGGTCAAACGTAATTATTTTTCTCAAAATAACTAAATGTATACAACTGTATTGAAAAAAAAATTATAAATGAATAAAAGTCTCACAAATTCTTCCATGTAAAGAAAAATTTACATGATTGGGCCAATGCCCATTTTGAATACATGATCCTTATAACTCATTGATGTCATGCCTTTAGTTAAAAAGTCAGCTATCATCAATTCGGTACTTACGTGTTCTATGATCACTTTCTTCTCTTTAACACGTTCTCTGATGGTTAAATACTTGATCTCGATGTGCTTGCTTCGACTATCACTTTTGTGGTTCTTAACCATGAAAACTATAGATGAATTGTCACAAAATATTCTTAATGGCCTAGCAATGGAATCCATAATTCTAAGCCTCGATATGAAACTTCTTAACCACACACCAGGGGACAGAGTGGAAGCAATCATAGAGCAATAGCCACGCGAGCGAAGCTACCGGCACCACAGCGGTGAAGTCGATGAGGAGGTGCAGTGCTCCATCACAAGGAGGATCAGGGCCGCTAGACGGTGGTGCCCGATTAGCGAGACACAGCAACAAGAAAAGCAGGAGTAGGCTGCAGCTGGCGATGATGGTGGCGATGGGGCGAGTTTCGAAGGGCGAAATCAACTTCTCCTAGAATTCAACTTGGATAGAATTGACGAGGATAGAGACGATGGAGATAAAATCCATGGCGCCATGACGGGGTGATGGGGGAGATGGCGGGAACCTATCACTGAATAGGGCTTCTTTTATAAGGGAAACCATTTGACCAAATAGGGTATTTTCATGCCCACGTTCGCATCGATGTCTACCCTAAGAACCTCCAGCAACTCAATCTCCCATTCGCGAAAAATATGATATTTTTAAAAATTATTTTTTACAAAAATATAATTATTTTTTAATATTCAATTGAAATTTGAAAGGAAGTGGAAAATATTTTTCGCTATTCGATAAGGAGAATTTTTTCTTTCGAGCCCGCCACTTGCCAAATCGGTGAGCCTAGAGCCCTAGCTCGCCATTGATCGAGCGAGTCGGGCGAGTGGCGAATCTCAAGCTCGCTTGAGGCTTGGTTGGCAACCGGCGAAGATAGAAATTATCAAAAGGAAAAAAAAAAAAAACTTAACAATTTGATTATTTTTAAAATGAAAAAAGAAAAAGAAGATGAAAATGTCAACATGGGTGTGAGATGAGAAGTGGGTGAGGAAAAATATTTTCCTCTTTTTCAAAAGTGAAAAAATATTCCACCCGCCGTCGTGGCTCCGCTGGGTAGGCTTCAGACTTCCTTTCGTTGAGAGGACTGGAGTTCGAAGCTCCTGTGACGCAAGTTATAGGGAGGCTGGCGTGAGACATTGGCGACTTACTCGGTGACACGTGTGTAGTGGCTAGCACGTGTCGCCTCCAGTGGTTTATCTCCAACTGCTGGCCGTGCGGGGTTCCCTGGGTCATAAAAAAAAAGTGAAAAAAATATTTTTCTCTATCCTAGAAGAATTTTTTCTCTTCATGGAAAATATTTTTCATGAAATGAATATTGAAAAATTTGGAAAACGTTTTTCTAAAAGTTATTTTTCCGTAAAACGAACAGAATCATAGATTATCATCGACTTAGAATCAATAGAGAGAGAAATGATAAAGAGAGAGGAATCGAGGTGGTTGAAATCTAAAAATTGATTCAATCTCAATTTATTATTGATTTAAAGATAGAGAGAGAACCTCCCACCTCCCCCTTCCATGTTGGAAGGATTCAAACCCCCACCTTTTCAGATTCAAACCCCCACCTTTTCAGGGAGGGATGGGGTGGGGACGCGCAAGTTTCATGAGTGGGTTTCAACTCCCACGCCCTGCAGAAGGCATGGCAAAAGTCTGAGAGTAAGTGTAGAGTAGGTATAGAGTAGACCGACAAAAAAAAAAAAAAAAAAAGATAGAGAGAGAGGAGTCGGGGGTGGTTACAAAATTATGAATTAAAAAAGGTGCTCCGCAATTGGTGTGAAAACTCTAATTTGACTTTCTTGATGAAAATTATTAAAAAATCAAAAAGTTTTTTTTTTTTTTAATTCGACGAGTATACTTCGCTGGAGGTCTGTGAGGCCCAAGGTCTCACCAGTCCCATTACTGAACATTTGTATATCGGAAAATTGGAAAGTGAGAAGACGACCCGGGCAATTCGGTCTTCCAACTGGTAGCTACCGCCGGTGATTGCGCTGCTGCTAAGATTTCTACTAAAGCGGCGCAACACCGACGGGACAACGCGAGCTCGAGGAGGGGAGGAGGGGGATTAGGGCTGCTGCCCAAGATGACCCAAGACCTTATTCTCAATCCGCGTAATTTTGCATCAATATGTAATAACCTATAAAGATTTATGTGCATGGTTAAAGTTTCAATAACCGGGCTCGCAAAAAATAATAAATAAGGGCCAAACATGAAGCTCAAGCCCAAGTGTCTCGTTTAAGCCCTTCCTTTGATCTTGCTTCTGTTGATGCCGTCGCAAGGGAATTGCAAGAATAGAAAGAGAGAGAACAGAGTCTGACCAGGAAGAACCCAAAAAACGAAAAAGAAGAAGGAAAGCGGAGTTCGGAGAAACCGAGAAAAAGACACAGAGGAGAGAAAAGGGGACTCTCACAGCGTGCATGTTTGAGAGGCTTGGTCAAGCTGAAAAGAGGATTATATGTATGCATAAACACCCGAAAAGTCACTGAAAAGAGGATTATACGTACGCACAAACACCCTTGAAGGAGAAAAGAGATCATTCTCTCCTTTTTTTTTTTTTTTTTTGCCTCAGAAAAAGGATGTGACTCGATTCAAAATTAAGGTTATACCAATTGTAACTTTGATTAGTATAATAAATTCAAGATTTTAGCAAAAGGAACGTACAAATTAGTGGAATGAAGATGATCACCGTAGATGAAAAATGCGCATGCATCATAATTTTGATTTCATCCAAATGCGGTGCATTCTATCATTTGAATGTGTTTACTTATAATTACTTGGAAGATCACCTCTTTGTGTTGTTTTTTCTTTCTAGAAAGTTTCTCTTGGGTCTTAGTCTTGATATAATTTATCCAAATGCCAAATTTTGACTTTTGATCTGAATTCAGTTCAACTAGCCAAAATAATTGTAATTGAATCTGTAATTTTCTATTAAAATCTCTTGACAGAACTCGATTTCATTTGCAAAAATTAAATAATTTTACGCATTGGTTATTCTTGAAATCAAAATATAGATTGAAGTTATTATAGACCTAGTTCATATGTATTGCTAATTATCGATTAATCTATAAAAATACATGTTTGGCAGCAATCTTGAATTCCAGGATCTCGAAAAAGAGTTATATATAATATGATGCTCCAGCTATAAAGATAAGAACTTTCTAATAAATGTATAAACAAGCCGAAGGTGAATGCACCTTTATGACCTTACCTAATGTTTGGAGTTTTATTTATCAGTTATTTATGGATAATTATATTATAATTGCAGCTGACTACTAAATCAAAAATGAAATAAAACTTTTCATGGGCCACTTTAGTTTTTTTAACTATTGCATTAAAGCATATATGTAGAAAAAAATTGTACAAATTAACACTGAAATACAAACGCCAAATAATATATGGAAGTAGGGTACGATTCATTTCACACCATTCGCTTCGTGTTGATGTAACTCAGCAATTATAACTCCATTCTTTTTTCTTTTTTTTCTTTTGGTCGGTAATTATAACTCCATTCAAAACGCTTTTTTATTTCCTAATTTGCCTTGGTGATCATGTATTGAATCTCCGAAACCTGAGCGAAGAAGGCTGCGCTTGCTTGGAATGTCTCTCGCGTGCTGGTCTCCGATCCACAGCTCAGCCCACTGCTGTGAATTGTGTCGATTCTTCTTTCACAAGTCACGCTGAATTTAGCATGCTGTCCGCCCAAGGTCACCCGTCTCAACTGCTGCCCCGACTCGACTGCCTAGGTGGCAACGATGACAAGGATCGTCGGAGTTGCCACGCATGTGAGCAGGCTTCCTTCTTGCCATTCGGATGGTCGAGCATTACTGCACAGCCCTATGGATGGTGCACGGTGCCTGATGAGGATTCTGAGAATGCGACCATCCAACATCTTGCTCATTAGCATCCGCTCACACGATCATCTCGGGACGAAAAGTAGAATAAAATGCGAAGCTTGTGAGGAGGTCTATCGATTCTACACGTGTAGATTCTTGCTCCATTAGAGCTGCGCCGAATCTCTCCCCAGAGATGCAATGCCCGTCTCTCCATGATCACCCTCTCTCTTGCTTTTGATCAATCGGTAGACCTCCAATGTAGTGCCTGCCATATGGTCAGCGAACGCAATTTCAGTCTTGATATAGACTGTGTGGCTATAATTCTATGTTCACAAGATCCGAGGGCGAGAAAGGCTCAGTTTTTTTTAACATTTTGCCCATCAGCATCGACTGGGGTCCTTCCACGTGAAGCTTAAAACCAGAATTGAGTGCAAAGCTTGTGAATGGAGCATACTAGGTGAGGTCTATGCTTGTCTGGATTGCCGCTTCTTTTCTCCAATTCACAATCATCCTCTGCCGCTGGAGCTGGGTGACATGAAGGATGTTGTGTGCAAGGCTTGTCTACTTTATTTTTATTTTTATTTTATTTATTTTATTTTACTCTCTTTTTAATTATTTTTTCTTTCTTTCTCTTCCATCATTCTCTAATAAAATTTTATTAAACAAAAAACTGTACTAATATGCCTAAAATACTAAAACACCTAACATATGCAATAAATATATATTTATATATTACATTTACATTATAATAGAGAATTAAATTCAAATATATAAATACAAATAAGATTAAATTAAAAATCAAGTTGTTCTTTTTTGTTATTTTGAATTTCTTATTTTAGAATTCAAATATTATTTATATTGATATATGATTTTAGATTTGTTAATTAAAGAAATATGTCATTTGAGAAAAATAGCTTTCCTATTATATATATTAGAAATCATATCCACCTTTATTCCACCTCCCACATAGGATAATTTATCCAGCATAGATCTCCCTCATAGCTAACTTTATCCTATCTTAAACGAGCATCAAATGCAGGATTGGATAAATTTTATCTTATCCTAAGTTTTATTTCGACTACTAAACGCAACCTTAATATTCAAGTCTATAGCTCTCAAGCCCAAGTTCGTGAAGCCGAGCTTGAGCTGCCAATGCCCATGCCCATGTCTAGAGGCCTAGCTCAAAATACTGTTGCCCATACCCAAAGCCTAACACCTAAGCTCTAGTCCATAAAGTCAATGATAAAGTTTTTCCAACACTTGAGCTGTGGCCCCCAACAAGTAGGTTTTGGTCCACAAAGTTAGTCCACATGTCCTTGGCACTTGGGCTCAGGTCCTCAGTTAACGAAATATTCGTTCATACAAATTTTTTTTTAAATTGCTTTTTTAGTTAATTTTTATCTTTCCTTTTTTTTTTTCCTTTCTTTTCTTTTCCTTTTCCTTCTTCCTCAGTTAGTGGTCGGCCTTGGGGACAATAGCGACTAGCCACAGGCAAGCGACCAATCGAGGAAGAAGGAAAAGGAATAAAAAAATAAAAATTATATAAATCAAATTTTTAATTCAAACGGCAGAAAATATTTTCTAATTCATATTCAAGTTTCAACCAATGCTTGAATATATTATCATTTTTTAAAAAGCATTTTTCAAAAACATCACATTTTGCGGGAAACAAACAGAGCCTTAATCACTCATCACTACTTGCTTTTTTGGTGTTGGATATTGTCGGTTCCTAAAGCAATCTTTCCTTGCTCTTTCGAGGTTCCCAGCTTTTGTTGTAATTTAATTAGTTAGGTTGCACTTTTTTTCCTATTAAAGTCATTTATCTCAACTTGCCTTTTTGGTGTTGGATCGTTTTGGTTCTTTATATTGCCAATAAAGTTGTTTGATATTAAACATATAATAGTAGTAATTATGGATTATTTGATTTGATTATTGCATCAATGAGTTGTAAAGATATCAATGTCAAATGATTTGATCATCGCTACACAAAAGAAGAGAAAAAAAGGAATTCAGTAAATTTTCTCTGATTTTGTATGTATATGTTTGATGCTGTGATGATTCACCTCCTCTAAATTTGTTGTTGGCCTCACGAGTAAAATTAGTTTGAATGTTTGTTTTGCTTCTTTCTTTATTAATTCTATCAGACTGAATTTAATTTAGAGCTGATATAATCACTCGCAGACTAAGCAATAGCTGTGTTACACATTTACTTGTTATTTTGCTTGTGTGTGCATTTACAATGGGCTTGACTAGTTTTCTATTTTTGGCCACCGGTGAGTCTGACTAGTCAACTATGCATATTCAGTACCATAGCATATTGCCACCACGCGGGTTCAAGTCTTTTGCATAGTGCATAATTATTTCAAAGTAAATTAAAGCAGGCGTTGCTTGAACAAATAGTCATATGTCATGTCACGATGCAACTTTTATGCAAGTGAACATATTATTTCACTAAAAAGTGCAAGCCACTAATTAATTTTGAAGCATATGACTTTAAATTAATAAAGAATACAACAACATACAGACTTTCATAAAATGATTTGAAACAATGTGTCCCATGGTTATGGATTTTTCTTTCGAAAAGTATAAAATAGAACTCTTTTTTAGTTACAAAATGCAAAGCAATTGGATATATATTATGCATGTTTTTACATTTTGTGATTAGTAGATTCAACCTTTTTATATCTACATTATTTTTTATCACTAAATCAGAGAAAATTTCTACTCTGTTAATGCATTTACTTCTTGTTTCCGAAGGATTGGCTAGTGATGGTTGGATATAGAGAAACAAAAGAATAATTCGAAAATTAACTAATATCTACATTCATATAGAAAGTGAAGAGTTACAATTCTCAAATCAACAGTGGAAAAAATGGCTGTTGGAAAGTTTTATTTACATTGGCGTTATAATACTTCTTCTTTTTGTCCATTAAAAAAGGAATCTCTGATGAGATAGTCCTCCTAATTTTAATTTAAATTTATATCAAGTACTTAGCTAAAGTTCAAATTCAATTAATAAAAGAAAAACCAAATAAGTATTGCTCACTCTTTCACTAGACATTCGAGTATCTAATTATAGATCTGTCTATAACTAATGAATGATGTATGTGTCATGTTGGATTTATGATTAATATGCACAAAGGTTTAATATGTCCGATATATATGTTGTTGGGGGGCTCACGTTGAACTTATTACATCATAGATGGAACATCCCTTCACAATCAGATTCCACCTTGGAGTAAAGAAGCCTAGTGAGGGGTTTGAGTTTGCTGGTGGAATACTAAGAGAAAAAAAAAAAGACGTCACTCCAGATTCAGTGACACATAAAGGATTGATTACTGACGTTAAAGGTTTCGGCTTTCGTATGAAGATAATGTGGTATGAGACCCCCGGTGAATACCATGAGTTGATCATAGAGATCAAGAGTGATAAGCAAGTGAAGGGAATGGTGCAATTAGCGTCTAAAAGGGGATTGATTCATTTATATGTCGAGGGAGGGGCTGACAGTGAGTGGGAGGGAGAGTACGATGACGAGATGATGGAGATGTTAAGAGAGGAATGGAGAATGAAGATTGAAGATTGATGTGTATTCCCACGAGGATGGGGCTGAGTGGGACGTTTCAGGTCCTGATGAATACTCAAGACTTTGCATCTGTGGGTAATAGCGAAACCGATGGCACCTCCTCCATTGATGATTTCCAGTCAGAGCCGGGTGATGCTAAATGTTTTGAGGACACAGGAAATAGAAGGCAAATGAGGGACCGAAGGATTAGGCACCATGGCAGTGTCGCCATAAGGAAAACGGCCGGAATGGAAAATCGGAAGAAGGACAATGATGAGAGTTGGGAACCTGCCAACCAAAATGATGTTCTCCGGTCGAGTTGCCAAAGCTGCCAAGGAGCTGAACATGATGAGAAATCCTGTAAAGCCACAACTGAAGTTGAGGATCAAAGACGCCTTTCTCCCGTAAGTACTGAACATTTGCGTTATCTTAATTGTGTAGTGACAGTCCTTAAAACTTATGTAGAATTTTAACATGATTGTAGATCTTCCAATTGTTACGATGTATTTCTAAATTTTTGCTCGAAATTCCAATGTAGTCATTCCGGCGATCTTTCATGGAAAAGTTAATCTAAACGACACCATTTTGTTTGTAGGAATGAGAGAATATCACCGAAAAAATTAGCCAAAGCCATACAATCCCCCAAATCAACTCCCCCAATTTCCTCGAATTGAACCCCAGTTTGCCATCACAATCCCCAATTTCCACTAGACGACATCAAAGTCCAGAGAAGAGAGTAGCTATCGCGAGATTTTGCAGCTGAAACGACGAAGAGCGCTCATGTTAGGTATGCATTGAAGTCAGGAGTCTTCAATTTTTTTTACAAAAACCGGAAGAAAAAGGCAAAGAACAGTCCAAAAGGAGATATTTCATTGTGATCTCTCTAAGAATGTTGCCGTCATCTTTTCTATAATTTATCTGTGTTTGCTAGTGCTGGTAGAGAGACTATATTGATGCACGTGGATGGGACTATAAGCAGTGGTTTTGTTTGAGTTTCAGTTTTTACTGGCTTTTTTGGTTCATTGTGAAATCTAGTCAAGTCAGCTTGAGAGTACAGGTGCTAAACAGGGTAAGAGGCAGAGAGATGATGATCTTGCAAGCCCCCATCGACACCACGACAAAGAACTCGACTTGTGGCCAACGGAGTGGCATTCCCCAGCATGCTACAAGAAGGACAAGAAGACAAGCGGCAAAAATACAACCACCGGTTGAAGAAGCAGCACTTCCCGTTGAAGCAGTAGGCCCATCTGGAAAAAGGAAAAGGAATGATAGCAAGCAAGCCAATCCTATAAGAAGAAGTGCCCGGCTTATGAAAGGCGCAACTGGAGGGAAAGCTGATGTCGTGCATATAGATTGATGGTCACTTAGAGTGCTTAACTAGATTGTGGGATCAATGAAGTGGTGTGGCTTTTTTTTTTTTTTTTTTTGGGGGGGTGGGGCGGTGTGGGGGTTGGGGGATTTTAGGTTCAGTGAACTAGTATGGTTGGATTGATAATATAGTTGTGATGTATTATTGCTTGCAAATGTGTGGCTTTTAGCCACTGACATGACTATCTTTGTGATCCCTCTCTTATTGCAGTGAAATGTGTTTTGTGCTTCCTCTGCCTCATTGCTGAACACAACATTGCTCGCTTGGCCTTATCCTCCTAGTTATACCATATTTGATGATGTGAGACTAGATTGTCTAGAGAACACATGCTGCCGCAAGCCCAGTAATTTGTGCAAAATACTCCAATTTTTAATGCAGTCCAAGCTCCATTATACCAGTTTCCAAACTTAGGCTCAATCTGGTATGACATAGAGGAACCTGCAAGTCGACATGCATGCAAGTCCAGCAACTATGTGCAAAAATGCTCAGTGAATTTCATTTATGCAAAACATGTCCACGATTAAAATATGTATTACAACTGTTCATACCTGCCCAACCACAAAACAATGTCTACTAACATAGTCTATGACACATATGAGCTGAAAGAACCGGGAACACTCAGCACAACTAATATTGTCTTCAATCTGGAGTTACCTTTCTTTAACTTTCTTGTATCACAGGTTTCCATTGTGCGTTGATGCTATGATTACGACTTCCATCGAACCACCATCATCCTCATGATGGGTTGACACCATTTCTTCTTTGACATTTTACCCTGAAGACTTTGGAAATACCGCTTGGCCATTGACTGATTTTTGCATCAACCCAACAAGAAAACCACAACTTCCTCCATATTTATATCTTGGGCAGGGAGCATGAATAGCTAGACCGGTAGGATGAACGAAGCAGCCAATGACGTCTCGTGTCAAATGCTTAAGCACTGCCATTGCTAGTGCTTGATCCTTTGGAATTAGCCTTTTTCAAAGGTCTATTTACTTCAAGAATGGAGAATTGTCTTTCTCGTACATAAACAGATATCCAAGTCCTCAGCAATTTTAATAGTCACTATCATTGGATGGCTACCATTGCAAGGCTGATATCAGCTGTGTTTGTGGTTGCAAGACAATCATACAACGGACTTGCTGTTGCAAATTTGCCCTGAAATTAGTTCGGAAGATATGCAGCTAAAATCGACAGTAGAGTCGAGCACAAAAGCTGAATTAAACTCTCTGTAGCTAGCAAAATCAATTTGTCACAGGCACTATGCTTGAACACGACTCACACAGCCCAATTTCAAGTCCCAGCAATATATAGAAACTGTCGTATTCCCTCAAGAATTTGCTTTATGATGACTAACTCACAGAATCATGCTCACCCAAAAACCAGTTAATGAACAAATGCATCAAATTCTACATGCATTGGGCCAGGAAGAAGCTAGAACGAGGAGATTGTACATCTTCCTCTGGACCAGTTGCAATCTCCTCATAGCCATCCAGCCTATTGCAATAATCATAAGATTTCATTGGAACTTAGAAGGGATCAATCAAAAGCAACAACTCTACATAATTAGAGACACACATGGATTGGAACCATACCAAGGTTTGATCATTGTTTTGTGTCGTAATATGGATAAGTGACCTCAATCACATATGTAAAAATGGAAAAGTTGATGTCCCTTTGAAGAGAACGAGTAATCGATGAGCCATATGAAACTGAGTGATTGAAGAGAAAGATTACATGATTGCCATATGACCGAAAAGAAACGACAGAGGATGGATGAAAAGTGACATCAAAGACATCCAACCCAAAAACAGGAAGGTCGAACGAAGAAGCAAATGGCGTCTCTGCTTCTAATTCTCAAGCACTGCCACTGTTGGTGCGTGATCCTTCCTAATTGGCCTTTTTAAAATGGTCTATTTACTTCAAGAATGGAAAATCAGTCTTCCTCAAATGTAAAGAGACATTCAAGTGCTCAGCAACTTTAATGTTTACTAGAGACGGATGGCTACCATTGCAAGATTAATTTCAGCTGTGTTAGCGTCTGCCGGACAATTGTACAACGGACTTACAGTTAGAAATTACTACAGAAAATATACAGCTAAAGGCGATATTAGAGTTGAGCAGGAAAGCTTAACGAAACTCTTTATAACTTGCAAAATCAAGTGATCCCATTCTCTATGCTCAAGCATGACTCTCCCAGCTCTATTTCAAGCTTAACGTTCGGTTGCACTTGCACTGCCTTTGAATACTCTTTCTAGGATTCCGATCCTTTCTGCATTCGACAAGTACTTCTTAGTTACTGCGCAACAAAGAATGTCACCAATGTTGCAAAATTAGATAAATCCCAAGGCTCCGCATTGTGCATTACGGAGAGTGTGACAAGGTCTGGTGAACACTAGGCGTTTGTGACTACTGCTAGGTGAAGTATGGAGGTGTCAGCCTTCATAATGCCAGCTACAGAACATGGAAAGGCAAGATTCTTTTTTTTTTTTTTTTTTTGGTAAAAGATAAGTAATGGAAAGGCAAGATTCTTGATTTTCTTTATTGCAAGGAAATGCATGGTCCAATATAGAGTGACAAGGCTAAGCCTAACTATACTGATCGACAATGATGGTTGCCAAATAGGCAACGTGTAGGTCTCATTAAGAAATAGTTGGATGACAATGTTTATCACTATGTGGAGAATGAAATTGTCGTTAGAAAAAGAAAACACTTTGGAAGAAACTTTTATTGTTGTATGAGAGGAAATCGGCATATAACAAGCTTAACGGTATTGAGAAACTTGTTGCTCTGAAATATCAAAAGGGCACTCTAATGGCGGATCTCTTGAATGAGTTGCAAAGCTTGAAAAATTATGAGCTAGAAGCATCGTTCTTCGTTAGTTTGCTTCCAGATAGTTATGGGACACTCATGACAACTCTCATCTTATCATCACTAATGGAAAAGCAAAGTTGGATGCGGCGAAATCTAGCTTGCTTGAGTATGAGGCGTGGGAGAAAAGTGTCCAACTTATCTAAACCACAACTTGTTGTCTTACAGCATAGAGGAAGAAGTAAATCTTGACACTCCTACGACCGTGATAGATCCAAGGGAAGATCCGAATCAAGAAAAGGTATTGATCTGTATAATTGTGGTAAGTCAGGTCAATGAAGAATATCAATCGATCCTTCAAAAGAAGAAAGTAAAAGTAGATGCCAAGCGAGAATGACAATACCATGGTAAGTTCCCAATAACGCTTACTACAGATTATTAGACTAAAAAGAATTGGCTTGGCAGTTCGACGGGCTGAATAGACATTTCCATACTGTCCGAGGATCGAGCCTGCACGTGACTTTTGAACTATCAATGCCTAGTCCATTTAACAAATGATATCAGTTCAGGTTGCTCAGGAGGAAGAACAGACAACAAAAAAAAAAAAAAAAAAAAAAAAAAAAAACCCTCTTTGGACCCAATCCACTAACCCTGAATCATATCTTCTCTGTGTCATGAAATTTAGGTCCTCACCTTTAATATCTATTTTCGTTGCGAGGACTTAACTTTGAAAATTCTGAGAAACCAGACCACTAGCCACCATGGAGCCCCTTCTTAGTCGAATTGAATATGCTCGGTCAAATGACAAGATCCAGTCCATATACATATGCAATAAGTGTCACTTTCTCCGATTAGGAAAAAAAAAAAAAGAACACATTCTTTTTTCCCCAAAAAAAAAAAGAAAATAAAAAGCTAGCCCAAAAATCCGTGGGAACATTAGTTTTTTTTTTTTTGTTAGTCCTACACTATTCCTACTCTAACACTTGCTCTGCCTCGTGTAGAGCGTAAGAGTTGAAACCCACTCTTGAAACTTACTCGTCCCCACAACATCCCCCATGAGAAGATGGGAATTTGAACACCTCACCTCCTCCTTCCATATTGGAAGGGTGGTCACTGGAGTAAATCCCATTGGTTGAACATTACAACTAAAGAATTGGTTAACATTGGTGTTGCCGAGAATGTAGCTCCCCGGTGTAGTCAACGGAAGAATCCCTATGCGTTGGCAGGCGAGGCGCCGTGGTGGAAATTTCAGTTACGACCACTACATTTTTAAGTTTATAAATAGCCCATTGCTTGTGTGATTGAGTGTGACCCAGGTCGATACCAATTTAATTACGTCGGTCCAAAGTAGCCAATCCGTTTTGTGTTTTTGACCTCTTCAACAGAGGAGGTGAGATAGAGTGACAGAGTGGAAATGAGATCAAATAGCAATCCACAGAACGTGCAAAAACTTGCAAATACGCGCCAAAGGCAGAACATGCTTGAAGAGCGAAGACATATAAACTCCACGCTTTATAATCAAAGTTCAATGAGGCGTCCAAACTTTGTTTCTACCCTAGACCAGACCAGAAAAAAATTTGTCCTACTTTTATGATAAAGATTCCCGCACTGACATGACAATTACAGTGTGCCCATCAATATCGAGGAGATTTTCGGCTCATTAGTGGGTGTGAATTGGATTGCATCTCGCAATCTATGTGACTGAATTAATTATGTGCTTAAATAATTTATTATTAATCTAACAATAACAAAATCTTCCATTGATATCCTGCCATCTTAAAAATTAAATCTACTACAAACAAAAAAAAAATGCTGAGTTTGTGTGACTTTATGTACTCTAGTTAATTGGGATAATACAATATATGTCTAATTTCTCATGTTCCTTCCTTTTGTCACCTTGATGTTCTTTGCCAAACATAAGGTCAACAATGGCTGCCTATGAGGTTATTTAACTCTAGAGTCGTTTATAGGACATGATATATGATTCTAAGATGGTGGGACCTCGATTCATTTCCAGGAAATGCAACCTTGGCCCTATGAGGTTGCACATATCTAATCAAGCCAAAAAAGAAAAAAAAAATTTATCTAAATGCGGACCTGGACAAGTTCGGTACGTGAGGGTAAATGAAATTCCCATGGCTGAATTAGCGTGCCTTACAGCACTGCTACTCAACCAACAGGTTAGAACAGTTCCCCCCGTTGAGTAGCAGTGCCGTAAGACTAGACCAGAAAAATTTTGTCTTACTTTTATGAGAAAGATTCCCGCACTGACATGACAATTGTAGTGTGCCCATCAATATCGAGGGGATTTTCAACTCATTAATGGGTGTGAACTGGATTGCATCTCGCAATCTATGTGGTTGAATTAATTATGTGCATAATTATTTATTATTAATCTAACAATAACAAAATCTTCAATTGATATCTTGCCATCTTAAAAATTAAATCTACTACAAACAAAAAAATGCAGAGTTTGCATGACTTTATGTAATCTAGTTAATTGGGATAATACAATATAATATATGTCGAATTTCTCATGTTCCTTCCCTCTATCACTTTGATGTCCTTTGCCAAACATGAGGTCAACAATGGCTGCCTATGAGGTTATTTAACTCTAGAGTCGTCTATAGGATGTGATATATGATTCTAAGATGATGGGACCTCGATTCATCTCCAAGAAATGCAACCTTGGACCTGTGAGGTTGCACATATCTAATCAAGCCAAAAAAGAAAAAATTTAAAATTCATCTAAATGTGGACCTGGGCAAGTCCATAAAAGGCTTAATGAGAAAATAGGAGAGAGATCCGCCTTGGGGTGAGAGACCCTGCGTTGTCCTCCATATTCCCTCTCTATCGGAAAGACAAAGACAAAAGATTAGGGGGTTTAACGATGGTGAAGGTAGACATCACGTCAAAATTTCGATTCTGGCTATCGCCGGATAAATAAGTATAATAGTCTCCTGCACGGTGCACCTGAAGTGAGTGAGGATAGGTGAAATTCTCACAGTTAAACTAGCGCGCATTATGGCACTGCTACTCAACCAGCAGGTTAGAACAGTTCCGCCGATTGAGAAGCACTACTGTAAGACCAAACGAGAAAAATATTTGTCTTACTTTTCTGAGAAAGATTCCCGCACTGACATGACAATTGCAATGTGCCCATCAATATCGAGGGGATTTTCAACTCATTAGTGGGTGTGAACTGGATTGCATCTCACAATCTACGTGGCTGACTTAATTATGTGCATAAATAATTTATTATTAATCTAACAATAACAAAATCATCAATTGATATCCTGCCATCTTAAAAATTAAATCTACTACAAACAAAAAAATGCCGAGTTTGTGTGACTTTATTTCCTCTAGTTAATTGGGATAATACAATATAATATATGTCGAATTTCTCATGTTCCTTCCCTATATCACCTTGATGTCCTTCACCAAACATAAGGTCAACAATGGCTGCCCCGTCTATAGCACGTTATATATGATTCTAAGATGGTGGGACCTCAATTCATTTCTAGGAAATGCAACCTTCGACCTGTTGGGTTGCACATATCTAATCAAGCCAAAAAAGAAAAATTTTAAAATTTATCTAAATGGCAGTAGATTTGCCTTTATGGTCTTCCAAGGAGACTAAAAATTTCAAAGTAAAAGTAATCATTGGTCTTCGTCAAGTGGTTAACACCAAAAAACACGGGAACAAACAATACTGGCATATACGTAATCTTACATGTATGGTCCATTTTAATGTACGACGCGTAAACTTAAAATAAAATGAAAAATTATTGCCGAATGAGTTGGCATATTATCGACCAAGAAAAAAAGTCATGATACCAACTTAAGTAATATTGCATATTGGAATAACTATATTCTATTTCTCAAGATATCATAATGCAACACATTTCTTTTATTTGGTCGGTATTCAATAGTTGTTTTCAACTATGTTATATGTGCTTTGAAATGTTGATTTTCAGGAAGTACGATGCTAATTATTCTAAATTTTGTATACTCAAAGATAAGAACAAAAGAGAACTGAAAATTTTTGTGTCCATCACAATTGATCATCTAATGTAACAGGACATAGCAATATTAATTACAATCGATTATAGATATGCACAATTAAGGAATTTATAAAGAATCTCCTAATTATTCCTATCATCTCCTTAAACTCATGACAACGAAGAAGAAGTCAATTAGAATTTTGATAAAAGATCTAAAACGCGTATGAGCGAATGTGACTTAAATATAAAATATTTTCTCATAGTTATTCATTTAACAGTAAATTGAAAAAAATTATTAATTACACATATATTAATGTCTTATAAAATGATGCAACACTTGCACGAATGCACAAAATATTACTATAAATACGACTCCTGATCAAAAGACACAATCTACTAATTAATTGGAAGGACAATAATAATAATAATAATAATAATAATAATAATAATAATAATAATAATAATAATAATAATAATAATAATAATAATAAGGAGGAAAAGTTTCATCTCTAGTAATTAAAGCACGACCTATCTCTTTTTTCTCTATCGATTTCAATCGTTAACTTTCTTTCTATTCGACGTGTCTAGAAAACCAATTTGGATAACTCTATCACAACGGAAAAGGGGTAATTGATTTGAGACATTAATCCTTGTGATTGTGGCATCTACATAGATAAGTGTAAATCGGAAAATGCTGAAAATATTCAAAACACATTCCCCCCGGCGTGATTGTGGCATCTACATAGGTAAGTGTAAATCGGAAAATGCTGAAATTATTCAAAACGCATTCATGCATTCATTTTTATAGGTAGTTGGTATTAAACATGCTCATATAAGTTCCTTTATTCCCCCCCCAAAAAAAAAAAAAAAACACTTCTTCACATTTTTCTGAACATGTGAAGGAATAAATTGACGTGATGGAAATTAGTTGGTGCTTGGAGAGTCCGGACACAACATAAAAGAACACATAAAAAGGTAAAGGAGTATACGAAATCCCAAACTGGTAACCCTATATCATAATCCGTAAAATGTGCATTAAATATTATGGTTAATATCACAAAAATCATAAACTATTACACCTTTGACAAATTAAAATTTCGTTAGTTTAAGTTAAATTTTACCATCAAGTTGTTGAATTAAATAACACGTGGTAATTGACGGATATATTGGTATACTAGTTTATAGTTTTATCCCTTAACTTGATTTGTGGCTTTTGCGATATTAATCTAATTTAATAAAGATTAACGAAGAATAAATTTATCACAAATATAACAATTGGAGTTTTAGGTGATCAAAAAATTAGATTGAGGTAAAACTTGCCACGTGCGTATCAATTTGGAGTTTTCAGTATTCAAAAAATTAATTTAAATTAAATTTGTCACGTTTGCATCAATTTGAGTTTTTCCATGATATAATCTGAAGATTATTTAGATTGTGAGAAACATCATATGAATTGTCCCTCTATCTCTCACACCTTGACTATTAAGCTCGACACCCATCAACTCACGATATCAACTCTCAATTTTTAATATGAGTCAAGTCTTTTTACTAATCTTGCAATTAAGAATATGGAAGTTCTTTATTTTTGGTTTTACTTTGTTTATCAAAAATGTTGCACCGACCACCGCCTGCGGCGGCGTCGTTGGTTTCGGGTTCTCTCCTCCTCACGAAAGGGAGAAGTTCGAATTCTGGAGGCGTTGCACGAGATTTTTAAGCATGGCATCGGGG
This sequence comes from Eucalyptus erythrocorys, assembly GCA_014182555.1. Lineage (NCBI taxonomy): Eukaryota > Viridiplantae > Streptophyta > Magnoliopsida > Myrtales > Myrtaceae > Eucalyptus > Eucalyptus erythrocorys. Next base: position 41,014,101 of record CM024599.1, on the reverse strand, counting down.
TGATGGGTCCTCCACTAGCGTCACCCTAAGGTTTGTCCGCCGACTATCGACTGTACGGGGTTCCTCGGGTAAAAAAAAAAAAATGTTGCATTGAATGCGTGAAACTTGATGGAACCGGTTCCATGGACCTACTCGAGATCTAGACCTGACTGGTGGTTCGATTTTCGGGTGGACCCGTGGAATCAACAAACAATTTTCGATTCCAATTTTTTGGAATTAGTTTGACTTTCAGATGGATCCATAAAATCGCTCATATGAACCATGCTCATCTCTAGCAAGAACTATACATAAAGTAAATGTTATTTCTTATATCTAAATGAAACTAAGATGATTTACCAAAAAAATAAAATGAAACTAACAGACGAGACATTCATTTGAAGCATACTAAAATTTAAATTTTAAATAAAAAAAAGGGGAAAGGAATCCACTAAGTTCAGGGTTGCCAAAATTCCCAAACTAGAAGCAGAATTTCTCCATATCATAATCCGTATTACGAGAACAAGTAAGTGCATTAAAGATGATTTTAGATGGAGAAACAGACCTTTTTCAAAAAAAAAAAAAAAAAAAGGCAAAAAAAAACAAAAAAAACAAAAGGAAGGACGAAGGGTTTTATAAAAGGAAAAAACCATGAAAAATTCCAAAGTTTCTTTCCGTGTAACACATTTACCCCAAACTTTTTTTTTGTAGTGAAAAACCCCAAACTTTTTTTGTGACACCAAAACCCCGAACTTTCAAGTGTGACACATTTACCCCAAAATTGAAGGGTATTTTGGTCTTTTCATTTTTAAAAATTTTTTTTTTTTCTTCTTCTTCCCTCCGCCGGCCATGGCGGGTCGGCGGAGGGAAGCCGGCGTCCGGCGAGGGCCGCCCTCGCCGGATCGGGGTCGGGCGGCCCTCGCCGGCGTCGGGCGACCCTCGCCGACGCGGCTTCCCCACGGAGCGGCGGAGGGAAGAAGAAAAAAAAAAAGAAAAAAAAAAAAAAGAAACTAAAAAGACAAAAATGCCCTTATGGGGTAAATGTGTCGCGGTTTAGAAAGTTTGGGGTTTTTAAAAAAAAAAAAAAGTTTGGGGTAAATGTGTCACACGGAACAAACTTTGGGGTTTTTCGTGGTTTTTTCCCTTTATAAAAAAGGAAGAATATGATATATCTCTCTCTCTCTCCGCCCACCACTTCGCCCGGCGATAGAATCCAGGTCTGGCTGTTGAGCGACGGCGGACTGCTGCGTCCACCCCTCCGTCGTCCCGGCGGCTGTGCCTTGGCCGATAGAGCTGCTAGTCCACACATCTGGAGACGCAAAGCGGTGGTCAGCCACGGACGGCCTCTCCTCCGCAGATCCGAGCTCCAACCTCCACGCCCACCCCTCGGACGTCGGCGTGAGTAACAAGCCGCCGCCGACTTTGCTAGCGACGATCTGAGTGCTCAGATCTGTGAACGGCTCGTCACTTGCGAGTACAGCTCGTTCCTCTTCTTCTCGTCCACAGATCTGAGCGTTCCTTCTTGGACACGGAGGCGCGGCTCGGCCTGGACACGCAGCGGCGTCAGCCTAGACGCGACGCGGACAACTCTGCCGGCGGCGACGCCGGAAGTAGGCTCCGAGGTTGGGCTCAAAGTTCGCCGCAGGTAATTTGGCCTTTTTTTTTTCCTAAATTATTCAACATCCAAAAAATATATATATGTGCAAATCTGTAAGCAGCTTAAAGTGCTAAAATATAGGCGCGCTGTTTATTGGAAGTGTATTTCTGAAAGAAAAAACACGTTTAGGAACAAACTTTTTTGATTACTGTTTTCTTCCAGATTTCTATTTTTGGTTAAATTTGAAAACAATTTTTTATACATTATAATTGCCCCATAAATTTTTTAAAAATGATCCTTCTATTAAGTTCCTAAATAATGTACTTTTTTTTTGTTCGAATCAAAAAAGGTTATAGGCATGATTGGAGATTTCTCGGCAGTTTGGGAATTGGATGCTTTAATTAAGGGGAAAAGAAAAGGATTTTTTTTATTCGTGGCCTTTGTGGTCTCCCCATGTGTCTTTTTTAAATTTCGAAACTTGTTAAAAAAGTCCTGCGCACCTTCACGGTATCTATTTTTCTACCACTTGCCTCGAAAGCCTCTGCTCATTTCTTCGGCTAGACCAGGCCACATCAACTTCTTTTCTCTACAGGGGAGAGAGAGAGAGATCCGGCGGTAATAAGCTTCCTAGCTATGGCGAACTCGGAGGCTGGATCAAGTAGTGACGCTGCGCGAGCATCAGTGGGCGAGTCTCAAGTGTTTTTGAATTTCAGAGGACCTGACACTCGTCATGCGTTCACAGACTTCCTCTACCATGGATTGGTAGATGCAGGAGTCCGCGTATTTAGGGATGACGAAGAACTCCGCGTCGGTGAAGTGATTAGTGAGAACCTTGAACGTGCTATCAACAATTCTAAGATTTACATACCCATCTTCTCTCAAACTTATGCATCCAGCAAATGGTGCCTCATGGAGCTTGCGCATATAATAAAAAATGCGTCTGAGTCAAAAAGTCAGAAAAGTATCCTTCCTATTTTTCTCAATGTGGAACCTGATGATCTTAAGCCTGACGATCTTAAGCTTGAAACTCCACCATATAAAAAGACTCCACTATATAAAAATGCTTTACTGAAACATGAGAAGAATTTTCCTCTAGAAAAGGTCGGGGAGTGGAGAAAGGCTCTTGCAGAGGTAAAGACAATCAAGGGATGGAACGTAAAAAATGATGAAAGGTAATTTACTCTTTTAAGACTCTTTATCTATTTCTTCTTTTCTTTTTGTTGTATGGAATACGGTGTTTCCTGTAGAATGATTTCTTTCATTCTTTTTGTAACGGGAAGTATTGAAAACTACCTCCTACGCTGCTCTCATTCAACTTTACATCCTCTGCTTTGTCTATGATTACCCAAGGAAACTAAGATTTGGTGAAGCAAAATCATGTCTCAATATTCAATAGAAGTGAGAGCAAACTACAATCTTCAATGTACAGCGCTGCATTTCTCTTCATGATTCTCCCGTCACAAGTGCTGAAAGTTTTTCTAGGCTTAGCTATAAATGTCGAATTTTTGTTGATACACAATATAGTATCCACCACTTGGTAACTTTGGCTACTGCGTAAGGTAATATTGTAGTCTTCAGACATTTCTATAACCTATATATGAAAAACATATCAAGTGAATCGTGCTAATTTAGCCCATACTAATTATTCGATGTACTTGGATTTTGTCCTTGATTTACTTCAATTTATTCAAGTTAAAGTTTTGACTATCTGAAGTGTGATGCGTGGGTAGATCTAGTCATCTAATGAAAGCGCTTTTGTACATGGCAGCCAAGCAACGATTATCAAATTGGTTGTTGAAAGGGTTTTGGAGAAATTGAAGTTGAAACAAAAATCAATACCTGAACATTTAGTCGGACTTGATGATCGGGTAAAGCACTTGACAGAGTTATTAGATGTCAACCATTGCGATGTGCGGCTCATTGGAATTTATGGAATGGGTGGCATTGGTAAAACAATCATTGCCAAAGTCGTCTTCAATGAACTACTTTCTCACTTTGGAAAGTGTTCTAGTTTTCTTGAGAACGTTCGAGAAAAGATGTCAACCGAGGATGGCATAGTCCAATTGCAGAAAAAACTACTGTCTGACATTGTTAATTCTGGATCTGCTGGAGGAGTCCAGGATGTCGAACAAGGAATGAGAAGGATTGGAGAAGTACTTAGCACTAAGAAGGTCCTTGTGGTTCTAGATGATGCTGATAATAAAGACCATATTAAGAGACTAATAGGAAACAATTCATTACATTCAGGATCTAGAATAATTATTACAACGAGAAACAAGACTATTTTGCAAGGTCAGGAATGTAAAGGTAAAATTATATTGTATGAGATGCTTAAGATGGATGATGCTCCTGCTCTTGAGCTTTTTTGTCGGCATGCCTTTGGAAAAAACTTTCCTTCGAATGATTATCATTGGCTTTCTGAGCAAATTGCCTTAAAAACAGGAGGGCTTCCTTTGGCCGTTGAAGTGATAGGTTCATTACTTAATGGGAAAGACAAAGCAATTTGGAAAGAGACTTTGATCAAGTTAAGACCTGAGAAAAAAATTCTAGAGAAGCTAAAAATTAGTTATGATCACCTAGACGAATGTGAACAAAAAAATTTTCTCGATATAGCATGCTTCTTTTTCGATGAGAGGAAGACCAATGCAATTTACATGTGGGCTGATTGTGATTTTTATCCGGTAAGAGGAATTGATGTCCTTACCAGTAGGTGCTTAATAAAGATATTGGACAATGATGAGTTCTGGATGCACGATCAACTCATAGACATGGGAAGGCGAATTGTCCATCAAGAAAGTCCAAATGACCCGCAAGCGAAGTAGGGTGTGGATTGCAAAAGAAGCCCTTGAAATAATAAGAACCGAAGAGGTAAGTAAGAAATGTCCGATTTTCAAATAGACGTATATTCTAAGATAAAGGATTCCTACTTGATTTAGGATGTTTATCATTTTTTTTCTTATCCATTGAAGATTGTAAACTATAGTGATTGGAAGTTGACTAACTTATTCACACCATTGGAAAATTTCACTTGCAGAGGAAGAACAAAGTTGAAGCACTTGAGATAGAAGGATCTCCTGGTACAGGGTTTATACAGATCACAAATGAAGAGTTTGAAAAGTTTCCATACCTAAGATTCCTCAACTTAAGTTTTGCAACTTTTACTGGGGACTTTGCAAGATGTCATTCAAAGTTGAAATGGATTTCTTTGGACACTCCTTCGTATCTGGAAACTGATTTTAGGGCAGACAATCTCTATTTCAATGATCTTGTTGTTTTCGAACTTGACTCCAGTTACTTCAAAGATGATTCAAAAGCATGGGACTTGATCAAGGTAAATCACATGTTTTGATTCTAGTCTAATGTTCCCAGTGTTACTATGTGTTGGTTCTTACACTTGACATGCCATCCTTCTTACAGGGGGCACGGAAGTTGAAAGTTCTATCTCTCACGAGGTGTCATTGTATAACGACAATCCCGAACTTCTCTGAGTGCTTGGAATTAGAGAGGTTGACTATTTCAGATTGCAAAAGTTTAAAGAGAATTGAAAGTTTCATCGGAAAACTACAATCCTTAATTGAGTTAGAGATTGAAGAGTGTGAGCATCTTACTGATTTGCCTGATGAACTGGGGGCACTAGGTAAGCTTGAGTGCTTCTCATTATGGGGATGTTATCAGTTGAGCGAGCTCCCACGCTCACTTGGGAACTTAACCTCATTGAAAAAGTTGGAGTTATCGAATACGCGCATAACGGAACTTTCCAACTCCATTGGAAAGTTAAAATCATTATGCATCCTCCATTTCGCAGTACATTCTGTAGGATATCCTACTTGGCATTTACCTAGAGGCATCGGCATGTTGATAAATCTTGAAGAGCTAAATCTCTCTGGGCATGAAGGAATGAAAGGTGAAATTCCTTATGCAATTGAAGGATTGTCATCTTTAAAAATCCTAAATTTAAGATCGACTAGTATTTGCCAAATTCTAGGGAAAATCGACATGCTTTGTCACCTCCAAATGGTCAACTTATATAATTGTCATGAGATTCAAGAGTTGCCGAAATTTCCCACAAGTTTGACTTGTCTATATATTACATCTGAATCATTGCTCTCGATACCCGATTTGTCGTATCTTACTAGGTTGGATGAATTGCTACTAGGTAATTTCAGATTTGTTGATAAGAGATCAAAACCAATCACGGATGCAATTTATGTTGGATTGAGGGGTTATCTAAACTGAAAAAGTTGACGTTATATATGCATGGCGTCCTTGGACCTTTAGAGTTGGCTTATCTTCCTCATCTCGAATTCCTTAAATTGGTAGGCCTAGACTTAAAAAACCTCATGCAACTTCCGTCCTTCACCAACAGTTGGAAGTATTTGCGGACTCTATTGATCGATTATTGTGAAGTGAAAGACATTTTACTCGAGGGACTTCCGCAACTGGAAGAATTAAAAGTCGATTTTTGTATATGGTTTCAGAGATTATTCATTCTTTCGAAATTACCGAAGCTACGACAAGTGAGTGTATCATCGTGTTGAGAGCTAGTTGAGATACGAGTTGTGGATCCTTTGGAATCATTGAAAATCTTGGACGTTACTTCTTGTTTATCTTTGACAAGAATAAGTGGGTTGTTATACTTGAAGAACCTAGAGAGTTTGATAATCCTTGAGTGCCCTGTGCTTACTAATGTTGAGGGCCTTGACGAGCTAGAATCTTTGGAATACTTGGAGGTCGCAACGTGCCAATCATTGGAAAGGTTGATTGATGCATATTGCACAAAAATACCAGAAAATTGCCTCGTCTATATAAGGGAATGTGGAGACCATATCAAAGAGTCTGGTCATTCAAATGGAAAGCTGTCCCTGAAGCTTTATAATGAGCTCATTCTTCAGGTACGGGCATCTTCTTCGTCAATGTGTGGGACTTTTGCATGCTTCCTTTTTAGGCCAAATATCCTCCTTTCTTTAGCGACATGATATCCACCTTTTCAAAGTTGCCATTTTTTTGTTGCACGCTAATGTCTTAGGTGGTTGATTTGTTTCCTTACATTAGTCACTCATCTCTTATTCCTTTTTGGGTGTTGGATAGTCTTAGTTGTTTAGTATTGCTAGCAAACTAATATAATCACTCTAAATATTAAATTAATCAAAATTACTTTCATAGATAACATGCGAGATGATAAATTATAAATTAATGCACAAATATAATATCACGCATGTAATAAAGGTAATTATGGACTATTTAATTCGATTATCTCATTAATGCGCTATGGAGAAATTACTGTCCAATTCATAGCTGTACAAAAGAAAAAAAAGAACAACTCATTAGATTCTACCAAGTGTTGCCACATGGGAAAGCGAATGAAGGCAGATAAGTTGTGGCATATATGTTGATATCATGATGATTAATCTCCTGTAAATTCGTTGTTTCCCTCTCAAGTAAGCATAATTGTAATGTTTGTTTTGCCTTGTTCTTTGTTATTCCTGTTAGACAAATCTATGCAATTTAATATAGGGCTAATCCATTTACTTGCAGATTAATCAAAAACTGTGTTACGCTTTTTTTTGTTGTTTTGCCGGTGCATGCACATACAGTGGACTTGACTAGCTTCCCATTTTTGGCTACCAATGAGCACATAGTCATATATATATATATATATATATATATATATATATATATATATATATATATATATATATATATATATATATGTACACACATATTATGTTTTCTTTTTTATGTTTTATGTCTTTACATTTTTGTGATTTGTAGATTCAACTTTTTTATAAATAGATTATTTATTTTATCTAGAGTAAAAATGTCTACTCTGTTAAATGCATTTATGTCTGGTTTCCAAAGGATTGTCTAGTGAATGTGGGATATAGAAAAACAAAATAATGATTCGAAAAATAACTAATGTATCCATTCATAAAGAAAGTGAGTAGTTACAATCTTCAAATAAAGAGCAAAGGGTAGTTAATTTGTGGTATATATGTTTGATATTACGATGATCCACCTCCTATGAATTTGTTGTGTTGGCCTCTTGAGTAAAGATACCAGTGGGCTTGAGTAGCTGTCAATGCATTTTTAGCACCACTGCAAATTGCGAGCACGCAGGATTGTCATCTTTTTATAGTACATGATTATTTCAAACTAAATCGAAGCGCATATTGCTTGAACAAATAGTCATATATTATATCAAGATGTAGCTTTTATATGAGCAAATAAATTATTTCTCCAAAAAATGCAACTTATGGACGAAAAGAGACACTATTTAATTTTGAAGCATATTTTTTTACATATGAAAAGAATACAACATACAGACTTTCTTAGACTGATTTAAAACAATGTGTCCCGTTATTAGGGGATTTTCATACGAATATGAAAAGTAGAAAATAGAACTCCTTTTTAGTTTGAAAATGCAAACAATATATATATATATATATATATAAGTATTATAATTGAAATAAATATCTAACGATTAAAAGATAGTAATACGTGAAGTACATAAAATTACTAAAAAAGAGGAGACTATTGTAATTAAAGTGAATACAAGATGAAGGTTAAGTTAACTAAAATAACGGTATTAAAGTTAGAAACAGAAACGGAACTTGATGCGGAATTAGGATAGCAAGACTTACTCCTTTTTCTTTTTCTTTTTTGGCTTTACTGGGCATGGTATGGAATGATTAGAGCAAGCGATGACAAATTTTAGAGAAGGAAAGCTAATAAATCAATTTTATAATAAAACCGTCCAAATTCTAGCGGAACAAAGCATGTTGAGTTAATCGTCTCGTCTGCTCTTGATTCCAATCTGCTCTTCATTTCCATGTTCAGGATGAGGCTGAAAGGGACGTTTCAAGGCCTGATGAAGACTCGGACTCTGCATCTGTGGATGAAAGCGAAACTGATGGCAACTCCTTCATTGATGATTTCCAATCAGAGCCAGGCAATGCTGAATGTTTTGAGGCCCGAGGGAATAGAAGTCAAATGAAGGACGAAAGGGTTGGGCACTCCGGCGCTGTCAATGGAGGGAAAACGACAAGTATGGAAAATAGAAAGGAGGTGAAGGACGAGAGTGGGGAACCTGCCGACCAAAGTGATGTTGTTCAGTCGAGTTGGCAAAGGGGCGAAAGAGTTGAACATCATGAGAGCACCTGCAAAGCTACAACTGAAGTTGAGGATGAGGGGGGCCTTTCTTCTGTAAGTAATGAATATTTGTATTATCTCCCTTGTGCAGTCTTCAAAACTAATGTGGAATTTCAACGTGGTACAGGTGAAGAGAGATAGATCTGTGGAGACTGACCGAATAGCCGCCAAAACAGCCAGAGGAAGTGGAAGTGGACGTGGTTCAAATCCAGGAAGGGGTCCTGCAGAAAGAGGCAGAGGAAGGAGTATAGCTTCAAGTTCGAGAAACAGCAAAGGTTCAAGGTCAGGTAGCGACGCAGCTTCCACTTCAGGAAAGGGCAAGGCATTAAATTCAGGAAGGAGCATATCTTCAATTTCACGAAGCAGTGCGACTTTGAGTTCAGGACGAGACATGATTTTGAGTTCAGTAAGGGGTAGAGGTTCAAGTTCAAGAAGGGACACAACTAATATGGGCACAAGTTCAAGTTCAGGAAGGGGCATAGCGTCTAGTTCTCGAAGCAGCTCGACTTTGAGTACAGGAAGGGGCAGAGGTTCAACTTCAGGAAAGGGCGCGACTGTATGTCTAGGAAGGGGCACAACTGAAATGGGCACAAGTTTAAGATCAGGGCTGAGCAAACGTTCTTTAAATTTACGAAGCAGCATGACTTTGAGTATAGGAAGGGGCAGAGGGTTAACTTCAGAAATGGGCGCAACTATCAATTCAGGAAGGGGAACAACTTTGAGTTCAGGAAGGGGCGCAACTGAAATGGGCGCAAGTTTAAGATCAGGGACAAACAAGGGTTCGAGCTCGGCCAAGACTAAGCCTCAAACATCGAGTTCATGATAAACAAAATCAAGGTAAAGTTGAAGTGTCCTCGAATGTTCTTCCATTTTTCTTTTCAGAGACTTAAAATCAACATGTGCTTATGAAACTATGTTCGGGTAACATCTGTTGAAGATGCTAGGCAAAAACACGTTGCAGAAATTCAAGGTTGCGGCATGGCTAGAAGATCAGGAACGAAAACATCAGGAGGAGTTGTTCTAACTCAGGATTGTGAAGGTGCAATTTCAGGACTAGTTTGAACCGCGGTTCCCTGTTGATATTGGTTTTTGTTTGCTTGTCACTGTTTGTTAGCTGAATGAAGACAGAAAATGCGAAGCTACTGCTATGTTACTAACAAGGATATTATCACCGGCTTTCTATCATTTTACTGTAAAAAAATATTTAATGCAAAGTGTCTTCCGTACAAAAACCAGTAGTGTTGGCAAGTAGATACGAAAGCTTCAAAGCTTTAGAAAATACCATGCCAGAAATAGTTCCCAATAATACTGGCGTTGTGTGAGTTGATTGACAAGCCATATCGCATGCATAGAAAAAAAAAGAAAAAAGAAAAGAGGGATATGGTATGGGGACTTTCTGAACCATTACAATATGTTTAATCATATTTCTCAACATTTCTTTGCGTAATTGGATCTCTAAACTATTTTTTATGTTCAAATTGGTCCTTCCATGAAAGATAAATGCCAACGTGGTATCTTATGTGGCAATTATAATATAAAAGGTTGATGTCAAAAATTTTTATTGTAAAATCTAGAAAAAGGACGGAAATCTGAAAAATGAAAAAGATAAAACATCAAACAGAAATTTACTTTGGAAGTCTCTATCTAGAATTACTTTTGAATTGGGTTGCATTCGTTTTGCCTATGACGAAGTCATTCTGCAATAAACCAAATTATTTCATGAGAAATGCATTTGCTGCCTTCTAGTTTTGCCTATAATTAGGCGGTTGCATTCTTTGCTAACTTCGATAGCACATGCAGTTTTATACGTCATTACTCCTCTTCTGCTACGTCATCAACTTATGTAAACTCATTTTTTCATCCAAAGAAAGAAAAGAAAACTTTTACATAAACTCAATCCAAAGTATCTGACCACCAGAAACTAAAATATATGAGCAGAGAACATGAAGTATACAGTAAGTGAAAGCCACTTAATTACATAGAATTTCTATCCATGTTTTGGCGGTGATAGAGAATAGAGATCTTTTGTTGCTTGTATGGAGACTAGCAGGAGGACAACCTGGAAGGTCTGACACATGACATCTTCTATGCCACATGGGCTTAAAGAGCTGCTTAGCAGAGAAAGCCCAATCTTGTTGGACTACCAGTTAAGGACAACGCACAACGAGCAAAGTCCCTATTTTTATCAACAGTCAGCGCCCACGTTGCATCTTCTTGTTTTCCCCCCTAAATTAGCCATACAAATTTAAAAGCATGACTATCCATGGTGCCCACTTGAAATACTTATGATAGACCATGTTGTCGACTGGTAGAGCACGGCACGCGGGCTCCAAAATAGCCAACTTTAAGAACCATGGCATGGTGTAATAGCCATTGTGACATTTATAATTGGGTAACCTGAGAATTAGCATGATTTGTTGACACCGGAAATTCTTTAAAAAATTTGTTGACAAAGTCATTAACCTGAAAAACAATATGACATGATTAATTTATATATCAGCACTAATGAACGTAGTTTTGAGTGGTGTATATTATGTGTAGATAGAAGTCTATCCATTTTAGATCACTATCATACTGTTTCAGGTAGAAATAAATATATTTGTAAGTTGTGAACATGCTTAATTGCACGTCGCTTGTGGCATGGTATGGAATCTATGGATATATAAGCTTCTACAATGCATGGAATGTCTTTTAGCCTAATGTTGTGCCCTGTTATTGGTTAGTGGTGACAATAATAAGCATATTCAAAAGTCATGTATGTGCTGATTTATATGGGGTTTGCATCTCGGTTTCTGGATTCAACATCGGTTGTGTGTGCTTATAAGCATGATAATTAATCTTATAAGGTTTCGGGGGAGATAAATCGATATTGTTTTGTCTGCTGGCATGCTTCGTTGGTGGCTAAAAAGAGAGCCACCGACACTTATTATGGATTATTGGATCAAAAGAATTGGCTCGGCCGTTTGATGGGCTGGAGAGACATGTCCATATCATCCGAGGCTCGACCCTACACGTGACTTTTAAACTATCAAGGTCCGGTCCATTTAACAGACTATATCAGTTTGAGTTGCCCGCGAAAAAAAAAAAAAAAAAAAAAAAAAGCAAAGAAAAACCCTCTTTAGACCAGATCTACTAACCTTGAATATCTTCTACGTGTCATGAAATTTAGGTTCTCATCTTTAATTTCTGTTTGGGTGGACTGAGCTTTGACAATTCTCAGAAGCCAGACCACGAGCCAGCATGGAGCGCCATCTTAGTCAAAATGAATATGCTCGGTCAAATGACAAGATCCAGTACATATACATATGTCACTTTCTCCAATTAAGAAAATTAAAAACACTGATTCTTTTTTTCTCCAAAAAAAGAAAAAAGAAAAAAAAAGGCTTGCCCAAGAGCCCGTGGGAACATTACAGTCGGTTAAATTAACATTGGCGTTGCAGAGAATAAAGCCCCCCAGTGTGGTCAACGAAAGAATCCCCTTCGCCTTGGCCGGCGAGGCGCCATCGTGGAAATTTCGGCTACGACCACTACAGTTTTAAGTTTATAAATAGTCCATTGCTTGCGTGATTGAAGGTGAACTATGTCAATACCGGTTCAATTACGTCGGTCCAAAGTAGCCAATCACTTTTTGTGTTTTTGACCTCTTCGACAGAAACGGTGAGATGAGTCACGGAGTGGAAATGAGATTAATGTGAATAGCAATCCACAACTCGTGGAAAAATTTTGCAAATACATGCAAAGGCAGAACATGCTTTAAGTGCGCATAGAGATAAACTCCACACTTTATAATTAGAGTTCAATGAGGCTTTCAAATTTCGTTTCTTCCCTATACCAGAACAGATAAAAATTTATCTTATTTTTTTAAAAAAGTTCTTGCACTAGTGTGTCTGTCAATATCGGGAGGATTTTCACCTCATTATTGGGTGTGAACTAGATTGCAACTCGCAACTCGCAGTTTATCTAGCTCAACTAATCATGTGCATAAATTACTTATTATTATAAAATAATATCTTCAACTTATGTCAAAATATTCTACAGATTAAATCTACTACCCCAAAAAAAAAAAATGTCGGAGTTTGTGTGACTTCATGTACTCTTGTTAACTATGATAATACAATATAATATATGTCTGATTTCTTATTTTACTTCCCTCTATCACCTTGATGTTCCTTGCAGGCATATGCCAAACATAAGGTCAACAATGGCTGCTTATGAGGTTATTTAACTATAGAGTCATCTGTAAAACGTTTTATATGATTCTAAGAATGTGGGATCTCTATTCATTTCTAGAAAATGCAACCTTGGACTTGAAGGGTTGCACATATCTAATCGAGCCAAAAATGAAAAAAAATTAAAAATTATCTTAATGGCAGCATATTTGCCTTTATGTTATTCCAAGGAGCCTAAAAAATTGAATTTGTTGAAAAGTTTGGGGCACTTCATTTAAAAGTAATCTTCGGTCTTCGTTAAGTGGTTAACACCAAAGCATAAGAACAAACAATACTAATATATATAATTGTACATGTATAGTACACTTTGATGTGCAACTTGTGAATTTTAAAAGACACATTGTTGCTGAATGAGTTCGCATATTCTAAACCAAAAAGAAAAAGTTGGCATGTCAGACCATTACGACCAGAAAAGATTCTAAAGAAGATAGAGGACATTCATGACGCTTCAAGGCAATTACGCCTTAAATAATCGTTCCTCGAGTGAGCATCCGTCACCTAGTACAATAATTTCCATTCTACTAAAGTAACATATAATAACAAACCCCCCCCAAACCCACCACGTCCTTTTTCTTTCTCTCCATATTTGATTTTGAAGGTGGACTTTAATCTTCCGGTGTTCAAACCAAAAGACTTTTATGTTATAATTAAGAAGTGTCAAAATAGTCAAACTTTTTCAGATTTTACGTTAATACGACTAGATGATTACTCTTATATTTACACGTCTGACTGCACTATCCTTCTTCCTTTACTCCTCTTGATTTTTTTATTTTTTTCCCAAATTTATATTTTTGTTAGATATTGAAAACAACTTTTTCTGTTGTAATTGTCCCCTAAGGTGGGACGTTAGCAATAAACAGCCACGTCAACATCTACATTTATAATTTTAATAGAAGTGCGAATTATACAGAAAGTATGCAGTTCTGAAATTGAATGACTTGATGGAACACACTTTTATAAATCACTTTCTCTTGATCTAACTTCGAAGAGGCAATATTGTGCTTTGTAAGACAAAATAAGTCACGATACTAACTTGAGCAATATTGTGTGTTGGAATAACTATATCCTATTTTTCTAGATATCATAATGTGATGCATATCTTTTATTTAGTTGGTATTCAATAGTGGTTTTTGACCATGTTATATGTGCTTTAGAAACATTGATTTTCAAGAAGTATAATGCTAATGATTTTAAATTTCATGTACTCAAAGATAAGAACAAAAGAGAATTGTAAATTTCTATGTCTATCACAACTGATCATCTAATATAACAGGATGTCATAATATCAATTATAATCGATTATAAATATGCACCATTAAGGAAGATTAAAAAAAAATCTCCTAATTATTTCTAGCATCTTCTTAAACTCAAAGTAACATAGAATAAGTCAACTAGAATTTTGATAAAAGATCTAAAATATGTCTAGGTTAACGTGACTTAAATATAAAAGATTTTCTCATAGTTATTCGTTCAACAATAAATTGAAAGAAATATTAATTGCACATACATTAATGTCTTATGAAAAGATGCAACACTTGCACGAATACCAAAATATTACTATAAATACAACTCCTGATCAAAAGGCAGCACTACTAATTAATTGGAAGGACAATACTAATAAGAATAACAAGGAAAAGTTCCATCTTTAGTGACCAAAGCACGATCTATCTTCTTCTTTTTTCTATTGAATTCAATCGTTGAACTTTCTTTCTATTCGACCTCTCCAGAAAACCAATTTGGTTTTCTCTATCATGACCGAAAAGGGGTATTCGATTTGAGACATTAAGTCTTGTGATTATGGCATCTACATAGGTAAGTGTAAATGTGAAAATGTTGAAAATGTTCAAAAAGCATTCATTTTTATACGTAGTTGGTATTAAACATGCTCAAATAAACTCCTTTACTCCGCCCAAAAGAAAAGAAAAGGAAAATACACTTCTTAACATATTTTTTATAAACATATGAAGGAATAAATTAACCGATGGAAATTAGTTGGTGGTCGAAGAGTCCAGACACAACATAAAAGAACACATATAAAGGTAAAGAAGTATAAGAAATCCCAAACTGATAACCTTATATCATAATCCGTAAAATGTGCATTAAAGATTATGATTAATACCACGAAAAATCTTAAACTATTACACTAGTGACAAATTAAAATTTCGTTAGTTTACATTAAATTTAACCATCAAATTGTTGAATTGAATGACATGTGCTAGTCGACGGATATATCAGTATAATAGTTTATAGTTTTATCCTCTATTCCGATTTGTGACTTTTTGCGGTATTACTATAATTTAACAAAGACTATTGAATGGTAAATTTATCACAAATGTACCTATTTGAGATTTTTGATGATAAAAAAATTAGATCGAAGTAAAAATTGTCACGTGCGTATCAATTTGGAATTTTTTGTACTCAAAAAATTAATTTGAGATAAAATTGTCACATTTATATCAATTTGAGTTTTTTCCTAATATTATCCAAAGACTATTTAGATGGTGAGAAATCTCGTATGAGTCGTCTCTCTATGTCTCATTCACGACCTTGACTATCAAGCTTAATGCTCATCAATTCACGGCATCAATTCTCAATTTTTAATATGAGTCAAATCTTTTTACTAATCTTGTAATTACAAATAGAGAAGTTCTTTGTTTTTTATTTTACTTTGTATATCGGAAAATATTGCACTGAATGCGGGAAGCCTGATGGAACCGGTTTCATGGACCTACCCAAGATTTGAATTGGATTTGCGGTTCAATTCTTAAGTGGATTCATGGAATTAATGGTCAATTCTCTATTCCAATTTTTCAGAATTGATACAATTCTTAGGTGGATTCATAAAATTGCCCATTCAAACCATTCTCACCTCTAGCGAAAACTATACATAAAGTAAATGTTATTTCTTATATCTAAATGAAACCAATAGGATCTACCAAAAAAACAAAATGAAACTAAAAGACGAGACATTCATTTGAAGCATACTAAAATTTAAAAAAGCAACGAATCCACTAAATTCAGGGTTGCCAAAATTATTAATCTATGTATCATAATCCGCATTACGAGAACGAATAAGTGCATTAAAGATTATTTTAGATGGGGAGACAAACCTTTTTTCAAAAAAGAAAAGAAAAAAAAAGAAAAGGACGAAGAGTTTTCAAAAATGACAGGTGGAATTTATTTGAAGAATCTGATCTCTCTCTGTCTCTCTCTCAAAGAATGGTTTTAGGCAGAATTTCTCTCTCTGTGTTTCTCTCCTTTCGCTCACCACTTCGCCCGGCAGTAGAATCCACATCTGGCTGTAGAGCGACGGCGGACTGCCGCGTCCACCCCTCCGTCGTCCCGGCAGCTGTGCCTTGGCCGATAGAGCTGCCAGTCCACACATCTGGAGACGCAAAGCTGTGGTCAGCCACGGACGGCCTCTCCTCCGCAGACCTGAGCTCCAACCTCCGCGCCCACCGCTCGGACGTCGGCGTGAGTATATAAGCCGTCGCCGCCGTTGCTAGCGAGGATCAGAGCGCTCAGATCTGTGAACGGCTCGTCAATTGCGATGACAGCTCGGTCGTCTTCTTCTCGTCCACAAATCTGAAGCGTTCCGTCTTGGACACGGAGGGGCGGCTCTGCCTGGACACGCAGCGGCGTCAGCCTAGACGCGGCGCGGACAACTCTGCCGGCGGCGACACCGGAAGTAGGCGCCGAGGTTGGGCGCAAAGTTCGCCGCAGGTAATTTGGCCCAATTTTTTTCTTAATAATTCAACATCCAAATACATACATACATACATTATGTATGTATGTATGTATGCAATTTGTAAGCGGCTTAAAGTGCTATAATATAGGCGTTAATTTGAAGTTTATTTCTGAAAGGAAAAACGTTTAGAAACAAATTTTTTAATTTAATTTTTTTTTCCAGATTTCTATTTTTTTAATTTGAAAACAATTTTTTATACATTATAATTGCCCCATAAATCTTTTAGAAAATGATCGTTCTCTTAAGTTCCTAAATAATATACTTTTTTTTTTTGTTCGAACTAAAAAAGGTTATAGGCATGATTGGGGATTTCTCCGCAGTTTGGGGATAGGATGCTTTAATTAAGGGGAAAAGAAAAGGATTTTTTTATTCGTGGCCTTATGGTCTATGAGTCTTTTTTAAATTTCGAAACGTGTTCAAAAAGTCCGGCACACCTTCACTGGTGTCTACTTGTTCATCACTTGCCTCGAAAGCCTCCGCTCATTTCTTAAGCTAGGCCACGCCACGCCAACTTCTTTGCTCTACAGGGGAGAGAGAGATCCGGAATAATAAGCTTCCTAGCTATGGCGAACTCGGAGGCTGGATCGAGTAGTGACGCTGCGCGAGCATCAGGGGACAAGTATCAAGTGTTTCTGAATTTCAGAGGATCCGACACTCGTTATGGATTCACAGACTTCCTCTACCGCAGCTTGGTAGATGCAGGAGTCCAAGTATTCAGGGATGAAAATGAACTCTGTGTTGGCGAAGTGATTAGTGCAAACCTTCTACGTGCTATCAACAACTCCATGATCTACATATCCATCTTCTCCGTGACTTATGCTTTCAACAAATGGTGTCTACGTGAGCTTGCGCTCATAATAGACAACGTGTCTCAATCAAAGGGTCAAAAAAGTATCCTTCCCATTTTTTTTCACGTGACACCTGATGACGTTAAGCTTAAGACTCCACTATATGAAAACGATTTACGGAAACATGAGGAGAAGTTTCCTATCGAAGTCAAGGCATGGAGAAAGGCCCTTGAAGAGGTCGTTGAAATTAAGGGATGGAGCGTGAAAGAGGATCAAGGGTAATTACTCTTTTAAGACCACTACCTATTTCTTCTTTTCCTTCTGTTGCATGGAATATGGTTTTTCCCATCCAATGATTTATTTTATTCTTTTTGTAACGGGAAATATTGAAAACTACCTCCAACGCTGCTCTCATTCAACTTTACATCCTTTGCTTTGTATATGATTACACAAGGAAACTAAGATTTGGTGAAGCAAAATCATGTCTCAATATTCAATAGAAGCGAGAGCAAACTACAATCTTCAATATACTGCACTGCATTTCTCTTCATGATTCTCCCGTTACAAGTGCTAAAAGTTTTTCTAGACTTAACTATAAATGTCGAATTCTTGTTGATGTACAATATAGTATCCACCACTTGGTAACTTTGGCTACCGTGTAAGCTGATACTGTAGTCTTCAGACATTTCTATAACTACATATGAAAAACATATCAAGTGAATTCTACTAAATTAGCCTATACTAATTATTCGTTGTACTTAGATCTCGTCCGTGATGTGCTTCAATTTATTCGAATTAAAGTGTTGACAATCCCAAGTGTGACGCATGGGTAGATCTAGTCAACTAATGAAAGTGCTTTTGTACATGGCAACCAAGCAATGATTGTCAAATTGGTTGTTGAAAGGGTTTTTGAGATACTAGAGCTGAAACAAAAATCAGTGCCTGAACATTTAGTCGGACTTGATGATCGGGTAAAGTACTTGATGGAGTTATTAGATGTCAACCATAAACTGTGTGATGCATTTATTTGTTGTTTTGCCGGTGCATGCATATACAGTGGACTTGACTAGCTTTCCATTTTTGGCCATCAATGAGCACAGTCATATGTATATGTACATACATATTATGTTTTTACGTTTTATGTCTTTACATTTTTGTGATTTCTAGATTCAACCTTTTTATATCTAGATTATTATTTTTTTTATCACTAAATCAGAGTACAAATTTCTACTCTGTTAAATGCATTAATGTCTTGTTTCCAAAGGATAGCCTAGTGAATGTGGGATATAAAAAAAACAAATTAATGATTCAAAAATTAACTAATGTTTCCATTCATATAGAAAGTGAGTAGTTACAATCTTCAAATAAAGAGTGGAGAAGCAACTACCGGAAAGTTTTATTTACACTAGCGTTCTAATACTATTTCAATCATAACTGACAAACAAAGGGTCGTTAATTTGTGTATATATGTTTGATATTATGATGATCCACCTCCTATGAATTTGTTGTGTTGGCCTCTTGAGTAAAGATACTTAGAATGTTTGTTTTGCCTCTTTCTTTAATAATTTTGTTAGAATGTTTGTGCAATTTAATTTAGAGCTGATCTATCCACTTGTAGTTTAAGTGATAACTGTGAGTCACATTTATGTACTGCTTTGCCGTTGCATGCATATATAGTGGGCTTGACTCGCTTTATATTTTCGGCCATCAATGGGCATGAGTAGCTGACAATGCATTGTTAGAACCACTGCAAATCGCGAACACGTAGGATTGTCGTCTTTTTATAGTACATGAACACTGCAAAGTAAATCGAAGCGCATATTGCTTGAACAAATAGTCATATACTATATCAGGATGTAAGTTTTAGATGAGCAAGCATATTATTTCACTAAAAAATGCAACTTATGGATGAAAAGAGACGCTAATTGATTTTGAAGCGTATTACTTTACATTAAGAATGAATACAACAACATGCAAACTTTCTTAGACCGATTTAAACCAATGTGTCCCGTAATTAGGGGGTTTTCATACGAATACAAAAAGTAGAAAATAGAACTCCTTTTTTGTTCCCAAAAAAAAAAAAAAAAAAAAAAAAAAAAAATTGAATTAATATTAGTATTATAATTGAAATAAATATCTAACAATTAAAAGATAGTAGTAAGTGAAATACATAAAATTATTAAAAAAGAGAAGATTATTGTAATTAAAGTGAATATAAGATCTTTACCAAAAAAAAAAAGTGAATATAAGATGAAGGTTGAGGTCGCTAAAATAACGGTATTAAAGTTAGTAACAGAAACGGAACTTGATGCGGAATTAGGATGGCAAGACTTACTCTTCTTTTTTTTTTTGGGGGAGGGGGGTGCGGGGGCGCTTTACTGGGCATGGTATGGAATGATTAGAGCAAATGATGATAAATTTAAAGAAGGAAAATTAATAAATTAATTTAATAATTAAACCTTCCAAATTCTAGTGGAACAAAGCATGTTGAGCTAATCGTCTGCTCTTGATTCGAATCTGCTCTCCATTCCCACATTCAGGATGAGGCTGAAAGGGACGTTTCAAGGCCTGACGAAGACTCGGACTCTGCATCTGTGGATGAAAGCGAAACTGATGGCAACTCCTCCAGGGATGAAAGGGACCTTTTTTCTGTAAGTAATGATTTTTTTTTTATCACTAAATCAGAGTAAAAATCTCTACTCTCTTAGTGCATTTTTGTCTTGTTTCCAAAGGATAGTCTAGTGAATGTGGGATATGGAAAAACCAAAATAATGATTTAAAAATTAACTAATGTTTCCATTCATATAGAAAGTTAGTAGTTACAATCCTCAAATCAAGAGTGTAGAAGCCTCTATTGGAAAGTTTCATTTACACTGGTATTTTAATACTATTTTTTTCCCTTAAACTAGGGAATATGTGATAAGATAGTATTCCCAGATAGATAATTGTCTAACTTATTTGATGTTTAATATAAATTTTCATCCCATAGTTATTAAAAGTTCAAAATTAGATAATGCGTTGCTTGAACAAATAGTCATATGTCATGTCACAATGCAACTTTTATACAAGTGAACATATTATTTCACTAAAAAGTGCAAGACACTAATTAATTTTAGAGCATATGACTTTAAATTAATAAGGGATACAACAACATACAGACTTTCATAAAATGATTCGAAACAATGTGTCCCATGTTTATGGATTTCTCTTACAAAAAGTATAAAATAGAACTCTTTTTTAGTTACAAAATGCAAAGCAATTGGATATGTATTATGCATGGATTTACATTTTGTGATTGGCAGATTCAACCTTTTTATATCTAGATTATTTTTTATCACTAAATCAGAGAATTTCTACTCTGTTAATGCATTTACTTCTTGTTTCTGAAGGATTGTCTAGTGATAGTGGGTTATAGGGAAACAAAACAATAATTTGAAAATTAACTAATATCGACATTCATATAGAAAATGAGGAGTTAAAATTCTCAAATCAAGAGTAGAAAAAATGGCTGTTGGAAAGCTCTATTTACATTGGCGTTATAATACTTCTTCTTTTTGTCCCATTAAAAAAGGAATCTCTGATGAGATAGTCCTCCTAAGATTTTAATTTAAATTTATATCGAGTACTTAGCTAAAGTTCAAATTCAATAACAAAAGAAAAACCAAATAAGTATTACTCACTCTTTCACTAGACATTTAAGTATTTAATTCTAGATCTGTCTATAACTAATGAATGATGTATGTGTCATGTTGGATCTATGATAAATATGCACAAAGGTTTAATATGGCCGATATATATGTTGTTGGGGGGCTCACGTTGAACTTATTACATCATAGATGGAACATTCCTTCACAATCAGATTCCACCTTGGAGTAAAGAAGCCTAGTATGGGGTTTGGGTTGGAGTTTGTTGGTGGAATACTAAGAGAAAAAAAAGACGTCACTCCAGATTCAGTGACATATGAAAGATTGATTGCTGACGTTAAAGGTTTCGGCTTTCGTATGAAGAGAATATGGCACCATGGGTTTATCATGGAGATCAAGAGTGATGAGCACGTGCAGGGAAAGGCGCAATTAGCGTCTAAAACGGGATCGCTTCATTTATACGTCGAGGGAACGATTGACACTGAGTGGGAGGGAGATTACGATGACGAGATGTTGAAGATGTTAAGTGAGGAATATAAATGAAGAATGATGTGTATTCGGACGAGGATGAAGTTGAGTCGGACGTTTCAGGTCCCGATGAATACTCAGACTTTGCATCTGTGGGTAATAGCGAAACCGATGGCACCTCCTCCATTGATGATTTCCAGTCAGAGCCGGGTAATGCTAAATGTTTTGAGGACACAAGAAATAGAAGGCAAATGAGGGACGGAAGGATTAGGCACTATGGCAGTATCACCAGAAGGAAAACGGCCAGAAGGGAAAATCGGAAGAAGGACAATGATAAGAGTTGGGAACCTGCCAACCAAAATGATGTTCTCCGGTCGAGTTGCCAAAGGTGCCAAGGAGCTGAACATGATGAGAAATCCTGCAAAGCCACAACTGAAGTTGAGGATCAAAGACACCTTTCTCCTGTAAGTACTGAAGATTTACATTATCTTAATTGTGTAGTCCTTAAAACTTATGTAGAATTTTAACGTGGTCCAGGTCTAGAGAGATAGAACTGTGGCAACTAACCAACTACCTACGAAAACAGGTAGAGGAAGTGGGGCCATATGTGCGTCATCCCCAGGAAGGGATCTTGCAAAAAGAGGCAGAGGAAGGGATATAGCTTCAAGTTCAAGAAACAACAGAAGTTTGAGGTCGGGCAAGGACACAACTTCCATAGCAGGAAAGTACACGGCATCAAATTCAGGAAGGAGCATATCTTCAATTTCACAAAGCAGCGTGACTTCGAGTTTGGGATGGGGCAGAGGTTCAACTTCAGGAAGGGGCACAGCTTTGAGTTCAGGAAGAGACACAAATTTTATTTTAGGAAGGGGTAGGGGTTCAAGATCAAAAAGGGGCACAACTAATATGGGCGCAAGTTCAAGTTCTGGCAGGAGCATAGCGTCAAGTTCACGAAGCAGCAAGACTTTGAGTACAGAAAGGGGCAGAGGTTCCCCTTCAGGAAATAGCATAACTGTGAATTCTGTAAAGGGCGCAACTGTGAGTTTAGAAAGGAGCACAACTAGAACGGGTGCAAATTTGAGATCAGGAACGGACAAGGGTTCAAGCTTGGCCAAGACTAAGCCTCAAACATCGAGTTCATGATAAACTAAATCAAGGTAAAGTACAAGTTTCCTCGAATGTTCTTCCATTGCTTTTCAGAGACTCAAAACCAACATGTGCTTATGAAACTATGTTTGGGTAATTTCTGTTGCAGATGCAAGGCAAAAACATTTTACAAGAAATTCAAGGTTGTGGCATGGCTAGAAGATCACAAACGAAAACATCAGGAGGAGTTGTTCTAACTCGGGATGGTAAAGGAGCAATTTCAGGACTAGTTTGAATCGGGTTTCTTGTTGGTATTCGTTTTCGTTTGCTTGTCATAATTTGTTAGCTGAAGGAATACAGAAATTGTGAAGCTACCGCTATGTTACTATTAAGGATGTTATGGACAGCTTCTCTATCATTTCAGTGTGTAAAAAATATTCTAATGCAAAATGTTTTCCTTACAAAATCAGTAATGTTTACAAGTAGTTGTCAAAGTTTCAAAGCTTCAGAAAATATCATGCCTGAAATAGTTGCTGGGCGATGCACGGCCCTATTAACCTTGTGTGAATTGACTGACAATCCCCGCACAGGGAAATAAAAAGGGATAAGGTTTTGAGAGTCCCTAAACTATCGCAAAATATTCAATCAAATTTCTCAACATTGCAAAAGCAGAATGTGGATTTATAAGCGAAAGGTAAGTCTCTAAAATTTTACCCTATGAGTTTTTTTGGAAATTCCTCATATAAGGAGAAAGATAGATAATGAATGGTCAAAACGAGTATAGACAGTTGAAAGTTTGGTGTCAATTGTCTTAAGAACGGTCAAAATATAATTTTTACCAAAGGTATCTTGATGGAGACCCCATTGTAGGACCTCTTGGTGAAGATGAAGGAATGTTAGAGTCGGTTCTTCCATTAAACATAGTACCGACATGGCATCTCATTTGGCAATTATAATATAAAAGGTTATTGTCAAAAGTTTAACAAGTAAAAGTCTAGAAAAGGAAGAAAAATCTGAAAAACTATAAAGAAACATCAAGCAGAAATTATATAGGAGAAATGCATGAAGTAGTTTTGAAATGGGTTGCATTCGTTTTGCCTGAAGACGAACTCAATCTGCAAGAAACCAAATTAATCCATGAAATTCGTGAGAAATGCATTTGTGCCCTTCTAGTTTTGCCCATAATTAGGCGGTTGCATTCTTTGCTCACCTCGATCCTCTCCACTCGCTCACGAAGCTTCTAGAGAAGCTGAAGACGGTTTTATGTGGCATTACTCCTCTTCATGTTTTGTCAATGACTTGTATAAATTTACATTTCACCCAAAAAAAAAAAAAAGAAAAGAAAATTTTTACATAAACTCAATCAGAAGTATCTCCCCATGAGAAACTAAAATTTATGAGCAGAGAACATTGAAGTATGCTAAGTGAAAACAACTCAATTACATAGATTTTCTATCCCTTCGTTTTGGCGATGATAGAGAATAGAGATCTTTCATTGCTTATATGGAGAGAAGCAGGACGACTTGAAAGAAAGTCCGTGTCTAAAACATGACATCTTCCATGCTACATGGGCTTGAACAGCTGCTTTAGCAGAGAAAGCCCGACCTTGTTGGACTACCAGTTTAGAACCCAAGTGCTTCAATTAGCCTGTTCACATGAATAGTTCTTATGTCCAGTGCACGACGTACAACGAGCAGAAGCTCCCATTTTTAACGGTCGACGCCCATGTTGCATCTTCTTGTTTACCCCCCTAAATTAGCAATACAAACTGACAATCATGAGTATTGACGGCGTCCACTTGTAATGCGCATGATAGACCACATTGTCGATTTGTAGAGCACGGTATGTCAGTTCCAAAATGGCCAAATCGAAGAACGATGGCATGTTGCAATTAGAAGCCTACATTGAATCTATATCTAAGTAGCACCAATACCGACATCAATATCAACACACTCCATAACACAACATGACATGGCAACATGTCATTTTTAAAAAATTAGAGAATTCTGACACATTAAGGCACGTTATGTATTAAATGTATATTTTTATATATACATGCTAAATTATCATTTTCATGATTATTTTGATCAAGTAAATTTGATTCAAATTCACATGTATATAAATAATAACAAAAGGAGCCAAAATTAAATTTACACTAAAAATATTAATTTACCATTTGTTAATATCATTCATAGTTTATTTGACAAATTCAACTCCATTTAAATAATCCATAAAACTTAAAGGTGAAAAAAAATAAAATAAGCTATCGACAATCTAGACTTGCGTGTCAAAGCGTGTTAGAAGAGAAGAGAAGAGAAAAAATAAATAAACTTGGGGGTGAATTGTATGTTATAGGAAGCGAGAGTCAAGAAAGAAGAGAAGATTAGGTTTTTCTTTTTTCTCTTTTTTACATACTTACATTTTGACTCCTCATTTATTGATTTTTTTTTATGATTGACCTTATGCCGGTTGAAATTTCAAATTTGCATGTCGGATTCCAAACTTGAGTGTCGGAGAGTATTAAAAGAGTTGACTGGATGTCGGATTTTTCGACATATATTAACCAAGTGCTGAAAAATATCGAAGAGTGTCGGATATATGTCAAAGTGTCTTACACAACACGAAAACTCCTGGACAGTATCAATGCTTCATAAATCTACATGGCATTTCTTTTGTGCATTTGCACTAAGTGGTATTTTGGTTGATTATTGAGGATCATCTTGCTGAGGGAAACTCCCTAATTAATTTTGAAGATTGACAAAATCTTTCTTAGTTGTCCTTTGATTCTAAAGGTAAGCTTTTCTAGGTGAAAACTCTTATATGTATCATTAGACTTTAGTTATTAGACTCAAGGATGCGTTGAAGATCCTATCAATAATATTCAATCTCAACGGAATAAGGATATTAGTTCAACTATGAATCATTGTGCTAACGGCTAGAAAATTAGCACGTACCTTATAAAGACCAACAGTCTAAAAGGAAGATATTAAATACAATATTACTTATTTGGAATATCTCAATCTATCAACAAGACAATCAATTGTAAATGGAATGTTCTCTAAAGGAATGACTCAACTTATGGAAACCCTATCTGTCGTATGGACAATAGATATTTCAGGAAACTTCTTTCTTAGCAATAAGCAATTAGATCTTCTTCAACATTCAAGTTCAACAGGCTGATTGGATGAATAATCCTTAGAGCTAGGGTCCAACAATCAACTTGGGCATTGAGGAATATTAAAAAAAAAAAAAAAAACTTGTAATGCTAAAGGATGCCAAGAGAATATTGAAGTTCTAAATTCCAAAATTCAACATCGTATTTTGCTTAAATACATTTGTCTTGTGTGAGCTATACTTTATAATCTCTTAGAGATCGAGTGTGAAATAAGATAATCTCTCACAAGAGTTTGAATAGTGAATACTCGGTCCTTGTAACCTCTTATTGATTCATCATAGTGGAATCTAGCCGATAAGCCATCAGCACGGGAGAGTGGGCATAAATTTGTCAAAACCGAATCACTATAAACTTGTTGTGTACAATTTTTCTAGCTCTCTATCTCTTGCTTATATTTTGTGATAGATTGTTACACATTGAAAAAATCTTAGCATTGCATAGCTTGCCTCCAAATGTTGTCCTCTTGCAATAATCTTAATTTTATTTCAATTTCGCACTATCACATATGCACCCCCACGAGGTGATAGGTCTAGCCCTACCACATCTGTCCTGCTCTCGATTTCATCAAAGATGGGTTATTACTGTCAAAATCAAATGACTCGATGGAAAACTCTTTTGGAAAGTCTTTCTCTACAATCTACTGTCCAAAGAATCAATATTGTTCTCTTTCAAGACGTATATTCTAGTCACAATACTATCTTGAGTAAATATTGTATGTCAAAATAGCTATATTATATTTCTCAAGATATCATAACATATTGCCTATCTTTCATTCAATTGGTGTCCAATAGTGTTCTTTTTTTCTTAATTATATTATAGGTACTTTAAAAAACAAAGCTATCGATTGTAAATTTTGTATGCTCATTATCAGTCCACTAAATAATACCTAGAATTTGTTGAGTTTCTAAATTTGAACATAAGCCACTTCCTTATCCATCATACTTACGATTAGTCACATATTTTAGTAATTTTGTATTTGACACGTCAAATTCATATCCTTAACATTTTTATTCGTAGAACATTATGCTATCATAGTCCTATCCCATCTCATTCAATCAAATCAATTTCACGACTAGGTCCATTCAAGATAAAGCCATGGCCATTTTGGAGGCAAACCACACACTCCATGTTCATCCCCCACCTCATTGATGGTTTCCTCTACAAAATTCAGAGATCTGGCCCCCTCCTACAAAGACGCAACAACAACCTCTCTCCTTCCAGTCCTCGAGATAGCAAAAACGAGAAGAGAACTCTCACAACTAATCTTTTTCCAACATAAACATAAAATCCAGGCCCAATATATAAAATAATACATGGGTTCCACATGATATCTATCCAAGAGAATGATAAAATCCCCACGTGTAGACATCACATGAAACTCTCGACATGTCCATCAATCATTTGCTAGCTTCAAAGTCAATCAATCTTTGAGACTCTCTAATCAATATATGCAATCGAGATTAGATAAGAAAAATGAAATCTGAGAATAGGAAAATTCAGAACCCCACTCGAGATATGCTCCTGGGGTTTTCTTGATCCTATCCGAATCCCAAATCTCCCACGTGGCCGTTGAAGGTGTTTGCTTCAATAGATAGCAACTTGGAAAATGAAGAGCTGAGTGGGAATTCAAGAGAGGAGCACCACAAAATTTCCAAACAAAAAACCAATAAAAAAAAAGTCATCAACAAAATCTAGCGATTCATAAATAATTACATAAGATCAACATCATAAAAAATCTCAAATTGATGCATTCTCATCACATTTCACCTTAAACTAAATTTTGTGTTGTAAAAAAATATTGAGATACTACATACATGTCATATATATCCAATTTTCTCCTAAGAGTTTAATAGGTTTATCACAAATGTCATGAAAAGGAGAGACAATGCCGTCGAAAAACGATAAAGGCCTTTGTAGTCCCATGAAAGGGACGGGAGCGAGGTGGTCGCGACTGCCTTATCCATAATTTTGGTGCCCACTGAGTTGACAGCAGCTTTGGATATTGTTGCCTAACCACCGCCCGCGGACGTGCGATGCCCTCCCATGATTTGGACTCGTATCTGCTGTTGGTGGCGTTTGAATTCGATTCTTCTTCGCCTTCTTCGTGTTTTTGCTTTCTCGAGAAGGAAGGCGACTGGGGCCATCACACGTTTCGGACGCTGCCATTCAACTGCTCTTGATGAAGGAAATAATGCGATGACTTCCGGATGTGCAAGTGAGAGATGTTTCCAAAAATAATTTCTAGATACTCCTTTATCTAAAATATTTTAAATCTCTTTAAATCCCAATTTGACGATTGTGAAGGTCATGATGGTACATTTATGCGAGCCCGAGCTAGCCTTGGCAATTCCCAAGAAAGCTTGACTTAGGCACTCCAACAATCCCAAACGAGAGCCTAAGTCATTGCATAGTCTCGATCCAAACGATCGGCTCGTGACACAAAGGTGATTGTCTCCAAGCAGGAGTATAGTGATGGTTGGCTTGTCAACGATTAGTTTTTCAAAGGAGGATGATTGTTTTACAGTTGCCCAGCTATGTTGTCCGATATTTGCACACTCTGTAGATTGCATCGATTATTAAACATTGGAATGAAGCAGCGAAGGCCCTTGCTTGCCCAATGGTATGCAGCACCAACGTGTTCACTTGTTAGATCATTTCAGCAACCCCATCCAGTTCTGCTCGAGCGGCATTGCAGATGGCTGTGGCCTCGTTTACTTCACTAGAGCTAAAAACATAAATGAAATCTATTAGAGCAAAACACAAATAAAGAATTTGGATAAAGTCTTGTAGATACTTACATGCGCCTCTGTCTTCTCTAGACCATTTGCATAGCACCCTCCGCTTTGACGAATGCATTGTAAGCTTGCTGTAAGAGTACAGCAATATTGGCCATTTGTGCTTTGGTTGTTGTGGTCTTTTTGAATGTGATCAAAAGAACATATAAGTAAAGCAGAGTTTGAAAGAGCGTGTAATCTACCTACCTCCCTCATGTTTAAAAAATGTTAGCCATTTGTAAAGTTAAAACAAAAACCAGAAACATCCATTATTCGTGGCCTTGCTACTTTCCCATATTGGGTAAAAATGCAAAAGAGTCAATTCCATAACTTAAAAATCCAAATTACAAAATCAGGAACAACAAATAATTAATAAGCAAAATTATATCCGCAGTCGAAAAAATAAGTCTAAACAGGGGAAGAGGATTAAAATGCAAAATAACAATCAACTATGACGATACTATGGATGCCAAGTAAATGAGGCTCTGATTTTGTTAATTAATCACCAGCTCAATCCTTGAAGGTAACTTTCCCTTGAGATATTGCAGAGCATGTTCTCTAGGTTCCTTCACTTTTTTCAACTCGTCCAAGTCCGAGAAGTATTCTTCATCACAAGGATTTACCACTAACTTCTCAAGAGCAATGGCATTGTCGATAAGGTAATTCACTAGCTCGAGATCACAAGGTTGACCATAATAATTGTGAAATTCAACCTCCTTTAAGTGCTGATGGGGAGGTCCAACAACTCTTTTTGGTTCTCTCTGTGTGCATAGCATCTTCCATGGCAAGATCATTTGTGGCAAAAGAAGAATGATGTATATTATTAACATTGGAGAATGCCAGTGGAAGAAGGAACTTACAAAAGAAAGTGACTTACAATGGAAAGTAAGTCGGTGTGAATTATCATGTCATGCATATACTAATCACCTGATGTCCCAACAACTCACCCAAAAGCAGAGAGTTGAATAGGATTCAACAGTGGCTTGGTTTATCATATTCCATCCTACTACATCAGTGCCTAAATAGGTGAAGGCTTGAATGAGGTCGAAAACCCACCTCAAACACAAAACTCCGCAAGCAAGGACATGCCTCGATCACGGGAGTCAATGGAAGTAGGCTAGCACCTCTTTTTCCAAGAACTCTCACTCCGTCCAGTCGTGCGACCTCCCGCGGGCACACTTTCACACCTTAAACTTGTACATCCGGAACTCATCACAGCCCAACACCCCCTCCTCCCCCAGCGCCCGCACGTCCTCCTCCTCCTCCTCCTTGTGGTGGTTCGACAGGCACTATGTTCTCGACTTCATCAATGGCTGGAGGTTAGCACAGAATTTTACACGCTTCCGCATTCGATCTTGATAATCAGGATCTTGATTTTCCGCAAATTTCTAACAAGAAGTAGCTATGCGTCACTGGAACTGCAACCAACGACAACCAGTCCTTCTCTTGCATCCCATCTCTGGCAAAAATGATGCCGGGGGCAAGTTCTGGAGGCCCAAGTGGCACCTCTTCCGCAGGTATGTTGACTTCCCACTGCTCACTTGGAAATCCATAAAGGCAAATCTTCTCCTTCTCAAAAGCGGAGGAGGAGGAGTTATACAGAAGACCAAACAGAACATGTACAAGTACGTCGGAAGATTGAAATTACTAGTTGGGTCATGTAGATAAACAAGAAAACGTCCAGAAAGCACAGTGATTTAAAAAAAAAAAAAAAAAAGGCCTCAACAAAATGTAGATACAGAAGAAGGAATCGAATGGTATTGTTGATATTATATCCCTCCCTTCTAACGAGCTGCCGCATCAAATAACATGTTCTGCAGTCCATTCAAGTTTCATAAACAGAAAGCATCAAATTCTTTTAGCTAATAAGAACCATTAAAAAATCATCCTCAAATTCAAATAGTGGATAAAGCACATTATTTTACAGAAGATGCACAGGCCTAGCTTATGTTGTTCA
Source organism: Eucalyptus erythrocorys (assembly GCA_014182555.1). NCBI lineage: Eukaryota > Viridiplantae > Streptophyta > Magnoliopsida > Myrtales > Myrtaceae > Eucalyptus > Eucalyptus erythrocorys. The sequence goes on along the minus strand of CM024599.1, from coordinate 40,983,510 downwards.
TTTTCACAGAACATTTTGATGACCAACAAAAAATACAGTGGGGGGCCAATGAGTCACAGCTAAATTCAAGAGTAAGCAATCAAGCGACACGTTAGAGTTGCAGCATTTAGTACAAGCAATAAAGCGATCTACCTTAACTTGTCCGGAACAGATGTCCGTTTGAACTCTTGAGTCAATATTTGTCATGTAAGAGGAGCGACAGAAGTTACTCTGCCCCAAAGTATGGTACTTTCTTGGTTGAAATGTATTAGCAAGAAAGAAGTAATATTGCCGATTCTTAAAATTAAACAGCGTCATATAGAAATAACCTGGGAAAAGCTTTATCAATCAAGGGTTTTGCCAACAAGCGTCATATATTTGCTGGTTTTGTCATTGCATTACTTATCAGAAAACTAGAGATACAGGCGTACCGCTCCGCCTCCTTATAGCTTACATATTTCAATTAAGAGCAACGCTACAAGTAAATAAGTGGCAAAATAAGTTTCTATCTGCTCACCAGTAAGTAACAACTGAAAGAAAGAAGATGTTTTAAGACATTTAATGCCAAAATTGGCCGTCGTCATTGCTATGAAACTACATATGCAAGGGGTTATGAATTGATGGAACTGATCTTCTATGTTTAAACAGACTCTTCGTTAAAATGATTCCACATTAAAGTCCAGGGAAACAACTATCACCAATAGTCTCGCAACAAAGCAAAGGGAAGCTGCAGACTTCAAATGATCCAAAGCAGATCGAAAATCCAAAAAGAGTCACTTTGCAGAGGTGGGAAATTAGAGAAAGATGAGAACGCTAATGAGAAGCTTCTTGAGAATACACGTCTTCATGTTATGTTAATTAGCAAACTCACTGCATGAAATCAAGTAACAGACCAAACAAAAAGCTCAAACTCCTCTTTCCTTTTGAGCCTGTCATGCATTTCCAAAGGGAAACTCACTCGAAACACGTACAACAAAGTCTCCAAATTCAAGTTACTATAAGGTCGCATCAGCAAAAAAAATAAAAAGTAGCGGCACACCTAATTCCTATCAACGAACAAATTCACGACACAAAAATTTAGTAAAACTACAACCCCAGGAGGCAGAAGAAATAAAAAGCTAATCAGTATCGCACTGCCGTTAAAACTCTTCAACTTCTGCATCATGAAGAAACAAAAGGGAATCTCAAAACTCGTCTTCTCAGTTTCATCATTCTTGACACTTTGATCCTCCGCGGAGAATCTGATCCGATTCTTCTTCTCTTCTTCAAAAAATTGTGGGATTTTGCACATTGTCTGTTGAGCGACATTCAATTTTCATTGAAAAGAAAAAAAGATGTAAACGATAGTCAATTTTACGATATTGAAATTACTGAGTATCTGCAAAGTAATATTTACTACTACTAATATAAAAAAGCACTCGGTAAAAGGAAGGGCACTACATAAATCATGCCAAACCCTACTTACTTCAGTTATCTATTGTGAAAATCATAGGCATCTTGTTCACTCTCAACCACCATGTGGCCAGTCAGTACACGCTCCATGGCCTAGAACTTTAAAATGGTCAAAATCAGCCCAGTTGAACCCCATTTTGAAAATGTACAGCTGATAAATGAGAGAGAAATCAAGAACTTATGCTCCTACATAGCGACACAGACGAAAAAGAAATTTAAAAGGAAACATAAAATTGGAAACTCCATAGAAAATACTAGTCTTGGCGGCTTGGAGAAGAAGATGACGTCCAAAACCCTTCCGTGCTCTTCACGTGAATGTGGTTTTAGAATCTTACTTTCAAATTGGTTGTGCTTAGTTAGCCCTTTGTTATCGGTGGTTTGGAATTAACAAATAGATTTCCATGTTCGCATTGAAGGTCATTCCCAGAAGTGTCGCCTGATCATCCGTGTTCCTCAATTGGTGAACAGTTGATTGAGCTAGCTAGGTGTTGCCACTATTTTTTTTTTTTTTTTTTTTTAGGTCGAAGGTGTTGCCACTATTTTGCTTATGAAACATTTCCTATTTCTATTGATTGCCTCAGTTCTTGTTTTGACATTGATGCAATGTAATCAATTTTGGATCTGAATACTGAATATGATCATGGAACCATCTCATCGAATTAGCAATTACACTTTAGTGGCTAGATATATGTATTCTCTAACGACTGATGATTATATATATATTGGTTAGTTAATGAGAATGCTTTAGAATTGCTAGCTTGTCCCAGAACGTGGCACTCGATGCCTACTTGAAGCGTACAAAAATTGTTTCATGGATCAGATAATCCAATAGCTTTCAGAGCAAAACAAAACCGACGTTTGCATTATCTGGTTCGCTTGCAAATGGCACTGCTGGGCAGTCCCATGAATTGCTTTGAGTTTCATTCTTTACATGGTGTAGTCGAGATGTCAGATGTAAAGAAGTCGCATCTCTTTCAGCTGCTCCTTTGCAAAGCCTCCTCTCTATTTTCACTCCGAAACGATTCCGAGCTTCATAATTGTGTTTTGCTTATAGCATTTGTCTTTAAGATGGCTGCGAAAAATCAATTTTTTTTATACAATCTGAAAGATAAACGAAAAATCATGTTGGAGAAATGCTCGCGTTCGTAACCACATTCTGGATAGCATTCGTTTTTGCCCAAAAGCTAATTCCTTCCGCAATAAAACCAAATTAGTTCACGAAATTCCTCAGAAATGCATTCGTCTCCTTTTCGATTTGCCTATACTAAGACAATTTGCATTCTTTACTCAACCTCGGTCCTCTCCACTCGCTCCAGAAGCTTTTGGAGAAGTGGAAGATCGTCCTCTTCGATCTTCTTCAACAAGCTGTCCACGAACCCGTGCTTCTCCGAGTCCCCAAGCTTTGCGACTTCCACCGCCCGACAGTCCATCACCGCCGCCCTCTTTGATCTTTCTCCAACATACTACAGATGGAACCAACGAAGGCCACCGACCTTCGCCTCATATTTGGGCGAGGGCTGTCCCTCCCCTGAAATTCGGAAGGAGGTCCGGGGTCGTTGCTGTCTGACTGCACCATCCTTCCCCTTGTTAGAAAATAAGTAAGATTGATGTTGTTTTTTTATTAGTTTTTTGGCCTAGAGTAAGCATGATACATGAAGCTCTCAAACTGCCAAAGATAGGTGTCTTCAAGAAGCCCACGTTGATCAAGGAAAGAAGCTGGCAACACAAAGGAGAATATAGAATGCATGAAGACAAGTGTGTGGGCTCAACATGTAACACATGAGTTGGACGTGGCAGAGGGTGGTGGCATAAGGCAGACATGCCATATCTGTACTTTTGACTTGTCAAGACTGAGAGCATGATGTATGAGACAGGAAGACACACCTTGAAGGATAGCTTGCATTACAAAACTTTTGCCGCTTCACTAGGCGGTGATTTTCTTTAGATACAGAGAAAAGAATAGTTCAAGTTCAAAATTTGATACGAAGAGACACTTAAATATCAAAAATTAGAAAAAAAAAATACTTAAGTATCATTTAAAAAAAAATGAGACACTTGAGTATCACTTTCGACAAACCCGTAAGAAATTTTACGTGGTAATTTTTTTATTAATTTTGTTCACCTACGTGGCTCTTGCAAAGAGCTGACTCAGCAAATAAATGCAAAAACGATATCGTTTTGTTACAGATTTGAATGTGAATTTAAAAATCAATTAAATTAAATTTACAACCAAATTTCTAAATAAATAAGAAAAATGAAGAAGGTGAACAGCGACTAAGGGCTCAACCTTCGCCGCTGTCGCCTCCCCACAGTCACCGAGGGGTCGGCGACAACGGCCAACATCGTCGCCGACCCTTTCGGCGAGGGCTAGGAGTCAGCAGCGACGAGAGCTGAGACCTCAGTCGCTATTCATCTTTTTTTTTTTTTTGTAAAATTTGGTTTTAAATTTAATTTAATTAATTTTTATATTACTTATTTAGCTACGTCAGCAACAAAACAATGTGATTTTGCACTTATAATAGAAAAGGTTATTGTCAAAACTTCAACAAGTAAAAATCTAGAAAAGGACGAAAAATCTGAAAAACTATAAAGAAACATCAAGTAGAAAATCATACTGGAGAAATGCATGAAGTAGTTTTGAAATGGGTAGCATTCGTTTTGCCTGAAGACGAACTCAATCTGCAAGAAACCAAATTAATCCATGAGATTCGTGAGAAGTGCATTTGTGCCCTTCTAGTTTTGCCCATAATTAGGCGGTTGCATTCTTTGCTCACCTCGATCCTCTCCACTCGCTCACGAAGCTTCTAAAGAAGCTGAAGACAGTTTTATGTGGCATTACTCCTCTTCATATTATATCAAAGACCCGTATAAATTTACATTTCACATGAAAAAACGAAAATGGAACTTTACATAAACTCGATCAGAAGTATCTCCCCATGAGGAACTAAAATTTATGAGCAGAGAACATTGAAGTACGGTAAGTGAAAACAACTCAATTACATACATTTTCTATCCCTTCGTTTTGGCGATGATAGAGAATAGAGATCTTTTATTGCTTATATGGAGAGAAGCAAGACGACCTGAAAGAAAGTTCATGTCTAAAACATGACATCTTTCATGCTACATGGGCTTGAACAGCCGCTTTAGCAGAGGAAGCCCGACCTTGTTGGACTACTAGTTAAGAACCCAAGTGCTTCAATTAGCCTGTTCACATGAATAGTTCTTCTGTCCAGTGCACGACGTACAACGAGCAGAAGTTCCCATTTTTAACGGTCAACGCCCATGTTGCATCTTCTTGTTTACCCCCCTAAATTAGCAATACACACTGAAAAGCATGAGTATCGATGGTGTCCGCTTGTAATGCGCATGATAGACCACATTGTCAATTTGTAGAGAACGGTATGTCAGTTCCAAAATGGCCAAATCTAAGAACGACGACATGGTGCAATTAGAAGCTTACATTGAATCTACATCTAAGTAGCACCAATACCGACTTCAATATCAACACACGACATGACACGACATGACATGCCGACACGTCATTTCTAAAAAATTAGAGAATTCCGACACGTTAAGACACATTGTGTATTATATGTATATTTTTCTATATACATGCTAAAATATCATTTTCATGATAATTTTAATCAAATTAATTTGATTCAAATTCACATATATATAAATAATAACAAAAGGAGCCAAAAATGAATTTACACTACAAACATTAATTTACCATTTGTTAATATCATTCATAGTTTATTTGACAAATTCAACTCCATTCAAATAATCCATAAAACTTAAAGGTGAAAAAAAAAATAAGCTATCGACATTCTATAATTGCGTGTCAAAGCATGTTAGAAGAGAAGAGAAAAGAAAAAAAAAAAAAAAAAAAACAAACAAACAAACAAACTTGGGGGTGAATTGCGTGTTACAAGAAGTGAGAGTCAAGAGAGAAGAGAAGACTAAGTTTTTCTTCTCTCTCTTTATTATTATTATTTTTTTACATATTTACATTTTGACCCATTATTTATTGAATTTTTTTATGGTTGATTCTGTGCGTGTCAAAAATTCAAATTCGAATGTCGGAATTCCGGACTTGAGTGTTGGAGAGCATTGAAAGAGTTGACCAAATGTCGGATTTTTCGACATATATTAACCAAGTGCTGAAAAATGTCAAAGAGTGTCGAATATATGTCGAAGTGTCCTATACAACACGAAATCGATGCTTCATAGATCTACATGACATTTCTTTTGTGCATTTGCATTAAGTGGTATTTTGGTTGATTATTGGGGATCATCTTGTTGAGGAAAACTCCCTAATTAATTTTGAAGATTGACAAAATCTTTCTTAATTGTCCTTTGATTCCGAAGGTAAGCTTTTCTAGGTGGAAACTCTTATATGTATCATCAGACTTTACTTATCATACTCAATGATGCGTTGAAGATCTTATCCTTAATATTCAATCTCAACAGAATAAGGATATTAGTTCAACTATGAATCATTGTGCTGACGACTGGAAAATTAGCATGAATTCCTTACCTTGTAAAGACCAACTGTCTAAAAGGAAAAATATTAAATACAATATTACTTATTTAGAATATCTCAATCTATCAACAAGACAATCAATTGTAGACAAAAAGTTCTCTAAAGGAATGGCTCAACTTACGAAAACCCTATCTATTGTATGGACAGTAAATATTTCGGGAAACTTCTTTCTTAGCATTAAGCAATTAGATCTTCTTCAACGTTCAAGTTTAACGGGCTGATTGGACAAATGATCCTTAGAGCTTGGGTCCAACAATCAACTTGGGCATTGAGGAATATAAAAGAAACTTGTAATGCTAAAAGATGCCAAGAGAATATCAAAGTTATGAGTTTCAAAATTCAACATAGTCTTTTGCTTAAATACATTTGTCTTTTGTGAGCTATAGTTTGTAATTTCTTAGAGATCACAAGTGTGAAATCATATAATCTTTCACACGAGTTTGAATAGTAAATACTCAGTCCTTGTAACCTCTTATTGATTCATCATAGTGGAATCTAGCCGATAGGCTATCAGCACGAGAGAGTGGGCATAAATTTGTCAAAACCAAATCACTATAAACTTGTTGTGTACAATTGTTCTATCCCTCTATCTCTTGCTTATATTTTGTGATAGATTGTTGCAAATTGAAAAGATCTTAGCACTGCATAGCTTGTCTCCGAATGTTGTCCTCTCGCAATGATCTTAATTTTATTTCAATTCCGCACTGTCACATATGCACCCTCTCTAGGTGATAGATCTAGCCCTACCACATCTCTCCCGCTCTCGATTTCATCAAAGATGGGTAATTAATGTCAAAATCAAATGACTCGATGGAAAACTCTTTTGGAAAGTCACTTTCTCTATAATCTATGGTCCAAAGCATCAATATTATTCTCTTTCAAGACGTATATTCAAGGACACGCGGACCCCCTGAAATGCCAAAAGTTGGCATAAATGAACACTTAAGTGTCAAAAGTTACGAAAAGCGTACACTTAAGTGCCAAAATCGGAGCAAAATGGATCACTTCGGTGCCAATCCGGCAAAAATCCGGCCAAAACGCGACGTGGCAATTTTCGGCGAGGCAAAAACAAAACGGCTTCGTTTTAATGTTGACGTGGAAAAAAATAATATAAAAATTAATTAAATTAAATTAAAAATTAAATTTATTTTAAACATTTAAAAATAACAATTTTTAATATTAAAATTTAAAAATTTTAAAAAACAATTTAAAAAAAAAAAAAAAAAAAAAAAAAAGGAGGGGGCTTGATACGGCCGGGGTGAGCCCTCGGCCCGCCGCCGCTCCTCGCCGGCGGTGCCCTAGCCAAGGGGAAGGGTCAGCCGGGGTCGCTAGGCCTGGCCAAGGGCCGGCGACCCCTGTCGACCGGTGGTGAGGGCCCACAAGCCCTCACCCGGCCAGCCAAGGGTCGCCGGCGGCGAGGGGTCGCCGGTGACCCTTGGCCCCAGGGGCCCTCACGTCGGTCGGCCGGGGTCGCCGGCCCCCGGCCGGCGCCGGCGACGCCGCCGACCCTTCCCCTAGCCGGGGCACCGCGGCGAGGCGGCGGCGGCGGCCGAGGTATCGACCCCCTCCCTTTTTTTTTTTATATTTTCAATTTAAATTAATTTAGTTTAAATTAAATTTAATTAATTTTTACATTAATTTATTGCCACGTCAACGCAAAAACGACGTCGTTTTTTTACTATTTGGCCACATCAACGTGCAAAACGGCGTCGTTTTGCACTTCTTTTGCCGAAAATTGCACACGTCGCACTTTGGCCGAAGTGGCACTTAAGTGTCCCATTTCTTTTTGAATGTGGCACTTAAGTGTACATTTCGTAACTTTTTGGCACTTAAGTGTTCCTTTGTGCCAACTTTTGGCACTTGAAGCGTTCTTCTGCCTATATTCAAGTCACAATACTATCTTGAGTAAATATTGTATGTCAAAATAGCTATCGTATATTTCTCGAGATATCATAACATATTGCCTATCTTTCATTCAATTGGTGTCCAATAGTGTTTTTTTTTTTTTTTTGTTATTTATATTATAGGTACTTTAAAAAACAAAGCTATCGATTGTAAATTTTGTATGCTCATTATCAACCCACCAAATAATACCTTGAATTTGTTGAGTTTCTAAATTTGAACATAAGCCACTTCTTCTAGCACGTGTCGCCCCCAGTGGTTTATCTCATTGCCGCCGTGCGGGGGTTCCCTGGGTCATCAAAAAAAAAAAAAAAAAAAAAAACATAAGCCACTTCTTTATCCATCGTACTTACGATTAGTCACATATTTTAGTAATCTTGTATTTGACACGTCAAATTCATATCCTTAACATTTTTATTTGTAGAACGTTATCCTAGCCTAGTCCTATCCCATCTCATTCAATCAAATCAATTTCACAACTAGGTCCATTCAGTACAAAGCCATGGCCATTTTGGAGGCAAACCACACACTCCATGTTCATCCCCCACCTCATTGATGGTTTCCTCTACAAAATTCAGAGATCTGGCCCCCTCCTACAAAGACGCAACAACAACCTCTCTTCTCCCAGTCCTCGAGATAGCAAAAATGAGAAGAGAACTCTCACAACCAATCTTTTTCCAACATAAACATAAAATCCAGGCCCAATATATAAAATAATACATGGGTTCCACATGATACCAATCCAAGAGAATGATAAAATCCCCACGTGTAGACTTCACATGAAACTCTCGACATGTCCATCAATCATTTGCTAGCTTCAAAGTCAATCAATCTTTGAGACTCTCTAATCAAAGATATACAATCGAGATTAGATAAGAAAAATGAAATCTGAGAATAGGAAAATTCAGAACCCCACTCGAGATATGCTCCTGGGGTTTTCTTGATCCTATCCGAATCCCAAATCTCCCACGTGGCCGTTGAAGGTGTTTGCTTCAATGGATCGCAACTTGGAAAATGAAGAGCTGAGTGGGAATTCAAGAGAGGAGCACCACAAAATTTCCAAGCGAAAAACCAATAAAAAAAAAAGTTCAATAAAATCTAGTGATTCATAAATTACATAAAATCAAAGTCATAAAAAATCTCAAATTGATGCATTCTCATCGCATTTCACCATAAACTAAATTTCGTGTTGTAAAAAACTATTGAGATACTACATACATGTCACATATATCCAATTTTATCCCAAGAGTTTAATAGGTTTATCGCAAATGTCATGGAAAGGAGAGACAATGCCGTCGACAAAGGCGTTTGTAGTCCCATGAAAGGGACGGGAGCGAGGTGGTCGCGACTGCCTTATCCATAATTTTGGTACCCACTGAGTTGACAGCAGCTTTGGATATTGCTGCCTAACCACCGCCCGCGGACGTGCGATGCCCTCCCATGATTTGGACTCGTATCTGCTGTTGGTGGCCTTTGAATTCGATTCTTCTTCGCCTTCTTCGTGTTTTTGCTTTCTCGAGAAGGAAGGCGACTGGGGCCATCACACGTTTCGGACGCTGCCATTCAACTGCTCTTGATGAAGGAAATAATGCGATCACGGATTGGATATCGTCCTCTAGCTTTACACCACTCGTAGCATCGATTCGAGCCGCAAAATCGTGACTATATTTGGTTAGACACGGCATCCTATTATTTTGCTTTGATAATGTTTCTTCCCTCAGTTTCCTCCGGCTGATAAAGATTCGTCGCCACTATGAAAAAGAAACTCCAACTGACCGTACCTCGGAATTCAAGCCTGCGCCCTTCATCTCCTCGGCTCCACAGGAATTATTTTCTTCAAAAGATCACTCAAGTAACGAGTGATTGAAAAAAGAAAAAAAAGACAAACAAATAAAGTTGGGTAGAAGCGCATAATTATGTACGTTAAGCAAGTAAAGGTGTGGACACTTTCATAAGTTCCCAAGTATCAAATTCTCAAATATCGATAACGATGAGAGTCCGTGAGAGAACAAATCTCAATTGATCGTATTACACAAAAGACATACAAAAGTTTTTGTGCAGTGCGACATTTATGCGAGAAGTGCGAGAAATTAAGCTGTTTCGGGACATCTTTAGGAGGGTACGGGTGCATGTATATATTGCTTTTTAGGGCCTTTGGTTCGGTGAGTTTAATGGGAGAAGGATTAAAGATTAACCCAAGATCTTGGAACTGCCAACCTACTTTGTCGGCCTTTTCCTTGCTTCTTTATTGAATCTTGAAATTGAAGTCTTGTCCCCACATGGCATGTCTCTATCCACTACCCCCTTTGAATGTCGTTTAAAGAGAAAGGTGAGAACAAGGGAGTCATCCTTTCATCATTTACAAGTTTAGAATACTAATAGCATAAATCACTTTATAGATACAACTACGTGTTTACACTAAAAAATGATAAAGACTTAGTTGATAAGAATAGAGAGTGGTAAAGAGCAAAAGTCATCTATGAAAAGAACAGTCGACAACTTAATGAGTTGAAATCTTATTCATATATTTAAGTCCCTTTAGATAAATGTGGATAGCTTGAAAAGCATGGATGACCAAGGAAGTTATCGACAATAATATTTGGTGTCTTGAGATGAAATCATGGACATGTAACTAGGGGTGAGGGATTTTAGGATTGCTCCAGGTCAATTAGAACCAGTTCCTCAGTTTTTTGAATCCGGAACCCACGTACCCTAGGACCTATCTTGTCAGTCAATTCTCATGTTGGTTCTAGAGTTTACACGGGAATCGATCAGTTTTCATTTCATTTCTTTCTTCTTCCTTTTTGTTTTATTTTTAATTAAGCAAAATGAAAGTGAATGTAACAATAATAATTTCCATTTGTCAATAACAACAATCCATAAAAAGATTGAACACACAAAAGAAAATAAGTAATCGAAAGTTCATAACATGTAACATAGAACTTAAATTATAGAACTTTAGCCTTCTATTGTCCATAAAAAAAAAAAAAAAAAAAAAAAAAAAAAAGGTCTCCAAATTTTAATCACCTGAAATCAAAAGAAACAACAACATAGTTAATCACTTAATAATAATTTTAAATTAAGTTAAACCACATATACTCATTCCACTTCACCAATTCCTAGTTCCCGGTCAGCTCTTTGCTTCACAGTTTTGTTCTTACCCAAGAATTGAGAACTAAACCACACAATAACATTTATATTCTATATTTTTTTTTTTGGAATTAGGAATTAAATCGATAATGGTGGGAACCTAGAACAAGTAGGTTTTAATAGAAATTCCCGATTTTACCTTGGACCCATATTTATTCCTATGTATAACTATTGAGCAGTAATATTTTTTGATATTTAAGGGTGTAAATGGTAACATCTCTATTAAGGGGAACAATTTCTTTTCAGAAATAATTCTTTTCTGTTTCCATTCTTCGGAATAATTTCTAAGTAAAATAACAAGTTTAGTAATTATATTAAATTTTTATTATCGGAATAAAAAAGAATAGAAATGTATTTCGTACAATCCATATATATACCCACCACCCACGGCCCACTGTCGCCGTCAACAATCACTGCCAGCCGGAGGTCAACGGCAGGTTGGCTATAGCGAGCGTCGATGGTCGATAGCGATAGCGATAGTGGCGGCGGTAGCCGCAGTGGTGAGAGGCGACTAGCCGATGAATGGCAATCTATAGGAAGTAACAAGGAAGAAAAAGAAAAGAAAAGGAGAAAATTTTAAAAATGACTTATTTTTATAAATTGTTGTCAAGAACAAGAAGCTACTTTTTTTTTTTTTTTTTTTACTTATTATTTCTTTTCCAAATCTGTTCCTGGTTATTTTTCTATTATAGGGAATAGAAAATTCGGTTAACCTTACCAAACGGATTTCTATTATTTTTTTGTTCCGAGGAACAAAAAAACAAGAGAATGGAGGAACAAAAATGTCCCATGCACTACCTAAGCTTCTCATGATTAAGTGTTGTTGTAACTTCTTGTAACTGTAGATAGAGTTAGGAAGCTAAGCATTTATCAAAATTTAGCAGCTACCTGGAGATGAGAAGTCATGGTGACATGAAGATACGGAGATTTGAAGGCATGATTAAAATTGTTTTAAGAACTAATCGTAGGCAATTATGTTGTGAAAACTATGTTAGGGTTATGTGTTCAAACACAAAGAAATAGAGAATAAATTTAAGAAAGAGAAATCAAAATATAAGGTTTATTCCAATTCATAATAAATTAAGGCCACATCCGATAGAATCCAATAAAGAATTCAAGTACAATTAGCACATCCCACCTCTCTGTTTCAACCCTCAATTGCAAGAGAAAAATTATATATCACAAGTAAACTATTCATGAGCTCAAACCAAAATTATCGATATAGTATAAATTAAAGCTATAAGAACCCTTTGGCGGCTCATTGGGGAGCGGGAACCCCATGCCTTCCCAACTCTTTATAAATACAAGTGTTTGCATAAGTTCCGACATTATATCTCCACTTTAAAGTATATCCATTGATTTCTTAGTAACTGCATGACAACATTTCTATTCCTCAAAATTTCTGTTCTTTTGTTCCCCGAAACAAAAAAAGAACAGAAACTTGTCAAGAACGGCAAGTTTTTTTTGTTCCCGGAAACAAAAAGTTAGCGCAGGAATGGTTTTGAAACAAAAATGAGAAATAAAGAAAAGTTGATTCTTATTCTCGGGAATAATTTCTAGAAATAAGTGAAATTTATTTTTTATTTTTCTTTCTTGCCGCAGCCGCTGCCGACCGTCGCTGGTCGACCGTCGGCCGACCGCCGCCAACGCCAGCCAACCACCGCCACCGGTCGCCGAAGGTGGCCTTCCAAAGACGATCGACAGTGGCAATTGGCGGGCGATCGGCCGACGACGACATGCGGCGGCGAGCAAATCGGCCGACGTCGACATCCGGTGGCAATCCGTGAACAAGAATAAAAAAATAAATAAATATTAAAAAACCGTTTTTATCAAACGCATTTCTATTCTTCTTTTATTTCCGGAGTAAAAAATTTTGTGTAGTTACCAAACAAGGTTCTTTTACTCGAAATTGTTCTCGAAATAAAAATAGAAAAGAAGCATTTAAAAAAAAAAAAAAAAAAAACTACTCCCACCAAGAAGATTGTCATGCGCGGCCTTAGTACACTTGCGATGGGAATAGCTACAAAACTTATCCTCCTTAATAAAATCGAAGAACCACTTCATGAGAGATTTCTTCATTGAGGCAGCTCTCATTTTTTTGGAAAATGGGGAAAAAAATTTCCAATTCAGGTTTTGTCACGTTGAACCAAAATTTGGGAAAAATTAAAATTGCAATCAAATCAAGTCAAGCAATCAAAACTCAGTCAAGCCAACTCATTTAACATGGAAGCTTGACTCGAATCTGTAGAACTTGATCCAGTTATTTGAGTTTTGAAGCAAACCTTTACTTTTTATGGATATGTACACATTCATAATCCAATTGAATTGAACTTTGGATTACGTTTTCTGACTTGAATATGAGATTAACAACCACCCAGCGTTGCGGCGCAGTTGGTTTGGATGTTTGCTCCTCTCGCAAAAAGTCCAACACGAGGGTTCCCTGGGTCATCAAAAAAATATATATATGAGATTAACAATCACTCGAGTCACTCGGATTCTAAAACACAATCCAATTGAATTCAAATTAAAAACCCATTTCAAACGACGAGATTAACCAATGTACAAAAGATAACGCAAAGCAGACCGTTTCGCAAGGTGGGGGAGCCAGTGCTACACGGTCGCTGCTTGACCATGCCTTGTCCCATTCCCCCACCTAATTCATCATCATCATCATCATCAACACACTCCAGTCAAAACGCAAGTGGCACGACAAAAGAAGATCTCCTGCTTACTGTGATCAAATCTTCCATTTTTCAAAACCGGGAAAAGGCGAGAAAAAGCTTTCGCAGATAAGGACGGGGATCATCCGCTCTTATCAACTCAACTCAAACACGTCCACATCAAGAACCTCATCCGATTTTTTTTTTTATCAATTATACCGAGTTGAAAGATAAACCCGGGTGCTGAACCGATCTTTCCGCATGCTGGGGACGGAGTCGGATGGAGAGATATGTTTCTTTAATCCCCCACTCTTGATCTCGTAATCACTGTGCTAATGATGTGACTAATTCCTCTCACTGTAGTCCGAACAAGGAAAGATAGCATGAACAGAGCCCAGAACAGAGTAAAGAACAGAGCACTCATGAAAGGGAAATTAGCATTTTATAATCCAAGAAAATGAGACGATACAGAGATTTCAAGGACTTGACCAAAAACCGATAATCAACAATACAAGCCCCAAAAAGCCAACCCCAGATCGAACTTCCACGTTCTAGTTTCTTCCTATACAGAAATCTGCAATTGCATTGCGAATATTTTAAGAATGCTTACTGAAACTTCATTTACAAAGAGGGGACTGGAAAGTCATCGGACCACAAAACAGAGACTTGAAATCTCTCTCCCGCCAGCCAATATTTACACCTTGAGAAGAAGAAGGTAATCATCATCAACAATGGAAATGAACACGAGATATATTCACACATCCGAGTCAGAGATTAATCAACAGGCCACCCGATTGCTGAAACACCGCCCATCAGAGCCCCAAAAAATCACTTCTTTCGACCCAAACAAAATTCGAGCTCCGAGTCGACTCGGGGAGGACTCGTAGCTTGCTTCTTCAGCCTTCACATGACCAGCTCAGAGACCCACCCCACGTCCGGACCGGAACCGGATCCGACGAGGTCGGCGCCATCGAGGGAGTTCTCCTTGCTGAGCTTGGCGTACATCTTAGCCCTCAAATCTCTCCCGGACTCGACCCTTTCCATCGAAGGCTCCTCCTCGCAGCGATGGTGAGACTCCCACAGATCAAAGAGCCCGCCTCCGCCGGCGAGTTGCCCATACCGCGGCGACGACTCGGCCCTCGGAGTCACCGGCGCCGCGAGGTGGCACCCGGGTCGGAGCGGGGACCCGAAGAGAGAACCCCCATCTGCCCGCGGGGGCTCATCTTCATCTTGGCGATCTGCATGTTCCTCATGCAGGCCACCAGCTCGCTCACCGATCCGGGCGACCCGCAGCAGCCGCCGCGTTGGTTCGGGGACATCGGGGGCGAGTTGGTCGGGGGGGAGACCGGGGGCGACGAGGTGGGCAGGATGGAGGTGGGCGAGGATATGAAGGAGGCCGACCACGGCTTGGTGAAGTAGGAGTCGAAGGCGGCCGCCGCGGCGGCGGAGGGGCGGACCGGGGACCCGAACTCGGAGTCGGTGGCGCTCTTGGGGCTGTGCTGCTGCTGCTGCTGCTGCTGCTGCTGGTGGGCGGGGAGGACCCGTAGCTGGTCGGGGGAGTGGGCGAAGAAGCAGACGCGGCGGCGGCAGCTCTGGCCGTCCTTGCACGCCTGCGTACGGTATCGCTCCGGGTGGAGCCAGCACTCGAACACGCCGTGAGCGAACTCGCACGAGTCACCCTTCTTGCAAGCACCTGCACAAAATCAAGAAAATCTTCACTCGAATCAGGAGGAACTCAAATCAAATTTCGTCGCACGGAAAACCCAAAACTCCTGTCCACAACCAAAGCTTCTAAAATGATGTTAAACAATCGGAGTCGACATTTTGGCCGAAAATGTCTCATTTCACCCAGATCAAAACCGATCGGAAATTAACCAAAAGATAACATTTTTCTTCGTTCGGTAAATCTCAGAATGGTGCAAATATTCACTAAATATTTTGCATCGATAATATAAAAATGAAATAAAATAAAAAGGCAAAACCGCCCATCTTCCTTAATCCAACCGAGAATCCTTAAAATAATCCAAAATGGGTAAAAAACTTAAATCTTCTTTTAAACAAATCGCCGAATACCAAAAATGGAGAACCTGGGCACCCCCTAAATCCAGATAAATTTACAGATCCAAACAAAACCGCCCGAGGAAATGCAGTTTTTTTTTTTTTTTTTTCAAATATTTCTCTTCTGCATCGCATGTTACTGTTTCCCTTTACCTTTGCGGAAATCGGGACATGCAGTGCCGGAGTAGAAGAACCGGCGCGGGTCCCTGCGTCGCGCCTTCTCGCCGGGGTGCGCGTAAGGGCACTCCGTCCAGTCGTGCGACCTCCCGCGGGCGCACTTCCGCACCTTGAACTCGTACATCCGGAACTCGTCGCAGCCCAGCACCCCGTCCTCCCCGGGCGCCCGCGCGTCCTCCTCGTCCTCCTCGTCCTGGTGGTGGTTCGACGGCAGGAACCGCCGCAGCGCCGTCAGGTCGTAGCGGCACTCCCCTCCTCCCGCCGCCCCGCCGGCATTGCCGCCGCCGCCGGAGTACGGGGAGTACGGAGAGTACGGCCCGCCGCCGGGGGCCGCGTCGTCGAGCGGGTCCCACGCGGGGGGGATCTGGACGGTCGGGGTGGAGCGGGCGTGGTGGTCGCCGCCGCCGGCGGCCATCGTCATCATCATCATGGTCGCTTCTTCCTCCTCCTCCTCGATCGCTTCACTCGCCGGACATGGGACTCCAGTTCGGCGTTTTCGCAGGCTTATGCGATGGTCTGACGACCAGTGGATGCTTCTTTTAAGGGGGTGGCGTGGAGAGTGGTGGGGGGAAGTAACCGTGGTTGGGTTAATTGTTAACCCTGGTTGGGTCTGCGAAATCTACCGCCTCCACTTCCGACTGCGGTTAAGATATTGCGGGGGCGGGGCGATCGGGTCACCGGGGCGAGCACGGGGGCTCGGGCCCCGGGGGACACGTGGAGGGCGGGTGAGGGGGCGGGGGTGACGGGCGGGTGAGATGGGGGGAGTCTGTGGATAAGACAGAGAAGGACCTGCTGTCGTGGCACTTGGATTTTATAGGAGTAGGGGTGATGGTTGTCGAAATCACGGGATAAACGGTGGGAGGGGGTGAGGGCGAGATGTGACGTCGATTCCGGGGTAATAAATATTTTTTAAGAGGAAAAAGTGGGGGAGAGAGCATTTTTGGGAAGTTAATTTAGTAATTAAATGCATTGCAACGGTTGTTAGGTTAATTATTAGGAGTAATGATACAAATAGTTCTGAAATTTTTTTTTAGTTCAGTAAATAGTTTTGAAATTAAATTCAATATATAATGTGATTTTTAAATTTCAATTTATTCAATGTAATCCTTAAATTTAGCTCAATCTTTGAATATAATCCCCGAGCTTTAAATTTTTTTTTATATGTTCAAACTAATCCCTAAACTATATGAAAATTGGATAATATTAAATATTTTTATATAGTTTAGGGACTATTTTGAACATGAAATGACAACATTGAATATTTTCATATAGTCTAAGAACTAGTTTAAACATGTAACAAAAGGTTAAAAAAATTCATGGACTACATTGAGAATTAAGTTAAATTTTATGAATCACATTAAATAAATTGAAATTTTAAGAATCGCATTGTACACTGAGCCAAAATTTAATGACCATTTATGTCATTTTTCCTAATTATTACCGCCTTTATATATGTTTGTGCGTGTTTATTTTTGATGTGGTTCGATCCATTTTGAGTATCCGACTAATTCTCATTCAGCATAGGCCCTTACTATGTCTGTGTTATCAGAATGAAAATGTTTATCATTTGAATGATTACTTATTTTGTTCATGAACACCTTAATTTTTTTATATGAATTTTAAATTTAGAGTGTATTTGTTTTATGGAAAACCTATGATATAGACAACATTTTTTAAAAAGTGATAGCTTCAATCCCTTAAAAAAATTATCGCTTGCATTGCTTAAAAAAATACTTTTTGTCATGCATGAAGCTATTTAATCATAAATTGTTTTCAATGGTAAAACATATTTTCAGTTACTATTTTTTAAAAAGATATAACCAATCATTTTACAAGAAAATGTTTTTCAAATCTTAATTTTTTTCATAAAAGTGTTTGTTTCATGGAGAAAAAAAGAATGAATTGAAAATTCTTTTTAACTAAATGATTGGTTTTATTGTTTGGAAAAATTAGTCAAAGGAAAATATTTTCATTATCGACGATAATTTATGAAAAACCATTTTAGCAAGTGATGAAAATATTTTTCATTTATTTAATTTTATAAACAATACAAGCTATCATTTTTTATATTTTCTAAATCTTGAATTTTATGTGAAACAATGCGGCATTAGTATTTTCATCTTTATTAGAACAAACTTTACATTATACTGAGGGATCGGTACCTATATTATAACGATAAAAGCAAACAGAACTTTGTCGCTGCTATTTCTTTATTTATTTTTTTTTAACTCTGGATGTAAGATTATTAAAGAGGAAAGAAGATGCAATTCTTATCCGATCTTGTCGGGTCTACAAATCCACATTCTACTTCATTCCAAATTGCTGCAGTGTAAAAGATCGAATATATATATATATATATATATATATATATATATATAGAGCAAAAACCCTATTTGTTGAATGGTATAGTCGCAAACTTAGCATCTTTACGAAATCCTATCGAAGGTACTCAATCATCCATATCTGAAGGGTTGAAAAGGATAAATTTGCGTAATGACAATAAATGGTTTGGATGTTTTGATGAGATAATTCTGTCCTCATATGGAGTC
Organism: Eucalyptus erythrocorys; assembly: GCA_014182555.1. Lineage (NCBI taxonomy): Eukaryota > Viridiplantae > Streptophyta > Magnoliopsida > Myrtales > Myrtaceae > Eucalyptus > Eucalyptus erythrocorys. The sequence continues at coordinate 40,965,040 of CM024599.1, read as the reverse complement.
CTTTTCAGCCAATTTGTGGACATATAACATTTTAGCTCAAATATATGTGATTTTGACGTGTGAAATTATTGAAGACATTAATGAGAATCTAATTTCAGATGAAATATCTCCATCTCAAATGTGACCCCTTGTAAATACAGAGGGATATAGACATAAAAAGAAAAGAGAAAGGAAAAAAAAACGTATTGTCAGTCAAGAATTTGGCAATTAAAAGACATTCGAAAGAAAGGAACGTAGTGTGAAAGGAATCAAATACGAAAGTGACTATGAAGTTCGAATGGTTGATATCGATATTTAATCATATCATGTTAGAGTTAACTGAAGTAATTAGTCTTGACACGCTACAGTTTACCCTTGGATGTGATTTGTTCTTTTCACTGTGCAACATTACAAGCAAAAAATAAAATTCATGACTCCTAATTGCACTAGGAAATTGAAAACATTTGACATTACTTTCTTTTTCTTCAGCAGCACAAATTCTTTCCTAAAGAAAAACATTGGATTAAAACCATGCAATTTTTAATAACAAAAGAAAAATTAAATGGGAGAAGCATTTCAAATTTGTCACATAGAATGTTGAAATGAGGTTAAATCCACTATTAAAAAAAAAACAATTAACTGATCTTATGGAGTGCACTTTCTTAATAAAAAGTAGTAAGAAGGTGGAATGGTTCGACTTTTTTGTTTTACCTCCTGGTTTTACTCCCTTTCCTTTGATCAATTTAACCTTTATTTATCTATTTCATCTGTACTTATAAAAAAATAAGTTTTGAAGGGTTTTAATGGGAAAACGCAAAAGGGACACAATTCTATTTACTAGATCATGTGTCCATTAAATATTAATAACAAAGTTTTGTAGCAAACCCTCACATTCCCATGATATCTTCCATTTTATCTTCGAATGTTTACGAACAAAATATCCTTCCTCTCTTTATTCTCGACATTCTTTGGTGAAATTTATCATTTGAATTTTATGCGAAAATCTCTTCATATCTTAAACCATATTATATATATACATGAAAATATTTTAAAGAAATCAAGGACCCATAGAGAGAGGGCTATTAAGAAGGTAAAACTACCCTCCACTTGATGAAGACACTCCATCATAACTCGAATTTCCAAAAGCTTGGAGCTCGAACGGTGGTGGACTCAACTCGGCCCCATTTTTGGGTTACAGGGTTTTGGCCGGGAGTGATAGGGAATCTCCGCGGGCGGCTCTCTGTTTAGATGTCCTACGCAAACAGACAACGTAGGAAGCAAATAGCACTTTGTCGCTATTTTCTTTCTTAAACTCTGGATAAAAGATCATTAAAGAGAAAAGAAGATGCTATTCTCATCCGATGAGAGGCTCAGCCTGTGAACTCACGGGTACGGTCATTGTCGGGTCTACGAGTCCACGTCAAACTCCATCCCAAATTGTTGCGGAGTAAAAAAGTCGCATATTAAGATAGCAAAGACCCCATCTGTTGAATGGCATAACCACAAAACTTAGCATTTTTATTAAAGCCTATCAAACATACTCAATTATCCATATCTAGGGGTTGAAAAGGGTAAATTTACAAAATGACAATAATTTGTTTGGCATGTTTTGATGGGATCTTTTTGTCTTTATCTATATTCCTTTTCAGTCAATTGATGAACATATAAATGTTATTTTAACTCAATATGATTTTTTTTTTGTCAGTCATACTCTATACCTATTCTACACTCACTCTCAGACTTTTGCCTTGCCTCTTGCAGGGCGTGAGCGTCGAAACCTACTCCTGAAACTTGCGCGTCCCCACCCCATCCCTCCCCGAGAAGGTGGAGGTTTGAACCCTCACTTCCCTCTTCCATGTTGGAAGGGTAGCCACTGGGGCGAATTCCAGTGGTTAACTCAATATGATTTCAACATGTGAAATTGTTGAAGACATTAATGAGAATCCAATTTTTGAAATAGAGGGAGGGAGAATTAAAGACAAAGAAGAAAGGGAAAAAAAAAAGGATATTTTTAGCCAAGAATCTTGCAATTAGAAGTAATTTAGAAGAAAGGAAAGTATTTTAGGAGTAGTCAAATATGGAAGCGACTATGAAGGTAGAATGGTTGATTCCAAACAATTAATCATATCACGTTAGACTCAATTGAAGCAATTAGTCTTGATACACACGCTATGATTTACCTTTGTGAGATTAGTTCTTTTTATCGTGCAACATTACGAGCTAAAAATAAAATTCATGACTTCTAATTGCACTAGGAAATCAAATGAATTTGACATCATTTTCTCTTTCTTCAATAGTACAAATTTTTTCATAAACACCATGCAATTTTTTAATACAAAAAGCATTTATTTGAAAATTAAAAGGTAAAATTAAATGAGAGAAGCATTTCAAATTTCTGACATAGAATGTTGGAATGAGGTTTAAATCCACTAGGAAAACAATTAACCGATCTCATGCAGTGGGCTTTCTTGATAGAAAAGTAGTAAGAAGGTGGAATAGTTTTAACTTTTTTTGTTTTACCTCCTGGTTTTACTCCCTTTCCTTTGATCAATTTAACATTTATTTTTTATTTCATTTATACTTATTAAAAAAAAAAAGTTTTGAAGGGTTTTTATGGGAAAACACAAAAGTGACACAATTTGGTTTGCTAGGTTTTGCATTTGTTAGACATTAATCACAAAGTTTTGTCTCAAACCCTCGCATCCCACAATATCGTCCATGCTATTTAATATCCTTCCTCATTTTATTCTCGACATTCTTCGATGAAATTTATCACTTGAATTTTACATGAAAATCTTTTCATGCCTGAAATCATATATATGTGTGTGTGTGTGTGTAAAGAAAGAGAGAGAGAGACAGAGAGAGAGAGAGAGAGAGAGAAAGAGCGGGAAGGGGGAGGGGGGCGCTATTAAGGAGGGAGAACTATTGTCCACGAAGACATTCCATCATAACTCAAATTTTCAAGTGGTGGTGGATTGAACTCAACCCTGTTTTTGAGGTTGTAGGGAATTTTGCTGCAACTTATAGGGAATCTCTTTAGGTCCTTAAAAGATTCAAAGGGTCCTTCGAATAGGCGGGAGGATCGCCCTAAGGTGGGAGACCCTGCTTGGGTTGACATTCTTTGGTGAAATTAAAATCTTTTCATGTCTTAAATCATATATATACAACAAACGAGAGAGAGAGAGAGAGAGAGAGAGAGAGAGAGAGAGAGAGAGAGAGAGAGAGAGAGAGAGAGAGAGAGAGGCTATTAAGGAGGGAGAATTACTATCCACTTGATGAAGACATTCCATCAAAACTCAAATTTTCAAGCGGCGGTGGATTGAACTCAACCCCGTTTTCGGGTTACAAGGACTTTTGCCGTGACTTACAGGGAATCTCCTTGGACCTAAGTAAGTCTTTAAAAGACTCAAGGGTCCTCCAAATAGGCGGGAGAATTGCCCTGAGGTGGGAGACCCTGAAATTCTTTGATGAAATTTATCACTTGAATTTTAGGTGAAAATTTTTTCATGTATTAAATCATATATATATATATATAAAGAAACAAGAGAGAGAAGGGGGGAATATTAAGCAAGGAGAACTACTGTCCACTTGATGAAGACATTCCATCATAACTCAAATTTTCAAGCAGCTGTGGACTAAACTCAACCCCATTTTCGGGTTATATGGAATTTTGCCGTGATTTATAAGACATCTCTTTTGACTTGAGTAGGTTCTTAAAAGGTTCAAGAATCTTCTAAAAAGACGGGAGGAACGCCCTGGGGTGGAAGACCCCACTTGGGTCGACATTCTTTGAAGAAATTTATCACTTGAATTTTAAGTGAAAATCTTTTCATGTCTTAAATCATATATATATATATATATATATATATATATATATATATACATACATACATACATACATACGAGAGAAAGAGAGAGAGAGAGAGACGGGGGTGAAGGGGGGAGGGAGAGGGGCTATTAAGGAGGGAGAACTACCGTCCACTACATGAAGACATTCCATCATAACTCAAATTTTCAAGTGGTGGTGGATTGAACTCAACCCCGTTTTCAAGTTGTAGGGAATTTTGCCGTGATTTATAGGGAATCTCCTTGGATCTGAGCAGGTCCTTAAAATATTCGAGGGTCCTCTAGACAAGCGGGAGAACTGTCCTGAAATGGTAGACCCCACTTGGGTCGACATTCTTCGGTAAAATTTATCACCTAAATTTTATGTGAAAATCTTTTCATGTCTTAAATCATATATATATATAAGAAACGAGAGAGAGAGCGAGAGAGAGAGAGAGAGGCTATTAAGGAGGTAGGACTATTGTCCACTTGATGAAGACATTCCATCATAACTCAAATTTTCAAGCGGCGGTGGACTAAACTCAACCCCATTTTGGTTAGAGGGAATTTTGCCGTAACTCATAGGAAATCTTTTTGGACTTAAATAAGTTCTTAAAAAGTTCAAAAATCCTCCAAAAAGATGGGAGAATCATCCTGAGGTGAAAGATCTCACTTGGATCGACATTCTTTGAAGAAATTTATCATTTAAATTTTACGTGAAAATCTTTTCATATCTTAAATCATATAAATGTGTGTGTGTGTGTGAAGAAACGAGAGAGAGAGAGAGAGGGAGGGAGGGAGGGAGGGAGTGGGGAGAGGGGCTGTTAAGGAGGGAGAATTGATGTCCACTGGATGAAGACATTCCATCATGACTCTCGTTTTCAAGCCGTGGTGGACTGAACTTAGCCCCGTTTTCGGGTGACAGGCAATTTTTGCCGTGACTCATAGGGAATCTCCGCGAGTGGTTCTCGTGGTTCGATGTCCTACGCAAACGGACAACGTAGTGAGCGGTTAAAAAGGCAAGACAAAAAAATCGCTGTGGGGAGCCGTACGATCTCGTCTTGGTGGGGGGGGGATGGTGGTGGGGCCCCCGTGATCAGCTCCACCATCTCGGGAGCCAAGGGCCGAGATCTCTCCAACTGCCCCCGATCCGACGTGGCCCCCGCTACCCGACAAAAGAGAGGAGACGCCCCCGCGGGGAGCAAAAATAAATATCCCCCACCCACTGCGGTGCGGACAGTCCGTACGGACCGCCACGTGTGTAATCGATGGTGGTGAGACGGGGGGGTTGTCACGTGACGGGGATCGTCCCAAGAACCCCGCATCGCGCGCCACGTGGTTGGCGGATAAGGGTCCTCCCCAGGGGCGTCGCCCTCTTCCCGGTTGCTCCCTGCCGACTTGGTTTTATCTCTCTCGCTCTCTCTCTGTGACGTGGCAAGTGGATAGGATTTGCCTTCCATTTTCCCCTTTTTGGTCCTCGGGATCTTCTTTATTTTGCTTGGTTTTTATTTTTATTTTTATTTTTACTTTTTTTTTTAGAAAAGGTAAGTATTTTATTTTTACTTTTTTTTTGTCCATATTACTCGCAAATTTTTGCATCAACTCTTTATAGAGCGTAAGAGCCCCACATTCGAAATTAAGAGATGCGCATGGTAATGTTTTTTGACCGAGGAACAGTTTCTTTTTAGAAATAGTTATTTTCTATTTTTATTTTTAGAAATAATTTCTGAATAAATTAAGATATTTGGTAACTATACAAAATTTCTATTATTGAAATAGAAAAATAATAACCACTGGGATTCGTCCAGTGGCCACCCTTTTAACATGGAAGGGGAGGTGTGGGGTCAAACCCCACTTTCTCGAGGAAGGATGGGGTGGGGACGCACAAGTTTCGTGAGTGGATTTCGACTCCCACGCCCGCAAGAGACGGGGCAAAAGTCGAGAGTGAGTGTAGAATAGGCGTAGAGTAGGACCGACAAAAAAAAAAATAGAAATGCATTTGGTAGGATTATTTATTTTTTTGTATTTGTTTGTTTTTTATTCTTGCTCACGGATCGTCGACCACCACTCGTCACCACCGCCCATCGCCGTAGGATCTCCAGTAGTTGGCGACGACGAGCAATGGGCCACAGCCGTGATGACGGTTGGGGGTGGTGACGATGGGCAGCCGGTGGTCTTGCAGCGGCAACAATGGTTGTCGAGGGTGGCCGATGGGCTGTGGGAAACAGCGGCGACAATTAGATGATGGCGGTGACAATGGTTGCCGCCAGTGGGGCGACGGCCGATAGTCGGCAACGGCTAGTAGTTAGCCGACGATGGCCATGGCTGGTCGAAGGTGGCCAGCGGTTGGCAAGCGGCCACCTAAGGCCCTAGCAAGCAAGAAAAACAAAAGAAAGAAAAAAGAAAAAAGTTGGCTTATTTTTAGAAATTATTCCTAGGAATAAGAAGCTACTTTCTTTTGTTTCTTGTTTCTATTCCAAATCCGTTCTTAGAGACAAAAAAATATATTTTTTTATTTCCGGGAACAAAAATTTTAACAAACAGATTTATATTCTTTTTTTGTGGCTTAGTTTCACTTGGGTGCATTTTCATTGAGTTCATTGCTATTTCATTTATTAGGAAAAATAAATAATTTAAAAAATATTTGACACTATATGATCAATTGTGCCTCTTATGATAGTTTAAAAAAATAATTTCCATTGTTGAAGAAAACATTTAGATATAAATTACATTTAGATATAAATTAATATCATTGATATAAAATTTTTCATTAATAAATTATTTTAAGCAATACGAACAGTTATCAATAGGAAAATAGGAAAATATTTTTTATTTTTGCTATATTAATGAACTCTTAAAGGCGGATATTTTCTAAGGACAATTCATTTAAGATGGGTCGATTCTTACCATAGAATTAGGAATTGGGCCATAATGGTATGTTCCCCATATGTGAAATTGAGAATCGCCCCACATGATCCTAAAATGGTCCGGCTCGACTCTCGGATGAATCTAGAAACCAACTATGATGTCTTTCGACTCTCGGAAGAATCTAGAAACCAACTATGATGTCTTTCTTTCTTTTTCCTTCCTACTCATTGTAAAACTGCAAGTGTTGCTGTATAGTTTAAATTCTCATTCTTTGAAAATCTTGATGAAAAAATGGTAAGGCCTGATAAAATATGATCAAGCATCATTCACTTGTTAATAAAAAAAAAAAGTACTAATTTGGGTGACATGCCTTGCAAAAACCAGATTGACAATCACTAGCTCCAAATTTCAGGAACTGGGAGCTACCTTAATTCGATTTGGTTCCGATTTGGTCTTATGCTAGTACTCACCATTAATTTTTTTTATTTAAAAGAAAAAGGTATATGATTATCCACAACGTTGCTGTTGTCGTCTGTTTTGTTCCTCGCTCGTATCTTTCGAGTGGTCCTCTTACTCTCATCTCCCTTCTATTGCCTATTTGGTGTGGGCCATTTCAATGTGAAATACTTACTAGAAATAGATGTATATAAATAGAGAGAGAGAGAGAGAGAGAGAGAGAGAGAGAGAGAGAGAGAGAGCAATATTAAAATTCGATTAATAGAATGGAGATAGTTAAGTAGTTGCTTAATTATTATTGTTGGGGTTTTCATTAGCCATATTTGCTATGGCCCATGTTATATGACATTTGCGGAGTCCTTCTTTCCTTTTTTTATGTTAGATCTACCCCAAAAATCCTGCTAACACTTATTTATTAGATGATAGAGATACTCATCTTCCAAAAAAAAAAAAAAAAAAAAAAAATTGTCTTGTAATTCTGTTTAGCATTGGCTCAAAAGATTCAATCAAGTAAAAAAATCACCCCATGCATTAACTGAAGAACGAGCTACTTAATTCCTTCAGTAGAAATATTAGCGAACCGTAATTATTAGGCTTGCGATATTTCTACCCCTCAAATAGCTTTACAGGCACTAAAATCTAAATGATCTAAAATAGCCTTTGGGACCTTATTTTTAGTAAGATTGATAAAAGAGAAAAAATGTGCCTTAAATGTAGATCAATCAATTTATTGATTTTTATCAACTTTTCCTAAACCCTTGTTTATTCTTCTTTTGTGTTCAAATAGAAGAAGCTTACATGTTTGTGCTTTTTTACAATAATCATTTAGGATTCGAGTATTTCAATAAATTTAACGCTGGGGATTTTTTTTTAAATAATAAAGTACATTTATTTTACAATGTCTCCCTAAAATTCATCAATTTCTAATAACTCCTTGTGATGTACAATCCTTCAACTCAGAGGACATCACTGAGTAGAAAGAGAAAATAAAATTCGTACACAAACAAAAAAATAAGGGAAAAAGTCACGAAAAATCCTGAACTTTGCCCCGAGTCACACATTTACTCCAAATTTTTTTTTGTGCCGTGAAAAATCCCAAACTTTCCAAACCGTAACACATTTATCCCAAACTTTTTTTGTGACATCAAAAACCCCGAACTTTTGTTGTGCAACACATTTACCCCCAAATTGGAGAGCATTTTAGTCTTTTCATTTTTAAAAATTTTTTTTTTTTTTTTTTTTCTTCTCTCTTCCCTCCACCAGCCGACGGAGGGAAGCTGGCGTCCGGCGGCCCTCGCTCGACGTTGGCAAGGGCCGCCCTCGCCGGACACCGGCTTCCCTTCGCCGGCTTCGCCATGGCCGACGGAGGGAAGAAGAAGAAAAAAAATGGAAAAAACAGAAACTAAAAAGACAAAAATGCCTTTATGGGGTAAATGTGTCATGGTTTTGAAAGTTTAGGGTTTTTCACGGCACAAAAAAAAGTTTGGGGTAAATGTGTCACTCGGGGCAAAGTTCAGGATTTTTCGTGACTTTTTCCCAAAAAATAATGCAGTGGAATAAAACATTTTTATTTTAATTAATACAAACAGTCTTGTATTTCCATGCTAATGTGGAACTTTTGCATTTTTAATGAATAGCAGCTTTCACCATTCAATTTGTGCTCTCGACTAATTAGTTCTTTTGAGGTTGTTCTCGTCAACTCAGCAAATTAATGCGTGTTATAGCCATTTACATGATGAAAATAGTGTGAGCCAAGTATTATTTTACCAACTCTACCTACTAAAACTTACAAATAATGATCACAGTTCCATGTCTAGTAAGGAACTAATAGTATTGAGCGGCAATTTCAATCATAATCGGAAAACTTTTTACCAACTTACCATGCCAATGTTTTTACTTATATTGTCAGCACTTAATTTTTCAATTTTATCGATCGGGGTCTTCCTCTCGAATTAATTTACATTTATAATGTTCACCCCCTTCTATTTAATTAATATGCTAACAAGTTGGCCTACTTGCACCGGAGACATTCTCCAATTGGCGCCTTGCCTAGAAAGACATGCATAAAATCCATTTTCTCAGCCGACCATCTTTCGGTCCCGTCACTCGAAAGGACTCCAAATCCACGTTCTAGCCCACATTAATTGGTTGAAAAATCCATACCTATTTTTTGTCACCAATATATGGCGTGTATGCGCAAGGAAAAACAAATTGATAGTTAAATCGCAAATTGTAAAAGTTAATGTGATTGATAGAGAGATGAAAGCAAATCAACCAAACCATTTTTGGTTTACTGCTTTTTTTTATTTTTTTATTTTTGTACTTGCATCATAGGGAGCCTACCTCTCTCTCTCTCTCTCTCTCTCTCTCTCTTCTCCGCGGTCAGAAAGGGGCAAAGTTAATCTTTAGTTAATCATACTTTATTTGGAGTAATTATCGAACTTTGAAAACACAACCGGTATGCCCCCTCAAGATTGTTATAATACTTATATATAAACGATGCTTTCACTTAAAGGCTTAAGTCAGCGATGGTCCAACAAAATATTAAATGGTATCAATGTAGGAGGTCTGAATCTAAATCTTTCTAGCCCTCGTATTCGCCTCTCTTATTATATATTCTCGCACTCAGGCAAAAATCCAACTTAGGCACAAGGGGGAACATTTCAATATTTAAATGTTTCGACAACGCCTTTATATAATAGTTTGATATTTTAGAATAATTAATTAAGATATCACGAAATTTTACATAGTATCAGAGTAGTAGGTTCGAGTCCAAATCTCTTTTATTTGCGTCTCTCACCATATATTCACTCTCAATACTAGGCCAAAATTCGGCCCACGCATGTAAGTTAAACTTACAATATTTAAACTTTTAATCATGTTTTTATCTAACAATTCGAGTTTAGAACAGTTAGTGGCAATACTATAAAATTTCACAAAGTTTCTAGACCAAAATAAAAAAAAATCACCTTAATAAAGTGCAAGTTGGGCATTACATTTGTGGTTTCACATTGTTAATAATTGAGCCCCCGGAATTGGGTTTTGCTTTCAATTATGAGATATCATAACTTTTCTTTTTTTATTTTTTTTTAATTTTATCATGGACTCTCTCTCTCTCCATCTCTCTCTCTCTCTCTCTCTCTCTCTCTCTCAAGATTGTTACAATGCTTAATATTAAATCATATCTTCGTCTAAAAGCTCAAGTTGGTAGTAATCTCATAAAATCTTATATAATGTTAAAATAGTAGGTCCATGTCCAAATCATTTTAGGCTTCTTATGTGCCTCCCTTACTACATATCTTCGTGCTCAATACTAGACTAAAATCCGGCCTCTGCGAGTGAGGGAACATCATAATATTTAAATGTTTAACCACACTTTTATATGTTAGTTTGAGTTTTTTAAGTAGTTGGTGGCAGTTTCACCAAATTTCACAAAGTATCAAATAAAAAAAGAACGAAATTTTACCTAAATCATATGCAAGTTGAGCATTACATTTGTGGTTTATTGTTGTTAATGATCGAGCAACCATAATTTGGTTTTTGCTTTCAATTTTGAGAGATCGAGTAACTTTGCTTTTTATTCTATTTTTTATTTTATTTTTATTTTATTTTGGACTATCTCTCTCTCAAGATTGTTACAATGCTTAACTATGAAATTACGCATTCATTTAAAACCTTAAGTTGGCAGTGGTTCATGAAATCTTACATAATACCAAAGCAAGAAGTTCGAGTCCAAATTTTTCTGAACTCCTTATTCGCCTTCCTTGCTATATATCTTTGCACTTGATACTTAGCCAGAATTTGGCCTACACATGAGGGGAATGTTATAATATTTAAATATTTAATCACATTTTTATCTGACAGTTCAAGTATTTTAAGTAATCGATGGTAGTCCCACAAAATTTCATAAGTATTCAGTTAAAAAGAATGAAATTTTACCTTAATAAAAGTAAAAGTTGGGCATTCCATTAGTGGTTTATTGTCGTTAATAATTGACCCCCGGAATTGGTTTTTGCTTTCAATTATGAGACATAGTAACTTTGCTTTTTTATTTTTTTTTTTTTTTTTTTATAATCTTGGACTCTCTCTCTCTCTCTTTCTCTCTCTCTCTCTCTCTCTCTCTCTAAAGGGGCAAAGTTAATCTCTAAAAAATCATATTTTATTTGAAGTAATTATTGAACTTTTTAGAAATCCAATTCACACCCCCTCAACACTATTACATCGTTAAAATATTAAACTATACTTTTATCTAAAAGTTTGAGTTTTCAAAACAATTTACAGTAATTTCACAAAGTCTTCCATAATACCAGAGTAGGAGATCTGATTCCAAGTCTTTCAAAGCCCCTCTTATACCTCCCTCATTATATATATTTTTGTCGCTTAATATAGGGCCAAAATCCTATCTATGCTTGAGGGGAAGTGTTACAATATTTGAATAATCAATTACCTTTCTATTTGATGGTTTAAGTTTTTTAGACAATTAACTGTGGTTCTACAAAATTTTACATGATATCAGAGAATGATGTTCAAGTCCAAATCTTTCTAAATTCTTTATTTCACAAAGATATCTGTTAAAAAAAGAAGAATGAAATCCCACCTTAAGTGCAAGTTGGGCATGGCCTTTTTATCCCTTTGCTAGATTATCTTTCTCTCAACTTGTCTTGCACGTCTTTATACAAGTAATCCAAGTGGACGATCATGGTTTTATCTAAAGCTTGCGGGTTAGGTTGTCCTTGTCACTGGACAGTTATTGGGGGCGAGAAAAAGTGCTTATGATTATTTGTTATGTTAAGGATTTTATTAACTTTACATTTGATGGAGTTGTTGAACTAGCAAATCTCCTCGGAGCGCGAAATACGCTCTCGTGCTCAACCTATGTCGTCTGTAATGGCGACAGGGTTTTCAAAGTGTTGACAAGTTGGGGTCTTGAGAAGAGGTCACCAAATCCAATTTTTGGTTCGAGTAAAACAGGGGCTAATTGCATAAAGCATGACTTCTTGGCCCGTGTGGTCACGTGACATGGAGTATCTTGCTATGAAAATCATTCTACTTTATTGCTTTCCTTTGGCTTATGGGAATAGGCTTTGGCATAGAGGATAAACATGAACACAGAGCATTTATCCGTAGAGATAAGAGGGTCCATGCAATTTGACAATGCAAGGATCATGTGATTGGATTGTTCTTACATTATAAAATGGGTGAAGATTTTTTACGCAACTAGGATATAATGATCGAGACCCGTTTTTGCATTTCTCATTTCTCATGATGAGACGTGGTTGATAATATTATGTAATAAAGAATCGAGGGCGATCTAGGAGGATCTAGGAGGAGTAGCAAGAGTCCGTTTTCTAAGCGAATCGAATAATAACGATAAGGATGGAAAAGTTTGAGTGGACCTAATTGTTAACAAGTATGTTCATTGTGCCATGACTCATTTCTTTAGTTTGTTTGATCCACTTGCGCCAATTTAAAAAGGATAGAATTTTAAGTCTCTCAAACCCCTTTCTATTTATCTTTAGAAGTAGGGCGAAATAAAGTCGATATGATATTTGCGTTGGTTTTTACGCACCGGCTTTTCGTGGATTAGATAAGATGTGAGTTGAATCTTGAATAATTTGATTCAAATTGAAATTATTTGTGATTGATAATGTAGGAAAATGAATTTATAGCGTGCACGTAAGGTTGCATGAATTTCGCCATGTCAATGTATATGATAGAAAATCACCATGTCGTCAAGCAATTGCTATATTTCTTGTGAGATTTTCGTGAATGTACATGAGATTGCATCAATTATACTTTGCATAAATATTTAAATGAAAAAAAAAACTATTCCGTGACCCATAAAACAAGGGAATATATGACTGCGCTGACCTCAACCATAACCTTTGACATTCTTTCAATTAACATTGAAAACTAATGATAATTATACCTGCACAATGTTTATTATACTAATTTTTGAAGGAAGCATGCTCTGGTGGTCTATGATTTGCCCAAGTTAGCATGAATCAGTGCAGAAATTCCTGAATAGTTATTGACTAAGATGTGCAAAGACGAGCAATATCACCATCGAGTCATCGGATGCGAGCCAATTTGTTCTGATTCATAATTTCCACTCTTCTCCATCAAGATTACTGTCGGATAATGAAAACCCAATTTCATTGGTCCAAGCAGCTTTTGGAAACTTGGGGCAAGTAAAACGATGGGCCTTGTGCCAATGGTTTCCGGAAGTGGTGACCCATTTAGATTCCTGTATTGCATGATAGAGAAAGCCAATTGACAAGGTATCAGAACCCCCAAATAATAATAATAATAATAATAATTGGCAAGGTATCATCTTTGGATGAAGTGAGATTTATATATGTCCTTTCCTAAACTATGATGGCTTAAGCAGCTTTAGGACAACTTCGCCATGTACACTTCACCAGCTGAGCTTAGAAGAGAAGCATTGCAGAAAAGGAGAAAGAGGACAGCTTGAGTTAAAAAAAAAAAAAAAAAAAAAAACAAATCTGCCAAAGCAAAAAAGGGAAGGTCAAAACATGGAGATGCTATATCTAGAAATGTGGTCCGAAAGCTGTTATATTGAGTAAAAGATTAGGAGGGGTGAGAAAATTGGTCGAGAATACCTCTTGACCGTTGCATAAAAAAATAAAAAGATTAGGAGGGCCATTGACTAAAGAAGTTTAAAACTTGATTGCATCGTGTTAATTTAATTGTGATGGATGACTTAACGAAGAAAGAGTGTTGATAAGAGAAAACCAGCATGTACGATGAAATAGTCAAAAGCAACAAAGGAAAGCAAACGGAGAAAAAAAAAAGCATCAGTCAAAATGTCAAAATTAAGGTGGGGAGGTTAGAAAAAGAGGAGAGATTGTGTTTGACCTCCCAAGGACATGTTCCCGATATTCTATCATGACCCAAAAGACATGGCATTGGCACCAAAGTTTACAGCAATGTCATTTGCCAAGAGTGACTTTTTTTCTTTAGACTTAGTCAATAGATTCATGACATGAAAAGCACATCAAAGAGAATAAGTTTCCCCTAGAACAATCAAGAAAACAACTTGACAAATACTAGGAAAATTGCACATTCGCAGTCATACTGATTTGTCTTAATGAAGAGACTTGCACTTACCTACCACTAGGGGTGTAATCAAGCTGCATCGAGCCAATACACTGTAAGCTTGAGCTTGGCCTGCATACTCATTGCTCAAAAGCCGACTCGAGCTTGATCAATATCAACTATCGTGCTTGAGCTGGACATGATTGGAAAATTAAGATACTTGAGCTTGGCCCAGTTATGATCAATTTATAAAGAAAAACTTGAAATGCGAGCTCGAGCTTGACTTTTATAAGCTTGAACTTTTTGTAATTTTAAGTGTCTATTTTTCATAATAATTACATATATTTCATTAATTTAGCTCGCAGGCCTATTGTGATGAAAATTACAAGCTCGAGCTTGACTTTTATAAGATTAAAAATTTTGTAATATTAAGTGTCTATTTTCATAACAATTACATATATTTCAACAACTAAGCTCGCTAGCCTATCGAGCTGGTTACTACGAGCTTGAGCTTGACACGGATAAAGAACTTGAGTAGTTCAAACTCAAGCTTGACCCGAAATCAGATGAGCAGATCTCGAGCAATCACCAAGTCAAACCTGAGGCACTTCCGAGTAGCTTGACTCAATTTCACCCCATTAAACCACCGCACACCACTAGTGGAACCATGTATGTTACATGAGCCTTGCCCAAATCTGATTACTTTAATAGTTTCCTTATAGGAAGAATCAGAATCAAGAATGCCATTCCACCATCTCCTCTTGTTTCTTTCTATTTCATCAGTTTTCTTCAAAAAATGGAAAACATTCGATAGGAAATTGACACAAATAGTTCATGAACTTTGACCCAATATGTAATTTGGCCTATGAACTTTTGATTTATTCAATGTAGTCCCTGAATTTTAGCCTAACATGCATTGTGGTTCATGGACTTTTAACATGAACTTTTAATTTATTCAATGTAGTCCATGAACTTTTGATACATATTTAATAGAGTCCTTGAGCTGGATGAAAATATTCAACGTATGCACGTTGAGCTAAAGTTCAGAGATCACATTGAATAAATTAAAAATTTATTGATCAAATTATATATTGGGCCAAAGTTAAGGACTATTTGTGTCATTATCCCAACATTTGAATTATGATGAATTAGTGGAACCCGGATGTCTGGTTCTTGGGAAAACTGGTTTTGGGCTTGCCCAGTGTCCTTTTTCCGGCTCTTTGTCGTGTTGACTCCAAGCCCGGCCCGTGAGCAGCCCTGGCCTCGTCCGCCCTCCATTTCTTCAGCTTCCTGCAATTGTCACCCCACGCCCGTTTGCTTCCGCGTCTCCATCGACTCCGACATGGTAAGACCCTCCCTCTCCGTGGAAATGGGAAGGAGCTATCTTTCAAGGTGAAGAAGCATTTTGTGCGTTTGATGAAGTGCTCTGGGAGAAGCGTGATCTTAACTAGGTTGCTGGTGGCGGGGATGATTTTACGGCGGCTTTGGTGGCAGCAGTCGCGGCGAGGGGAACTGGGTGGGGGAGATGATGTTGGGTGGGATGATGGACATGGTGGTTGGATCATGATTGTAGGGAAAATTATATTATATGAAAAAAGTTAGATAATAGTATCCATTTTCACGCCGGACGATTGGCTGTTTACTAACGAAATGACGGAGCTTACCATTGTGGAATTACTGACAGATTTGGAAAAATTACGATTAACTTTGAAAATTACCAATCACATCCGAAACACCCCGGTTTCAGCTCATGGAGTTTCAAAATTTTCACTTCGTGTCCCTTCCCTGTTTATTTGGATTGCTTGGCGACAAAGCCAGCTAGGTGGTTCTGTTTTCTTAATGCCATAAGATTTATATTCTATGTCATTTTTTGTGTCTAATTTCACTCATATTTAATCACTGAGGTTTATTCTAATGACCATTAATCTTACATAAAAAGAGGAGGTGGGGGGTTCAAATTTCTATTTTTTCAAGGGGATTGGGTAGGGACAATTTAATTTTAGGTATAGATTTCGATTTTCACATTTTGCAAGGGGGTAAAACAAAAGTCTAAAAATGAGAGTTAGAGTAGAAATAAAGTGAAGACCGATAAAATAAAAAATCACTCATATTTGATAAATAACTACCTTGTTGGACGGTACCTCTCTTTAGGGAATTATTAGCTAATCAAACGTGTCTTCTAACTTTGTTGCTTGCGATATGAGATATAGGGGAAACTCGTGACCTTGAAGTTTGACCCTTTTGTCTCTGGGAGGAACTTGTACAGTTATCGACTTGCCGAACTCTGTCACTTTTTTTTGCTTATCATGCACTCGAGAAAATTAAAGTTTATTCCTTGGTACTATACCTTCAGAAAGAAGAGATGCTATTTTGCTTTGTTTGATTGAATGCGTTCTTTGGTGCAAAGGCTCTTAAAATTCAAAGATACTTGATGGTGTACTAGTGAAATATTGAAAATTCGAAAAAAAAAAAAAAAAAAAACTGATGTGGCACTCCACCTCGCAATTCCAGCCGCATGTTTAATAGAAGAATCAACTTGAACAAACAAACAAAAAAAAAAAATGGAGAATTTAAGAATCTCATGACATAAAAAATTATTTAGATACTTGACTGAACGTTTTATAAAAGTTTAGGAACATTGGGTAGCATGGACATCATGGCCCTCGCTTGTGGCCGGAAAAGGCGACCCTTGCTTAGGTGAGGCCATCCCTCTCTTGTGGCCTAAGATCAACCATAGGCTAAAAAAGGAATAGAAAAGAAAAGGAACAAAAAATTGACTAAATTGAAATTTTACGTTAACACCAGTCATGCAACGTAGGATGGTTGGTTTCCATGTCAATAATTTCCAATTAAAATTCATCACATCGGAAGAACCACATTGACAAAAAGCTTATGATTAAATTGATTAAAATAAAAGTTTAAAACTGAATTGACATCAATATAATAGGATTATAGTTTTTTTAGTAATTTTTCTTAGTTTCGTGTGTAACGAGATAACACTTTATTCACGTGCTTGAATTTGACTAGGCAATACAATATTAAAAATAGTTGATGGACTTATAGCAAATATTTAATATAAATTTTAAATTTTGATTTTGTTCAATTTGATCCTTGTACTCTTTTGAATTGAACAAATTTTGATCCGCACATCCAGTCTCAAGCTAAACCCAAGCCAAATAGAGGGTTTTGATAACAACCACGCATGACAAATTTAATGGGAAATTGATTCTATAATTTAAGTTGTTTGATTTGTTTTTAGAATTTGTATGTTAAAAGAATTGCGAGTTTATCGTTTCTCTTGTATATATACGTAACTTGACCAATGAAATGGTATCCGAGGGGAAATTTGCAAAGCACTCCTTTCTTCATTTGTTTTTGACGAGGAGTTTTTTTTGGTCAATCCTACTCTATTCATACTTTACACTCACTCTTAGACTTTTGCCCTGCCTCTTGACGAGGAGTTGACTAAGCATAAAATATGGGAATGATAAAATGCTATCCACAGAAAATAAAATATGGGAATGAGACAAGTACACTTTTGATGTGTTTAGTAACCATTCTTTTTCCAAAAATAATTTCTAATCATAAATAATTCTTTTTTTATTTTGTTCCTGAGAATAATTTTTAAATATTTTAAGGTGTATGATAACTGTTCAAAATTTTTATTTTTGAAATAAAATTGTGTTTGATATAATTTTCAAAATTTCTAATCTAAACCATTTTCTTTTAATTTTTTACTAATTGTATAACTTTTTTTTTTCCTTTCTTTCTCTTTTTCTTCGAGCTTTGGCTGGTCATGGGCCTTGATATAACTAACAACCAACCAAACAAGGGTCGACGACCTCACTGAAGTGTTGTTGGCCCCCAATGAGGTTGCGCCTCGTTGGCTAAGCCTCACTGGCAACTAGGTGAGGCTTAGTTGTTGCCGCCAGGCTCGACCTCGCTAGATAGCCAAGGCTTGGTTGAGCCTCGCCCGGTTAGGTGAGGCTTGCTAGTGGCTAAACGAGCCTCGTCCAGCTAAGCGAGTTTTGTCGGTGGTCAAGAGAGGCTTGGGCGATGCTTTTTTGGCCACCTACGAGCTCATCAGACCTCGCCCCAGCTTGATGAGCATTTGGCAAGCTCGTTGGATATCACCCAATTGGTCACAAATGACTGGTGGTGGTGGATGGTGGCGGCGGTGAAGAAGAAGAGAGAAGAAAGAAGAACAAGAAGAAAAGAAGAAGACTAAAGGAAAATAAAAAATTTGGGTTGATTTAATTCTAGAATTATTCTCACGAACAAAGAATCAACTTTTTTTTACTCATTAATTTTATTTCTAATCTAATGATAATAACAAAATTTATTCCCGTAAACAAAAAATTTACCAAATAGATTTCTATTTCAAATCTATTTCTAATAACAAAAGAATAAAATCAAACATTATTTAGCAAGTTGCCAAATGAGTCCTTCATAAGCAATTTTCGCACTTCCTCTATGGGATTCATATATGAGAGTCATTGAGAAACCATTACATATTTAATCGGTTTTGAAATATTAGAAAGTAATGGCTTTGATAATAATTATGACCTGCCATGAAGGCCATCATTGTGTAACGATTTTACAGTGGTCGGCTTTATAATGGATTTATAACGGCTTTGTAAGGTTGATTTATTTCTTCATGTGCTCTTCATTAGTCATATTCTCTTTCATTACTTTGAACATAATTGAAAAAAGATATGGATATATCAAAACGTGAACCTTTCTTCTCTTTACATATGTTTCTTTTTTCTTTGCTAAGTTATACATATAACGTTGTTCATGTTCCTTTTAATACTCAATGCGAAGTATAGAAGAAGAATTGTTATATCTTAAAGAATAGCTGCTAGAGTCTTATATACTGAGTTTCGTACTCTGAGGGGCGAACTTATTTTTAAGGACGGTGCTTGACGTCTTAGATAATTGATAATATTTTGCCATCTTTTTCAATAGATTTCTGACAATTGTTATTTTTTCGTAATATTTAACATTTTTCCAAAGAAAACATCATAGAAACTTGGCATAGGACCTGAATATCGTTTCTCTTGTATATCTATGGACCTCTGTCAATTAAATGGGATCAAAGGGATAATTTACAAAACAAAACACGCCTGTTGTCATTTGTTTTAGACAATGAATAGACTAAACATAAATTATGGGAATGATAAGATGCTATCCACGGAAGATAAAACATGAGAACGAGTCGAAACATAGTTAGGTCGAGAATGGGACAAGTACATTTAAAAAGTAATTTTTGGACTTTCCCCATAGGATTCACATATGAGAGTGACCGAAAAACATCGCAGAAACTTCCATATTGGTGCGCATGTCACGTACCACCATAGTCCTGGTCAAGTGGTTCATGGATAATATTTTCAGGACTCCGGAAATTATTGACGGGTAGCTTTAGTTATCATCTGCATATAGAATCAATGTCGTGACAAGTGGAGTCTCTAGCTAGAGAGAAGTTCATACAGAACTCGCAACATTGCCTTTCTCCATCACCGTTGACTTCTCGTCAATGTTAACCGTATGGTATATCGTAAAAATATATTCTGAAACGAAACAAGCGCGTAGACCGGAAGCATACTAGTATTCAAGTCAACAAAACAAGTTCTTTTTGGCCAAGGGATAGGATCTATCACTCAAAAAAGCAAAACAAGATTTGCGAATCGTCTCCTTTTCTCATTTGTCTTTATCGATGAGTTGAATAAGCATAAAATCTAAACAATTTCTTAGCTGCCGTGAAGATTTCGGAGAAGTTAAGATCGACATCTGATTCATAAAATGACATGCATGCGTTGAAGATAAAATATCGGAATGACACATCAGAATTTGGTTGAGAATAGGACGTATACATTTAATTAGCTATTTGCGCAATTTCCCAGTGGGATTCCCATGCGAGAACCGCCTAGAAACATAGGAGAATCTTAGCATATGACGTCAAGAGCCCTTGCTCAATGGTGCGCCCGAGTTGTACTATAATCTAGGTCAAGTTGTTCAAAATCCTCCGAATGGGGGAGGTTACGTAAGCTTGAAACATAATTTAACCGATAAGTTGATCTAGAGCACGCAAAATTGTCATCTTCCATTGTTGACGACTTCTCATGGACGCTGACCACATGTTATATCATAAGAATATGCTCTGATTCTCAAACGAAGAGATGATGATTGCTGCAGCAAAGTACAATCCTAGTTCCAGTACTGTAATTAATGTCTCTGGAGCAGTATTTCAAATGCAAATAGAACTCCAATGGTTTAAGGTAAGTGCCTTTCTTTTCATACATTTGATAACTGCACTTAATGATGACTATCATATCTTCTTGACAAATTTCTTAAAATATGATGGATAGGACTTTATTTGGATAGTCTTGAGAATATACATAAATCCTTTTTTTCTTATAGTATATGGCAATATTTGAGCCAGTTTTGATGCACCTCATCTAATTCATCCGAGCATTTTAAGGGCGCGCTTCCCACGTTGGTCTGCTGCACAGAATTTTACGCCCGAGATTAATAAAAATTGGGTGAAGAAGTGAGGAAAGCGACGTAGAGAACTTTAGACCTTCTATTGGATAATAAATTGAGAGAGAGAGAGAGAGGGGGAGAGAGAGAGAGAGGCGGGTTTGAAAGGTTTTTTTTTTTTTTTACAGGATGAACTGGCTTGCGCCGACAGTACATCATAAATCCCCTAGTGACACGTAAACGAGAGGACCCACCACCCCGGTGTCATACTTAAAAACACTAGCGACCACGCTGGGATTTGAACTCATCTCCTTCGTGAGGGAGATGGAAGCCTAAGCCAACGCGGCCACCACATGCGGTGGTGGATTTGAAAGGTTGTTGATCCAAGGAAACTAAATGATGATTACATAAAATTTGAAACTCGAGAGTTGTGCCCCTAAGTCATGAACTTTCAGAATTGAGATATGAGAAGGGTAATTTAGGAATATAAAAAGTGAAGAACACCTCATTTCTTAGGAATCAGATTTTCACTAACTTCGCGTCTCTTTGGTTGATTCCATTGAGCGGTGAGTTACATACACTGGACCTAGAGGAAGATTTCCTTTGACTACCCTCAGCAAAGCCTTGGAGTGGTTAATACAGATTCACAACTTGAGCAACCTTACATGTATAGGCAAATCCCAACATAGAAATCTTTAATTTCCCAAGAAAAGACCAACATCCCCGAGACAAATCAAAATATTAACATAGGCTCTTGACTCAGATAACTATGGAAACAAAATATAATGCACGGGGCTCAACAAAGCACATAGAGATACCAAAAGACACATTCTCGGATTTCCTGGCAAACTCATAATATTTTTTCATAAATTCCTGAAGAAGATTCCGAATTGGATCAAACTTGATTCATTGGGAAGTAGAAAAATAGTGAAAATTTCCATACATTTATTATTTGACTATATTGAAGCACAAAATCATCATCGAAGAAGATGGACGTAGCCTCTATGTAACTTTCCAATGAAAGTTCGATAAGTCTTAATCTCCTTGAGATGTTCTTTCCTCATATTTTTATAATTTACAATAATTTATTCACTTATTGTAACTCATGTTTGTGACTTTTATGCCACAGTATTGTTTGCTGCTACTTTCAATGTGCCTAGAAGCAATAATGGCAGTACTGGAACCCCATTGTTGTTAGGGGAGGACTCTCTCTTGGTTTTCGCAATTTCGGATGCATTAGGCTTGCTCTCCTCTATGATAGCCATCTTGCTATTTCTAGCAATCTTGACTTCGCGGTATGAGCCACAAGATTTTCTTGACTCTTTGCCTAAGAAGATCATAATAGGCCTTTTGTTTCTATTCCTCTCATTGGCTTTCATGCTGGTGGCCTTCACTGCAACACTCATAATTATGCTGGATAAGAGGCTAGAGTGGGTTATCACTTTCCCCGTGGCTTTAGTCGTGGTACCATAACTTCCCCTGCTATTTCAAATGGTTAAATCCACTCATGGACCTAGAATCTTTTGTTCCGAGAGCACTTATTGACACCTAATTTGTTTTTTCAAATACAAATTGAAAATAAAAATAAAAATAAATAGTTAAATCCACTTATAGATCCGACCTTGGGCCGGCCCGGCCCGCCTCTCTTTCCTTTCCCCTGCGCGGCTCAGGCCTTTCCCCCAAACTTGTCTTCTTCCTCCAGGCCGTCCTTCGCGCGTGGAACCTGTAGAAAGGAAAAAAGGAAGGCGGCAAGAAGACAAGGGAACAGGGGCAGAGGCAGAGCATCGACCGGGAGCTGGTGGTCGGGGCCAGGCCGGCAGTGGCAGCCGGCATCGCAGGGGGGCCGCGCGCACCAGCCAAGCAGAAGAAAAGGGAAGGAACGAGGGAGACCGGAGAAGGACAGAGGGGGAAAACCGGAGGTAGGAGGGGTCGGAGAGAGAGATCCGAAAGGGAGTTCGAGGGAGAGGGCTGAAATTTAGCCCCGGCTGAGCGTCGTCCAGCCGTCCCCGACGCAAACCGGCGCAATGGAGCTTGCCGTTCCCCCCCTTCTTCCACGTCCTCCGACGTTGGTAAGTTGAGTTTTGGTTTCGATCCGTTGTTTTCCCAAGGATCCCGGCTTGGCGACACTAAGACGGCCGGCGGCCATAGCTAGATGTGTTTTAAGACCGGCTTCCGGACGTCGTCGCCAAGCCAGGTAGGGGCCTGCGATTGAGTGCTCGTTCCTTCGTTTTCTTTTTTTAGCTGCGTCCCGCTTGATTTTAAAGAGCTAAGCAAGCTCGATTTCCTTAGCCCTCAACCGCGTCGGACCCGAATGAGTCGGTTTCTCTTAAGTTCGAACGTTGCTTTGCTGATTTCTCGAGTTTGGGTGTGAGTTCGAGCTCTGAAGAAGTCCATATTCACTCTCCAACGCGCTGCCCATTACGTGTTCGAAGAAATGCCCGAACAAAGTCCGTTCAGCTTGGTCTCAGACTCTTGACTTTTTTTTTTTTTTTTGGGGGGCGCATTCGAATTTGTTCCTTTCAGTGCACGATTGTTCTTGCTTATTGAGTGCATTCTCAGTTAAAAATTTCGTTCCCATCGATTCCGAATCTCTCTTAAAACTTCCGGTTGCTTTGCTTGGTGCTTTGATATTGTCCTCATGAATATTCCCGGAGTTGTCATCATAATGTTCGCCGGCGTGGATTCGAGTCCCGGCGGAGCCGGAAACCTTAGGATTCGTTAGCGCACGTCAAGTGTTTGTGAAAATGTCTCAGTTAGATCTGTGAGCACTTACACCGATTCTTGCTTTGCTTTCGGAATGCTAGCTGTGATTCCATGTTTCCTTCGTTCGTGGTTGCTTAGTCGGCATTTCCTTGTCGCCTGTTTCGACCGTCTGTCGAGTCTCCGAGTCTGGATTGGGTCAGTGTGGTCGCCGGAGTTTGGGAACCGCCGGAGGCGACCGCACGGCTCGTTTGCCGCCGCGTAGGTCGGCGTCGGCGGTTGGTGTTGAGGCGAAAGAGCTTTCCGGCGAGAGTTCGTCTGGAGGATGGCTGTTTCGGTGAAGGTGGTGGAACGAACGTGTAAATGAAAAAAAGACAAGATGGAGAAGAAGAAGACCGGAAGAAAGAAAGAAAAAACAAAAGAAAACGCAAGAAAAGAAAAGTGCAATAAAATGAAAAAAAAAAAAAAAAAAAAAAAAGGAAGAAAAAGAGCAAAAGTTGGCTTCAGGAATGGGGAAGTGCAGAAGATGGAGCAGCAGACAAAGACAAAAAAGAAGAAAGGGAATTTTTTTTTTTTTTTAAAAAGAAAGGAAATAGTGTTGATTAGAGAAAACTAGCTTGACTCGATTACAATCAGGTTATAAATAAGCACTCAAACGCGAGCTCAAGCTCGACTTTGGAAAGATTGAAACTTTTGTAATTTTAAGATAATAATTACATATGTTGTAGCAGTTAAGCTTGTGAGCCTATTGAGCTAAGTATTACAAGCTCGGGCTCAAGATCAAAATGAAACTTGAGCAGTTCCAACTCAAAATCAGACGAGCAGATCTCGAGCAACCATCAAGCCAAACCAAACCACTTGCGAGTTGCTTGACTCAATTCTATCCTTGTACACCGCACAACACTGGTGCTCAACACCAAAGCATGTATGCTACATGAGCTTGCCCAAATCTGATTATTTTAGCAGTTTTCTTATTGGAAGAATCAGAATCAAGAATGTCATTCCACCATCTCCTCTTTCTTTCTATTTCACTAGTTTTCCTCGAAAATTGGAATAGGTGTGAATTACCATGAATTAGTGGAACCTGGGATGTCTGATTCTTGGGATTGGCCCCGTAAAACTGGTTTTGGGCTTGCCCACCGTCTTTTTTCCTGCTCTCTCTCATGTTGACTCCGAGCCCGGCCCGTGAGCACCCCTGGCCTCGCACGCCCCCCAAGTCTTCAGCTTCCTGCAATGGTCACTCCCCACTCCTGTTTGCTTCTGCGTCTTCTTCATCGACTTCGAACGTTGTAACACCCTCTTTTCAAGGTGAAGAAGCAGCAATCCGAAAGTTCCAAGCTTTTTTGGTAATGTGCTCTTTCATCTTATGGGTTCTAATGGTTTGACAGTCTCGGATTCAGAGGAAGAACGAGTTGTTCATGTTCTTTCTGCAGAACCCATTACTGAAAACTTATCTATCCAGCATGTCGTACTAGTTTTTTCCGGAGCACGGTTTTGTTGTCCCGGATTATGGGTGTTCGTTGGCAATCCCATGCGGGGTTTACTGGAGGAATTTCGAAGGTTGCATTTTGTGTGTTTGATGAAATGTTTCTGTGAGAAGTGTGCTCTTAGCTACGTTGCTGGTGGTGGCGATGATTTTATGGTGGCTATGGCGGCGGTGAGGCGAACTTGGTGGAGATGATGGTGGGTGAGGTGATGGAGATGGTGGTTGGATCATGATTGTGGGGATAATTGTATTATATGAAAAGAGTTAGACAAAAGTAACCATTTTCATGCCGGAAAATTTGCTGTTTACTAACGATTACTAAATTACCATTGTTTTTCAAAGCTACCGATCACCTCTGAAATACCCTATATTCAAAATTTTCAATTCATGTATCTTACCTGTTTACTATGATTGCTTGGTGATGGAGTCCTCTAGGTGATTCTGTTCTCTTAACACTGTAAGATTGATCCTCTATGTCATTTTTATTCGTGATATGTCATTTTTGTTTGTGCATAATACTTTTATTTGTAAGATTGATCCTCTATGTCATTTTTATTTGTGCATAATATTACACATACGATTAACCAATCAATAGCTACCTCATAGGGTGGTACCTCTCTTTAAGCAATTATTAGCAAAGCAGGTGTATCTTTTTCCTTGTTGCTTGTGATATGACATTAAGGAGAAACTTGTGACCTTGAAGTTTGATCTTTTTGTCTCTGGGAGGAACATATCTAGTTATCAACGTACCAAACCGTATCACTTCTGTTGCTTATCCTGCACCTTGATAAAAATGGGTTTTTTCCCCATAGGTGCTACAGTTTCAGAATGAAAGAGATGCTAGCTTTCTTTGTTTGATTGAATACACTTGCTGGTGGACAGGTTCATGAAGGTCAAAGATACTAGTTGGTGTACTAGTGGAAATGGACTTGGCTAAGCTACATTCTTTGGTGGTCTTGCTCTGCAGTCTCAGCTTTGTGGGCGATAGAGTTTGTTATGCTTTTGAAAATGCGTCAGTATAGTCCAAATTCTGTTTTTTTACGAGAGCACATTGCATGACTGTGTTTTTAAGCTGAAAGGGCATCCTGCCATTCTGCAGGGTCGAGAAGACAATGCTAAAAGTAGGTGAGGAGCTATGGAAAGAATCTCTACCACTACAAAGAGGATCTCGCCTTTATAAGTTGGAAGGCCTCAAACCATACACTCGGTATGAAGTGAAGATATCATACCCAGCTTCTGTATGTAAATGTGTTTTCAAGGACTTCCTTTTTCATTCTCTCTATATTTGGTGATATATTTTTGCTTTCTGTTGAATGACAGATTCCTGCTTGCTTCTCTTTGCAACTAATGAAGGGTGATTCGGACTCAGCAACAAACTTAAATAGAAGATTACTTAACACTGAGAAAATAATATTTAAGACGGAGAGCCTTGAATTTATACAGAATCAGGTTCACACTATCTATGATTATGTCTGCATTATTAGATATTTGAAAGACTTACAGTCTTTCATTCTGTTTCAGGGTGGAATGCTTGTACTGGTTACTGTGGAACCTGAAGGAGTTGTTGCCATACAAGATGTAAAGGAGAGAGAATCCATCATCTATAATATAGGTAATTCATAGTAAAATCGTTCATGCAATTACCGTTTTTATCATTGTCAATTTAATAAGAGGGGATAACCAAATTTTAAATGCAGTCATCATGCAGTCCCTCATAATGACATTTGATTGGCTGCTAGTTTAATGCTTTTGCATGTACTTTCACATGGCTTGTTGGTTTTACTATCAAATACATAATGGAAATTTCACTCTTGCACGTATGATATAGTGTAATGAATCGAAAATAATTTTCTTATAAATTAACTGTCCCATGGTTATCTGACATGTCTATAGTTGAAGAACTCGAAAAAAATGTGGGCAAACTCAACTGACAATGTTTCTCGGTTAACCTTGAGTTGTCTACATATATCTTGGTAGATGGTAGTGGTTTGATTGAGAAGCATACTTAAGTGATTGTAGAGCAATCTGAGGATTACGTAGATTGTGGGGTTCCCTAATCTCGCAGAAATCTGTTACCAGGCATTTAATGGGCCCTGCAATTGTGGATGGTCCTATAACGTTTTTTGTGTCACTGAACTTATGAAATTCATCTTGCATCTCTAACAGATGTCTAATTTCAGAATCTGCACACACACAGTTAAATGAGAAAGAAATATTGCAAATTTCTTTCAAAATACAAATTGAACATTTTTGTGGATGATGAAATATCCATCAATCTTGCCAAAACAGAAAGATAGACATCTAATGGTCGCTAAAAAAGGGAGAATTTCCATAAAATACTGAACTAAAATAGATGGAATTGGCATATGATGTTGAAGAAATCACTTCTAACACTCTATAAAGAAAGACAAAAAAATGGAGTTTAGAGAAGAAATCGTTTTACTCTCAAGAAGATTCTACACAATTAGTTTGCCAGCTTTTTCCACACCCAGTCGATGGCACAAAATGAAGATTCTGACAAATGAAGGAAAAATGATCATTTATGCTTTCATGTTTTTCACTGTTTCATATTAATTTAGGAAAAATGATCATTTATGCTTTCATGTTTTTCATTGTTTCATATTAATTTACATGCTTGAAATATTTCATGTACTTTTATTATGACTCAACAAATATTGTAACTTCATCTTTCGTGTTTTCTTTTAATTGGAGCATAAGCCTTCATGATGGGGTTAATATTCACTTAAAAAAATACTCCATGTAAACTCTAGTGGAGGATCTGATTGATGTCACTATTTATATTATTATAATTTTCTGCTTGTTAATTCTCTCGTAAAAGTTCATGTCGATTTCAACTTTCAAAATATTATAACGAATATAATCTTGGACCTGAACAGGGTGCATATATCTTGTAGAATAATATAACAAATATAGTCTTAGACC
This sequence comes from Eucalyptus erythrocorys, assembly GCA_014182555.1. Lineage (NCBI taxonomy): Eukaryota > Viridiplantae > Streptophyta > Magnoliopsida > Myrtales > Myrtaceae > Eucalyptus > Eucalyptus erythrocorys. Next base: position 40,937,244 of record CM024599.1, on the reverse strand, counting down.
AGTGCAAGGCACGGGCATCTTGCTATCTCTCATATAAGTTCGCTTACCTTTTGGTCTTGATGATCATCCTCTACTTCCTTCTGATTTTGTAAGACTCACTATTGTTACAAGAACAAACCATCATCAGAATTTTCATCGGTGTCATGTTTATTTGCAGCATAAGCAAACTTATATAATTTCTGACAGAATCCTTTGTGACTCCAATGGCAGTTTGTGATGAACTCTTGCTAGGGATCCCACACAAAGCGTGGCCTGTTGGAATTTTGGTTCTGCTCTGCTTGGTGGTGGCATTCATTGTTCCATCGTTTCTCCCACCTTTTCTACTGGCGAAAAATCGTACTCAGCAGGCACTTGATGAAGATGTCTCAAAAAATTCTTAGCCGAGTGATGTTTTGAGGAGTTGGTGTCTGTTTTTTCTCATTATTTTGAAGTGGCAATGAGGTTTAAGAGCTGTTGATCAACTTGGTGTTCAGCAGCCTCTGCTCTAGTGGGGAGTTTAGTAAAAGTATTGTACTTTTCTTTTAAAAAACATTAATAGTGACTTGATTTTGGTTTCAACTGGAGTAGAAGTGGGCACTTGGTAAATTAATGAAATGATCGAGGATGCTTTGTGTGTTTGTGTGTGCTGTTCGCGTGCCTTTTGCTATTGGAGCGTGATTTCTAATGATGGGATAGAAAGCGAGATTTGAAGTGTCCACAGCATCGGACCTTAGCCTTGGTTCCATGATCCACAACATAATGAGAAAAATCGAATGCAGTATAGCAGATGCATTTTACTGGTAACGCGTCATAGTTGCAGGGTATTGAACTGTGTTTCATGGGAAGGATTGAGGTGATCTCAGTTCATCCTGTGGAATAAAGAAGAGTAGCCGCACATCAATCGTGCAGAACGGCCTTTTGTCCACTGCACAATTGGATGGGTCATTTTTGGTAGAACAGAGCATGTGTCTTTAAAGCTTACAAAAGCCACCGAGAAAAGTTCCTAGCTGTAAAGTGAACTATATTCCATGGGTATGAACTCTGGAAAGTGTCTGTATGAATGATCACATTTCTTTTTGGTAGGTCCAAATGAGCTGATCCAAACAAGAACTTAGACCATTAAACTCACATACGACTTTCTGTCCAAAAAACCGATTAAAAAAAAAAAAAAAAAAGGAACTCGCAGATGATCGATTCTTTGGGTTGTTAAGTGTAATATAGGCATTGTTAATGAATGCTGGTGGGGAAGATAAGAACCTAAAGATATAGAACAATTTTCAACACGCATTGAGCAATATGAAGGTTGAAAATGTACTATCTTTTTAGCACATGATTGATAACAAAACACAAGTTTTAAAGCATTATTAATATTTCTTTTTGTTGAGTATGAAGGGGCACTTTTTAGCAAAATGGTAAAACCCATGTAACATTTGCATTTTTGCCTATTTTGGATGAGAGAGATAATCTTTTTGATACTCCCGAATGCGACTTTGATCACACTCTTATATCCATGAAAATCAAGCAACTCTTGCATCATCCTCGCATCACGAGTATTCCTACACAAGTATCATCACCGTTAGTGTGATCAATTATATGGGGAGAACAAAAATCTCAAAATAAACTCAGTGAGAAGAAATCACAAAGCTAATTATCCCTAGAAATAAGAGATGCATGCCAATGTAAATTATAGATTGTTTGGTCTCGGTGATGGTTCTGGGTTTTTCAACGCAAGGCATTTGAGTTTGATCTTAAATCTTAGGTTGCGTTTGTTTCGCAGAATACATTTTCGGGGAAAACATTTTCCTGATTTTCCGGCATTTGGGTCACTCAGGAAAATAAGTCAATGGAAAACGTTTTCCTAGGAAAGCTTAAATTTAGGAAAATGATTTCCCCTTTGAAAGGACCGAAAACGTTTTCCGAATCTACCAAAGCCTAGATTTGATGCTTGATTTACAAACAATTATTCTTATAAAGATATATTTTTAAGTTTTTATAATTCTTTTTAAAATATTTTTAAAAAATTGAATTTTTAATTTGTAATATAATATTTATTTATTTTTTAAAAATATAATTTTTAATTTTTAATCATTATTTTTCTTTTTCTCTTTTCTCTTTTCTTTTTCTTCTTCTTCGGTGGCCATTGGCCACGACGACGGCCGGCGACCGGCCATAGGTGAGATCGAGCTCGTCGGTGTCAGGCAGGGCTCAATCTCGTCGATCTGGCAAGGCCGAGGCCCCGTTCGACACTGGCAAGCTTGAGCCTCACCAGTCGTCAACGAGGCCGAGCCTCGCCGGATCTAGCAAGGCTCGAGCTTGTCGACATCGGGCAAGGTCATGAACTCAACAAATTAATTTGGAAGTAAGAGGCACACTATTATCAATTGTTAGGTCAAATGTCATTCAATCATCTTTCAAATGTGATCCAAACATTTAAAATACTTTCAATCATATATCACCAAATAAAGGAAAACTAACCATTTTCCTAGAAAATGATTTCCTGGAAAACATTTTCCAAAAACATTACGTTTTCCGTAAAACAAACACACCCTTACTTCTTCTTTTCTTTTTGGTGAATTCGTTATTTCGGATATCTTGTCAAATATAGTCAAAGACGACTTCTTCCAAAAATAAAAAATTACGGTACAATTATATGTGAGAAAATATGCTCTCTATCTTTTTTCTTTTTTTTTTTCCTTTTAATAAAGTCCAACGTGGATATGGGTCCTACGTTATTTCTTTTCGGATCTTCGAAAATCGGACGAGTCTTTCGGCCTGGCGATAATAAGACAAACGAAGTAAACGGCATGGGCCGCATCAGCTGGGACGCTCCTCGCAAAGAAACCATTTTTTTTCGGGAAAAAAAAAAAAAATAATTGGGCCGATCTGACAGACGATTGGCCCACGTGCCCGCCCACGCGAACTCGACCGTTGCGAGGGGGCCGATTCAAAATCCGCCCCCCGATCTGACCTCCTTCGTCCCCAAAAAAATCCCCAAAGCAAATTCGTCACTTCCCCCATCTCTCTCTCCCTCGCTGATCTCTCTCTCTCGCCGCTGCTCTCCAATGGCGATTGCTGCCGAGACTCAGCAGCCCCAGCAGAAGGTGAGGCATCCCCGCTCCATCCGGACTCCCTCGATCATTCCCTCTCTCTCTCTCTCTACCATTTGCTGGTGCTGGTCGCTCGAATTCGGCGCCGCGATCCTCCCCGGTTCGCGATCTAGGGCTTTCCCTTCTTTTCCGACGAGGCCGTAATCGATCGGCGTCGCGCGTTAGCTTCTTCTCCGCGTGTCTGTCGATTCCTGATGTGCGCGTGGTTTGTTGCCGTTCGTCCATCCGTCGGACGGGATGAATCGGCGGGGTCTAGGGTTTAGCGCCGAGAAGAAGGGGCCCTGAGCAGCGCGAGAGCACCGGGGGGGGTTTTGCCTTTTCTTAGTTTTTGCCGGTTAGAAGCTCGGATTTGGAGGCGTTGAGAGGGGGGGTGTGGAAATGGTGATGTTTTGCGAGGCCGTCCTGTGATGTGTACCTCCGACGACCTCTTGAAAGCATGGATAGACTTTCACGGAAGAAGGAGAAATCATGCTGAATTTCAGCTGTAGAATGAAGAGACAGTTTTTTTCTCGGCGTGGATTGTGAATACGGACTTTTTAGATTGCTGATAGGAGTGCGATTAGTTTGTTTATTAAAATTCAGGCTAGGAATGATATCGCGGGGGCCAAATTTTCTCTTTTGCAGTCTTCTTCAGAAGCTTCAGCAGCTGAGAAGCGGAGGTGGACGCTCAATGACTTTGACATCGGCAAGCCTCTCGGACGAGGGAAATTCGGGCATGTTTACTTGGCAAGAGAGAAAAGGGTTAGTCAGAGATCTATTCAATTATTCTTGGCTTTTCCATGCCTTTACATACTTTAATTTCTGCCATGGAGCAATCAAGTAAGGATCTTAGCTTCTTTTGCACTGGATTGTATCCTGCTGTATCATGTGAAATCTAATTTTTGGATGGTTTTCTCTGATTAGAGCAATCATATCGTGGCGCTGAAAGTCCTCTTCAAGAGCCAGCTGCAACAGTCTCAGGTCGAGCATCAGCTGCGACGTGAAGTGGAGATACAGAGTCATCTTCGACACCCTAATATTTTACGACTTTACGGGTATTTTTATGATCAGGTGCGGCACTTTGTAAGAGCACTCTAATGCGTGTGTTTACTTGGAGGATGAATGGTTAAGCCTCTAACTTTCGGAGTTTAAATTATGGCAGAAACGAGTTTACTTGATACTAGAATATGCAGCCAAGGGTGAACTCTATAAGGAACTCCAAAAGTGTAAATACTTCAGCGAGAGGCGTGCAGCTACTGTAAGTTCTTGCTAGACACCCTTCACATCTGCTTCCCTTTACTTTCCACTTAATTTGAGCAGCATCTTTCCTACCCATCTATTTTCATCATGGCTACTAAATTTCCCTTAGAGAAATGGGTTGATGCACGGTGGATAATATGTCTTTGAGCATATTTTGCAGAACTTGCTTTTATTTTTTATCTATAATGGATTTTCTTGTTAAGCTCTGTCCCTAACAACATAATTGTTGCAGTACGTTGCATCTTTAGCTCGGGCACTCATTTATTGTCATGGAAAGCATGTTATTCACCGAGATATCAAGCCCGAGAATCTGTTGATTGGAGCTCAGGTGATTACTGGTTACCATATCTTCTTAAACTTGCTTGATTACTTTTTCTACATTTTCCTAATGCTTTATTTGGTCTCCTTCATTGTCAGGGTGAACTTAAGATTGCAGATTTTGGGTGGTCTGTGCATACATTTAATCGTAGAAGAACCATGTGTGGAACATTAGACTACCTTCCACCGGAAATGGGTGAGTAAGCTTTTACTGATGTCTTAATGCTTAAATCATGCCTTCAAGAGGTCAATCAAGTTTGAGAGAAGAAGGATGTCGCTCAAGTTTGAGAATTTTTTATTCAACCAATTTCCATGACTAATACTTTATGAGGGTATTTGCAGTCGAGAGTGTTGAGCATGATGCAAATGTAGATATATGGAGCTTGGGAGTCCTATGTTATGAGTTTCTGTATGGGGTTCCACCATTTGAGGCAAAGGAACATTCAGATACATACAGAAGGTAAACATCAATTTTTCACGTGTAGATAAAATTACTTAGTATGCACTTAGCTAATTTTGACTGATTGTGTACCTCTTCATCCTGAACTAGGATTGTGCAAGTGGACCTGAAGTTCCCTTCGAAACCGATCGTCTCTTCTGCTGCAAAGGACCTTATCAGTCAGGTAAAATTTCCACATCTGAAGTTGATTTAGCTAAACCATACATGATACTACTGAGCAATGCGATTGCTCATAATCTTTTACGGTTACCTGACCATTTTTTGTGTTTATTTGTTGCGACTGATAACAGATGCTAGTAAAGGATTCATCACAGCGCCTGCCTCTACACAAGCTTCTCGAGCATCCGTGGATTATTCAAAACGCAGAACCCTCTGGCATCTACAGGGGTTGATTCACCTTCATCGATGTGATTAATGAATCTGATGGGTCTTATTGTTATATCAATATGATGAGTTTTGGGGGGTTCTAGTAGTACTCCAGAGAACTCGGGGTCCTCTTACCTGTTTGGATAAATGTATCGGGAACATATTTGTGCACGAGCCCCCCATGTGCGGCATATTCATGTAACGTTGGCTCATATTCAATTAATTTTTTTCTGCTGTCCTTTTCACTGGCAAATGCGAACTCTTTCATGTTCAACAAATTTAGCTTTTTATTACCATGGAAAAGGCTCATGGCTCCAGAAATAAGACATAGCCGAAGGAAAGTAGCACCGCTTCCTCCAGAAAGAAATGATGCAGGTTGGATTCATGGCTCTCAGTTGCTGTTTGCGACTCTCGGTCCAACAACCTGCACAAATATAGGGCAAGCTCCATGCCCCAATATCGCCGAAACTTTGGAAGCTTAATCTGATGCTGAAACTGTGGTTAAAAGACATATGGACACAGCAAACGTCATTGTTTGTACTTGTTTGTACCCATATATTTCTCCTCCGAGGTCATCGTAACACAGATTAATTAAAAAAATGGGGTCAAAAGTGGATGCCTAATTCATTAAAAAAGGGGTCCTTTCTGCAACAAAATTCAATTACCATTGGCAGGAACCCACATCTACGATCTCCTTGAAGACCGACGCTTTCCGTGAGAAACCCTGCCAGTGAAGACATTTCGAATGGACCACAGGCCAGTGAAGACATTCAAATTCGTATTCTCTCAGCAGAAACTTTTAAACTGGATTGACAAAGAAAAGACCCAGGAAAGTACTTAAGGTAAGTTGACAATTCAAAGCTGTTTCAGACATTGCACCAAAAGCACCGATTGACTACAATATGTAAAACAAACTGGTACACCCATTGATATGGGTGTGTGTCAACACGTAATTGTAGTGGAAGAATCCCTGCTTCTCCAGGTTATGAACTAAGGCGAATGTCTTCAATTACGCTTCCCTCACATCCAGTTATTTCTCTTCCTTGGCTTCTTCAACTCCATCTTTCGACCTTAAGAAGCTGGGTTCTTCCTCTTCCTTGGCTTCTTCAACTCCATCTTTCAACTCCATGAAGCTGGGTTGGTTCGTCGAAGAAAGAAGCCTGGCCCACATTCTGTCCGTTATGACAACTTTGTTCTGCCTTTCGGTCACTCGCTGCACCAAAAATCCATGAAGTCACAGAAGGAAAGAAAAGGCATGCGATGATGTCCAAAGTGCTATAGAAACCATCCCCTCTCAAATATTGTTATCAAGTGAAAATGAGAGATTGGAGCAAGCAACGGAATGAGGTTTTAATCCAGGTCAGGAGAAGTTGCGGGGGTGCATAAAAGGAGGAAGAAGAGACCTAAGACAATAGAACCCTGACATTTTAGTTTTAGTTTGCTTTTGTTTGGTGGCTCAATTTTGGGTGGGAGCAACTGAGAACCTCCACAACCATACACCTTTAAAAAGAAAAGGATCTCCTCAACTTCTATTGTCACCTTCAACTCCTCCCAATGAGAATGAAGCCAGAAGTGATAATGGATGTTTGGTTTCTCCAAGAGTCCAAGCTCATAAAAATGAACTGACAAGAGTGCAGAAACAATGATATGCAATGATATATCTGACAAACTTACATTGAAAGGAATGTAAGTATGTCGAGTATTGACAAGTCCAACTGTGAAGCCCGTGAAACCCGCCATTGCTCCGTGGACTGCACTTTGCGCCAGAAGTGTGCAGTTAACATTGTCTGATGCATTACTCGGAACAGCGCGGATCATGTATGTAGGATCTGCCGAAAGACAACGTATGTGAGAATCTATTCGTACATCTAGTGAGACTACCTAGAGAAGATACTACGATGAATAATCATCCGGAAATTCAAGGCTCTGGTCCTGACCTATATATTTAAGAGTAATGGCCATCTTTTGCTGTTTGGCAAAATGGTCCTGAAATAAAATGGACAAGAGGTTGTAAATATTTAAATTAAGATTATTAAAACCACCAAAATACAATTGTCAGCAAGTTTGACATAAGTTTGCATTGCATCCAACTGGATAAATGGTCAGTGTCCATTGAGGAATGATTGCTGATTTGGAAGGAAAATAGATCAACAGAATATAATATAAAGGCGCACACGACAATAATATCACAGTAAAAATCAAGACATGAATGTTTCTTAATATGCCACAAAAGTCTACCTAATGATCTTGGATTAAAAGAGCAATACCTTGATTTTGTGAGATATCCACAGACCAACATCCTGAAGAAGCTTATTCCCTGAAGCATCTTGTTGATTGGATTGCAGGCTCTCCGCAACTAGGTCTTGCCCTGCTCCTTCAGCTATCACAATCACCATGTGTCCATTTTCTTTAAGTCGTTTTTCAATGAACTCATAGAGTCCACCTTTCCCTTCGAGAAAGAAAGGTGACTCCGGAATCAAACAGCAATCCACATCTCGACTGGCAAGGGTAGCATACATAGCTATAAATCCTGCATGAGCATCCCAAAGAGAATTAGGTCAGAACATGTAAAGTTGACACATTGTTGCCTCGATAATGTATAAGTTCACAAAGTTTTTGGTAAGAGAATTAATGCACTTGAAAGCATCACCGTTGTACCGGACTAAAATTTGTAACTTACACATGTTAAGCTTACCACTATAGCGTCCCATCAACTTGACTACACCTATGCCATTTTCAACACTTTCAGCCTCTACATGAGCTGCATTAATTGCACGTTGAGCCTCCTCAACAGCAGTATCAAATCCAAAAGACTTGTCAATTACCTGGTTCAGTAGAAGAAAACAAATGGACAGGTTAAACAACATATTTTAAGTTACTCTACATCAACGAGAGAGAAGTTCAGAGCACATACAGGGATGTCATTGTCTATAGTTTTCGGGATGCCAGCAACAATGACTTTAAGGCCGCGCCGTCTAATTTCCTGCATTGTAGAGTGCATGTTACAAGAAGAAAGAAAGCTAATATTAACCTCTTCATCACTAGATATGTGTGCATGTGGCACCTATACATTATAGAAGGGAAGGGAGGGAAGTTGGTGAAAGTATTAATAGAGACTGCCCTTAGACATGCTACTTATCAAGCAGTTTCTTCCCACATAATGGTAATCATGAGGATTTTTTATGGAGAATAAGAGGACTAATCGGGCATCGGCAGGTAATCTAGAAACTCGAAACAAAGAGTCAGGAAGTATTGTTCCTTTCTGTTTACACAGAGCCACCTGAAGCGAGTTTTCAAAATATGGCTTGCGAAGCAAAGACTGAAGCAATAGAATCCAATATACTTGTCAACCAAGGACAGGCAACATCCCAGAAGCTAATGAAATCATCGCTGCTGATTATTCTTTGGATAATTCTAGATGGCATTCCAGTAAATACATTGAGGAAAATAAATTTTCCAATACAGCATAGGATATTACCTCATAAATAACAGCCGCCCCCTTCTGCGTTCCATCCCCTCCAATTATGTAAACCTGGTCACCAAATGCAGCTATTATATATTCTTAGTATAAAAGATGTGATGCCAAAGCTACAACATCTATTCATAATTGTGAGAATGAAATGTGCCAAAATATTGAAACTTACGAAACCAACAAAACTCCCCTAAATTACACACCTGGTTAATCCCGCGATCTTGAATGCTGTCAACAATCTTCATAGTATCATGGCCTCCTCGCGATGTCCCAAGAATGGTACCACCACGCTTATGTATGTCATTGACAACTTTTGTGTTCAAAGTTATGGTATTTTTGGAGTAGAATCCCCTATATCCGCCCTAGGAAAGTGCACCAAACACATAGTAAGGAAACAGAATCACAAAGCTAACTATTCTGTCAAATAAAATATATATATATATATATATATAGTTTATCTACCAAAAAATTCACTAACCTAAATTGACAAATTATCGCAAAAACTATAAGGAAATTGAGTATGCTTTATCTTATTCATCATTTGCTAATTACATGCCTAAAATATAATCCAGCAACAGACAGATGAGTAATCAGAAACCAGAGCATACACAACTGGAGAGAAATGAAGAATAACATTCATACAACAATAAAATGTAGTCAACGGCCACTGTGACACATAAGCATAGCATATACTCACATCTATTCCGAGGATCTTGGTGACACCATACATGTAATTAAGGCCACACACAATTTCCCTGATCACAGTGTTCAGCCCTGGGCAAAGACCACCACATGTTACAATACATGCATGCACGTCATCTGGCTCGAAATACACCTAGACAACAGAACGACAAAAGTCAGGAAATTTCAAAGAGTTCAACAAAATCCTAACGTGTGTGACATACTTGTTGGCGAGGTCCAGCACGTCGAAAATGAATTCCTCTTGGGCCATCCTTGTGAACGACAACCTACAAGTTAATACAAATGCAGTTCCAAGGACTAGTCAGAATAGGCTATTAAATTGCATTACTCATAGTCCTTACTCATAAAGCCTTTGTCTATTTTGCAAGCTAATAGTCAAACTTCAACAGCCATTGTAACTATTGCAGGAGGAGCAAGAACTAACTACAATGTGCATCATTTCACTCCCGTGTTTGAAAATAATACATAATCACATTAATACTGCACTCTAGTTGACAGGTAAATCAATCTTGCAAGAGACCACCTTCTGGGGAACTGTGTCATCCACATGGACAAAATATTGCCTGAAAAAAAAAAAGAACAGCACAGAGATCAGCATTTTCCAAGAAACATAAATGAACATCAGAACAGTTCAGCTCTCTAGAAATAAGCTCTATAGCTTAGAAGAAAACAATTACTCACTTAACCACTGCATATGCAGGATTAGACCGCAACGGATTCGGGTACGTCTGTTGCACAAAAACATAGCAGGGAAATGAAATCAGTAATGTTAACAACGATAGCAAGTACTTCCATATTTAAATGACCGTAAACATAATAAAATGCAAGCTGGTAGACCACATATAGAAGTCAGAGTGCGCTTCCACCTGCTAGCAAGATGTTTTATATATGCTCACATCATAAAGTTCACATTCCTATATCTGTATACGGTCATTTGCTGATAACCAAAGTAGTTTAATCAAACAAGACAGAAAAGAAATTCCGCACATGATTAATCACATCTGGTGATTCTACGTTCTTCAAATCGAGCTTTTTCATTTTTCTCATAGCACAGAAATTTTGATTGATTATCAACTGATCTTGCAGCAAAACCGCAATGAACAGTGCAACATCCCCTCTATCAAACTATAGCGCGACAACTCTGACAACAAGATACTTCCTGCAGACGGCACACAACACACGTACCTGCTCGCATTCACAAGCCGTCATCGCATTAAGACCGCTATCGCTCTCACAGTCAGAAACACGCCCATTTCACCAAAACCCAGAATCGTCAAAACACAAGAACACCAAGATCACCAGCAAAGCACGTAACTTGAATAGGTAAGGCCTCAAAATCTCGCTCCACAGACACAGACAGAAGCTCCCATTTGATCGATCAACAGAATCAACGAATACCCAGAAGCCCCACCATCGCACAGGACACAAGCACCCGCGATGAACATCAAAACATATGCATGTCACACAGACAGAGAGACAGAGAGAAAGAGAGAGGGCGTACGGGAAGGTCGGCAATGTAATCCGACAAGTGAGGCACGTCTTCCAGCACGTACCCAGCATCCCCCTTCACCACCTTCATCTGGGCACCGTCGCCACTCGACAACCCCATCGCGTCCCTTCCCTTCGCTACTCCGAACCCACTCCGCAAGAACCAACAACAACAAAGACCGACCGACCCAGATCCGATCCCGACCTCACTCGAGCATACACGCCCGCCCGGCCCTCTTGTCCGACGAATTTCGAGCAGGAGGGAATCTTTGTTCCTGCGGAGATGCTGCTCCTCCTATGCGCAAGGGGTGATGTTTGTAGTTGTCCGATTGGCAAGAGCTAGAAAAAGAACGAATGGCGAGGAGAGAGAGAGAGAGAGAGAGAGGGAACGCGGAGAATAAAGGTTGACGTTCTCCGCCCCCATGAAACGGCGTCGCCGCGACCGGCGTCGCCCCGGTTTTCGGCCCCCAACCAAAACGGGTGGCGGGGTTTTGCCCACACCGGCATGGTCCTTTCATCTCGATGTCCAAAGTTACTTTCATCGAAATTGGGACGAGCATCTCGGACCGACCGAAAAATGGATCGTTCGGATTGGACCATATCGACAGGTTCTTGGAGGCGCTAATCCAGTTTCCGGTTTCATCGATCATTTTCGATCTTATTTCAGAAAGGAATCGGACCGAACAGGCTAAGAAAATAACAATAAATAGTAAAATAATAATAAATCTAATTTTTTTTAATTTTTTTGTTAAGTGATTGGTTCCATTGGATTAGATAGTACTAGATCGGTCCCGATCTCAAAAATTAGATCCTAATCCGATTTCCAACTTTTAAATAGAATCGAATTAAATTGAAAATCGATCATTTCCAATCAAAATTGAAAATTTCCCACGAAATCATTAGCCTCTTTCTGTTGGGTTGATTTTATCAATTTTTTAAAGGATTAATACCCTAAAAAACCCCAAACTGGTACACCTGTGACAAATTTACCCCAAACTATTTTTTTGACCACCAAAAACCCCAAACTGGTACATATGTGACAAATCTACCCTCCGTTAACTTCCGTTCGATTTTTGCCGTTAATTTTTGCGACGTGGTTGCGACGTGGCAAGCCAGTGTGGAAATTCACAAGTTTAATATCGTTAAAAACCCCAAACCTGGTATATTTATGACAAATTTACCCCAAGCAAGTATATTTACGAGAAATTTACTCTAAATTAATTTTTTCGATCATAAAAAACCTAAATGGGTACACGTGCGGCACATTTACCCTCTTTTAATTTTCCCAAATTTGATCGAATTGTGATTACCAATCAATTTTATTTTCCGGATTATTTTCTACGTGGCATTAACCTTACTAAAACATGTAATATAAGATTAAAACAATGTCGTTTAGGCTCAAATCCTAATTTTTAACTAACATCTTAATTGAATTAGATTAAAGAAAAGCTATTTTTTTCTCTAAAAATAAAAAATAAATAAAAAAGAAAGGAAAAAAAAAAAGACAAGGGCTACAGGCCCTTGTTTTGGTTGTAGAAAAGGGTCAGTGAGGGCTCGGTGAGGATCACACATTGATTAATTTAAATTGAATATCTTACGTGAATAATCCATGCATAGCATTTTTTTCCACCGTTCAAACGTATCGAATTAGAAACCAAATTAGCAAATTCCATTAACTTGAATCAATGAAATGATCACATTAAATATTTTCATAATAATATAGAATGAAATTAAGCAGCTATCAAAAGTTCATATTGTTTTAATCTTATATTACATGTTTTAGTAAGGTTAATGCCACGTAGAAAATAATCCGGAAAATAAAATTGATTGGTAATCACAACTCAATCAAAGTTGGGAAAATTGAAAGAAGGTAAATGTGCCGCACGTGTACCCATTTAGGTTTTTTATGATCAAAAAAATTAATTTAGAGTAAATTTCTCGTAAATATACTTGCTTGGGGTAAATTTGTCATAAATATACCAGTTTGGGGTAAATTTGTCACAAATATACCGGTTTGGGGTAAATTTGTCATAAATATACCAGTTTGGGGTTTTTAACGGTATTAAACCTGTGAATTTCCACATAGCTTGCCACGTCAGCAACCACGTCAGCAAAATTAACGGCAAAATCGAACGGAAGTTAACGGAGGGTAGATTTGTCACATATGTACTTAGTTTAGGGTTTTTGGTGGAAAAAAAATAGTTTGAGGTAAATTTATCACAGGTGTACCAGTTTGGGGTTTTTTAGGGTATTAACCCTTTTTTAAATTAATATATTCATAATAAATTTATCGCAATCTAACTTTAAATTAATAGATATGTGATAAGACGTTGAAAATAAATGTTAGAGATTTTGGCTTCCAGAAATGGTGCGGCCGCGACCGGGTTTCGGATGCCACCCTGGTTTTCTGCCCCTCAAAACGGGTGGCCGGGTTTTCACCCCCACCGGGCGATGTCCGTGTGCCACGTGCATTCATCTCCATGTTGGCTTTTTTGGTTTACTTTCATCAAAACGGAAAACTTAACCCACTAGGCCCACTAGCCTCTCTCTCCTTCATTGAATTATCATCTAATTCGCACATATTCAATAATAATGATAATGATCCCCAAACTAATAACCTGATTCTTTTTTTATTACAAAAAATCTCGAACTAATATATTCATGGCAAATTTATCATTCATTAAATTACATGGCAATTTATGGATGTGCTAAATTTAGAGTTTTATCCTCTATTTATCACAGGTATATTGATTTATGATTTTTCTTGATATTAATATAATTTAACAAAAATTAAATGAATGTTAATCTGTCATAAATATATTAATTTTAGATTTTTATTAATAAAAAAATTAATTTATAATAAATTTGTCACATCTGTATTAATTTGAGATTTTTGCAACATTAATTCAAATGATAATGATAATAAAAATAATAATATTTATCTATCACATGTACACTCAATTGAATAATCACTCAGCTTTTTTTGAAAATGATTCGTTTCGCTTTGTACGGTCATCCGCTATCTCGTGCATGTACGGTAATGTATTTGGACCTTTTGGAACACCTCTTGTCTTTCTCTGCTTTCTTTAATTATTTTATAATTCTCTATATTAGTTTTTACCTTTTTAAGATGTTAAAAGTAGATTTTCTTTTTTGTTTTATATGCTTGGCGGTTTATATTTCTTTCCTACTTTCAATTTTTCATTTTCTTGATTGTTGCACTTTCTTTGCAGTATTCTTATCTACGTTTTTAAATTAAATATTTCTATCGACTTTAAATTCATTTAGAATTTTTCTTTATCACTCGCAAAAAAAAGTGCAAAACCAGAAGGTGGGAGGAAGGGAGAGAGGGAGCTGGCAAAATTACAACACGGGGAAAGACTTGCTTTCCAAATTTTTTTTTTATTATTATTTATAAAAGGAGTCGATAGTCGATGGCAAAAAGTTTCCTTTTGCACGTAAACTATTACTTTTTTTAAAATGCGGACTTTCATGCATTGAAAAGCTTGAAAATTAGTAAAAACGTGACCAAGTTCCAATTACTTGAGGTTTGTGCTATGCAACGCGCATCCCTAATCACTCAAGCGAGAGGTTAAACATGATGATCTGATCAGGGATCAATAGGCGAGCCACTGTACCGTATCGGACAAATTCGTCTCAGTAGCATCTTGAGAAATCCTATTGTTGTAAGTGCAAGGAAAAGGAAAAGTGGGCAAGGCCGTATCGTCGAGTATTATGAGTTGGACTGCCAGCATGATCATGTAAACATTGCTCATTTGTGTCACGCATATGTTACTCCGTCAAGCAGCTTTCGTGATCGATGCTGTAACGAGGCGACCTAATTAGAATTGAATTTGGAATCCATTTTCAAGATGATCCTATGGTAAATAATGTGTCGAGATTGGCAAATGGTTATTTGGTCTGATCATTACTATATACAATTAACTGTGGATTCGGGGATTCAGAGTTTCCACGGCCGAGTTTATTGTTATGATGCATACTCGGCGCAAGTGTGGTTAAAGCAAGAAAACTACTTCGTCGGCTTCGTTTCACTGGCGAGCAGCATCCATTGTTGCTTGATTATGGTTCGGTCTCATCCTTCGGCTCAGGACATTGTCGTTTTCGTGTAACGGGAATTAGCTCTATGAACCGGTGGCGCTTCCTCTATGTTGGCTGGGTCCACCTCTTGTGGGGCGCAGCTAGCATTAATTAAAAAACGAAGAAAAGTCAGAAAGTGAAAAGGAGAATAAAGTGAGTGCTTCGGGCGAGTGCGCGCCCGAAGCGAGGAGAGAAAGAACAGAGGAATCACCAAAACAGGGGAGAAGAGAAGAAAAGAAAAAAGAAAGCTGCAACTTTGTGATCCCATTCGAAGGCCAAGTATTGACAGAATCGACTCAAAGTTGAGTATGTTATTCATGAAACCGAGGGCTATAAGTTGAGTGATCTCGTTCGTGGAGAACCTCCTTCGAATTCTCTAATTATGATCAGCGTTTTTTAGTCTCATTTATATTTATCCATATTTATGGTGAGGAAATGACCTTATAATACTTGTGTAGACCCTCTAGTGTGTAACTAGAGAAAACTATTTGATATATCCTACTATTTTTAGTGATTGGTAAAAGTTTTTGAATGGTCTATTGTTTTTTCCAATATTGAATTTACATGTTAAACTTTGGTGTTGTTTTGGCTTTGTCTACTTATCATTTTGTGAGGATATATATAGCTGGTTGTTGATGGGGCTAAGTTGATTTTAGTCGAGTTAGTTTTGGAGGAGAAATTGATTTTGGATTGGATCTAGTTCGTAGTGAATTGTTGTCCCAGATTCTCCCCCAACACTCTTGATGGCAAATGATAATGCCAGCATCCCGGTTTTGTACAAACGGGGGGAAACACTTGGTGGGATATGGAGAATCATCACATATGGATGCACGAAAACGTCTCTCAGGCAGATTCAGCACCCTTGACAGGTACATTTCCGGCTGCTTCCGCATTGACCGGTGGAGCTTGTGGAACTATGGCCAGAGAAATTCCTTGATTTAAGGACATTAAGAAGTGTTGTTATATGATGATTGATCTTGAGTGACGCATTACCTAGCTTCAAACCAAGAACAAGAGGCCTCACAAGAGATCAAACTCGAGTGTCATCTCCAGAATTTCATATGAAGAAATCTGTTGCGAGACAGCCATAGCTAGAGATGATACTAGCACGAGCTGATTAACAAAAAGACCGTTGCTATTATGTACATAGATCAGCCTGTTTGTCGACAAATCTGCATAGCGGCGTCGCCAAACATCGAAGGCTGTAGATGCTCTCCATCTATGGGGGGTTCCGCATTTTCTTCACTCGCTGGATTCCCGTACCCCAACCGCGCGAATGCATTGTATCGATGCACTTCGAAAGTCCTAAACTCGTCACACTATGTCAAAACCATAGTTCTGTGCCGTGCCGACTGCTCTGATTACACACTGTAGACTAAGTTATCGTCGGCTTTCTTACTACGCCTGTAACTAGAAAGATACGTAGGGTTTCCGAGTAGCGGCGTGAAGTCGAACTCGGGACCGACCCTTTTCCGTCCAGACCTTTCTGAGGGGACGCAGCCCTGGAGGATGTGCAGGACCTCCTTCATGGAAGGCCTTGTGGACGGCGATCTGCTGGTGCAGACAAGCGCGAGCTTGAAAACGGTTGTCATCTCGTCCGCGTTGCATGGTTCCTTGATCTCCTCGTCGAGGGCATCAGCGATCGGCTTTCCTTCTCCGTAGTGCCTCCACGCCCATTCCGTGAGGCTCATGTTCTCACCCCCGCTATGGGGCCGCCTCCCGGTCACCAGTTCTAGGAGCACGACTCCGAAGCTGTACACATCGATCTTCTCGTTCACTTTCGTGCTATATGCATACTCTGCGACGCGAAACACGAATTTAATATTTGCTGTATGATTAAGGTAAAGGGGGAGGCTATTCTCAGGTCAGAAAATTTCCCTGAATGATTTCCTAGCTCTTACCAGGGGCGAAGTAACCGAACGAGCCTGCCACGGCCGACATGCTGTGAGACTCGCCTTGCTTGGCTACCATCTTGGCCAGTCCAAAGTCGGCCACCTTGGCCTTGAACTGGAAATCCAACAAGATGTTGCTCGACTTCACGTCGCGGTGTATGATCGGGGGAGAGCAGTCATGATGCATATAGCCCAGGCCTTCCGCGGCTCCTATAGCGATCTGCAGCCTCGCAGGCCAATCCAACAAGGCACGGCAAGGCGAGTTCCCTCTCAACGGCAACGCTCTCTTGTTCCTGTGAAGCCACTTGTCCAGACTCTGATTCTCCATGTACTCGTACACGAGCAGCTTCGAGTTCTCGCTCGAAATGCAGCACAGCAACTTCACTATGTTGGAATGGCGGATCGAGCTGAGTATTTCGACTTCTGCTGCAAACTCTTTCTCCTGTCTCCAGTCCAACCTTCGGCTGTTCCAAATCCTTTTGACAGCAACATAGTCGCCCAAATCATTAACCGCTACACGATACACCTTGCCCGAGCCGCCACTTCCGATGAGGGTGTTGTCCGTTAGATTGGACAAGATGCTCGCTTCGGTGAAACCAAGCCTCTGAAACGAAGTTAACTTCCAAGTTTTTAGGTCCTGCCTGAGCTTCTTCCGCCGGTACTCTCTGATCATGAACAAGGCGAACAGAACAGCAGCTATGAACACGGCAATCACAAGAACTAGAATTAGGGCGAGATACTTCGAGGGGACCTTGTTGGATTTACTGCTTTTGGCATAGCAGCTTCCGATGTTCGGCATGGGATTGTCAGTGCATAGACCAGGATTGCTCAAGAAGCTATTTTCATACACTAGATTATTGAAACTGTCTGGGATTCTACCAACGAGTTGATTGGAGGACAAATTAAGTGTAGTGAGCCTCAACTTGCCCAATTCTGGGGGTATCACGCCTGAGAATTGGTTCTCCGATAAGTCGAGATCAAGCAGGTCGGGTAACGAACCTATTGCTGCAGGAATTTGGCCAGAGAGCTTATTCTTTGACAAATTCAAGGTAATTAGTGACTTCCAGGAGATGATCTTTGAAGGGAGTTCACCAGAAAGTTGATTGCCATCCATCGCTAGAACGATAAGCCGAGAAAGACTAGTCAATTCTTCAGGGACATTGCCAGATAACAGATTGTTGCTCGCATTCAAGACCGCTAGACGCGACCATGAAGAGACTTCGGCCGGAATTGGGCCAGAAAATTTGTTGTTGCTGATCTCCACTCTAGACAAATTCCATGCAAGGTTGCTCGGAAGACCACCTGAAAAGGAGTTTTGACTTACCATCAAGCTTGACAAATTGAACAACGTCCAAATGCCCGAAGGAAGTTCGCCGGAGAAGTTGTTGTTGTAAAGCTGAATTGTCCGCAAACTATTGCAGTTCCCGAGCGATTCCGGAACTTGTCCACTCAGATTATTAGAGTAAGCAACAACGCCTACCAAGACACCATTAGTGCAGAGAGTTTTTGGCAACTCGCCACTGAGCTCATTATCCGAGATCTCAAAGGCTTCCAGCGGCGAATATAGGCCGAACTCGGGCGGCAATTCACCGCTCAGCTTGTTGCCAAAAACTTTGAAATCTCTCAACAAAGGAAGTCGGGCTATACTGACCGGTATGTGGCCTGATAATTGATTCCAATACAATTTCAAGAGGCGCAGACTTTGCAACTTCCCAAAATCTTCAGGGATTGAGCCAGTCAGGTTGTTCATTGCTAGATCAATCTCGATCAAGTTCATCGATGAAATAGAGGTGGATAATTCACCAGACAATTTGTTATGGTACAAATACACATACCTCAGGTTCTGTAAAGAAAACAACCCACCAGGGATTCTGCCTGTCAAAGCGTTTCCCGAAAGATCCAGTTTCACGAGACTGGACAAGTTCAAGAAGCTCTCGGGAATTCCACCGATCAGATTGCACTGAGTCATCCACAGGAACCTCAGCTTCTTAAGCTGCCCGAATTCCTGCGGTATCATTGCAGGCACAAACTTTTCATTATAGGCCAGTTCCAGAACTTCAAGATTGGCCAAGTCTGCAATTTCCTTAGGAAACGTGCCATTGAACTCATTCTGGTACAAGGACAGGGTCTGCAGCCCCGACAAGCGCCCGATCTCCGCCGGAATGTCGCCGGAGAAATTGTTCCCGCCAACATCCAAGTAGGTGAGGCCCGACAGCTGGTCAACGTCACTAGGAACCGGACCCACGAAGTAGTTCTGAGAAAGGTCCAAGAATTGGAGCTTGGAACAGTTATACAGCACCTTTGGGAATCCGCCAGGAATGTAATTCCATGAAAGGTCAAGTCGAGTGAGGTTCTTGAGGTCGCAAATCGAAGGCGGGATTGGCTCGGTGATGTTCATATCACTGAGGAGGAGTCCCGTAACCGTGCCGCCGGTGCAGTTGACCTGTGGCCATCTGCACGGCGTCGGCGACGATGAGTTCCATGACTGGAGAGCAGGTGGATTGCTCCATTGCTGCTTCAGGTTCAGCAGGACCGTGAGCTCACTCGTGACCTGGCTTTGTGAAATTATGCAAGAGGGTATGGAGAGGAGAGAGAGGAGGAGGAGGAAGGGGAGGCCGAGCTCTCGGGAACAGAGGGGCATTTTCGACATTCGAGCGGGTCCGGTCGGTCAAGCCGGCGGCTATGACCTTCCTTTTGCCGGGAAAGTTGGCTGGCCGAAAACAACCAAACGGAGACAGAAGGGAGGAGTTCCCAAGTTCCACGATGGCGAGCTCGGGAAGAGTTCCGGGGTTTATTTATATTGTTCGTAGGTTATTGTCGAAATTGCACCAGCAAAATGGCATTGCAAATTGAGTTTATTTACGTCTTGTCCGCTGATAGTGATGGGGTTCTGCTGGCGAGTCCACCTAAACAAGAGTTTCAGTCCATCACGATTCCACTTAACACGTTTGACAAAAGCTACAACACTCCAAGAAAAAAAAATAAAGGGGTCACAATAAATCTTAGGGCGGCCCCACCAAATTAGGGCTTTTTAGCTAAGACAAGTAGGGTGGTGGGGGATCCAACCATAGTCAACATTAGGGCACTCTTTATAAATTATCTTGAAAATTTATATTATGATAATATGATGTTATCCTTTCGATATGTTAAGTTAACATATTAAAGTATATCCATGTAAGACCTGTGCCCTTTTTTAGTCCCTTAAAAGAACGTCATCTAAAAGATGATTTCTAGAAACTCGAATTTTCTTTTTATTTGTTTTGATACTTTTTACATGAATTCTATGACGTGTGTAATTTTGTCTAAATTTATCAAAGTGTATGATGCATGATATGACTTGCTAACGGTTGAGGACTATTAGAGTTCTTGTACAAAGTTTAGCTATAATAAAGAAGATTATACATTATTTTCTACTGGTAATTTAGCAATGACCAACAACAATGTTTGACCACCCGACTATGGTAAAAATGGTATTTTTTCCGCACTACTTATATCTGAAAATAACATGATTGTGTTTCATTTGTGCGTTAGGTTGGTAGCATTAGATCACGCCTTTTGAAAAATTTTTGGCCGAATGCATTAGCTTCATTTTATTTAATTCGAATTAGATTTAATTTAACTTAACTTTTTTTTTTTTTTTTGGGTGGACCTCTTGTTCCAGAAGGCGTCTCTCGTGTTACCCCTAAAGAAAGAAGACTGTTCGACCAATCTGTGGGAAAGACAAACACACTTTATTTTGCTTTTGACTGTTGGCTGGGGGCGGCTTCAACTGTATTTATTACATAAAATTTATTAATTCTCAAACTTTTGAATTGGAATATTAAAAACATAGTTGTCACTGTAGCAGTGGAATTAAGTAATTCCGAAAAAATACTGCATAAAATAATATGTAATTTCGAATGATGTAGAGTCGTTTTTTTATATATAAATTCACTTCACACTCACCAAATATTTTATATGTCCTATTTTACTAAAATCAAATTTATCATAGGTCGCTTTCTTTTTTTAGTTTAACATGATTATTTTGTTGCTTTTAGCAATAGTTGTTTTCTAATCACGTGAAATTCACTCTAATCTTATATGTAAATGCATTTTGTATGGGATTCAGCCAACATAATTTTATAGTCTATGTTATAGAATCGGTTCATGTTAATAATTATCAATTATTATATATTTGATAGTACATAGTGTATCGTATAGTCAATTCTACTACTGTAGACTTTTGTTTTTTTTCCCATCCTTGATATGTTGTTTCACATAGCATCAATTTATTGTGCTATAAAGTTAATTTCAAGCAACAAATTTCATGCCTAATGCATAACTATTTTGTCATTCCCATGGACGTAATTCTATGCTTTATTATGTTAGATATTATAAAGTATGTGCGACATTTTATGACTATATCGATATTTTGAAATACTCTTCTCTTGAGATTTAAAAAAAATAAAAATGAAAAGACTTCTTTATATCGATAATGTTATAGAAAGTCTATTTAATTACTCATATAAAGTATTTCAATTTAATTAGATATTTATATTTAGGTTGAGATTTTAAGAGATTTTTCTTAAGCCTTCTCTTTTCTTAAAAACTCATAAAATTTTATTTGGAAAAGAAAAGAATTCTCATCAAATTGAATTTCTTTAATGTTGAAAGTCGCTTCTTCTATAGTATATTAAAATTGAAAAAGTTGTAATTGTATTAGAAAATAAAATAATTATTTTATTAAATTGAACGCATTTAATGTTCGAGAGTCACTTTCATTTGATTACATTAGATAGTGCACATTATTACACATAAAATATATGCCAATATACTTAAATATTTATATCTAGATTGAGATTTCACGAGATTTTCCTTCAAATTTTACTTTTCAGAAAGACTACTAATATTTTAGTGGGCAATGCATCGAATGTTCAAAAGACACTTTTACTAAGATTTACTAGATTAAATTATTCCATAGTTGTCGGCTCAAAGATTGAATGGACTTTGAAGGAATGAAATTTGGCTTTTCATATTTCATTTTCACAACGATGTGACCAATTTACAAAAATATGAAAAGAAAAGTAGATCTCAAACCTAAGCCATTCTCCCAAACCAGTGATTTCAGAGTACCAGTACAAGAAGTCAATGCATTTAGGCAGTTGATGCAAATTGAAAAGACAAAGATAAGCCAAAGGGCATAATCAGAAAGTCGTAGGAAGGTTCAATCCTTTTATATTTTAAAAACGAAATATTTTGTGGGCCCAAAATATATTTTAATAATTGAAGGGGAGGGAAAAAAATCAAACAAAGGAACAGCAGTTGTTTATCGTGGACTAAACGATCTTATCAATTTGAATTTCTTCATGGCTTTTTGAATGGAAGCTACTGACTTTTGGCAGCTGCTGTTTTTGTTTTTATCTGGTGTCCATTCGAACGAAGGCGAGATCTCTTCCTAAATTTGCTGGAGTCATGTCCTCTGCTCTGTGTCGAATGCAAGGGTGGATTTTGTGTTCCTGTATTTGATTATTAAAAGAAGGGAAGAGTCTTGCCATGAGTTTTCCATGTCCATAACAGCATACATTCATCATTTCTGCAAGAATTTATACTCACGCAGTAGAAATCTTTAGTTATGAGAAGTTTAAACCTTGAAAAACACTAGCGAAACAAGTTTGGCAAGTGTCATTTTTCCTGCTGACAAAAAGGTTTCTAGAAAGAGAGAGAATAAAACAGGTGCCTGGTCCACAAGAAGCCCTGATTTTCTTCTGAAAGATGTGAATGCGATGGAGAAACTGCGTGCTTAAATGTTCACCAAACGTACATGAAAAATCAAAACACGATTGGGGCATCCGTTTTAGGTGGAATATACATCCTAGAATTGGCTGGAATCAGAGTGGAGATGAACTCTGTTACGTGCTAAACGCAATTAAATTATATTTACTGAGAAAAAGCCGAAAAAGAATGGCAATTAAACATGAAACCAAGTGGAGATATCATCACTGAAATCCATTCTGTCGAGGGGAATTTTACTTGTAGCAGAAAAAACTAACTGTAACTACATATATGCTTCAGCTGATAAGTCCTAATAAACTAATGCATTGCTATGTACAAATAGATGGACAAGAAGTAATAACACACAAACATCTAGAATAGCCTTATGGATGGTCCAAAACAGAAAAAACTAGGAGGCACAATATACAAGTCCTTGAATCTGCGAACTCCTGATGATTAGCTCAAGGTCTCCCTCATCTTCCAGTTTTTGCTGCTGAATCAAGAGGTTTATTTTCTTGATCACTGCTTACAACTGAAAGACAAACAAAACCATCTTAACCCAAGGAATTAGTTGAGAACAAAATTGACCCATTTATGGCAAGTTCAAGAAGAACCTGAAAAAGGAACTCACATGGCAGGGAAGCGGTGTGACCCGAGCTCTTCAAGATGCGCAGCCTCTTGGCAGTAGATACAAACATACTACAAGAGAATGATAAGATTGTGTTGGTAGAGCACTTTTATGTAATTGGGTGATTTTGATGACTATGCAACTAGTTGGAATTGTTTTTAGTTTGATTCCAATTCAAGCAAATAAAAAAGAGAAACCTGTATTTGGATAGATGATTAGTTATGAGCAGCTTTGAAGCTTTTCAAAGGTGGTGTTGCTGTATGTTCCTTCGTTGAGTTACCAAATCATGGTCAACAAATATAGCACAGGTTATTTGTTGATGCGAACACTAAAAATTGAAGAGTACTTACTTCCACGGAACATCGCCAACAAGGATCCTGTCTCCTTCATTATCCTCATAAACTAGAGTGCATTCCCCATTTTCCGCATTTGTGTCCTCTCTCTTTGCACTTGTATCATCACCAGTAAAGCTGTGAGCTGAAAAGTGAAAGGTTAGGACATTAAAAACTTAGTATGACTTGTATCAGGCTCTGTCTTCAAGAGGAGAGGACAGATACTCGAGTGCTACATCATTAACCAAATACCATTCTTGGACTAAGATGCATAGAATTTGAGGTTTTACCAGCAAGAAGGCCTCTAAAAAGTTCATTAATGGCAACAGAGAGCTTCTCATAACTGTCATAGGCTTTGAGGTTCAGTTTTCTTCCTATTGGGAATCCATCCATGTAGATCTTTACAAACATGTGCTGGTTTGGATCTTCTGATTGACGTTCACAATTGTCCTGCCTCCCAAAGTTATTCGATGACAACTCAGAAGTTTGCCTGCACAAGAAGTTGTTTGCTATGTTTTTCCTGAAGGAACCTAATGGAGGCCACCCAACGACTGGACCGGGTGGAATTCTGCAAACGAAGGACCAATATACTCAAGTTGGGATCTCTAAAACAGTTCACAGATACAGATATTTTGCTTCTTTGGTGCCCAAGGAATGTGCTGATTTTGCATAGTATTAAATGAGCTAGTGCCTTATACTTACCCCGGAGAGAGTTCTTTTACCTGTTTTTTCACTGATAAGTAGCACAATTCAATTGCAATCAAATCATAGCACATCCTTTTCAATTTTGGAAGATCCATCTTCATTTTTGCTATATCTTTGATCCTTTATGAGAGAGACAACCTAGTATACCCTAATGCATGCTCATTCATTTTTTTTTTCCAAATTCCATGGCCAAGCAAGTCCCCATAATATTTGGCTTGATAAGAGTAGGAACAAGGGAGAATCATAAGCAAAGCTTAGCAAAATAACCTTTTTGGAGAGTTTCCAGGCAGAATAACTGGACTTGAAAGGGCTTCATTGTTTAAATTGAGTAAGTCTGCTTCATTATAGACACACTCTTGTGAAGATTTTGCAACCATCTCATTCAGCGGGGAGATTGAAGAGAACTGTTTGTACGAAGAATTGGGCTGCATCTTCAGTTCCTGAATCACTCTATGAAAGGCCAAAGTTGTTTCCTCAGTCCAGCATGTCCTGCTATCAGCAAGTACGTCAATTTTTTGGTCTGTCAAAGGAGGATTCAAGCAGGGGTGTTTATGCAAGAGCTTTGTATCTCCTGCTTTATGAGTTACAGCGTCTTCAAACACCCTTTTGGCTCCTTGAATAAAGCTTTCTCCGGGAGGACCGAGCCTGAGGTCCAAGTTCTTATCGTTTGACCCTCCTGCATCGGTCTTATTGTTTCCTAAGCACCCTTCTTTCTCGTTAGCTGGCATTCTGCATAAATGAGAATAGACATCCATTTGTGCTGTCTAAATGATGACAAACCTAACGTGAAAAAAAGAGCTTGAGAAATATAAAGTTTTGGCAACTCAGTTTATCAGGAGAAAGTGAATGAAAGGCAAAGCATGATCAGAATCCTTCTGAGAACAATTCGTCGATATCAGGGCATGTGCATAAAGCTTGAAACATAAATTTCTTAGTTTCAGTCTCAAACCTTTCTCAGATACTTTGAAACAGAAATTGACTGAAAGAGAAACGTGTTGCAGGCAGCAGCAAAACGAGTTTGACTTTAAGCCTGTGAAGATTCTCAACTCTACTACCGACCAAGAGGAAGAACCCCTACAATACAGATTGCAAGAAAACCTTGTTATATCACAGCCATGCTTCAGTGGGAATGTACAGTGGATGGTTCTTTCAGCTTTCACTTCGACTCAAGTGGACCGTGTTTTAGAGCAGCAAGAGGCAGTTGCATGGAGATTCCAAATGCCGAGAACTGAAGCCGCACTAGAAAAGGGTAAGCAAGTCTACACGCGCAATTAACTATATGTGGACTACACTCGGTGGTTGTTGTCACGTCCCTGATTCATGACTTGAAGATAAGACAGCTTGTTTCTGATTTACCTGGGAATCCCAACAATTCAAGCATGCTCGCTTAAACCCAAATCTTGAACAGAGGAAAATTATTAGGTACAATCATATTGTTGATGTACTCGGTATCAATTCATGCAAACAAACTTCTTGTTCTTGGCCTCACATGCCTTCCGACTTTGAATGATTGGAGCTATTTAGCTCAACCCAGATGTTTATTCTTCCAAATTGAAAGAAAATAAGAGAAAGCAAGGCCATAAAATGCTCAAACAAAATTTTGTTCCTTGTTCAGTTCTAAAAAAGGCTCTAATAGGACAGGACCAGCGATTTTGATAATGCCAAGACAGACACTGAGTATATATTCTCGACTTGGCATCTGAATAAGCAAATGAACCATTAATGCACATACGATGCAGTTGAGTTCCAAAAGCCTTCGACTCAAGTCGATCCCAGGAGACAGGGTAACGAGTGGTAGCGATCATTTCAGTTTGTCCATTTTGAAGAATCCGAAGTCGTCGCTTGAAGGGTCCACTTTTCTGATAAACCTTCTCAACTTTCTTACATGGTGTCCCAGTGCAAAACAGGCTTGACTTCTTTTTCAACGATTTTAACGAATGGCAGTCTTTATCCCTTGCACTAGCCTACTTAGGTAGGATCAGGAGCTTGTTCTCTTTATTTGATTGGAACTTATTTTGATAATCAGAAAGCCCCTGAATATTTGCTCTTTCCATACATACTCGGCAAGTACAGAGTGAGAGCATCATCATACTTTTTGCGTCCTTGAGGCACAGGTCATGACTGAGTCTGTATGAAACTTGTGCAGTGTTTAATAGAAGCCACAACTTGGAGAATCTCTCTCTCTCTCTCTCTCTCTACACACGCGCATGCACATTGTTGGCGAGTAAGGGAGTCTGCGTCTTTTAGGTAGGTGGGATGCCAACTTTTATTCTTTGGTGTGCTGAGCAACAATGTTGAACAAAGTACTAAACCATAATTCTTTGATGAATTGATACATTGTTGAAGCGTTCACTGAATATGAAATTCGTCGTTCACATCATTACTAGCAGAAGAGTTTATTCCTTAGTGGTAGACCCACAGCATGCACTCCATATACGCATGATTGAGCCCCTTGATAAAACACCATCCTTCAACTTTACACTTTTGAGGCCTCTTTTGAGCTTTTTCCTTTTTGCTTTTCATCAGGTCAATGATCGTCTTCATTATTACAAATTCGTTCTCTATACAAGCTCAGTTTCTCTGCCTCCTGGATATAATTTAACTGCACTTTGATTCATGAAATGAGAAGGCCTCTCTTGAACATAGTCATCTGAGTTCTCCAAAAGGAATCGTGCTCAAACAGTCCAAACTCTCTTCTATGCAGTCCTAAGCATAAGATACTCAAATTCCCCACATCCGCATCATTCTAAAGTCAAAGTTGGTCTGATTACCTCATGCAAAACCTAAAAGCTGTATTTGCAAGTGATTGTTTTGTCCCCATGGCAGGCCAATTCAATATAATAAACCATTTACAATCACAAGTCCCAAAATTAGAATTTAGGTTCACGATGCATTTACCAGTCAATAACTAAGAATCTGCTCACAACGAGAAAGGTCAAACATTGTGGCAAGAGTTGATGAAGTTCTTCAACTACAAAAGCTTCAGATCTATGAAAGATGAAAAGTTAGTCTTATACAACACAGTCAAAAGAGCATTAACAAATTAATTATGAATGGAAGCAATTTGAACCCACATGGATACACCTTTCCGAGCACATCAATGGATGTATGACAACCTTTGGCAGGCATATTTCTTTTCCTCAGTCAAGAAATTGCTGAAAAGAATCATCTGAAAATTTATGTTGGTAATTATGTTTAAGTGAGCTTTCTTGTTATCTACCAAGTGGTGTGCTCATAGAACTTATTAATGGATCAAAATCTTCTCATCTCCGCAAGAATCCCATTGCTTGATAGACATTATTGAGGGTAGCTTCTGCTATTTCTGTTGCTCTTGCAACACCTTCTGCCAATACGCCATCCAAACAGGCTGAATCGGACATGATCCTTGTAGTGGACCTGTAAATGACAAAGAGAGGATGAACTATCAACTGTTTGGCATGCAAAGTCTACTCAAGCACAACAAAAGTAAGAAATGTCAACTGTCACAGATTTGATAGCTCAGCTGTCAAATAATGAAGATCAGACTTCGTCACCAGTAAAAATTAATAATGTAAAAGAGAGCCCCAGTTCATATCTTGGCATTCTTTTGCAACTTCCTGTGGTATACTAAGTGCAGTTAAACTTTCTGATGCAGTGTATCTAAAAGAGCTTAGGAGCCACTGTCAAATCCTCATGAAGATCAGACTTCGTCACCAGTAAAAATTAATAATGTAAAAGAAAGCCCCAGTTCATATCTTGGCATTCGTTTGCAACTTCCTGTGGTATAATACGCGCTAGTTAAACTTTCTGACGCAGTGTATCTAAAAGAGCTTAGGAGCCACTGTCAAATCCTCATGACAATGACAAATGTCATAGCATAGTATGCAGCAACGACTGATAAAGTTAACAGTACCATCTCTAATTGCATTAACTCTTTGGTTATTCCTGAAACAGGCTGGTATATTGAAAGTAGGTTATTGCATTCTGGTCTGTCAGGATTGTCAAATTCTAAACTATATGATTTTGAGAAAATGCAGAAGATGAACGATCAGCAGATGGCATACTAGAAGGATATCATGATATGCTACAGAGAGAATTATATGTTCATGTTACATAGGTGGAAATCAATTTTTTGCTAGGTTTCGATAAGCACAGCAAGATGCCTCTTATGGTCAATAAGTCAAAAAGGCAGTGCTAAAAAAAGGTAGCTCTGGTGTTTTTATGGCATAAAGGGACGATCTTAGGCAATGATGCGAGGAAGACGACTCTATAATTTAACCTGTTTCGGTACTTTCATTGGCATTTTTCGGTTTTTCATCCCTCAAGACACTGGTTTAATTTCCAGCATTTTTTGGCCAACATCATTTGGTTCTTGATGTGTCATTTTTCAAAAAAATCTAGAACTTAATAACACGCCACATTGGTGCACCACTTAAGCACTATTAGCCATGTCTTCCACAACAAAGAATAGTTTACTAGGAAAAGCTAAGGGATATGTTCATCAAAAGTCTTAAAACTTGTCATGAAAGTACAATTAAGCTCTAAAACTTTCAAAGAGTGTAATTAAATCCTAAAATTGTCAAATTGATACAATTGAGTTTTTTTTTTTGTTCATTTAATCAGCTAAATGAAAATGTTGACGTGACTTATTTTTTATTATTTTCTCTCTATAAAATGGTGCTAACATGCCAAAACAAGAAAGATAAGCCCAAAACAATGCCGTTTTGGTTCGAATTTAATTTTTAATATAAATAATTATTAAATAAAATAAAAATAAACTAAAAAAAAAAAAAAAAAAAAAAAATGAAGTAAACTAGTGAGGCCCTTAGGTTCTCGCCACCACTACCCCATCAATGACTGATGATGGTGCGGCGAGGGTCGACTGAGGCCACTAGCCCCGGCCAATTGACCCTTGCTTGTAGTTGGCGACCCTAGCTAACCCTTTCCCCACCATTGCCAGCCCTTTCGGGTGATGGAGGGTGGCCTGGTGATGATGGGACGGCAATGGTGAGGGCTTGTAGAGCCATCGCTGGTTTGCTTTTTTTTTTTTTTTTTTTTAAATTAATTTTTATATTAAAAATCAAAATTGAATCGAGCACATTTGTGTCATATAAGAGAGAGAAGATTATAATAATAAAAAAAATTATATCAATATTTACCATTAGTCGAATTAGATGAAGTTAACGAAAAACTCAATAACACTAAATAAGTTTTATAATTTGATTGTATTTTCCAAAAGTCTTATAATTCAATTGCACTTTCATAACAAGTTTTAGAATTTCTAATGAACATATTCTAAATGCTAATCACGGTCACTTTCATCCTGATGTACAACTTCATTACTTTTTTGGGATATTAATTTTTATCCCGATAATGAGTATATGATATTTCTTGGGATTGGCCCACCATTTAAATAAAATTGATAATGGAAACATTATTCATCGACTTATTTTCAGTTATATGAGCTAATGGTTTACAAAAATATTTTTCACATCATATATTTTTTGTGAACCTTAAGAGAAATGATATTTATAGACAATTCTTAATTTTCTTTTTAACATTACAAAACAAGATGGAGGAAATCCGACTTCCAAGCCTTCAACAATCTTAGGAAGGAAAATATTGACCAAAACTTTTCAACTCATCGAACTATAAACATGGATCAGGCGATCAATGACAGATCAGTATGACACCAATGGAGTTTTACTTTGCATGATGTACAGCTGACAACAGCTCCAGAACAAGAACTTTTTGCTAAGGATTAGCTCAGCTCTCTTGTCTTTATTGACAAAGCAATAGCAAAACTCTATCAACTATTAACTACTAGTGACACAGGAGAATGATGACTGAATGTCACCTTAGCTCAGCCTCCAAGGCAAAAAACCACAGCTCCTATCATTATCTTTGGCAGCTGCCAAGAGAAAAGACTCCAGCCGCTAATCTGAGAGGAAATCCAGCTCACCGGGCAGAGTAACTCTTTTTCGCAGCAGGGATTCAATCGTCGGACATTTCATCTTTCTCCCACCTCTGGGCCTTGATCGAAATTGTTCATCTGACTCCTCGAAATCACCCTGAACCAAAGGAGCCAAAATTTCCAGGTGTAAGGATCATCCATCTATCATGTAGTAAAGCTGGATTTCAACAGCAGTAAAATTGAATTTCGATAGAGAGAATGACAGAATAGGGCTCACCGGAGTGTAAACATGGCAACCAGTTTTCTCATGCTTGTCTCTTACGTGCTTGTATGCAAACTTCTTGCCACAATCCTTATACCCGCAAACAAATGGCCTCACCTCAAGATGAACGGCCTTCACATGCTGACGTAAATTTGATTTCTGTCAACAAGAAAAGAACATCAGCTGATGTACACTCAGCAGCTACGAGATAAAACAACTCAAGCTTCAAAGTTCCGAACAATTATGTTCCATGCACAGCCAGAATCTACTTTATAGGTGATTGCATCGTACTGTTGAAAAAACGCGGAGACAACCCTCAACATCACATCTGAATGCTTCTGAATCAGCCGAATTTTTCTTCTCATGAGTGCAGAGATGGCGTTGGATGTTCTTCCTCAACTGCCTAGTCCCACATATGTCACAATTGACTAATTGGTGTTCCAACTGCATGTGCTCCTTCAGAGAATCGGCATTGCTGAAGTATTTCATGCACTCACAACAGAAAGCCTCCAGAGTCTCCAGTTTGACTACAGCAGTTGAATTGATGTTACTATTGAATAACAGATTAAAAACCTCATAGACATCATTAGGCTCACCAAAACACCTTCATAGTTAAGTGACTTACCATGAGAATCCTCATGCTTTCGCAGCTTTGATGCAAAATTGAAAACCTTTCCACACCCAACCTCCGGACAAACATGCTGCTTCGGACTCTTAAATTCACCAGACGTTGATGGTAGCTCATCATTATGAATATCATTCACGTGCCTCTTCATGTTCCCTTGATATGCAAATGACTTATTGCAGCCATCAACAGGACAGCTGAAAATCTTGCCTTGATGCTGAAGAAAGTGACGAACCAAATGGTCTTTTCTCCTATAACTGGCAGGGCAATCCTCTATAGAACACTTGAAAGGCCGCTGCAAATGGATTTAGAATATTGACACAGTTACAAAGCATACCAAATCTCTAGATATCAATAGAACAAAACGAACGATGCTTTGAACCTCAAAATAGAACTTGCGTGACCGAGGCTGACTTGATGGATCTTCTCAGGTGGTCCCCCAACCTGATACTAGTCCAATCAAGATACAAGGATGCAGCCTCTTGCATTTTGGAGTTCCTTATGGTGGGATCCAATGCTTCACGCCATGATCATGTCAAATCAGATGAGCCAACACACTTTATCCTGCAAGGTCCTAATTTTTCAGTATAGTTAAACTTGCAGTAGACAAATGGAAAAGAACTGAATAGCTCCATTTTTGACCAAAATTAAAACATTTTTACCATAGAAATCTATTTGTAAAACCCGACCACAATAAAAGATCAATGCTTTCTCATAGGTGCTTCCATTTGATGCTGCTCCACAAGTTCACGGTCTATATTTTTAGGTCTTCGCCATTCCACAGCCCAGAAAATCATGTACATCCCAATGACAATATCCAGATACTATTTCTGACACCTCATTAGAACTTATAAATGTGAAAAGTTTAAAAGCAAAGACCACAACCAAGCATTGCACATCAAAACTATCTGTTCAATGAGACTGGTGCGACTGCGATCAGAACCCCTCCACTTTACAAACCGAACCTCATTGTCGACCACCTCAATGACAGATGCAATCTAATCGAAACTTGACTGATATTTTCAAGGTACTTGCTTTCACGTTGCATCGTCAAGAACACAAAAGAACTCCAGCGAGACAATCAGAGAGCTCAATATACCTCGAGCGAATGGCCCTGCATATGCTGCTTCAAGTGCGCAGGCTTCATAAACGTCGCCCCACATTCGTCGCAGGTATTATCCTTCCCTCCCTCCTTCTCCTCAACCCCTTGAGCCATTGCTGCTTCCATCTCACCCTGTTAAAGACCAAAGCAACACGAAAAACCAGTTCACAGCTGTCCTGATCATGACATTCTTAGGCGAGCGCATTCCACAACGCGCAAACAGCAATTGCTGATCGAACTGACTGCATTGTAGCATCAGAACTTGCAGCCCGAAACAAACCCAGATGCTTAGGAAGCATGGGAAGGCAATGAAGCGGAGAGAAGTGAGTAAAAAAGAAAAGGGAAAGGACCTTGTGGTGCGAATGGATGTGAGAAGTGATGATGGACTTCTTGGACCTGCACATTCCACAGTACTCGCAGTAGTAACGCCTTATGTCTCTGAACACAGAGCCTGATTTCTCGCAGCTGTCTTCTTCTTCACCCATCTCTCGCTCACTGCTGTTGCAGAGCTTAACCCTACCAACGGGAGGAGGCATACGTAACTCGTCTCTAGGTTTTGTAAAGGAAGCAAATGTCATATATACATACACACATACATATATGTATGTATATGAATACATATATGTATGTATATAGATATATATGTATATGTATGTATTAGGCGTGAACATGATCCGAGTAAGTAACTCACCCTTGAACTAGGAACCGCCATCGGTTATTGGACCTATACGGAACCGTATATGTATGTTTAAGGGTGGGTTACTTATCCGAATCATGCTCACGCCTAATACATACAAACATACATACATACATACATATACGAGACCGACATTAGTTTATGAAATTAGTCCCACCAAACTTTATGAAGCCTTTCGAATCGATGGTTCCTAATCTAGACGTTTGCATCTTTGTCGTGTGGAGGATAATAACATTTATAATAGTTTAGAGTGTGTTTGGTAACGTTTATGTTCAAAAATTATTTCATAGAATAGAAATTAAAAAAATTATTTTTGTTTAGAGGAATAATTTTTTAAAGAAGAACGCATTTCGTAAATTTATTCCCGAAATAGAAAAAGAACAAAAACACGTTTGGTAAACTTGTATAATTTTTAAAATTTTTAAAATTTTTATTTTATTTTTCCTTTTTCCTTTTTTCTTCCTTTTGGCCGGTTGCCGGCCTCGGCCATGGCTGGCGGCCTCGTCGGGGGCCGGTGACGCTCTGGCGAGGTTGCCGGCCCTCGATGGCCGGTCATCGGCCATGGCTGAGGTCGGCGACCGGCCAAAGAAAAAAGAAGAAGAAAAAAAATAGGAGAGAGAAAAAATTTTCTCGAAAGTGTTCCAAATTTGTTCTGGAAAGAAAAATAGATTTAGAACAAAAACGCAAATAAAGTTTCTATTCTCTTTTTATTTCCGAAACAAAAAAAAAAAAGAAGAAATTATGTTCATAAAAAAAAAAAAAGAACACAAACAAACAGGACCCTAAGGTCCGTTTGGTAATATTTCTATTTCGAAGAAAAATTTCTTTTCAAACATAACTTTTTTTCAAAATTAAATAAAACTATAATGTCATTTTTTGTTATTTTGAATTCTTTATATTATAATTCTAATATTATTTATATTAAAATAAAATTTCAACTTTGTTAATTTAAGTTTCTTATTATGAATATTATAAATCATATCCATCTTTATCTCACATTTCTCGTGGACTAATTTGATTCGACCTATATCCCTCTTATATCCTACATTATCTTGTTTTGAGTCAACACCAAATGTAAGATAGGATAAATTTTATCCTGACCATCAAATACAGCCTAACCTCATAACATAATATCTATCTTTTCACACATGACACTCAAATTTCCCACATCTGCATCATCGCAAAGTCAATGTTAGTCTGGTTATCTCTTTACTCAACCACAAGCTGTATTGCAAGTGATTGTGTTGTCCCCAAGGCAATCTGATTCAATGCAATAAACCATCTATAATCGTAAGTCCCAAATTTAGAATTTAAATTTCACAATGCAAGAATCTGCTCACAACCAGAAAGGTTGAAGAGTGTGGCGAGAGTTGATAAATTTCTTCTACTACAAAAGCCTTCATATTTATCAAGAATGAAAAGTTACAAAAATCTTATACAAAACAGTCGAAAGAGCATTAACAGATAAATGATGAATGGCAGCAATTTGAGCCCATATGGATACACCTTTCCTAGCACATCAATGGATGTATATATCGCTTTTCCTCAGTCAAGAAATTGCTGAAAAGAATCTTCCGAAGACTTTAATGTGATCTACCAAGAGGCATGCTCCTAAACTTATTAATGTATCAAAATCTTCTCATCTCCGCAAGAACCCCATTGCTTGATAGACTTTATTGAGGGTAGCATCTGCTATTTCTGTTGCTCTTGCTGCACCTTCAGCCAATACACCATCCAAATAGGCTGAATCGGACATGATTTCCTCATAGCGGACCTGTAATTGACGAAGAGAGGGTGAACTATCAACTATTTGGCAAGCTTACCGTGCAATGTATACTCAAGCACAGCAAAAGTAATAACTGTCAACTGTCACGCATTTGAAATCACAGCTGTCAAATAATGAACATCAGACTTTGCCACCTAATGATGTAAAAGATTAGAATATTCTCCTGAAATTACCAGGATTATCTAGAAAGACAAATGATATGAGATAGAAACCTGAATGGGATGGAGATGATCAATTAAGGCATCCGTAATGAGGGGCTTAAATGAGCCCCAATTCATGTCTTCACATTCTTTCGCAACTTCCTGCGGTATAATACAAGCCAGTTAAACTTTCTGATGCAGTGTATCTTAAAGAGCTTAAGAGCCACTGTCAAGTCCTCAAGACAAAGACACATGTAATACCATAATACACAACGATGACTGATAAAGTTAACAGTAACACTCTAACTGCATTACCTCTTTGGTTTTTCCTGAAACAAGCTGGTATATCGAAAGTAGATTATTGCATTCTGGTCTGTCAGGATTGTCAAATTCCAAACTATATGATAACCAGAAAATGCAGAAGATAAAAGATCAGCAGACAGCATACTAAGAGGATCTCATTATATACAACATTTATCTATGGAGGAACTACAGAGAAAAAAATTATATGTTTATGTTCCAAATTTTGACAACAAATATTTCAATATCTCAGAGCATTGATACAGCAGAAATGATAAAAGTTGAAGGAGTGAGTATCAACCCTGTAAATGAGTCGGTTTTGCAACGTTTGATCTTGTTTGCTATGACCTACAAGACAAATAATTGAATTCAAGGATGCCCAAAAAGAATGAGCAACATACTCATCAAATTTATCTGTCAACATCCTGCATTAGCGAACTACAGACATAAGGCTGCGCAGTCGCCAGCCACACATAATAGCATCATATGTGGCCAACAATTTAAATTAATACAACATTATCAAGGAGAAAACTCACATCTTTTGAGTCAAGAAGATTGATCCGTGACTGATCAGAGGGTGAAGATTTCGACATCTGCAAGTATGAAGCCGCATGTCTGTTATGTTGAGAAGAGTTCCCATGAAAAAGGTTTTCTATGAATTTATTGTTCAACAAATTGAATATTTTACTAGCAGAAATATTGAATCAAAGCTTCTTTGGAGAATATAGAAGGTTCCATGACCTTGGAAAGACCATCAGTAAGTGACATAACTCTTGCTCCAGCTGGAGGGATAAGGGGCTCTGGAACCTATATCAGAAATAGCAAACACTGCAATTTGAACTGTCTATATTGACCTGAGCCTGAATTCAGCATTCAGGATGGAACATACCTTGAAAATTGCTCCTCCTCTCCTGTAACAAACAGTGAGGATAATGAAGGATCAAAAAGCTGAATGGAAAGGACATCCAGAATTTCCCAAAGTATCAAGGCGGAAAAATGGAAATCCTCACCCTCCCAATTTCTTCCACTTCCTTCCTCCATATAAGTAGTTAACACGTTCAGCTAGCTCACGAGTCAATTCCAGATGTTGCTTCTGGTCTTCACCAACAGGGACAAAGTCAGACTGCAAAATTGTCCTCCAATGGTGAAGCTTATGAGGATGTTCTAAACTAATGATGACTGATAGTTATAAAAGCAAACCAACATCACGAACACTCAACAAGATGAGCCATAAAAAGGAAACACAGAAGAAAACAGACACTTGTCACAGACTAACTAAATAAGTTCTATTGGTTTTTTTGTAATTTTTTTTTTTGGTAAAAGTAAATAAACAAGGTTTTTTTGTAATTCATAGCATGCAAATAGAAAACAATAAACTGCTTGTTTTTTTACCTGGTATAGGAGAATGTCAGAAGCCATAAGAACTGGATAAGTCAATAGAGCAACACCAACATTTTCGTCTCCCTGTAAAGTTGAAATTAAGATTAAAAAAGAATAACTTTGTTAACTCATAACACATAAAAGGAGCATATGACAGCAAAAGATTGTCTATATGCCAATTAGGTTTTGCTGTGTCTGCTTAACATTTATCTCAAAACCTCCAAGTTGCTGCCACGTGTTTGGTCATTGAGATATATCTAGGTTTATGAAATATTACCAGTGAAGCTACACCAATACAAATATATCATCTAATAGATGAATCAAATCATTTCAGGGAATTTATAATTATTATTATTATTATTCTTTTGGAAAAAGGGAATTTATAATTAAAATTGTTGCAAATGATTGATCCGGTGGCTCAGAGTTCAAAGAGGTTCCAAGAGCTATTGCCTAAAGGAGTAAGGGCTTGTACATGACAAAAGTCAATTAAAGGCACACAACTTAGCACTTAACTGCAGAAGCTTAACATTATTCTTTACAATAGAGGGGAAAAGGTGAGACTTTTTCCTCCATTAAATTGCATGAAGAACTTCCTTCCTCAACACTCGAACTTGCCAGTCCTTTGTCAGACTAGTCAACCAAGATGCTCAATGGTACTTAAAGAAGAATGACAATAACAGCAGCAATGGACCAGTACAAGTAAAACACTAGCAAATTTATGTACAACATGATATGAAGGTAAAAAGTAAAGGAGAATATATCGATCAGGATGAAGCTTCCGTACAATTAAAACGCACCGCCTTGCGAGATTTCTCTTTAAACTGGATCATTCTATTGAGCCAACCAATTGGCGTAGCTGAACTCAGCAACCACATCAATTCGACATGAGCACGAACATGGGATTGCACAAACACGGAAGCCTGTATATGACAATTCAAGTCATATGCTATCAAAGGTAGAATGGGAGTGCAGATAATCGATGATTGTTCCTTTAATTTAAAGAATGCTTTAAAGCAGGGAGGGGAGAAAAAATACCTTGGAAGTGTCAACACCACATGCCAAATATATAGCCGCCGTATCTCTGGTTGACTTAGCTAATTGTTGTGTTTCATATGGTAGTGTTATCTGTAAATGACAAAGTCCAACAAATGTACTTAAAGCTACCCTCAGCAGGCATTAGAAGGCATTTTACAAAACTTCGGAAACATTTATTCCCATATCTGGTTCAAAGTTTTTGCCTGCCTATGAAGAAAGCAACTTGGAGTTTTCCTTTCCATCCCACATTCTAATTCTTATATTTGGATCAGAAGATATCTTATTAGGATCAAAAGATCATAAATCACACAAAGATATCAGCATGAACACAAATTTTTTCAGATATGATCAATCGGTGGGCATAAGCAGGCTAGGGCATGATGTTGAGGAATTTTCTCCTTTACCTCGCCCCAGCATAGCCCATGCCCGGCCTGATGTTTATGTCCAAGTTCATCCATGTCTGATAAATCAGACTCCCACACCTGCCCCTTCACCATTGTGTATTTCTTTATATTTATTCTTCTTAGTGTCATTGCCTTTTGTGACAATAGTTATTCCTATCCCTTGTTCTTGTCCAATAGGGTTACTAAAAAATGGTATAAGAAAGGATAAATACTGAAAAGAAATGTCAGGACCAAATAAAAACCAACTCCAATGGCGATGGCATGAAGTTACATGATAGGCTAGAGGAAGAAACTGTCTCAAGGCTCCAATAACAAGGAATGTACAGTACAAGCACAGGATACACACCCGTATTAGATTGGCAGACATGAAGGGTGCAAAAATGCCTCAAAAATTTTTACGTGTTAGAGGCATAAGAGGGTAAAGCAGTCTGTTAGAGGTATAAAAGCACAAAGTGGTCTTTAGGGCTTTAGGGCTTATTTTATTGGTGATTACTTAATGTATATATCGACTTTTATTGAATAATACAACTAAAATTTTCCCTTTACATGGTATCAGAGCTTAGTCCAAGGACTAGAGCTAGTAGAAAAGACTCAGTCCAAGGGCCAGAGCTTGGCTGCCCTAAAAGTTTACTGGGTATGAAATGTCCTCATTAATATAGCTTCTGAATTTTCCAGTGTCATTCACTGATAGTTAATACAATAGTCCATTAGATAGCTTATTTTAGAATCCTAAAACTGGCTGATAGAGACATTGTATCCATGCCAAATAAGAAAAAAACTTGCAAAGAAATCACCTGAAAATTGAGGTTTCAATGAGAAACTATCCACTTAAATCCAGAAGCAGGGAGAGTCAAGATCACATTTTTAGATTCCTACTTGAATGGTAGAAGAGGAGATCCTTCATGAAGTAACACATCTTCCAAGTCAATTCCTTCTTTCCAGAAGGAGTCTAAAAAATTCTTATATGCCAAGTTCTTACATGACTCAGATGAAGTTGGCATTTTGTAGTCACGTTGGAGGAAAATTGGTGCTAAGAAGTATATTGGAAGGTGGAAGCTTGGCATTAATATTAAGAACCTACCATAAGAGTTTACTGGATGGTGGCTACGGTTCAGGACTAGGGACACAAGACAAAATTTTCTTAAAAATGATGAAAAAGCACATTACTTTTAGGTTACTTACAAAAGAAATTAATTTTAAGGAGGGATCTATTGAATGCCCGGTGGACAAATAGGATGAAGCTCCACCAGCTCCCTATGTCCACCAATGAGTTTACTTCACTGTTAACATCAGAATATAACACAATGCTGCTATGTTGTTCTGGAAGAGAATTCTCCTAGATACTAATGTAAAACTTGCCCGTAATATTTGTCCTCCATGTTTAACTCCTTCAAGTGAATCACTCATCATCTACTCAATTTCTGCGAATATAAAACCACAGTTTTCATCCGTTCAGTGTTGGTCAGTGAGACAGCAGTATGAACCACTAACGATGCCTTTTTGGAATATCAAGGTGCACACTTTGGTTTTGCATAGCATAACGAACCTACATGATTTGCCACAACATAGTTCACTAGCCTATAGGAAAATGAGCAACAATATTACAGATCTGATTGAAATGGGACCTTTTCCTGGAAATGTACAAACCTCATGCATATCAGGAAAAATAATGCTGTTGAGGGCTGTCCTCCAGTCAATTTTACTACTATAAACCATGAATGGACTTGCTTTTCTCTCAGTTGCACTAGATGCAAATAGTAAGAAGGATTAATAACCCAGTACCCTTACATCTTTTTATAACCTTTAAATAGAGAAAGCTATGAACGAACCAAAAACATACCGCATGAAGGTCCACAATGAAAAAGAGCGTGTCATATGAGTTCTGCAGCATTGAAACCTGGAGTGAATAAATGAAGAAAAAACAAAACCGCAAAAATTTATAGGAAAACCAACATCAACCTGAAGCTCAATCCAATTTTTAATGGCACCAAGGTAATTCCCGAGGTGAATGGAACCTGTGGGCTGAACTCCAGAGACAATCCTTTTCCTGTAAGGCAACTCCATGAGCATATCAATGGGCTACATAACTCCGCACTCAATTACACTCCAAAGTCGCGCCAACTCAAAGCAACAAAGCGAAAACCTCCAAACGAACCCAAAGACCTCAATTGGGCATCAAAGCAATGAAGCCAAAATCACCAAACGAAGCCCAAAGAAACCAATTGGGCAATCAACTTAGCACCCAGAGAAAGAAAAAAGGCGAAAAAAAGGTGTACCTCACGGAGCTGGAAGTCTCCGGGACAGCGGGTTCGGACACCGAGAGGGTACAGAGACATTGAAAGCTCGAGGCCTTGGGCCTGACCAAGAGATGCCTTGGGAAGCACTTGCTCGGAGCAATCGCACACGACCTGTTCGAAGAAATGACGCAATGAGGAATCGCCATCTAATGGCTACAAGATTGCAAAGGACCATACCCACATTGCTTCTACGCATATAAGCACGCTCAAACATCGCATTGCACATACATCGCAGTAGCCCCCACACCCACCCACAAACACACACACCCACATACAAGCACAGAGAACCGTACCCACATACAAGCACAGAGAACCGTACAAACAGTAGAGAGAGAGAGAGAGAGAGAGAGTACAGAGAGGAGGCGAGGGGGGAGGCGGAGTTGGAGAGGATGGGGAAGTGAGAGAGAAGAGAGCGAGCCATCTCTTCTTCTTCTTCTTCTCCAGCTCCGCGGGTGGGATGGAGCGGATATGGCTGGCGCGCCTGCTCTGTCCGGACCCTTGACGGAAGTGGAATTCTTTTTAGGAAAATCTCAAATAAGGGCCTGAAATTAGTTCATTTTCTCAAAAAAAATGCTTAAAGTGGACACTATATCCAATAAGGACCCAAAGTGGCTAATTTTATCTCAAATAAGGATCAAAACTTTCAATTTTATTTACAACTTGGGTAGTTTTGTCCAAGAACATTTTTTCTTTAATTTTTTTTTCTTTCTTCATCTTCCTCATACCTCCTCCTTCGTTCTACATTGCCTCCTTCTTCAACACCATAATCAAGCCCCTACCAGCGACCTCGTGAGTTTCATGTCATCACGTAGTTGGAGTTATTTGCTACTAGCCACCTTCTCAGATGCCAAAATCCTCAGTTCCTCAAGATGCATCAAATATCGGCTCGCTTGTGCTTAGCCTAAAAGCTCGGATTAACCTCCATCTGATGATGACGATGTTGGATTTTCTCTCAAGGGCAGCAGTCGATGAGGTCGAGAGCTTGAACAGGACTTGTCAATGGGGGCAATAGGGCAACAAAGTACAACAGTTTCTACAGTTAATGATGTCAAATACAACTAATAATCAATCTTAAGATGGGGTATCGATTGAGGAGAAGAGTTGTGTCAATGAGAATGGCAAGAGAGGCAAATTGTTGATCTTTGAAAGATTGAATTTACGCAAGAGAGGCAAACCCAAATTTGAAGATGAGGCAAACTCTTGCCGAGGTTGAAATAGTTGCCAGCTGCAACAAAATTATTCTTTGGCGTGAAATTGTTGATCATCAAATGTTAATTGAATAGAGGCATAAGTTAGTCAAACAAGATGATCTAACGATGCTTGGATATTGCTACTCTGTTTTTGGCAAGCAGGACCGAAAATAGTACAAAAAATTGTAGTTGTTGGGTTAGTGGAAGGTCCGGAATGAGTGGAGTTTGATACACTCTCGAGGTGAGAGAAATACGTCACCAAAGGGATTAGTTGCATAGCTTGGGAGTTGGACAAGAAGTTAAGTCTCAACAAAAGCAAATTCATATTATGGCGAGATCAGAATTTGCAATGAATGTTGAAATAAAAAGAACTTATTTTTGAAGGTTCATTTCGGCTTGGTGGAATTGTCTACAAACCATTTTGAGGAGCGAAATTTAAAATTTTCAACGAATTAGAGTACGTTGTAATGGCTCGTGTTAAAGAAAATCCAATCTTGATCATACAACGAGATGACACAAAGAACGATAGAGGGGCTGATATAGAGAGTGAAAAAGATGAAGAAAGAAAAAAGAAGAAAGAGAGAGACAAAAAATAAACAACAATGTTCTTGGACAAAAGTGCCCCTGGTTATGAATAAAATTAGAAGTTCGGGTCCTTAATTGAGAGTAAGTTAGCCATTCTGGGTCCTTATTTGAGACAGGATCTACTTTGGGTCCTTTTTTTGAGAAAATGGCTCCATTTCAGGTCCTTATTTGAGATTTTCCCTTCTTTTTATTTTTTATTTAGAGGTAATTGTATTGAAAATTCTAAACTTATTACGAAAATACGATTAGTTTCTAAAATTTTCAAAAAATATAATTGAGTCTTAAAACTTATTATAAAAATACAATTAAGACATAATTAAATCCTAAAACTTGTCAAAATAATTCAATTAAGTCCTTAGATCAATTATAATTTTTAAAAGTTTTATGATTTAATTACACTTTCATGACTTGATTGAACTTTTTGAAAATTTCAAAATTTAATTGTACTTTCATAATAAGTTTTAGGAGTTAATCGTATTCACGTAACAAATTTTAGGATTTACAATACACTTTCGCCCTTTTTAATTAAAAATAAGATAGACAATTTTACATGTCAAAATACTCTAACTCCTATTATCACATATTTCATGCATTTTGTGTTAAAAAACAAATTAAAAAATAGAGCAGTAAGAGAATTTTTCGTCATAAAAAGAGCAACCAATTGAAAATGCAAACCGTATAGATCAGAGTCGGAGATACGTTTTTGAGCGCATCAAGTTAAACTCACCTCTTTACCAAAAAAATTGTGTCATAGCATAACCCTGAAAGAATACATAATAAATAGGAATGTTTGGCCTAATGCCAAACCCTACATCTTTAATAAGCAAAGTTTGGATCACTCCATATTCTCAAAATGAGGATCGAAATGGGAATTTATCCTTCAAGTATAGTTTATGTCTCATCAAAGAGAAAATGATTAAAGTACACAAAATTGCAAAGCATTCATAGCACATTCTATGTATACTTGCTAAGACTTGATAATATCTATTTATGCACATCTCTCTTGTATCTCGGGGGCATGACTCTAATTACTCAAGTACCTAGAAAGGAACTAGAGCAACCCACTATATACCTTTATTTGAATATGAATTCCTGAAAGCATAAATCGAACTCATAACTGTCCAGACCTAAAAGTATGGAAAATCCTTACCTGTGAGTCAATCTTAAGGTGCACAGCACTAAGCATATTTGACCTTAGTTTTGAGGTAGTCAGTATCAGTAGTGGTATGATCATTCAACAAGTTTCCTTTTCCATCTATATAAATACGCAAAAATAAGTAAAGCTCGCGTGAGGTTGAATTACACGGCATACTGACGTGCTAGCTTTATCTGCTAGCTTACTTTTTGTAGCCATTTTAGCACCTTTTCAATCTAGCAAATGTACCGACCAAAAAAAAAAAATCTAGCAAATGTCGCGACAAAATAAAAAAGAAAATCCTAGCAAATGTCTAAATTGGCGACCGTTTATTCTTATGCATAATTTGGTAATGAATCTGGAATCGTTTATCTGTTACATGTGTAAAAGATAAACTGCCGTTATACAAAGGAGAAGTTCCACGAAAAAGGAATAGGAAACAAATGGGGGCAAAGATATGAAGAAAACCAAGGCAAAGATCACTTGCTGGCATTTTTCACAGAGCCAATGGCACAAAATTGAAGCATTGGACAAAATTAAGGACAACTTTATGGCTTCACGTGTCCTGTCAATTCGCATTATTTTAAGCGCTCGAAGTATTTCCTCATACTTACGCCACGATCAATAAAAGACCATAAACTAATGTCTCGTATTTTTATTTTTTTCTTGATAGAATCTGAACATCAAATTCATTACCATTCTCTGCATTAATGGCGACATTCACAATGTTGGAACGCATCTAGCCTGCCTGGTCTTTTTCTTGGCGAAAGATCCGTGGGGAACAAGGGGATCTTTCCTTTTTCCATTTCCATGCCAGACCGAGCGCCAGCCAGGAGGAGAACTGGCTCGTAAAGGCGTCTCCTTTCCTGGGGCTTTTCCCCCCTACCGTCCTTAGGCTTTTCTAGGGTTTTCCATTTATATCAGCAGTCCCCACCGTCATACCCAGACAGCAACCCTGTCCGAATCCCATTTCCATATAACCTTTGTTGAAATGCTAGGCGGGACCTGGGACATCCCGGGTTGACAAAATCTTGTCTTTCTTCTTTGTTGTTGTTGTTCTGTGATGCGCATTTGCTGAAGGAAGCGCGAATGGATCGCCTTCGTCCGAGGCACAGGGAGGCCTTCTCTGGGTTCACGAATGCCGAGGTAAGGGTGTGGTCTCTGTCGTTTTTTTCTTTTGCTCGAGTGGTTCGTTTCATCTGGGTCGGGGTCTGTTAGAGGCTTGAATCATGAACTCTAGACATTATTGGCTTTGTTCTTCG
Organism: Eucalyptus erythrocorys; assembly: GCA_014182555.1. Classification (NCBI taxonomy): domain Eukaryota; kingdom Viridiplantae; phylum Streptophyta; class Magnoliopsida; order Myrtales; family Myrtaceae; genus Eucalyptus; species Eucalyptus erythrocorys. The sequence continues at coordinate 40,892,614 of CM024599.1, read as the reverse complement.
AGATATGCTGGAAACTCGTGTGGGCTTGTTCGGAATGGCGTTTGCGCGTGTTTGTGAAGTGAAGGTTCGGTAATGTGGCTAGCTCTGGTGTTTGTACTGAGTTTGTACCTCGTGTTTGCGCGATTTTATGAAACCGTGGGCTCGTGAAATGGTTGAGTTGTTTTTCGATGAAAGATTTGTGAGCTGATCGCAGGGCTTTTCGGGAATTTGGTTGAGGGGATTCTTGTTGAATATTTGGCTTGTTTGGAGGTATTGGGCGATAAGTATATTTGTTTTCAGTGAAAAGCTGGAGGGGAAAGGACTTGTAGATTGTAAACATTGTATCGACAAGTGGCGATTGGAAGTGGGATGGAGAAAGATGCATCTTAAAGTTGAAATCTGTTTATCTCCGTTTAAACATTTTTTAACTTTAAAATTTTCACCAAAAGCCAGGTCAGAGGAGGCCCTTGCTTAGTTTTGCATTGGCAATGCAGAGAGCCTGGGAAGGTTGTGAAAGAGAGGAAAAGAGTTCTTTGCTAGGGTAGTCGAGTGTGCTGTGGATGCTTTACTTACGAGGAAGGTGTATGCACCCGTGAGGGATCTTTCGCTCCTCTCAAAAGGACGTAATTGAAGGTCCATGAACATCGTTTGATATTTTATTTTCTTGTTGTTGGGTTTTAGAGCGGGTAGGATACTCTTCACCTGCAATAGAAATCGCTTAGATGGTTTAGTTTCTGCCCTGCTCATTATGGTTCCATTCTTGGCTCATGGTATCTCATCTACTACACTGATATTGAGAAGGCTCATTTATAATATGTAGCTTAATCTGATGGAACTTTCTAGGACAGATGTTGAGTGGGGTGAGCAGGAGGCAGATTTAAACTGACTGGAGAGTTTAGGATATAATTGAAATGTTTGAAGCTCGGGTACAATCGCAGAAACCATGAAATACACATCTTTTTATGTAATTAGGCCGTGTTTTATTTGCCTTAATATTGACTGTAAGATAGTCCTATGATGCCGATAACTTTTGCCAACCTTCTTCAAGCAGACTGAGAAATTGGAGATGTTGCTGGAAAGATCAAGAGAAGAGACATGTAGTAAGGAATTTTGTCGGAAAATTGCAATAAGTTTCAAGTAAGTTTAAGCTTACATTTCGCTCTATCTAGATTGAATGCGTGGTTTCCTAAAAATTTCATCCTGCTGCTTCTCATTTGGTAAACTAATTTTCTGTCTTGTCCTCGTGTCCTCACAGTCGCTCTGCTGGTCGTGCTGGAAAGCCTTTGATAAAGTGGATGGAGGTACTGAGAATTTTCCCTTGCATCGTGGGTCTTCAGCTTCTCTACCCTCACATCTAATTGCAGATTTCCTGCTCATGCGTCACTGTGTGAACATGCTAGGTCCAGAGTTGGTTCGAGAAAAGGCAACAAGAGCGACACGAAGTTACTTTTGCCCCTGATTCTGGCAAGAATGAGTCTGAAATACCAGCAAATTGCACTATTGATAAAACAAATGAAAATGCTCAAATGCCTAAAGGTTCTTATGCTCCTGTCACATCATTCAAATGTATATATCCAGATAAATTTGTATTCACATGATTATTTCGGTGGGTTAATAGATGATAATTTAATGCAGTCCCATGTATCTCCAGCTTATGTGGAAAGAAGATACTCTCTATCTGAAGATACCTTGCTTATACTTGGTTATTTAGTGTGAATTATGGAAATAACTTTACATTACCACATAATTCTTTCCTTTACTCTAATGTTGAATTGGAAAAATTTCCATAGATAGGTAAGGATGCATGGATGTAGCAATGTGAAGTTATAGAATGTGGAAAATGTGGTAATTCAGCTTCTTAACTTAATTTTGGGTCAAACAGGTTAGGATTAACTAACTTCATGAAACCTGTATAAAATTTAAGCTGAACATGGGTTTTTTCTCTTACTTTTAGTGGCTTCCAAGAATACCACTTAAATAAATCATAGTTTATCAAGTCTCTGCTGAAAATGTAAATTAATTTGGGAAGTGTGTATGTGCACAAATGCATCAATCGATCACTCTCCCTGTCCATTAGGCATGTCACCCTCCACTACACATGTTCGTCCACATACCAAGTCCATCTGTAACTGCCTCTACAAATGAAAGTCTTACAACTCCTATTAGATTGGAATACACTAATGTGTTTCTTTTAATATATATGCATGTGAATTGAGTTGAGAAAAATTGTAATGTCCATCATGCACAAAAGCAACAAAGACTAAAAGCACTCTGCTTGTGTGCAGCTCGCATGCAGGATCTAGTTATCTCTCAAGCCAGATGCTGAATATACCTTTTGGACCCTAGTTTTAAATATTCCTCTTGCTTGCTAGTGATTACAAATTCAAACATTTTTGTAGTTTTCAAGTTGACCAGTAAAGGCATGATCTTTTAAATTGGAGTGCCTTATTTGTGTTGCTGTTTCAATAGCAGGGCAAAAGATCTCAGACTTAACAGAATTGGAATTTGAGGCCAAGTCTTCAAAAGATGGGGCATGGTAATAGCTCACTCACCTGAAATAAAGGCTTTCTTGCCAACTTTTTTGTTTCTTTAATCAGATTGTGAACATTACTTTTCAAGGTATAAGGGCTCAATGGATAGCTATTAGCTAAAAACTCAAATCTGTGGTGTGAGCCTAATATTACTCTCATGAACATTACTTGGGGTATAAAGGTTCAATGAACAGCTATTAGCTAAAAACTCGATTATTTTGTGTGAGTGTAACAGTACTCTAATGACAAGGCTGCTTGTTCATTTAATAACTTGGCCATGGAAGTTAAGCTAATAATCTCCTTGGATTATGACAGTAGTCTGCCTCCTGTTATGAAATTTTATGCTGTTTAAACTCACCTTGAAGAAGCCAACTGCTTGGTCTGGTGCTTTTATACTTAAAATCACTTATAACTAATCTCGTGCACTCCCTTTTCAACTGGAGTATGACAGTTGCTGAAAGACTTTTCTCCATGCAGGTATGATGTTGATAATTTTCTTGGCCACAGGTTTCTCAACTCAGGTGAAGCTGTAAGTGTCTCTACAAGAATCTTAACGAACAAGCTGTTTATGTTTTGTCTTACTAGTCGCGTAAATTCTTAACAATTTGCCATTTCTTAAAGGAAGTTCTTGTCAGATTTGTTGGGTTTGGGGCTGAGGAGGATGAATGGATTAATGTGAAAAAGGGTATTAGGCAACGCTCAGTCCCGCTGGAGAGTTCGGAATGTGACAAGGTTAAAGTTGGGGACCTTGTCCTCTGCTTCCAGGTGTTTATTGATGCATCCCATTTATCTACTAATTTACATTGATTTACTGTCCGTTAAGGCATTTATCTGATTTTTTCTTTTCTTTTCTTTTTTTAACAATTTCTTTAACTTCAGGAGAGGAGGGATCAGGCAATTTATTATGATGCTCATGTCATAGGAATTCAGAGGAGAATGCATGATATTAGGGGCTGCAGGTGCCTCTTCACTATACGCTACAATCATGATAACACCGAGGCATGTGTTCATGACGGTTGACATTCTGCTTCCGTAGCTCAGATATTATGCACCTTTGTCTTTTTTTTTATCGTTATTATGCTAAAAAAAATTATTTTTGCCAGGAGAAAGTTCGCTTGAGGAGATTGTGCTGGACATCGACATGACAGACGATCTCATGCTCAAACTTTGTTCTCAGAGATTCATTAGGCTGCTTCTTCTTCTCAGCTTGCTTTCTGTCTATGGTTGGTAGGACCTGTTATTAAGGGTTGAAGTGGCAAATTTTGTTGGTTGGATGGTTCTCTGTTGCGCTTGATGATAGATTTTTGGTATATAATATAGTGGAGTCATTCAATTTAAGCACCGCTCATATCTGCGAATACATGTGTATTTGCTGTGATGCTCCTTGATACAACTGATTGGGCAGATGTTAATATGCAATTGTGATAAAGCATAGGTTTTGGTTCTTGTATGAAAAGGTTTATGGGGATGGGCTATCCTCAGAAGGGTGTTTTTTTTTTTGGTTGGTCTATCATCGGAAGGGTTAACCAGCAGAAAGTTGCCATATAATAGTTTTCCTTAATGAGCAAGAGCGCGATGCCAAAAATTTGATGGCAGACTATGAGGTGAAATAATCATAGACCCACCTAAATTGCAATTCTTACATCTTAGAAAGTTGGGATGCTAGCAAGGTTCTTTTTCTTACAGATACTGTCAAGCAAGCAAAGTTTTAACGTTCATTGCAAAGGAGATAGGATAACTGCAATGGTAAAGTACCAAGACAGATGGTCTTCTCCAACCACCTGAGAATTAAACAAATTGAGTATTTCGTATCTGACTCCGCAGTCTTGAAGTTGGAACTGTGCCCCCCACAGCCAGTAGACGTCGATATTGTATCTGGTCAATGGCAAAATTCAGGAACGAGCTGCAAACGTGTCCATAGAAGACGATGGTGACGTGTTCATTCATCATGGTGGAGTTGTGACAGTTAGATCGTAATTCGCCGTTTCTGCAGCCAATACGTTAAGGACTATATATACACGGGCAGCATGGTATGGCACCCAGAAACAAAGTTGGTCTCCATTGCATTTTAGCGTACCAGCGTTGTGTATGCAACATTTAAGAGCAGCCCTAAAATGAGGGGAAAGTACCGTACAAGTTCTTAATCTATCATGCTTATGCCAAGTCAGCTTTAAACCATTTATTTTTGCTAAGTCAATCATGATTTTTTTATATGTTTTATCAATTGAGTTAATTTGGCCAATTTAAGTTGAAAATTAGTGACATAGATGCCGGTGGTATTATTTGATACAATCGGTGCTGATGTATATGCATATATATTATTTTTAAATAATTTTATTTTTTTTAAATATATATATATATATATATATATATATTTTTTTTTTTTTTCCGGATTGAGGGCCAGCAACCTTAGTTGGCACTGGGGAGAGTGTCGTGGCCCTCGCCAGCTTTGAGTGAGGACCTCTCACCTGCTAAAGTAAGGGTGTGCAGTACCTTAACCAAATATAGTGAGGGCTGCCAACCCCAAGCTAGGGCATCCCAGCTTGGGCTGCAACACCTGAGTCCGGCACGCGCATGCAGCCCTCGTAATCACTTGGTTTAGAATTGAGGACCCACACACTTGGTTTCGAATTTCACTACTTAATCGGTCTTTATTATGACATTTCTTTTGCTCGAGTAATCGATGGAGAGTTTGAGAAAACAATGTTCGGAATTTTATTTCGAACGCACTCCTTGAACTTTCGTAACACGGACTATATACGTTGGGTTTCGTTATCATCTGTGTAGTTTCTGAAAAATATTCTCTTGTATTCAAATTCCGTATTGGTCTGTATGGGCTTCCCAGGTGGCCGGAAATCAAATTCTAGATGCAATATTCATTGTATAACGGCTCACATGTATTTGTCTTCTTTATCAAATCACCGGTACCCAATTATATGTTTTTGCTTTTCGCCATCACTTTTGCATGTCTGATACAGTAAACCGCAAGACGAACATATGTGCACATCGTCCGTTTATTCATCACTTCGCATGATATGTTTTTTATTCTTCATCCCTTGAGAAACTAATAGTTTTTAAACTTAGACCTAATGTACGATGTTGTTTTTATGCTTTTAGTTCGTTCGATATGATGTAAGAACTATTTCTAAACCACCCACCTGGGTGGCGCAGTTGGCTTTGGGCCTCCTCCCCCTCACGAAGGGGAGGGATTCGAAACCCCAGCGCGTCGCAGGGTGACTTACCTGGTGACACGTGTGTGGTGGTTAGCACGTGTCGCCCCCAGTGGTTTACTCCCGACATCCAGCCGTGCGGGGTTCCCTGAGTTATCAAAAAAAAAAAAAAAGAACTATTTCTAATGTATAATTTAGTCCCTAAACTTTCAAATTGTTTAATCTAGTCCCTTGTTTATGGTTTATGAATGGTGGCTATAGCCTGCTTTGTTAGTTTCATTTGAATATCAACCTAAGGTGTATCGATCACATCAATATTACAGCTTATACACATCAATAAACGTAAAATTAAATATACAACTGTGAATCCAAATGTGGAATGGGCGCGAGTCTGGGGGATGGGAAGAGCAGAAAAAGCAGAAAGAAATAGAGGCCATGTTTTGTTTTAAAGTAAAGGGTATTGTGGTCCCTTTCATGTGACAGAATTAGCCATAAAATAACCTAATGTAACTTGCGGGATTTCGTGGATGAGGTGTCAATAATGGCCGGTCAGTTTCGAGCATTGCTTCTCCAGAATCTCACATCCTGCGATCTGGAGTGCTTCTAAGGAGGGAGGGAGGCCATCTTGGGGCAATTCCCTCAGCTTCGGACAATTGAAGATCCACAAGTTTCGAAGAGAGGGAGGGAGACTGCTGGACAGTCTTTCCATGTTCTGCATGTGAAAAATTTTGAGAGAGAGCAGGGAGGATGGGAGCGGAAGCGAAAAATCCTCCTCCTCTCCTACTCCTCCAATGCTGCCGTCCATCCATAGAAATTGAAGGGAGGTGAGTGGGGTAAGCCACTCGGTCACCGGCTGCTTCATATTCACGCAATTTGCTACATGGATTGTCAGTAGTTGGGGCGGCAATCCTCCGTTGGGGAAGCGCGTTATGCTCTCACAATTAATAATTTCCAGATCACGGAGACATGTAAGTTGATGCAACTGATTAGGTAACGATTTTACCTTCGGACAATTAGAGAGCGAAAAGCTTGAGATGCCAGGAGGAAGAGAAGGGAAGCACTCCAGCTCTAGAGTAGGACAATCACACAACATCAAGGAAGTGAGGTGGGATAGTGTGTGGAGGCTTTGTGGTAAGCTTCTCAAATTTTGGAGCCTCCCAATGTCAATCACTTGAAGCGACTTTAGATGATTCAGATTTATCTCTGCGAGCGATTGCACTCCCTTGCAGTCACTAATTTCAAGTCTCATGAGGGTTGTAGGTAAAAATCTACCCATGCTGAATGGAGAGGCTGGCAACGAATTGCATCCAGAGATTGTTAAGTCTTGTAGACAAGCAGTCATGTCACCGTGGGTATTGCTACTGCTGCTGCTTAGTTCATCTAGATGAACACTTAATTCTCTCGATAAAGATTGCAACATCTTGCGGTCCTCGATATCTAATGATATCATAGATGTTGGCATACCTATTTCAGGCAAGGACACAAGTTTTGGACAATTATTGATTGTGAAGTGTCTAAGAGAAGAGAGGGTGTGCATCTTACTTGGAAGCTTCTCTAAATTGAAGCAATCCCTCAAGTTGATAGTCTCGAGATTGCCAGGTAGCTCTACATCTCCTTCCCCAGCCACAAAGGTTATGAATTCTGGACAACTGCTGACAAATAAGCTCTTCAGACAAGTGAAATTTTGAATTATATTCCTGTCTTGCCATAAGGCTATTAACTTTTCACAACTTTCAATCTCCAACTTCTCTAGCTTGATCAAGGAGCTTGTAAACTCATGATTCAAGCAAGTTACTCCAGCAACACCTTCTATGACAAGAGAGGTTAGAGATGTCAGATTTACCAAACTCTCTAGGACCTCCTCATTACAACCTCTAAAGTTCAATTCATTGAGAGATGGAAGGCTAATGATGGAGGGAGAGGCATCCATACGCGGACAAGAGTTGATTTCGAGCTTTATTAGAGAGCTTAGTTGACTAGGCAATCTTCCGATTAACATAGGACAATCCGAAATGATGAGATGCTCAAGATGAGGGAATAAAACTCCTACTTCTTCAATGCTAATGGGATGAGACCAGTCCTCCCACAACGACATGTTCTTGAATTCCAAGGTTATTAAGGATGGAAAAGGACTTGTAGTTCCATAAAATTCAGACCCTATCGTGCATATTGCATGGAGACCTTTGATGTAGAGTTCTTTCAAAGAAGACAACTGCCCAAGTGATGGTAATGCTTTGGCCTTGCGACACCCATGTAAATGTAAATACATGATGTTATAGTATGAGGGACTTCCTAACCATGATGGGAAGTCTAGGCCACCATAGGAGGATATTTTCAGATTTACAAGGTTTTGGTGAGGGCGAAGAAAGTTAAGGACCTTTGCTTCGAGCTCTTCATTCCGGAAATTTTCAAAATTTTCACTCCATTGCATGTGCAATTGGCATATTCCTTCCTTCATGAGTAAATTGGCATCCTTGGCATCTTCAGCTTCTTGAATTGTATGCAAATTAGAGATGCACAATTTCTCTCCAAGATTCTTCAGGTTTTTCAACTCCTTCAACCATGACCCATTTTCCGCTCCCACTACAAACTTGGACAACCTCTCAAGACCCACCAAATTACCTATATTTGGTGGCATCACTCTTAGGTTCTGAGTGTAAGCAATGTCGAGAAATCTTAGATTGATTAGGTTCTCCATACCTTCAGGTAATTCAATAAGATATTCACAGCCTCGCAACATCAAAGCTTCTAGTTTGTACAATGTAACAATTGACTTTGGAAGCGTTTGAATATCACTATACGACATATTAAGGTGCCTTAGGTGCCTTAATTTGCCAATGCAATTCGGTACCTCGCTGATGCTATAATGACTTAATGAAAGCACCCTCAAGTACTTAAATCCCGACAACAAGTCACATAGCGCTTTATGGGTTAAAAAGGACCTACTATAATTCCTAGATTGCTTCCGGAATGATATGAAACTCCCGAGTCCCTTCATCCCAAGATATATCTTGATTCTTTTTGGCACAATGTGATCATTGGCAATTAATGAGGCATGGCGAGTTAAAGAAGCATTATTGTGATCACCCTCAAACTCAAGCTCTCCTGAGTCAAAATAGGTTGCACTGGCAACTAGCTTTGCTAAGTCATTCACAAGATCATGCATCAAGAATCGTGATCCATTGCTACTTGACTTTTGAAATAATGATCTAGATACTAGCTCATTGAAATAATTCAAACCTGTATTCCAACAGCTCTTTCGTTTTTCTCCCTCCAACAAGCCTTCTGTAGACCACCAGTGAATCAACTCGTCTCGTTCGATTTCATAGTCCTTGGGATATATAGCACAGTAAGCGAAACATCTCCTCAGATGGGAAGGGAGATGGAGGTAGCTAAATTTCAAAGCTGGAAGGATGTTATTTCTTTCTTCTGGTAGATCCCAAATCTTGCTGTTCAATATAGCTTCCCAATCATGGGGATTGATTTTAGTGGTAGCAGCCTGGCCAATGTCTTCACTGCTAATGGCAACCCTTTGCATTTTTCCACTATTTTCTTACCTAGTACTTCAAGATTGGGATGATGATTGAAATTTGTGACTTCAAAAGCATGAAATGCGAACAAAGTCATACAAGTATCTAATGACAACACTTTGAGAATTATTGGTGGAGCACCGACTGTTGAAGCAACTTCAAGGTTACGAGTTGTGACAATGGTGTTGCTTCCCTTCGCTCCAAATTGCAAAGGCTTCAAGAGGTTTGTCCATTTCTCATAATTCTCATTCCAAAGATCATCTAAAATGATAAGAAACTTCTTCCCCAAAAGGTTTTCCTTGAGCATGTTCTGAAGCCAATCTAGGGCCTTGCCTTCACAGGGTAAATGGCAGTTAATAGTTTGCAGGATATTCTTTGTAATAGCCAGCACGTCAAAATCATCAGAAATGCAAGCCCATGCTTTCACATCAAAATAGTCAGAGACTCTAGCATCATTGAAAACTTCTTGAGCTAGAGCCGTCTTCCCAATACCCGGCATCCCTACTATGGGAATCACTTTGGGAATCACTTTTATGTCTGTGCATGTTCTACCGTCTTCTTCTTCGATCAATAATTCGAGCACATCAATTTTTTCATCCTTCCTACCAACAAAAAATTGCTCTGTCAAATGCGTAGTGGGAATCGGCTTGTTTTGTTGGAGGTATGTTGATCGCTTCCCATCATTCGCTTTAAGGCTCAAACTATCGTTCAGAAATATGATGTCTCGTAATCTACCATCCATCTCTTCTATCTTGGATCTCATTGTGTGGTTGAACATAAATGCTCCTGGGCTAAATTTGAAGCAACAACTCGGAAGAAGGAAACGTGCCTTGCTAGTGTTGGGTTCTGCCTTGGACTTTTTTTCCACTGATTCTATGGCGAACTCATCAAGCAAGTCTTCGATGTCGTAGGCCAAGTTCCTGAGATCTTCGAGCCACAACTTCACCTCGGGATCGCCGTTTAGTTGCCTGTCCTCGGCATCATCCAACACCTGATTGATATTGACCAGCATCTTCTCCCATTTCTTCAGCAGCTTATCAATCCCCTCGCGTTGCGCAAAGTTGAGCAGCTCGCGAGAGGCCAACCTCTCGAACAACACTGAAAGAAGGGCGCCAAGAAAGAGCTCTGCAATGGGCATGGCTTGGTTCGGGATCAGCAGAGGATTAAACAAGAGTGCGTGGATGGTTTGAAACAGAGTGTATCGAGCAGAGAGGAAACAAAAGTTCTTATTTCTAGGACAACAACATCAAATGATGGTGTCAGCCGAAGAGTTTATAAGCATTAAAGTACTCTAATTAGACCGAGATGGCTTTTGTCTTATGGAGCGTCTCTTCAATCCACTTGCACTGAAAAATGGACTAAGGCAACCGTCCGTGTAATTTGATTGATACAATATAATTGTTGCATCAACCTAATATACAAAGATCTAAATTTGAACCATTGAAAAAGGTTGGCCTCATATGGATCTTACATGATTTCATGATCTAAATTCAATTTACTATGTCTTTTAGATTTACTAAATAATTGCTCTTATCCAAAACATTATGGTAGAGGGTTAGAGTAATATGGATGATTAGCGAGCATCTTAAGTCACATTTATTTGATTTTTTTGGGTCAAAAAGGCATATTTGTTTAAAACATCAATTTCTAAGCATTTGTTTCACATAATACGAGAACAAAATGTCGATAGATGATTGCTTAATAGGTGTCTAGAGAAACTCAATACAAATCTTTTTTAAATAATAATAAATTAATAAAAGGTGTCATTAAATTCATCCATAAATGGCTCCTTCCACCTCTAGAGGATTTAAGAGGACGAAACTATCCAAAATAAGCGTCCCGTTCCTCGCCATTTCTATCTCCACCATGTTTGCCTGCCTCGCCAGCTGTCCACCTCTATTTTGTTTTTTTTTTTTTTTTTTTTTGATCAACACCTCTATTTTGTTTATTTATTACCTTCTGCTAATAATGCAGACAAGGACTGCGTTTAGGACTAGTACCTCATCGACATTTGTCCATGAGCGGTGGAGGAACCAGTTGAGACTTAAATACAATAGTGGTTGAAGGTTGGCCATTAATGCTCTGCTCTGCGCTCGATGTAGGCTCAGCTCTAACTCCAGGAAAGGCCGGGATGGAGTGTAGCCTGGTCCTCCTGTTTCTCCAACAAATAATGTCTTCTTCCATGGCTCTTTAAATGATCAATGAATGATATTACTTTCTAGCAAAATAATGAAAAATACAGTTCAATTGATTTATTCAATTGGAATACTATGCGTGTCAGACTTTTCTTAATATGCCGCATATGACCCCTTAGTTTAAAGGTCCCTTTGCAATTTGATATATCACTTGGCGGATCAATCTACTTAATTGGTTCTTATAATAATCTAAATTAGTCATCTCGGCAATTGGAGAACAGAGAATGTCGGCTAAAATTGGTGATAATAGTCCGACAAATTGACTCATTATTTTGACTAACGATTGATTTAGTACTCTACTACCTCATTTTTTTTTCCATAGCTTAAGAAATTTAGACTTGAACATGTTCTTTGCATTCTTGATGGGTATAGTGCATAGCAAGATCCATCATCCTTCAAAAACAATAATGAACATGAGAAAATCTATAGGATTTTCACTTCGATCAAATGCTATTTTATCAAACATCAGTTTATTAAGCTGACCAAACACAACCATAGAAGTTAGGTATTTTATGTAGTGAGTTTAGAAAGGTGGCTTGATGATGAGAACATAGTTAAAATTTCATAATTTTTCCAAAGTTCCAATATCAAATCTTATATCTTTGAAGTTTTTCATTTCTTAAAATTGACTGGGTGATAGGTAATCTAATTGACCACATAAATAATTTTTACCCATGCAGCTTGCTTTCATTTGCTCGTGATAGGGAGATGTGCTACTGTGCTAGAAAAGAAAGCATGCAAATAAAGAGCCTTATGAATCACGATGAATATTTTTAGGACATCCATATATTTAGGTTAAAAGTGTCATTTACTTCATTTTTATGCTGCACGAAATTATCCCGACAAGTACAATTTCTTTATACTAGAGTAACCGCCAATTTTTTTTTTTAATTGGTACGTAACCACCCTTTTATCTCACAATCTTGCATTTTGTCTATATATTTAAGCCTAAAGTATAATTTCTCTAACTTTCGCTTTTGAAAATTACCACCTACAATTACAATTTCCATTTTGTGATTAAACACTTTTATTTATTTATTTATGCATAACCATTATTTGGTCTAACGCTGATAAGTTTTTGATCTATACCTTTACAGTATTACGATTTTCCTCTTATTTTGAAAATGATATCACTAAAGGCTTTTGCAATCAAAATTAATAGGTTGGACACGTAAAATTGCGGCGTTAATAATTGAAAATATTTTGACGTCATGATGAAATTCAATGCCTAAACAAATGAAAGTATTGATTGTGCATCATGAGGCAATCGTTGTATTAGAACGTGCCCCTAAAGCACTTTTTAGCAAACTCGTTCTTGGCAAATTGAATTACGTGAAGGAATGCTTTAAAGTGTACTGTGACCCCAATTGGCCAATTAAGTAGGCCTGATTGGAATTTACTGTGTTGGTGTAAGCATAATTTACCACATTGGTGAGAAGTGGTATGCTTCCTTCTGATAACTTAATTCTGCACTCTGCCATTCTTAATTTACCACATTGGTGACAAGTGGTATGCTCCTGTCGTATTCTTGATTCTGCCCTCTGCATCCATTTGTGTATCACTTTCGGGGTAACTATGGAAATATAGCCTTTATAGGTAGATCGGTGTTGTGGCTTTTTATTTCTCCATTGATTGCTCTCCAACGCTCCATTGATAATCAATTCTGTTTTCCTTTTACTCATTCCATTTATAAATAAAATTGTCGCCCATCAAACCATAATAAGAAGGGAAAAAATCACGAAAAACTCCAAACTTTGCCCCGAGTGACACATTTACCCCGAACTTTTTTTTGCGCCGTGAAAAACTCCAAACTTTTCAAACCGTGACACATTTACCCCAAACTTTTTTTTGTGACACCAAAAACCCTAAACTTTCCAAGTGTGACACATCTACCCCAAAATTGAAGGGCATTTGGGTCTTTTCATTAAATTTTTTTTTCTTTTTTTCTTTTTTTTTTTTCCTTCTTCCCTCCGCCGGCCATGGTGGAGTCGGCGGAGGGAAGCCGGCTCCGGCGAGGCTCGCCCTCGCCGGCATGGGGCGAGGGCGGCCCTCGTCGGCGTCGGGCGGCCCTCGCCGGCATCGGGCGAGGGCCGCCCGACGCTAGATCGGCGAGGGACGCCCTCACCGGCGTCGGGCGAGGGCGGCCCTCGCTGCGTCGGGCGGGGGTGTCCTCGCGGATCGGCGTCGGGCGGCCCTCGCCCGACGCCGGCGAGGGCCGCCCTCACCCCACGCCGGCGGGTGACCCTCGCCGGCGCCGGCTTCCCTCCGCCGGCTCCGCCATGGCCGGCGGAGGGAAGAAAAAGAAGGAAAAAAAAAGAAAAAAGAAAAAAGAAAAATTAAAAAGACAAAAATGCCCTTATGGGGTAAATGTGTCACAGATTGGAAAGTTTGGGGTTTTTCACGGCGCAAAAAAAAGTTCGAGGTAAATGTGTCACTCAGGGTAAAGTTCGGGGTTTTTCGTGATTTTTTCCCTAATAAGAATGAGGAAGTAGAGATGAGCTGTGGATGGTTTACATGAAGAAACGAAGTGGATGATGAACAAGACAACCTCTTCATCCTCTGCAACAGCGCGCATGGACATGTTTGTGCGAGTGCGTGCGCGTGGGGGGTATTTTTTATTTATTTATTTGTTTCGTTCAGTACTATCTTATAAGTTTATTTTGTATTACCTGTTTTTAGTATATAAATTGAATGTCAAAGCTACATATGGAATATATACTCTTTTAGCCAGAATTTCTATCATGTGCACAGTCAGCCCAAAAAAAAAAAAAAAAAAAAAAAAAAAAAGAGGTTTCCACCGCGGGGCTACTATATTTATACATGCACGATGACTAAATTTTGGATTATATGGGTAAGTATAATTTTACCATCCATTCAAACCATCTGTGTTACCGAATTAAGAGGTTGCTTTTTAAGAATATTTGTTGTAATAATTTTTCCAGATTTGGGACTCGATATGTAAATATACACGGTCGTTCGTACCGACGGAACGTGTCGGGTTCTGCCCGGGGCGGTGGAAAAGAAAATATGCAAGGGTGAGGCTTCGTTGTACGAAAATAGTGGGTTGCCGCACCCTAGCATCCATTGCAACGGGCCATCCATCTCCCTTTTGAAAAACAAAACAGATCTCTCCATATCCATATAAGCCATTTGATAACCATCCAAAATGTCTGATTTTGAAATAAAATTGTGTTTGGTACCGTGCTGATTAATTTTGTTCCAAATCAATTTCTTTTAATTTTTAAATAATTTTTATACTTTTTTCTTTTCCTATTTTTCTTTTGTTTTTCTCCTATTCTTCTTCTTCTTCAGGTCGGTTGCTAGATCGACCTTACCGGAGTATCGCCGGCCCTCGTTGGCTAAGCCTTGTCGGCAACTGGGCGAGGCTTGCCTAGTCCTCGCCCAGCCTCGCCGAGCGAGCCTCACCGGTGTTTGGCGAGGCTCGCCTGGCCACCGGCAAGCTCATCGGACCTTGCCCTAGCCTAGTGAGCCTACGGCGAGCTCGTCGGATTGGTTGTCGGCGACCGGCGAATCGCGGCAGCGGATGGCAGTGGTGAACGTTGGCAAGCAGTAATAGAGGAGAGGAGGGGAGAGACTTTTCTTTCACTTTTCTTCCACTTTTGTTGACTCTTTTTTCTAATTCTGGAACAAGAATCATTTTTTTTAATTTTAAATTCTCTTCCAAATTTGTTCCGGAAATAAAAATTTTACCAAACGTGATTTTTGGCCCAAACTAATTTCAGAAATAAAAAATTAGAATTAAGCACTATTTAGATGATTATTAAATAGTGCCTAAACAAGTGACAGGACAGTGCTGCGGTTGAGTTGGGTCCCTTGGCCATCACTGCGGCTTGATCTTTTAGCTCGCGCGTCCAAAATATGAGACAAGTCGTACCGCCCTATGCAGGGCGAGGTTGACGTGTAACACGAAGCTTGATAATGTCTATTCTATGTGGCGGAGGAAGGCCCAGAAAGCAATGTGACCTCGCCCTGGTTAATTAGGGCGCGCATGAAATCATTTCTGTTGAAATAGTTTCGGAATCGAAATAAATTTTTCTATTTCAGTTAGATGAGTTTAAGTAAAAATAACTGTTTAATAACGATACAAAATTTCTACTCTAACAATAGAAATTCGTTTGATAACGACACAAAATTTTTTTCTTTCGAACGGCGGCGCAATCGGCGGCGGCGATGAACGATGAAAATTTTTTTTATTTCTCATTTCTATTCCAGAAATAGAAAAATAGATATTTTATATTTCGATTTCTAGTCAGATTTATTTCGGAACAAGAATCTATTTCGAAATGAAAAGTAGAATAATTTTACCAAACAGAACTTTTATTCCGTAATTGTTTACGGAATAAAAAATAATTCTGGAACAGAAATTGTGAAAAGCGCAATCATGCGCGCCCTTATTGACATCACTTTTTTCTTTTCTTTATTATTATTATTATTATTATTATTATTATTATTATTGTCATTATCTTTTGTTTCTGCGCCGCGCCTGTCCTGATGTTAATGCTTGGAAGCAACCCTGCCATCCCTTCTTTAAAATTGTTTGTCTGAGGCCAAATGGTCAAAAGTTAAATGGATGCTCTGTTGTAATATATTATATTATTTTAAATATGATCTCAATATTATAATTTTAATTAATTTCGATTTATTATTCAATTTATTATTTATGTTTATTACGTGATATTTGCATGATAATATATTATCATAACGGTCTTGATGAATTACGTCAGTAATGTAAGAAACGGCATAAATCGTACTTTGTGGATCCGTTCAAGGTTTTAGGGCTTTTCGTATTTGCAAATTTTCATAAATAGCTAGAGGTATGTCAATCTTTACGTTTTCGCAAATCGATTCCGAATCATGCACGTATTTATTTGAGAGTGATAGATTGGGATCATAAGTTTTTTTTTTTAAAATTAGTCTCGCATGCTCGAGAGATGTGAACGGCTTAATATGATTGATAAGGAAGGGGCTCGAGAAGTCGCTGGTGAGCGCAAAAGAAAAAAACAAAAAACAAACAGCCGGTGGAAGGACCAGCTACGGACCAGCGACGTGCGACGGTGATGTGCAGCTGCTGTGGACGACGCTAAAGGAGCTTTCCTCCTCTGCGTTTTAGAGAGAGAGAGAGAGAGAGGGAGGGAGGGAGGACAGACGCTTTTGGAACTCTGGTCGAACTTTCTTCAATCGGGCCGCACCTTTACTAGAGTCTTAGGCCACGAAAGCTCACCGGTGAGAAATAATGCTTAGGGACATCTCATCATCAAGAAACCTTTTACGAGAGGGCTGATGGATGTTTGAATCATATAAAAAAGAAAAGAAAAGAATTCTTGATAGTTGATTAAGAACATTTTTAACTTTGTTAAATACTAAGATTTCATGTTGAAATTACAATAAGATATACGTCGTTACAATTGCGGTACGGCATGCATATATATTACCTAAGTTATTTTCTTTTTCTATTTTAGAGAGTTTCATTAATTATAGGAGAATAATTCTTGATCATCAATGATTCTCTTAAAATTCATGTAATTTCCCTTACTCAATAACATTTAAAAAGTCAAATAAAGAATCCTCAACTCATGTTTAATCAAATTTGATTTATGTACATCGCCAAAAATATATATTGTCTTAACATATACAATGGACGTGACATTTTACTAGTTAAGATAAAATGAGCGTACAATGGATAAGGGATGTGGCTCCTTGAGGAATTTACAAAGGTTCTCCTCGTTGATGGACCATGAATTGTCTCAGTTCGACAATGTCGTTGCCTGGATATATGCTTCAATGACGGGAAAAAAAGATCTGACTCCGGTACAAAACTTTCTCTACTTTTACCTTCAATATTGTCATCTTGTACTTTCTTCCTCTCCTACGCACAGTACTTCTTGTTGCCGTTGTCTGGCCCCCATTTCTTGAGCCAGCTAAATACGGGGTGTCAAGGGATACTTGTTCATGGAAAAAATGAAAATTCCTGTTGAGATGCAGTCCTATTCTAAATAATGTGCATGCTCTTTAGTGTGATGTGCACCCTCCTCACAATAGATTGCTCACTTTTTACGGTGAAGTATATTTTTCTTAGAGATGATCGGTTTTGGGATGGGTAGATTCTAAGTTGTGGAATCTAGCATGTTATAATCAATTATAAGTTTTTGAATCATGAATCTACCCTATTTGTCTGGAATTGGTTTTGGAAGATACCTTGTTTTCCGATCCAGTTCTAAAGTCTACACAAGAACATACTGTATTTTTTTTTTTTTTCCATTTTTTGATTAATTTCTTACAACAAAATCATATGAGATAATGAGAAATGAAACGATTCAAAGTAAAAGATGAATAATAGAAATCCTAATCCACAAAAAAACAAAAATCCATGAATACGTGGTCACGTACAATTATAAATGATAAAAAGTTTAAACACGTAACATAAAAAATAAATTATAAAATTCCATTCTCCATTCATCCAAAAAAATTTAGGGAAAGGAAAGACTGGTGAGGAGTTTTGAGAAAAGACAAAGGACAAAGGAGTGCTGAGATTAGAATTTAAGGGAAAAAGAAATTAAGATTTTGGCTTTTAAACGTATAAAATTGATTACAAAACAAGGCAATCTGGTCCAGTTCCTAGATGAGTATTCACTCAGAACTTGTTTTTAGACCAGTTACAATCGGTTCTAATGAGAACCAGTTCTCGGACCTGATTTTCAAGTGGCTGGGTCCGATTTTTGGGTGCACCCCTAATGCTTCTCAAGATAATACATGCTCTCCTTCATGTCAAAGCGCACATTCCTTCGAGACCAAGTGCATCCTTCTTAGGGTTGAGTGAACACTTGTTATGGTCAAGAGTGAGCTCCTTCAGACGTTTGGATAAGAAATGTGCCTCTTTTGGTGAGGAGCGTGCCCCTTAAGTGGATCAATGTTGACGGGACACCCATGATATTCCTATTGTCCTATCAACATGGTTGTGGAATTGTCTAGAAAGCCAATGCTCGCTTTCTAATGTTTTAGGAACTGATTAATCCAAACTACTGGTTGTGTCTAGTACGATCCGTCGCAAAATAGAGACAAAGAATTTCATTATTTTTACCAGTGGTCAAAATCCAGTATATTCCCAACTAAAATCCCCAACTTAGAGCGTTGGGCCCTTTAGTGCCTTTGGTCAAAATTGAAGCAGTGGCCACATCTTGCCAGCAACCTCGAAAAGGACTTGGTCTCCCAGCCGCCATCAATGAAAGTGGTTGCAAGTTAGCCATTAAATCTCCGCTCAGCCCTCCATCCATGCTGTGCTCTGACTCTAAGAGTGGATAGGATTGAGTGCAACTCGGTCCTCCCGTTTCTCCAACAAATAATGCCTTCTTCCACGGCTCTTTAAATGATCAATGAATGATATTTCTTTCTAGAAAAAATAATAAAAAGTATAGTTAGATTGATTTATTAAATTGGAATACTATGCATGTGTCAACCTTTTCTTAATATGCTGCATATGACCCATGTGGATAAAGGTCTATTTGCAATCTGATATACCACTTGATGGATTAATCTATTTGACTGTTCTTCAAATCATCTAGCTTAGTCACATCTACAAATGGAGAGCACCGGCTAACATCACTGATATTGATTTGATGCTCTACTTCCTCATTTTTTCCATAGTTAAGTAATTTCTTGACCTGGTATGGTACATAGCAAGATCTATCATCTTTCAAACACAAAATTGAAAATGAGTAAAATTTATAGAATTTTCACTTCAATCAAATGCTATTTTGTCAAACTTCAGTTCATTAAGATGACCAAGCACAGCCATAGAAGTTATGTAGTTTACATAGTGACTTCGGAAATGTGGCTTGGTAATGAGAACAAAATGAAAATGTCACCATTTTTAAAGTTCCAATAGTAAATGTGATATCTTTGAAGTTTCTATTATTTCTATTATTTCTTATACTTAATTTTTTTGGTCAAATTATTATACTTAATTTGGTAAGACTAAATGTGAGTCACAATAGGGATCTACATCTCTCATTTTGTTCTTGACTTTTTTTTACCTGACACTCAAGTTCAAATAATATTGGTAATCTAATTAATCAAAGTCTTGATGGGGAAAATGATAATCAAGTTCTTAATTAGATAATATATGGGAATCACACTCGATAAATCTCTCCAAAAATTAAACCCACACGTCCACAAAGATAATTTTTAACATTACAACTTGCTCTCAGCAACCACTGGGATTCGCTCCAGTGGCCACCCTTCCAACATAGAAGGGGGAGGTGAGGAGTTCAAACCCCTACTTTCTTAGGGAGAGATGGGGTGTGGACGTGCAAGTTTTAGGAGTAGGTTTCGACTCCCACGCTTTGCAAGAGACATGGCAAAAGTCTGAGAGTGAATGTAGAATAAGTATAGAGTAGGACTGACTAAAAAAAAAAAAAAATTGCTCTCAACTGCTCATTATAGGGAGATGTGCTACTTTGCTAGAAAGAAAGCATGCATATAAAGAGGCACACGAATCATGAAGAATATTTTTAGGACATCCATATATTTAGGTTAAAAAGTGTCATTAATTCATTTGTCGCCATATGAAGTCACCCCGACAAATACAATTTCTATATACTAGAATAACCGCCCATTTTTTTCATTCACAACCACCATTTCATCTTATACACTATTGTGGCTTATTTTAGTGGCCACCATTCCCACATTGGAAGGGAGAGATGAGAGATTTGAATCTCCATCTTTTTATGAAGGGTTGGGATGGGGATGTTTAACTTTGGAGTGGTTTTCAACTTTCATGCTCTGCAAAGAGGCAGGATAAAAGTTTCAGAGTGAGTTGAGAGTTAGAGTAAGACAAAGCCAAAAAAAAAAAAAAAAAAAAAAAAAAAAACTCACAATCTCACATTTCACCTATATTTTTAAGCCAAAAGTGTAATTTGTTTTACTTTCACTTTTTTAAATTACCCGTACAATTACAATTTCCTTCTTGTGATTAACCCCCCCTTTTTTATGCATAACCAATATTTTGTCTCATGATCTTATTTTTCACAAGTATCTATATTGGTCTAACACTAATAAGTTTTTGACCTATACTTTTACAATATGATGATTTTCCTCTTATATCACTAAAGGTTTTGGAATCAAGATTATTAGGTTGGACACGTAAAATTATGGCATTATAAATAGAAAATATTCGATGTCATGATGGAATTCAATACCTACATGACTGAAAGTATTGATCGTGCACGTCCTGAAGGCAATCATTGTATTAGAACGTGCCCCTAAAGCACTTTTTAGCAAACTCCTTTTTTGGCAAATTGAATTACTCAGAGGAATGCTTTAACGTGTGCTGACCCCAGTTAGCCAATTGACTAGGCTTAATTGGAATTTACTGTGTTGATGTAAGCGTAATTTACCACATTGGTGACAAGTGGTATGCTCCTTTCCAATACTTAATTCTGCACTCTGCGATTCTTAATTCGCCACATTGGTGACAAGTGGCGGTGCTCGCTGGGAAGCAAGCTGTGAAAAGATATGTGTCAATATGAGAGATGAGGAATTTTGTGGATTGTGTTTAAATTATTTTCGGTTGGATTTGCGACAGTTAAATTCATAATGAGCATGTTTCGCTGTTTAATCTTTAGTGTAAGGCAACCTGCAAATGCGTAATGACCCAAGTTGTAGTTTGTAAGCGTGAACAAGACTCAAATTATTGCATTGCAAGATTCAACCATCTAGTTTCAACGCTGAAGAAAATGTCGGAGAGTATAAGATGCACTCTAGGCAATTGATCCCATGTGTTAGCTTATGATGCTGTTTGTGGGGATGGGAGAAGCCATTAGAATTTAGAGTAGCTCATAAACCTGCCATCTTAGAATGGCAAGAGTCACGAACGCACCCTTAAGAGACACGGGAGAAAGCCTCTCAGAAAATACAAAAAACTTGTGTGCTTGTTTCGCGAAAAAAATTCAATGATAAAAGAAAAAAATTTTGTGGAAAGCATTTTTCAAGAATACTGTTAGCTTTCTTTTGTTTGGTAATATATAATGAAAAATATTTTCTTGATATTTGGATCTCATTGAAAAATGATTTCAATCTCATGACTTTATCTTAGGCCTCCCAAAAAAAAAAAAAAATCACAGTTTTAATTACTTATTCTCCGTTTTATTTTGTCTTTTCTTAAAAATTGAATTTTTAGTTTTTTTTTTTTTAATTTTCTTTTTCCCTAGTCCTTTGCTGCAATTGGCCAGTGAAGGCCATAGAAGAGCTTGAGCTCACTAGGATTGGCCAAGCTGTGAGCTCACATGGATTTGGTGAGCCTTGGTTAGCTTGGGCTCGCTTGAATCGGCCAAGCCTCGAGCTCATTGGCCCATGTCATGGTTGGTTGTCAGGCCACTGGCCATTGTTGAGGCATGCTTTACCATTGGAGGAAGAAGGAGAAAGAAAAAGAAAGAAAAAATAATTAAAAATTTGAAATTTTTTAACTATAAAAAATTGAATTTTTTAAAAATTATTTTTATAAGAATATTCATTAACTAAGGACCCTAAGACTACGAATATATTTTGAAAAATATTTTCCAGTTCTTTTAAAGGGCAAATCATTTTCTTGATTTTAAGTTTTGATAGGAAAATCTTTTTATTAACTCATTTTTTTAAGTGAACCAAACGTCGGAAAATGAGGAAAATGTTTTTCTAAAAAATTGTTTTCCATCCATTTATTTTGCAAAAAATGTGAAATTTTTGGAAAATATTTTCCGGAAAGTAATTTTGGAAAATAACAATATTTTCTGATGTTTGTTGAGACATGAAATTGAAAAATATTTTTCATAGTTTGGTAAAGAAAATTTCCATGTCATTGTTTGTTCAAAAATTACCGATGTGGACACTAGCTTTACCACGTGGCACTGCTAGCAATGGTTGGAGCTGATGTCAACAATTTTTGTAATTTAAAAATATTTTGATTTTTTAAAAGTTTTTATTTTATTTTATTTTTCTTTCTTTTCTTTGTCGTTCTTCCTCCACCGGTTGTTGGCCCTCGACGATAGGCTATAGGTGAGGGCTTACCTTGGGCAAGGCTCCAACTTGCCACATTCGGGCAGCTTAAGCTTGCCTGAGGTTGGTGGGCTCAAGCCTCGTGTGATCTTGGCGAGCTTAAGGTTGACATCAAGTGTTGAGCCCAGCGAGGTTGAGGCTGAGCATTGACCCCAGCGAGATTGAGGTCAAGGTCGAGTGTCAAGCCTAGCAAGGTTGAGGTCAAGTGTTGAGCATTGATCCTAATGAGGTTGAGGTTGAGTGTTGCTCGAGGTTGGCCCTTGTTGGGATTTGGCAAGATCGAGCCTCGCCAGCGCCAAATCTAGCGAGGTGCAGCCTTGCTCTAAGTTGGCAAGGCTCGAGCTCGCTAATCCTTTGCGGTGGCCGGCAAAGGAAGAAAAAAAGAGAATAAAAAAAATTATTAGTTATTGTTTTTAAATTTGTAAAAATTGTCCAAGTGAGGCCTAGATGGACCTGGGATTGGCCTTAATGGGCCGGGTGTTGGGGATTCGGCCCTGCTGCCAAGGGCCTGGGAATAAGCATTGGGTTTCCCTTGCTCAAGAGCAGAGTTTCTGCCCACTGGCTCCCTGAAGTGGCCTTAGCGATGTCGTTAAAATATTTGCCTGCCTCTTATTGATCCACTTGAAAGGAAATGTGTTGGTGAACCTATCAGACTGCCGAACCTTCTGCCGCCCTATGCATATATCTATAAAAAATGGTGAATGGTGAAGTATAACTTTACTTAGGAGTCATCAAAATAGAAATTAAGCAGTCACGGACCGAACCTTGGATATTACAACTAAATATCTGCCGTCATCTGCTCCAGCCACTTCAGTGATGTAGTAATTCTTCGACCATTGTTCCCTAATCCACTCCTTCAGACAAGGAAATAAGTGAAGACAGTCCTAATCGAGAATCCCACAGCAGGAGCTTGATGTACCCATGTTCTTAATTGTCGAATACAAAAGTTCTTCCCGGTATGTATTTTGTAACAGGCAACCATTGGGATCTACTATGATTGAAATTCCAAAGTAAGCCGCTCATATAGAACCTTGGGAAGAGAGTCCTGTGAAAAAGCGGAAATCTGATCAGTGTAGCTGGTGCTATCATCCATTATTATGGCCCATGTCTTAGAGCGAGAACAGTTAAGCCGCACTGGTGACATACATTCCCTCTGCATGTCCCTTCTCAATGCGTAAGAGCAGGTCATCATCGTCCAAATGAGATGCTTTCAACATGATCAGCTCTACTTGCGTTCTATAGTAAAGTGAAAGCCCGTCATCGTATGGATTCAGCAAAAGAGGAGTCCATGATTGTTGCACTTGAAATTGCCTTTAGAGACCCAACGTTGCAGGAACATTCTGGTGCGAAGATCCATGTAAACTGCGATCCTGGGCCCTAGGTAGAGCCCACCGAGTTAGGCCCTTTGATGATCAATAAAAATTAAATCAAATTATCTTAGATCTATAGATACATTCACCACTCATGAGTTATCACGATTTAAATTTTATAGGCTGTATATACTTATAAGCATTTTAGTGGGGGCTGCACCTAAAATAAGTGGTGCCCACTGCCCAGACCATCTTCTCCTCCGCTCAGCACACCCGTTCTGGCCGGAGCACAGCCTCTTGCGGTCTGCTTGGGCGTGCGTGAACCGGAAATGAAGGCTAAATTACAAGATCATGGCAATGAAGATTCACCTTTCCATGGGCGCTGCATTAAATGCCCATGGATCCTCAGTACAGTTACCATAATTATAGGCCTGAAAATCTTAAGTTGCCCATCTCAACCACCCGTAGTAAATGCCACATTCTCTAGAATGTGCAGTACAGAGTCACAGGCGCGCATATTCTGTGGGGTTTTCATTCGGTAGTAGCTGGCACTTGCCTATTTCGTGCCCCCTTTTGAAGCTGTGTCCTTTTCTAACGTACCACTGGCGTGGCCTCCCAAACATTCTCTTTATGCCTCTTCCCCTGTCGGTTTCATCTCCCTAGAAATATTTCCTTTGAAATCTGTTCGCGTATTAAAGCTGTGTCCTCTTCTAACAATGTTTACGACACTGATTACTCCTCTGAATGAATTTTTTAAATCGAAAAGCAAGAACGACCCAAAATTTGCGAACTATTGAACATCGGATTCGACTTGCTTTTTTTCATTCTAGCCTCCATTATACCACCCATTTTCAAGAACAATGCAAGTACCTGTTCTGGGATGGGAGAAGTGTTGCTTCGGATCTCATCTTGAAGCCCCTCCTCTGCTCCACGACTTTGACTTCTAGACGGATCCATATTTGCCCTCCCAAGTTTTTGATCTAATCTTGCTCGTTCCGAACCAGTCATCCCCATCGGTCTCAACCGAGCTCTGGTATAGAGGAGATTCTTTTGAAGAGAAAGGCACGATCAAGCAGAATTGTTCCTTTCAATGTTACTTCTTTTCTTGGAAAGAAGATGTGGGGTCTTGAAGTAAACAGGCTGGCAGCGCGAGGCGAATCTGTTAGTTCTTTGGCGCGAAGATAAGCAGAAATGCCATTATTTCGGTTGACGGGCGATTGCTTGTGATGGTTCAGAGGGACATTACATTAGGGCATCCTCATATTTTATGCTAATGTCAATTTTCACCCTCTGTTTTACTAAAATTACCAGTCCGCGTCCTGAATTAGGGCTACCAATTTGCGTTGCGCCGTACATTAGTGACCATTATGGTTTTTCTTTCGAAATCACCATCTACCACTCTAAAATATTAGTTGCAAATATAGCGCACAAAGCGGTATAACGTCAAAAATTAAGAATGACAATCATTATTTTTCCCTTTCTTAATGTAACATACTATGGTCAAATATCCATTTTTTTTTCAAAGTTTCAACCTTCGTTGCAAAGAAGATAGGATAATAACAATGGTAAAGTAACGAGACATGGTCTTGTCAAGGAATGTCCCTCAAACCGCTTGATCATTCAGCAAACTCGAGTAGTTTTCGTGTCTTGGCTCTAAAAACTGGAGCTGGAGTTGAGACCCCACAGCAAGTGGACATCTACACCGTATCTGGTCGACGGCGAAACTTCATGCAAGCAGAGCGATGATCATGTGAAAGTCCGTAGCATGCACTGCGGTCATAGCAGATGATGGTAACGTGTTCATTCATCGCGTTATGGTTGTAATAACTATGATCGTAATTCACAGTCTATGCAGCCAAATTTTTGAGGATTATATACATGGCAGAATGGTACAGCCCCGAGAACTGAAATTGGTCCCCTTGCAGATTATGCTCACCAACTTGTGTGTTGACTGCATCTCGCGACGTTATTGCTCTGAACTAAGGGCAGACCTCAAATGATGACTGTTACTCGTCGGAAAGTGACCATCTTGGGTTATCGCTCTCAATTTTCAACTGCTTATTTTGCTGATTAAGCTTAAATGACACAATGGAGTGAACAAGCAGATACAAATTGGAGCATTCAGATCCTTACTTTGTCTGCAATTGCTCGATAGCCAGAGAGGGGTCGTTCCTCTGTATATATATACATCTTTGATGCCAGTTCCTTCCAACCAGGAAGCTCCTAAATTTCTCCCCCCCGCTGATAGTTCAACATATCACTTGAAATGATCACTGACACTATAAGCCAGTTCCTTCCAACCAGGAAGCTCCTAAATTTCTCCCCCCCGCTGATAGTTCAACATATCACTTGAAATAATCACTGACACTATAAGCCAGTTGACCTTTTTTCTTTTCTCCCTTGCTGTGATCAAAGTAGTTTAGTAGAAAAAAGATACTAACTTATCTTGGAAAATCAGGAATGTTTATCCAGTCGCATTTATGCATGTGTAAGGTCAATGTGAGGTCAATTTCTGGTACAAAGTCAATGTTTTCGCTGAAGTTATGAATTATGTCGTGATTGTTCACCTAGTCTCGTTTCTGAAATTCCAATCATACAAGACCAACAATCCCTACGATCGAGTCCAAACGCATACTGCAAACATCGTTATGCAAACATTGCTATGAACTGTTGCCTGTCATGGAGAAAAGTTGGTTATCTCCTGGAAAAATTTACCAACTGTAGGCCTACTTTTCTTTTTTAAAGCTTGAAAAGTTTCAGAATCAATACGAAAATCCTACTTGCCCAAAAGGATGACACAGGTTTCAATCAATTCCTTACGACATTAGACGAGACTTGTTGAAGTTGCTTCCTATGAAATCGGCAATAGAAGACAAAAACACATGCAGAGTGGTCGTGTCTCTTGCTAAGAAAGTCTTGGTTGCACATGTCCTCGGCAGCTTAAGCAAGGGTTAGACCAAAGCAAAGAGAAGAAATATAGAAATTCCTTGCATGCTTCTCCTGCAGAAAATGAGAACAAGTGCTTGGTGAAGCTGAGCAAATGCAACCAAATAGATGCTGGTAAAAGGCCAAACTAATCACCTTGATCCAAAAATCTACAGGAAAACCGGAAACCACAAGCGTCTCTTGCTCCACACCTGCAGTCGCTGGTACTCCCTCTGATTTACTAAATATAATAGCAACCTCATCTGGAGTGGCC
Source organism: Eucalyptus erythrocorys (assembly GCA_014182555.1). Lineage (NCBI taxonomy): Eukaryota > Viridiplantae > Streptophyta > Magnoliopsida > Myrtales > Myrtaceae > Eucalyptus > Eucalyptus erythrocorys. The sequence continues at coordinate 40,865,651 of CM024599.1, read as the reverse complement.
GCAATCAAAGTGATATAATAGCCCTGCTTCGCCCTTTCATGAATGCCTTCCTCAGGATACAGAAAGTCTAGCTCTACGGCCTTAAAAAATTTAGTGCAAGAAACCTAATCAGAGCAAAATCTTCCGGTTCCAGACACTTCAAAGGAAAATCATGAAATGAGGAGTAATCGGGTAGTCTCAGAAAAGGGGAAGAAGAAAGAATAACCTGGTCGGTAAATCTGGTTCCACCGGACAAAACTACTGCCCACCGGCTCCTGGAAGTGGCCATGGTGGTGACACGAAAACCTTTTGCCCACTTCTTCTTGATCCACTCGAAAGGGAATGTATTAGCAACATGAATACACTGCCGAGTGATATGGGTCCCTATGTGCATATCAAGAAAAACTGGTGAATGGTCGAGGATGACATTACTAAGGAGTCATCAAAATAGAAATTAAGCATTCACGGACCGACCCTTGGACATTACAAGTAGAAATCCGCCCTTATCTGCTCCAGCCACTGCAGTAATGTAGGAGTTCTTCGATCACTCATTCCTAATCCATTCCTTCAAATAAGGAAATACGCAGTCAAGACAGTCCTAATTGAGAATCCCAAAGAGGTTGATGTATCTATGTTCTTAATGGGTCTAATATAGATGAAAGTCCAGAGTAAAGCCGCTCAAATAAAACCTTGGGAGGAGTGGGTTGTGAAAAACCAACAAGCCATTGATCAGTGTAGCCGGTGCTATCATCCATTATGACGGTCCATGAATTTGTGATAGAACAGTAAGTCACATTGGTGACATACATTCCCTCCTCATCCTCATCTCCCTTCTCAAAGTGTGATTTGAGGTCGGCATTGTCCAAATTATAGACATATCTGCAAGGAAGAGGAGGAAGATCATCAATAAACTTAAGGTACCACACAGAAAAATAAATAAATCTGAAATGCAAGTCCTTACCTTTGTTTCATGGGTGGATGCGCACGGGAAACGATTATCCATTGTTTTATTTTCAACCCCGTCCGTATAAACTCTGATGGCTCGCTGTCATCATTTAACCGTGCTCGCTTATGTGGTACCTGATATGTGCGTATCACATGAAAGAGAAAGACATGGCTCAATCAGAGTACGAGCTCGAATGAGAAATTTCAGTAATGTCTATTACCTCATGAGTAACATCGATGTGCATGGGCCAAAGGTATCGATTTTCACGAACGATCCCGTGGAAGAGAGAAATGTACCTAGCATAGTTCGGATCTTCATCGAATTTCAGATGAAGCACAAATGTGGTGAACTGCTGGTAAGGCTTAGGACATAATGAACACGGCGTATGGAGGAGTGGCCATCTTTTGCTTGCAAAAAACGAAAGCTTTATCTCCTCCCTGGAAAAACTGTGGCGATGAAAAGACTGATACAGATGTATGGTTCAAGAAATCTTCACTGAATGTAGGGAATGCAACCTGATGACTTTGCCAGGGCAAACGACCGCGGATGAGATAAATGAGCATGTAAACCAGAGACTCTAGGTCATTTCTTCTGCTACTTGTTCTACCAAGTTGAGTGTGTACACTAGCAAATGGAATTGTTCCTCTGCTGCAAATTTTTTGCAGTGCGTGGGACAGTAATTATACAAGTAGGCTGCGTGGTCTGTGCATATGAAGATGTTGATATTATTTTGACTGAACCTGAAATCATCTGGAGTTTGGTTGTACTTAATGTGTGAACCAGTGGAGGCGTCTTGCCATCTTGTAGCTGCAATGTCATGACTAAACCATGAGACATGTGCCTTTCTCCTTTTTCAATCACTAATATCTGGGCCATAAAAGTATTCATACAATTGGTAGGTACCTAATCCAAGGTCAGTCAGAAACAATGTTTTCTTTTCAGGAGTTCCTGGAGGACCAAGCAAAAAATTACCTGGTTTTATGTCACCATGGACGTACCTGCACAGGAGAGAGGCATACATGAGAAACATCACAAAAAGTCAGACCTGGCATATCTTTCCGATAGTCTGGCCTACCAAAACTTCAATTTGATTATTCGATAACGAAAATTCTAACAAACATGCGATTGGAAGCTAGTCAGCTATTACCCTCTAGAGTGCAGCTTCTCAAGTATAGAGATAGCTTCAACAGCAATACATGCAATTGCATCTAATGGAAGGCTGTAGTAGCAAGGAAAGAGCTAAAATCAGAAGCTGACGAAAGAATAAAAAATTGTTTAAGAAAACCTGAAGAGCAGACACTGTAAAAGCTGTTGACTTCATGGGGAAATATACGTTGGCCTATCGTCGTCCGAAGTGGCTTGTAAACTAGGTCCAAGCAAATCTATGACCTGCGTATCCGAAGAAGATCATTGAAAACTTTGCATTCTAGTAGTACAAAATCCAAGTCAAAGGGAATGCACATACCGTGACATAATAGTCCCCTTGTTGCCCCTTGTAATGTAATCGTGGCAGTGGTATGCCGTGACTTTCACCCAGATCACTGTGCAATATGCAGAACACAGATGCGAAATTCAACACCCTAATTTAATTTTACATGCAAGAGCAAGATATAGTGAAATCTAACATGCAATAACTCTAAGGACTCACTCATAAACTTTCCACTCATTAGGGGTGCCACCTTCACATCCTTTGCTGTCTTTATGCTTGAACTTTATGGCCACCTAGATAGTGCTGCGTTAAATCATGTAAAGTAATGGCGCCAATGTAACATTTTATCTGAAAAGGATAAAATTAGAGCCATACCTCTGCTGCTTCCACACCAGTTTGATCATATGGAGTTGAAGGACTGATGGCTCGACCAATATAAACTTGCCCGAAGCTTCCCTTTCCCAGTTTTCTTTCTATTCTGTACACTGGAGAATCATCAATCTGAACCTGAGATAATCGAATTTTCAATACATATTTGGAACTTGCATAGTGAATTACTAAACAAATTGCACCGTACCTAAAAGCTTTCCAACTGTCGGTAACATGTAATCTGATATTGTAACGCATGAAGTTCTCAAATGGAGCAAAATTGTCGCTGACAGAACTTTCATGGGCATCTTAGTTATAAATCTGTAATAGATGGAAATTTCCACTTTTCTCTCTTCGGCCGATAAAATGGCCAAAAATGACCCACCAAATTCTTCGTCATTTAGCTATGTTTAATTTTTGCTGAACCAACGCAAAAGCAAGAACGACACCGATTGTTCCTTGGAATTGAACTTCTCAAATCTAAAAGCAAGAACAGCCCAAGATTTGCAAACTATTGAACGTGGCGTTCGGCTTGCATTTTTGTACTTCCTCTACTAGACCACCCATTTCCAAGAACAAAGCAAGTACCTGTTCTGGGATTTGAGGAGGGTCGCCTTGACGACGTCGACTTCTAGACCGATCCATATCTACCCTTTCCAGCTTTAATCCAATCTCGACTGGTTCTGAACCGCCTCGCCTGTACCAGTGTCGGCCTGAGTTGATATAGAGGGGATCTTCTTTTGAGGAGACGGGGACGATCAAGCAGAGTTTTCTTGAAGGGCAGTGCGAGAAGAGTTTTGTTAGTTTTTGGGGGGCCAAGAACGAACTTTTGAAAGCAGAGATAGGCAAAATGCCGTTATTTCGGTTGACCTCCGAATGCTTATGATAACCGAATGGGAATATACACGAGGGCGTCCTCGCTAAAATGACCGGTTATGCAATTTAGCGCAAAAATTGGAACGAAGGGTAATTTAGTCTTTTTACTTGTAAGCCTTCCTCCAAAGATGTATGAAGCATCTACATATTTAAGCCGGAAATGGGTTTTGTCTCTGCTTTTAGTGGCTTCCGAGGATACCCTCTGAATAATTTATGTTCCATCAAGTTTTGGCTGAAAATGTAGATCAATTGGCGAAGTGTTAAGTGAAGAAACTTCCAACTTTTGCTATATTGGAATAGACTAATGCGTTTCTTTCTGTGTATGTGCATGTGAATTGAGTTGGGAGAAATTGTAATGCCTGTCTTGCACAAAAGCAACAAAGGCTAGAAGCACTCTGCACGTGGGCAGCGTGCCCGCGGGATCTAATTATCTCGAAAGCCCATCCCTCGGACTCCACTAGTGATTACAGGTACAAAACGATGTTGTCGTTTTGAAAGTTGACTGGTAATGGCATGATCTTGTAAATATATGTGCCTTTGACAAGATGCGTGAGGGTAGAGAGGAATTTACTGTATTCTGTATGTCTTTGCATATTAATGTACAGGTATTTGTAGTACAGTAAATGAATCAAAGAATATTTACACAATATTAACTTTCCTAAAGTAAAGTGTATCTACGATTATATATGATTTGATGAATCAATCTTCAAGTTCAATCAGATTCCTTCTCCAACACTCCCCCTCAAGCTGGCGGTTTATAAATGTCGAAAGCGCCAAGCTTGCTCAATAAATATCTGTGCTATCTCTTGCATAAGGGCTTAGTGAAAATATCTGCAGGTTGTTCCACAGTTGAGATTCCTCGAGTGGCAATGATTCCTTCCCGAATTTTCTCTCGAGTAAAATGACAATCAACCTCGATATGATTTGTTCTCTCATGGAAAACCGGATTTGCAGCCAATTTAAGAGCCGCGTCATTGTCACAGAACAATTCACTTGCACCGTTGACTTGTACACCCAGATCTGAAAGTAACCCCTGAATCCAAACTATCTCACACACAGTTTTCGCCATTGCTTGATATTCTGATTCAGCTGATGATAATGAAATTGTTGATTGCTTCTTTGTCTTCCATGAAATTAAGGACTTTCCCAGCTTAATACAGAAACCGGTAATGGATCTTCTTGTCATTGGACAAGTGGCATAATCTGTGTCGCAATAGGCTGTCATCTTCATGTTGCAGTCACGAGATAACAAAATTCCAAGTCCCGGACATCCTTTCAAATACTTCACAACCTTCAATGCTGCATCCATATGTGATCGCTTTGGATTATACATAAACTGACTAAGTATCTGTACTGCATAACATATATCGGGCCTAGTCATGGTGAGATAAATCAATTTCCCAACGAGTCTTTGATAACTTGATGGATCGTTGAGCAACGGATCATCATTTGGAGAAGGAGAGTTCGCATCATATTCACATGTTGTCAATTTGACATTCTCGCTCAATAGGTATAGCGGTGGCTTGCATCCCGATAATTCTGCATCGATATGATTTCTAAGACAAATTTTCTCTGACTGAGACAAATTCCTTCATTGGATCGAGCTATCTCAATACCAAGAAAATATTTGGGAGGTCCCAAATCCTTAATATGAAAGGTCATATGCAAATATCCCTTGAGTTTTTGAATGGCGACATCATCATTTCCCATAATGAGTATATCATCCACATAAATCAATAAGTAGATTGATGAAGTACCTTTGGTCCATGTGAACAATGCATAATCATATTTGGAATGTACAAAACCTGCAGTTGTGAGTGCTGCAGTGAATTTCGCATACTATTGTTGGGAAGCCTGTTTGAGTCCATAGAGGGATTTATGGAGACGACATATTCGAGTCTCCCCCTGTCTACGTAATCCCGGTGGAAGTTCCATGTAAATTTCTTCATCTAGGTCTCCATGAAGAAAGGCATTGTTCACATCCATTTGATGTAGGTTCCAATTACGCATTGCAGCAACAGATAGAAAAGAACGAACAGTCACTTCTTTAGCAACAGGAGAAAAAGTCTCATGATAATCAAAACCTTCACGTTGCGTAAATCCTTTAGCGACTAGATGAGCTTTGTACCGCTCAATCGAACCATCTGCCTTATATTTTATTTTGTAGACCCATTTACAGCCAATGGGTTTTCTATGAGGAGGCAGAGGAACAACATTCCAAGTCTCATTTGCTATAAGAGCAGCTAATTCTGCCTTCATAGCTTTTTGCCATCGAATATCACGTGCCCCTTCCTCATAGGAAGATGGTTCTTGTTCTTAAGAGATTCTACTGATGTAGCATGTGTGCTCTAGCGATAATTTACTGAAGGAAACATAAGAAGACACTGGATATTGCGTACCTGGTGTTTCCAGGGTTGGACAAATATAGTCTTTTGTCCATGTTGGAGGTCACACCTCTCGTCTTGAGCGCCTGGGCATGGGAACGAATGTTTGTTCAGTAATTGGTGATGAAGAGGACCCACTATCAGTTTGCTGAGGTGATGAAATGGCAGATGGATTCATCATAGGGGATCCCACAGGTGAAGGAGGGGATTCGACAGGCAACGCTACAGGGCATGATCCAGAGCATGGCTGATCGGTGGCAACCCAAAAATGTTGTGGCGGCATATATATATCTTCCACTGATAAGAATTGTCGATTTTTCGTTGAAGATATCGACGACTCATGTGAAGATACCATCTTCTAGAAGGGAAATACATCTTCATGGAAAACAACATCTTGGCTAACAAAGAATCGACCTGTAGATATCTCCATAACACGATAACCCTTCTGCAAAGTTGGATATCCCATAAAGATGTATTGAAGAGCACGAGGATCCATTTTATGATGACGTCTCATATTTGTTACATAGCAAAGACAACCAAATACCCGAAGATGATCAATCTTTGGTTCCTTGCCAAAAAGCATTCCAAAAGGGGTGTGTCCTTTCAATATTTTAGTTGGCATGCGATTAATTAAATAGGCTACCGTGACCATACAATCTCCCCAAAAACTTTCAGGAATGGAAGCTTGATATTTTAGTGCTCGAGCAACTTCTAAAAGATGTCGATGTTTACGCTCGACAATACCATTCTGTTGGGGAGTGTATGCACAAGAACTCTCATGGAGTATGCCTTGAGATGATAGAATAGATTGACATTCATTGGAGAAAAATTCACTGCCATTATCTGTTCGAATCCTTTGAACACCTCTATTGAATTGATTTTTGATCATGGACAAGAATTTCGACAAATATGAAAAAGTCTGACTCTTGGATTGCATGAGAAATATCCAAGTAGCACGAGAGTAATCATCAACTATGGTGAGAAAAAAAGGGAATCCATCACGGTGTGGTGTGTGGTAAGGACCCCAAATGTCCATATAATTAATGAGAAGACACTGATGGCACGAGAGGTGCTATTTTGAAATGGTGCTCGTGTTTGTTTTGCCAAAGGGCATATCTGGCAATTAGGACAGGGAAAATGAGCACTATGACCAAGACGCTGATGAGAAAGGGAAATTTTATTTCTAGCAATAGCATTACAAGGTATGGATAAATCAGAATTTCCAGAAAGAGTGACCCAAAAATAGAGTCCTTGTTCCATCCTACTCAAGCCCATCGGTTTCCCAGTTGAAAGGTCTTGAAAGGAACAATTTTCAGAATTGAAATTGGCTTGAAGACGATTGTCCGTGCAAAGTTTGGAGACTGATATGAGATTAAATTCGAACTCAAGAATGTATAGCACATTTTTTAGGACAATATTTTGGCTAAGGTATACAGTCCCAATTTTTCTGACATCAGTGACAGTTCCATTTGGAAGACGAACAGATATAAAGGATTTAGGCTTTGTGTGGACATCATGAAATAGACATTTATTGCAAACTATGTGGTCATTGGCGCCAGTATCAATGATCCATGCATCAACTAAAATATTCTTAGTTTTGCATAATGAAGTACCTGAAAAATTGGCACTCTTGTCAACTGTCCTCAACTGATTTAGTGCCTTCATAATTTGTTCATACTGATCTTGGGTAAGTGGCTGATGAGCTGGATAATTTCCATGTGCAGATACCTGATAAGCAGAAAATTCTTTCCCTTTCTTTTCTTTGTCAGCAGGCTTACCATGTAATTTCCAACATGTTTCAATAGTATGATGCGGACGACGACAATATTCACAATACTTAACCTTGAATTTATAATTTTGTCCTCCCCCTCTATATAAATCGGCACCATAGGGCAACGAATAAAGGTCGTCAGATCCATGTGATCTGCGCTGATCTGGATCGTCAGATCGCACAGCATAGGAACTGTCGGATCCAAGTGGGCGGCGTTGATCGTGGCCGTCGGATCGCACAACATATGGGCCGTCAGATGCTCTTCCACACCTATAATCTCCACCGTCAATGCGGAAAGCACGAGCACCATCCGATCCATGCTTCTGATCTTGACCGTTGGATCGATTAGGGTTTCCAAAAGAGTCTTCTTCTTCCTCTCCCCCTTCTGTTACTCGAGCACTCCCTCCCGATCGAGATCCGGAGCTGCTTCCTCGCTGAGACGCACGAAAAACAACATGGGGGCGGCCTGAGTTCTTCCCGGGTGCTGCAAGCATGATGCTCTCTCCTCCCCTTTCTTGTCTGGTGGTCACAAGACACTGATTTTCTTCTTGGACAGCAAGTTGAAAAATGCGACCAAGCGGCGGCACCGGCTCCATGGCGAGGATCTGTGAGCGGAAAGGTATCCAACTGTCATTTAGGGTTAATAGAAAGCGAGTTACCTTCTCCCTTTCCTTAATCTCTCTGTACTGCCTGATTGTCGTCTCTGGACCTTCGAGCTGCTCCTCCGCGGCGTCAAGCTCATTCCAAAGTGCTGATAAGCGGTTGAAGCAAGCGGTAACCAAGAGGTTCCCTTGGTTCAGTTCCGCGAGGGCTTGGGTCAAAGAGAAAACTTTAACCCGATCGAGTTTCCCATACATTTCTTGAATATTTTCCCACTTTGTTTTTGTATCTTCTGTAGGAGGAAGTCCGGCGGCGACCTCTGCCGTCAAACAGTTCCCGATCCAGGTTCATACCAAGTGGTTGCACCTTCGCCAGTGGCGTTGCATGCGATCGTCGGCCGGAAGAGGGACGGATCCATCAAGGAATCCGTCCTTGTCTTTTGTAACGAGAGCTCGGCGAAAATCCCTTGCCCATGTCGAGTAATGGTCTGGTCCAGCAAGTTGCAGCGTGATTAACTTCAATTCCGGGCCATCAGCTGATGAAGTATATAGCTGGTTGCCAGGTTCTGGACGACCGGTGACGTTCGGAAAAGAGATCAGAACGAACCCCGGTGGAAAATTCGGGTAAGAGTTAGCATAAGGATTTCCATTTGGGTTTGACGGCATTCCACCCGGAATGAATTCGGGTCTTTGACTCGGATCTCCATTGGGGTTCGGCTGTTGTTGTTGATCCCACTGTTGGTTAGGTCTGGGAATCCACTGACTGGTTCCGGCGGTCCATGACCCTTGAACAGGAACCCATGGTATGTATGGCCATTGGATTGAAGCTGGGGGCTGGCTTATAATTGGAGTCGGTGGGTGTTGAGCAGTTTGCTCAACTTCTTCCGAGACCTGTTCGGATATGGATGCGGGTAGGATGACCCCTGAATCGGTGGGTGTTGTGGATGCAGGTAGGATGACTTGTTTACCGTCTGGGTTCTGCATGATGCAGCGTTGAATTCCTTTCGATGTGCTGATTTTGCTTTGCAGGTACTGATTTGTAGCAATAAACCAGAAAACAATCGGAGGCAATAAAAAAAAGAGAGCTCACACTACCAACTGTTCTAAAAGCTTAAGCTGTTAGATGAAGGCGTGGCTTATTACTTAAATATTCTAACACTCCCCCTCACACTTAGTCTGGTCTTTTGTCTAGTACTAAGTGTGAAAATTTAATTGAGGAGGTAAATAGGGGCCTGGAAGATTCGAACTCAGGACCTCCTAGCTCTGATACCATGACAAGATTCGTGAGGGTAGAGAGGAATTTACTGTATTCTGTATGTCTCTGCATATCAATGTATAGGTATTTGTAGTACAGTAAATGAATCAAAGAATATTTACACAATATTAACTTTCCTAAAGTAAAGTGTATCTACGATTTTATATGATTTGATGAATCAATCTTCAAGTTCAATCAGATTCCTTCTCCAACAGCCTTATTTGTGTTGCTGCTTCACTAGCAGCAGGGCAAAAGATGGCAGAATTATCAGAAATGGAGTTTGCGGCCAAGTCATCAGAAGATGGGGCATGGTAATCGCTCATTCGTCTGGCAAAGTTGTCTTGGGAAGATAATTCTTCTTCTAGGATACATTCATTTATCACCATTCTCATTTTATCAACTGATATATAGGCTTAATTGCCAACGATTATCTGTTTCGTTAATCAGATTGTGAACATTATCTTTTGAGGCATGAAGGCTCAATGCACAGCTATTAGCTAGAAAGTCGATTGTGGGATGGTGATCGTAACAGTACTCTCTTGACAAGGCCGTTTTTTCATTTGATACCTTGGCAATCAAAGTGAAGCTAATAGTCTCCTCGGAGAATAACAGTACTCTGTCTCCTGTTTGAAATTTTATGCTGTTTGATCTCCAGGTGCTCTGCCCGCGACGCACTGCTGATTTCCTGGTCGTTACAACAAGCTTGTCGTTGCCTTGCACCAAGACGATGCCAGCCACTGGAACCTGCTCCTTGCTGCCTGCATCAAAAACCGTGAGAGCTGCTGCTGCTGCTTGCTAATCCACCGGCGACATCCTAGGTCGTCGCCTTTGCCCCAACAATGCTGTAGCATTGTCTTCAGCCACGTGATGAAGCTGCCGCCCTCTCTCAAGATGTCCATTGTCACTGTTCTTGCGCGACAGAGAGCTCCCTGCCCGTTGGCACCCTCATCCCCATCCAGCCAGCTTCTCTTCAGCCGTCCCCGTTGCATCTTTGTACGGTCGTCGTCGTTGTCTCTGTTTTGCAGGTTGATCCGCGACTATCCAGCTGAGCTGAATGACACCTACACGGTTAGTCTTGCCGTGAGTAATCACCGTGATAAGCCCACTTAGCCAAGCACCACCGGCGGGCACATCGCAAGGCACCGCTGGCCACCACCACAAGTCCACTGGTGGGCACATCATAGAAATAAAGTATTATCCCACATTTAGCCTACACTTAGCCTTATCCACTTAACATGCAAGGAGTGATTAGAAACCATGTAAAGTGTGGGAGAATACTTTACTTCTACTATCCAAAAATTAAATGAATTCGAAGATTTGATTATGCTAGATTATACCAATATTCTTTCGATACTTTTTCTCTTTTATTTTAGAAAGAAAGGTTTGTTTGGTAACTTGGATTGATTTCAATATTATCCACTAATATGCAAGGAGTGATTCCATGGGCGCGCAACCAATGAAATTAACACTTAATAATAAAAAACAGTAAATAAATTGCTCGAGTAGAGAAGAAATTTACTTACCTTGAAGCAGCAATGTTAATTGAAAATGAATATCTAAACTAAACATTCTATTTAAATGTTTATGCAATCTTAACTAATCCTTTTTGGGGATTTCTTTCTTATGAAAAATAATTATATGCTATTCTAATCTAGGTGAACAAAGATAATGTACTATAGACACGCGACTTGACCTAATTCTAACACGACATACAATTCTAATTAAATGACATAAACGTGCAATCCTCCAATGACATGGCATTGATGACATGGAATATATGATATGGTATAGATAGTGACAAGGCGATGACGTGGAATTTATAACATCTGATCCTTTATGATTTGCACATAATATTTTTGTTATTTTCTATTCATAATTACTATCTAAAGTGATATATTATTCAATTAAACATAGGAAATAATTTTAGATTAAATCTTATCCTTATCAAATAATTATCCCAACTAGATAGATATTATCTTAGCATGCAATCTAATTTAAAGAATAAAATCTATCTATGTGCAATGTTATATAAAAAAATCTATTCTAATCTAACAAGCAATTTTTTTTTTTTTTTTTTTAATATTGTTAGATAAGGAAAACAAATAAAAAGATAAACACTCAATCATCAAAGATAAGCTAAAAGATGGCAATAACTATCCACTCAATTTGAATATGGAAGCAAATAAAATCAATAACTTCATCTTAAGCCTTAAAGATCAAATAATCAATTTTCCGTGCAATCCATAATTCCATCTCAAATCTAAGAAATTAAATTATCGACTATGTGTGCATTGCAAACTAGGAAATAATCCTATTTGTGATATGCCTACCACTCAAAATATGTAAATTAGATATTGATAAGCACAAATTAGACAGTAAAATATTCAAATCAAATTGGTATCATATAATTACTTTCCAGATATCGATTCCAAAACGGACCGTTTAGCTCTGGCTGGGCGGGGGGGTACTGCGGTGGTGGGTTTGCGGGGACCGAATTTGGGAGCCTTGGCCGTGCAACTTCAATGGCAAAGCTTACTGAGGTGTCACGGAGAGATGATAAGTAAACCTCTTGGACCCTGGTGTTCAATGCGTTGGTGGGTGTTTACTTTGGTTGAGTTGTCTCCTCCCTCTCAGTTCAATAAGAAAGAATGGAACTTTATTAGAATTCTTCCAAATGGAAAGTGGCGAGCGACACGAGACGACGGAGCTACGTTAAGAACATTCGCTGGTATATCTGCTTGGGGACGTGAAGACCGAGTTCTCCGCTGGTGGTCGCGGTGATAAGGTGTTGGACTGTAGGAACGCCGATGATTCGTTGCTGGTCATAGACAAAGTCGCCCAGTAAATCAGTACTCACAAAGATTCGGAGAGTGTCGGCTAGCAACGTCGTCTAGGAATCTGCAAGGAAAAACTTAGGCGCGTTTGGTAACGATTTTTTTCCCGGGATCAGATTCTGACTAGAAATGATTATATTTTATTCTGTTCCCGGGATCTGATTCTGAGTAAAATAATGCGTTTGATAACTGTCAAAAATTTCTGATTATGGAATAGAATTGCGTTTGGTATTGTGCTCATTGATTCTTTCCAAATCAATTTCTTTTAATTTTTAAATATTTTTTTTACTTTTTCATTTTTTCCTTTTTTTCTTTTCTTTTCCTTTTTTCATTTTTCTCTTATTCTTATTCTTATTTTTTTCTTCGGCTCGGTCGCCGGTTGAAGGCCGACGACCTCATCAGAGCGTCGCCGGCCCTTGGCGAGGCCGGCCCTCGTCGATTGAGCCTTGTCGGCAGCTGGGCGAGGCTTGCCCAGCCCCACCGAGGCTCGCTTAGCCACCGGTAGGGTTGGGTGTTGCAAGGCTTGCCCAGCCCTAGCAAGGCCTGCCTGGCCACCAGCAAGCTCGCCAGAGCTCGCCCTGGCCTGGTGAGCCTCCGGTGAGCTCACCGGATCGGCAGATGGTGAACGGCGGTGGCGGACAACGGTGGGCGGCAGTGGGCAGTGGTGGACGGCGGTCGCGGGATGGCCGAAGAGAAGAAGAAGAAGAAGAAGAAGAAGAGGAGTTGCTTTTTGATTCTCAAATTGATTCCCGGAACAAGAATCAACTTTTTTTTTTTTTTTTTTTTTATTCTTGATTCCACTCCCAATCTGTTCCCGAGAATAAAAATTTTATGAAACGCGATTCTGTTCCCAAACTGATCCCGAGAACAAAAAATTAGATTCTGACATTATTTGGCGTTGCTAAACAGGGCTTATATTATAAGGGCAGGATTCGATGTGGGGGCCATAAGGAGCTCGCTGGAAATTCGCTGATATTCCGACGCCGCATATTGTTGGTACAGTAGTTGTAGCACCGTCGGGATCGACTGGAGGCGGCGCGAGGAGGGTGCAGGTCACTCCGGCGGACACGTTGAACTGGAGTAGCACAGCGACTAGGAGCACTCGCCGCAGTTGCTGTGTGACTATCACCAGTGCTGGAGCGATGCAAGGCAGCAGCAACGAACCTATGCCTAATTCAGTTATCCGCTTGACTCTCATAATTCTTGTGGGCTTATTTTCGGCCACATTAAAAAAAATAATAGGCTTGACTTCAAGCTCAAAGCCTGTTATCGATTCTAACTTTAATGCAATCGTTCGGGGTCCATCCATATAATATAATTAAGTTTATCCACCGCTGGTCCAATTAAAATTCAATTTATGAACTTATCTACTCAAAAGCTCCCAATCTACATTAAACTAATGAATATTTAATTCCTTTAGGGGCCGGGGTCGATCCATAATTTTCTATGCAATTAGTTTCTAAATAGATTTGTCAAGATTTAGGTGTCAACAATGAAGCAATAGTGTTGGTTTCTCCAATTTTCCTTTTCATCTTATATATATTGTCAAGCAAGCAAAGTTTTAACCTTCATTGCAAAGAAGATGGGATAATTGCAATGGTAAAGTAGCAAGAGAAATGGTCTTAGTGCAGGAATGAACCATTATAGCCTCCACAGCAAGTGGAAATTTATGGTGTATCTGGTCAAAGGCGAACTTCCCATAGCATGCACTGTCCATAGCAGAGGACGGTAACATGTTCATCCATCATGTTGTAGCTATAATAATTATGATCAAAATTAACGGTCACCGCAGCTGAATCTTGAGGTCTATATGTGCATGGCGGCATGATATGGCCTGAAAACAAAATTGTTCTCCCTTGCAGATTAGCTTACCAACGCTGTGTCTGGACCGCATCTTGCAACATCATTGCTTTGAATTAAGAGCAGCCCTAAACTGATAACTATTGTTTGTCCAAAGGCGACCATCTCGGGTCATCTCTCTCTATTTTTAACATATTTTTGCTGATTAAGCTTAAACAACTACTGTAGCAGACAAGCAGATGCAAAACCGAGCACTCAGATCCTATCTGTCTGCAATTTGCTTGGTATTCAGAGAAGGGGTCCTTCCTCTCTGTGTATATCTCCATGATGACAGATCCATCCAACGCTAATGCTAAATCTCTCCTCCCCTGATAGTTTAATGTATCACTTGAAATGATCACCAACACTGAGCCGGATGACTTTGTTTATTTTATTTATTTGTTTATTTTTTTCACCCTTGTTGTGATCACCGTATTGGCTGAAAAATGATTTGGCTTGGCATGTCCTACTCTGCACGGGTGTGAAAGATGATCATCTCTCATGGCTATTGAGAACGAATCAAATCAGATGTTTCTCGGGCCAGATGGAAATTGGCCCTCAAGTGCAAAGGCAGAAGAGAGCTAGACTGCAATTGGGGAAATTCAGGAATTTGTCTAGTTGCATTTATGCATATATAAAGGTCAACCCTGGGTCGACCTCTGGTACAAAGTTGATGTTTTCACTGAAGTTACGAATTCTGTCATGGTTCCTTGGCTGGTCTGGTTTCTGAAGATCAAATTGTATAAGGCCAACAATCGACAATATCAAGTCCTAATGGCTACTGCAAATTTTGTCAAGAAATGTTGCATCTCTTGGAGAGAAGTTGGTTATCACCTGACAAAATTTACCAAGTGTTAACCTTGAAAGTTTCAGAATTAATACAAAATTTTCCTGCACAAAAGTATGGTAAAGAAGTTACAATGAATTCCATTCGGTATTGGAGGAAGTGGCTATTATTCCACTTTGTACTGGATTGATCAGTGACTTGTTTAACCTGCTTCCTAAGAATTGGCCAATAGATGGCAAAAGACACATCCGGAGTGGTCATGTCACTTGCTGAGACATCCTTGATTGCACTTATACTTGGTAGCTGAAGCAATGGTTCAACCGCAGCAAAGAGAAGAAATATAGTAATTCCTTGCCCACTTCTCCTGCAGAAAATGGGAACAAGTGCTTTGGTGAAGCACAGGATATACAGCCGAATAGATGCTGGTAAAAGGGCCAAACTAGTCACCTTGATCTCACTATCATTAGGAAAATTGGAAGTCTGAACCATCTCTTGCTCTACACTTACGGTTGCTGCTACTCCTCCAGGAATACTGAAGATAAAAGCAACCTCATCCAGATTGGCTGCAACCGAAGTGATATAATAGCCCTGCTTCAACCTTTCATGAATGCCTTCGGCTGGATACTGAAAGTCTAGCTCTATGGCCTTAAAAGTTTTGTGCAAGAAACTGAATCAGAGCAATCCTCTGGTTCCAGACACTTCAAAGGAAATTCTTGAAATGAGGAGTAATTGGGTAATAATAGAAAAGGAGAAGAAAGAAGAACCTGGTCGGTAAATCTGGTTCCTTTGGTTGAAACTACTACCCACTGGCTTCCGGAAGTGGCAATGGCAGTGACGTAAAGACCTTCTGCCCACTTCTTCTTGATCCATTTGAAAGGAAATATTCCAAAAACACAACAAGACTGCCGAATATTCCAGGTCCCTATGTGTTTATCAAGAAAACCGGTGAAACAGCCATTCATGGACTGACCCTTGGACATTACAACTAGAAATCTGTCGTCATCTGCTCCAGCCACTGCAGTAATGTAGAAGTTCTCCGACCATTGTTTCTCTATCCATTCCTTCAAATAAGGAAATAAGCAGTCAAGACAGTCCTAATTGAGAATCCTTCCATAAGAGGTTGATGTATCCATGTTCCTAATGGGTCTAATACAAAATTTCTTCCAGTTATGTATTATCAGAATTGTAACATGCAACTATTGGGATCTACTATATTCGAAAGTCCAAAGCAAAGCCGCTCAAACAGAACCTTGTGAAGAGAGCCTAATGAAAAAGCATAATTCTGAGCAGTGTAGTGGGCGCTATCATCCATTATTAAGGCCCATGACTTAGAGCGAAAACTGTAAGTCACACTGGTGATGTACATTCCCTCAGCATGTCCCTTCTCAATATGGAAGATCAGGTTGACATAATCCAAATTAGAGCAGTATCTGCAAGAAAGAGGAAGGTCATGAATGAACTCAAGGTACCCCAGAAAAACTAAATAAATCTGAAATGCAAGTTCACACCTTTGCTTCATGGGTGGATGCACATCATAAACGCTTATCCACTGTGTTAGTTTCTGTATTTTCTTTGATGGCTCGTCATCTTCATTTATCTGCACTTGCTTCCATGGTACCTGGTACGTGTGTATCACATGAAAGAGGAAGACATGGCTCAATTAGAGGAGAGCTCGAATGAGAAATTTCACTAACATCTATTGCTTTTTTACTAGAACAGGATACTACCTCCTGAGCGACATTGGTGTGCACGGGCCAAACAAATGGATTTTGACCAATGATCCCATGGAAGAGAGAAATGTATCTAGCGTAGTTTGGTTCTTCATCGAATTTCAGACTAAGCACAAATGTCGTGAACTGCAGGTAAGGCTCAGGACAAGTGTCGCACAGTGTGTCTGGAGGAGTAGCCATCTTTTGCTTGCAAACAGGGAAAGACATATCCTCTCCCTGAGAGAACTGTGGTGATCAAAAGACCGATACAGGTTTATGGTTCAAGAAATCTTCTCCAGGTATAGGGAATGAAACCTGATGTCCTTGCCAAGGCAAATGGCCGCGGATAAGATAAATGAGCGTGTAGACCAGAGACTCTAGGTCGTTCCTTCTGCTACTTGTTCTGCCAAGTTGAGTGTGCACACTTGCAAATAGAATTGTTCCTCTGCCGTAATTTTTTTTTTTCCAGTGCACGGAACTGTGATTAAAAAGGTAGGGCATGTGGTATGTGCATGTGAAGATGCTTAACATCATTTTGACCGAACCTGAAATTTCCTGGAGTTTGGTTGTACTTAACGTGTGAACCAGTGGAGGGATCTTGCCATCTTGTAGCTGCAAGGTCATGAATAAATGATGAGACATGTGCATTTCTCCTTTGCAATCACTAATTTCTAGCGTAAAAGTATTTTATGCAATTGGCAGGTACCTAATCCAAGGTCAGTCAGAAACAATGTTTTCTCTTCACGAGTTCCTGGAGGACCAAGCAAAAAGTTACCTGGTTTTATGTCACCATGGATATACCTGCCCGGAAAAGAAGCATACATGAGAAACATCGCAAAAGGTCGGAACTGGCATAAGCTTCCGATAGTCTGGCCTACTGAAAAACTGATTTGACCAACTGATAAAGAAAATGCTAACAAAGATGCGACTGGAAGCTAGTAATCTATTACCCTCTAGAGTGCAGATTTTCAAGTATAGATATAGCTTCAATGGCAATACATGCAATTGCTTCTAATGGAAGGCTGTGGTACCAAGGAAAAAGCTAACATCAGAAGCTGAAAAAGAATTAGAGATTGTTTAAGAGAGCCTCAAGAGCAGACACTTTAAAAGCTGTTAACTTTACAAGGAAACATACGTTTGGACGTTGTTGACCAAAGGGGCTTGTAAACTAGGTCCAAGCAAATCCATGACCTGCATATCCGAATAAGATCATTGAAAACTTTTCATTGTAATAGTACAAAATCCGAGTCGAAGGGAATGGACATACCATGACATAATAGTCTCCTTGTTGCCCCTTGTAATATACTAGTGGCAGTGGTATCCCGTGACTCTCACCCAGATCGCTGTGCAATATGCAGAATGCAGATGTGAAATTCAACACCTTTATCCAATTATACATGCAAGAGCAAGATATAGCCAAATCTAGCACGCAATAATTCTAAAGTACTCACTCATAAACTTTCCACTCATAAGGGATGCCACCTTCACATCCTTTGCTGTCTTTATGCTCGAATTTTATGGCCACCTTGATAGTGCCACGTTAAATGATGTAAACTGCCGGTGCCAATGTAACAAATATCTGAAAATGATAAAACTAGAGCTCAGAGCCATGCCTCTGCTTTTTGTGCACGAGTTTGATCACTTGAAGTTGGACTGATGGCTTGACCGACGTAAACTTGCCCGAAACCTCCCTTTCCCAGTTTTCTTTCTATTCTGTAAACTGGGGAATCATCGATCTGAACCTGAGAAGATCAAATTTTCAGTACATATATCGAATTGCATGGTGAATGGATGAACTGTTTTCATTATGACTGCCAGTAATTTATGATCTGACACTCTGATGCACGGAGTTCTTGAATGGATCAAAATAGCCGATGACAGAACATTTATGGAACTTGCATGGGATCCTAGTTAGCAATCTAGATTAGATGAAATCTTCCTCTTTTCTCTGTGGCCAAAAGAATAGCCAAGGATGACCCACCAAAATCTTAGTCATGTTTTCCTTCTGCTCCGTTTAAGTTTGCTGAATCAACATCAAAACAAGAAAGACACTGATTGCTTCATGGGAATGAATTTCTCAAACCCAGAAGTCAAGGACGGCCAAAACTTTGCGAACTAATCAACATGGGATTCGACTTGCAATTTTTACTCTTTCTCCAATGCAAATACCTGTTCTGGGATTGGAGGAGCGTTGGTTTGGTTCTCATCTCGATGTCCCTCATCGCCTTTACGACTTCCGCTGCTAAACTGCTTCATATCTACCCTCCCAGCTTTAATCCAATCTTGATGGTTCTGAACCGCGTCGTCCCCACAAGTCTCAACTGAGCGTTGAAATTGAGGAGATCTTCTTTTGAAGAGAAAGGGAAGATCAAGCAGAATACTTACCTTCAATCTTGTTTCTTCTTTTTCTCTTTCTGTTTGAGAAAACGATCGGGGTTCTTGAAGAGAATGAGTGGGCGGTGCGAGGTTGAGGGTGTCAGTTTTGGCGCGAAGGAAGGCAAAATGCCGTTATTTCGGTTGACCTCTGATTGCTTATGATAATTTATTGGGTAAGTTACACAAAGTCTTCCTCATTTCTTAAGCCAATATCCCTCTATTACGATTGCTCATGAATTCCTTTTTATTGCTTTTCTGACCAAAATTTGGACTTGCGACAACAAATAGTGGCTGCACTTCATATGTTTTTATTTCGTACTCGAATTTTGCTTCTGGGTTCAAGCTCGAGACATATTTTAGCAAAGTCATATGATATAAAAAGTTAGAATGACAATTGTTATTTTTCATTTATTTATTTATTTAGAACCTGTGCAAAACAAAATTATCAAATAGTTAAATATCCATTTTCAAAGTTGTAATCTTCATTGCAAGGAAGATAGGTCAATTGCAAGAGTACAGTAAGAAGAGAGATGGTCTTGTCCAGGAATGTCTCCACAAAAGCTTGATCATTTGACAAATGACTAGTCTTCGTATCTTACTCCACATCCTGAAGTTGGAGTCGAGCCATCACAGCAAGTGGACATCTATACTGTATCTGGTCAACACGAACTCCATGTGCGCAGTGCAATGATCACATGTTAGCCACTGCAGATGACGGCAACATGTGTTAGGAATCGCACACCGCTTTACTTGAAGATTCGTGTCCTGGTTGGTTTCGTTTCGTCACACTAAACTTCAGGGTTGTAGAGCTAGACTATTGTCCCTTATGAAGGTATTCATGAGAGGTGAGAAGTGGAGCCAAAGTCATCGGACCTCATCCTGGTAGCGTTGCTCTGAATCAGGTAGCCTTTGTTTTTAGCATTCCTGGGGAATTACCGGCAAGAGGCCCCTACACAGGCGGGCCCAAACCCATCTTTTCCCGATACCTACGTAGTGGTGATTGTATTCAGCCATTTTACAAGCATCTAGCTTAGGTTGAACTCACTTTGATTCTTCAGGCTTCTGACTTCTCTCATCATTTTGCAGGAAGGGTAGGCTATGTATTACTGTATTTTTCTTCTTTGTTGCTGCCGAACTATTTCGTGAGCTACCGAGCACTGCCGCCGCTGCACATTACCGGTGTTTTTAAGAGTTACTTGTCACATTTTACGTGCATCTTTTGCCATCTAATTTTTCCCAATTTTTTAGGATGAAGCCACCGATCAATCATGTGAGGCATTGAACAGTAACCATATATTTTTTTTTCCTTATATATGCTATGTGCAGGAGATCCCCAATATTCATGATGTTTTTGAAGCTTTTCCGATATAATAATACCCAGAGAGCCTGGCAACAGAATGACATTGTCCCCTTCTAATGTTCTTCCTCACTAAGACCCTCGAGAACACGGTTATTAAAATCAAACCAGATCACAAATCAGATGTCTAAAACTTAACAAACTATCCCGATCTTGAATAGGATCACGAGAAACATTCGAAACTTGATTGCTTAAGATAGATTATCAATTAACTTTTATCGTCCTACTTTTACATGAATTGATTATCTTTTACCTATGATAGACTTGACATGTGGTACTTCTATATAAATTTGATTAAGTTTCAAATCTCACTGCTAAGAAGTTGAGTCCCCACAGTGGGCGGTCTTTCATTTGGTCCATGGTGACATTCATGGACGCTCTGCAATCTGTAGTGATCACCAATACTAAAATCGGGTTGGCTTATTTTTCCTTCCTAGTTTTGATAAATAGCAAAAAATTTAATCAGAAGTTCAACTGGTCTTCTGGGAAATTTATGTACTTTTGTCCAGTTGCACTTGTGCATTGATAGACGAGGGAAGACAAATCCAAGGCCAGCCTCTCTTATGAAATCGATGTCTTCACTAAAGTTATGAGTTATGTTATGTTCCTTTGGCTGGAGTGGTTTCTAAAACCGCAAATCAAGTGAGATCAACCAGCCTGATTGAGTCCCGATGATTGTAGCAATCAACTCCTGATATCTCTCAAGATCCTATTTAACCTCGGGACAGTTCCTTAAGTTCAGATCTTATCATGAACTTTTAAGATCTGGTTGTCAGAAGGCAAAAAAGGCATGATCGCCTTGGAAGGTTGTGTGGAAATGAGGTATTTATTTAAAAGAAATAAATTCAAATTTAATTATTTTAAAATGGGGTATATGTTGACACCCAAAATTATCCCTAGAATCACGTGTTGGCCATGAGGAAGTAATAAGCAAAATGCTCTATTTTAGTTCTAAAGTCAAGGGCGAATAGCTTCCATGAAGGCTACTTAAACTGAGCCTCAATGGAATTCTAGAAGAAAATCCTAGATTCGATAGCTAGGTAATTGATTGTCACATGTCAAGCTATGGGGATGGTGTACCAGATTTGAAAATTAAGAGAAATTAGCATTAGAACTCAAGTGAAAATAATTACTATGAGAAATGTGCATCAATGGGGAGTAGTTATTTACTTGACAAGCAAGTTGCGTAAGTATTGTCAACGAGTGAGGAGATAGTTGCTTATGAATAAGGGTGCCAAGAAGAGTTAAAAAAATTTGGAGAATATCAAGAGTTCCACCCACCCCCCCCCCGGCGGGTGGTAACAACACAACATATATCTTTATTTTATCTTTACTTTATCACAATTTAGCTATAACTTTCAAGCTTCCCATCGTTGATTAAATTTCGGCATACATCTCTATTTGGTCTAGCATCGTCCATTAAATTCCAATGTTGTTCCACAAGCCCAGCATCATTGATTAAATTTCGACATTGTGTTTTCTATCCAGGGGTATTGATGTTGATTATATTCCAGCTTTACACCTAAAACAAGCTATGCCGTAAATTAAATTCCAGCATGGTTTGCATTCGAGGCATAGATCTGGCTACTAGTGTTTGGATTACATCATTGATTAAATTCTAGTGTAATTTGTGTCCAAAACCTTTTAATCTTCGAGCCATCAAAGTATCAATTATCAGGGTTGTATATACAAGTTGATAGATAAAACATTCCATTGCATTTGGCATTCTTTGTCCAAACTCAACATAAAACCAAAGTCTCCTATAATAAAATCAAAACATAATGTTTGGTGAAAGATATTCATGGGATCAAACCTAGTGAAACAATATCGTTAGATTTGGCTATCTTATGTTAGGGAAAATCTTCCATACACAGAGAATGTACGAATTCATCCACAAGCGGGTCCACTTAACCACCCATTTATCCTCTTCTTGTTAATCACACTAATTTCGAGCACCTTAATTAGAATGTCCTTAAAAAACCAATTGTTTCTAAAACAAAGGTGGACCACAAGCCGTCGTTACTTGCTGCACAAAGAACATTGGAACTCTTCTTCTTGGCAATATGTGTCTACTGGTAGTTATATCTATCTTCTATGGACTTGATAGCACATTATTTAAAAAAGAATTATGCTTAGCTAACTATACAGTTAGCCTAAAAAATGGACGGTCAATTTTCAATCACACATTTTGGATGAGAGAGAGGGAGAAGTGTGTCTTGCTTGGAAACTTCCATAAGGAAATTTTTGTGGGCATTTTTTGATTGTCACATTGTCAAACCGTGATGCTAGCACCACTCAAATTTTCTTAAATAGTAAACTATACCAAAATACATAATATACTAAAAATATTTAAAATATGTAATAAATATAAATATATTCATAATCATATATTGAATTTATTTTATAAAATAGAATTAAATTTGAATATATAAATAAGAATAAGATTAAATTAAAATAACTAAATTGTTATTTTTTGTTATTTTGAATTTCTTATATTTTAATTCAAATATTATTTATATTGAAATATAATTTCAATTTTGTTAATTTAAGAATATTGTCATTTGAGGAAAATAAATTTCCTATAATGAATGTTAGAAATCCTATCTACTCTTATTCTACCTCCCCATGAGAATATTATATCTAGCTTATATCCCATTATATCTGATTTTATCTTATATTGAGAAGGCACCAAACACAAAATAGGATAACTTTTATCTTGTTTTGAATTTTATTCTAACTACTAAACGTAACCTAAGTGTAGGTCACCAAACTAAGATCTATTTAGGCCCCTAAGGTGCCATTTCAGTACTTTGAGCTTCTTCATAAAAATGAACATTCTTGATCCTATAACTTCCTATTGTTAGCAAGTGGAGACCATCTGTAAGAATTCAAGACTAGGAATGCATAAATTGAACAATTTGAAAGAGGTTTTCTTTTCTGTGGTGTCCAGTCACACCAAACATGGGGAGTGATTTGAAAGCCCTAGAAGTAAGAATTCAACTGAATAATGGTTATCCTTCTTCTACCATTTTGCATTAATCAAGACTCTATTAAAAGGTACTTAACCAGTCTTTTCATACATTGGTATTTTATCCAATCACCAAATGCTCCCATAGCATTTGTGAGCTTTGCTAAGGAATTAGAACCACGCTTGGGTGAACTTAGCTAGTATACCTTTCTAACGATGTGATTCCTTCATGGAATCTGTAGGATCAACGATTTGGACTAAAAACATCAAGCAATTTAGGCATTTATGATTTCTTCTAAAAAATTATTTGCACACCAAGTCTGCCATGAACAGGTGATCCTTTCTTATTAATAATCAAAAAGGAAAAAAGAATTAGCAAGGGTATTGGTATTGGCATAGCCAAGGACCGATAGTGTTGTTGCAATATCCTCGGCCATTACTGAACTGGCAGCACATCGATTGCTGCAACACTGGTCTGTACACGCGGTGTTGCACAAACCCTCACCTCGGTTGCACATCTTTGGCGAGGGCGGGGGCTGGGGCGGTGAGGGGCAATTGTAATAGCAAGTGCAAAGTGGAAGGCTGATGGTCTGGTCGCACGATCCCTGCGAGCCTGGGCCATGACTCGCAGAGCACCTTTGCTGGCAGTCATCGCCTTGCTCACATAACCCTAGTCCTTCGGAGCAAAACGCCTCCACCTCCCGTATCTCTATCATCCAACCCTAAAAGAAGGAAGAGATGGTATTAGTGTTAGAACCTCATAATATAAGGGAAGATAAGAAGCACGACCTGCTCCATTTTTCTTTTTCGCAGCTAACTAATGTCTTTGTCTCACAAAGGATATCTAGTAAAGGGTGAGAAAGAAACCCGCGAATACGAGGACAATGAGAAAAAAAATACTTTGGGAAGACTTCGGCCATCGTTAGTTTCCACGAATTTGGCTCCTCTTTTTTCTCATTCCATTAGAACACATTGTCCTCATATTTATAGCTATAGCAATAAAGACATATATGGTGATATATTCAATACGATGGGATTTTCCTATTTTATTTAAGGAAAGAAAATAGGGTGATAAAAAAGGAAAGTGGATCACATCATAATATTTGTCATTATTAATTGATTTTTTTTTGTCAATCCTACTCTATACCTACTCTACACTCACTCTCAGACTTTTGCCCTGCCTCTTACAGGGCGTGGGAGTCGAAATCCACTCTTGAAACTTGCATGTCCCCACCCCATCCCCCCTAAGGAGGTGAGGGTAACCCCTCACCTCCCCCTTCCATGTTAGAAGGGTGGCCACTGAGGCGAATTCCAGTGGTTCATTATTAATTGATTGAGCATTGTCGATTCTCAATCCAAATAATTTAAGAAAACCCCAGCAAGTGAGACTTTCTATTTCCTATTTTTCCAAGGGAACCCCTTCAAAAAATTCAGGTAGCGCTATTTCCACCCCCTAAATGACTAAATCCACCCTCATTTACACTTACTATGTGTCTACTGGTAGTTATATTTATCATCTATGGACTTGACAGCACATTATTTAAAAAAAGAATTATGCTTAGCTAACTGTACAGTTAGCCTAAAAAAAGGACGGTCCATTCTCAATCACACATTTTTGATGAGAGAGAGGGAGAATTATGTCTTGCTTGGGAACTTCCATAAGGAAATTTTTGTGGACATCATTCGCTTGTCACGCCATCAGACCGTGATGCTAGCACCACTCAAATTTTATCATAGTAAACTATACCAAGATACCGAATATACTAAAATACTTAAAATATGTAATGTTACGTCCTAATCCTCTGAGCGTGTGCCCATCCCCCAGCGGTCGATTAAATAGCGACGTGTTACCGACCCATTTATTTTAATGCACATGCGGAAGCGAACTAGACAACAACAAGATGGGATAGAAAAGTAGGGCCGCAAATTTTTGAAAAGCATAACACACTTATATACATATCAAACTGAATCATTTACAATATTAGCCAATATATACAAGGTTTGCAAAAAGGGGAGTGCTACAGATCCTCTAATCATTCGAGTCTTCAATTGAATACTCCGGGGATTCTGGATCCGAAAGATCCGGGTCTACTATTGAACCACCAGGAGGATCAATCATGCCCTTGCCAAAGGCGATCTCCAGTACCGACCTAGGAATTTCAGACTCTAAAAGGGGGCCTTCTTTGGGTCCATCTCGCCTATGACAATACCACGATCTGAATCGATGAGGTACCTCATGGTGTAAACCCTCATTAACCAGACAATGGATCGCACGAGTTCGTAGACCCAAGCTCCTTGGCTCCTAAGGAGGAGAATCTGAGAATGCTGCTCGGTAACCTTCTTCGGTTGGCCAAAACGCTCGGGTGGTACAGCCATCAACGGACCTGTAAATGTTATCCCACAATGGGGTGGGACGACGTCTCAGCAAGTTCACCCCCTAAACCTCCGCTAGGAAGGAAATACGCCCCAAGGGCTACCTAAGCACAAGCACAAGCACAGGTTAGAGGACTTACCTTTGCCTCAGATCCTTCCTATATGTTAGTACAATTCATATAATCATCCAGTCATTTCAATTCATATCAAACATTGATCAGTCGATTCAGTCGACTCTATAGCATCAATACCTTCCACACAATTCGATAAAGTCGAACATTGCTCACCCTAAGCTGACAACAACTGGTATAGCTCATCGAAGATGGTCAAGTATACTGCTCACTCTAAGCTAATATATCAAGGCCCGTAGGTTGATATAGTACACTGACAATGCTCACTCTAAGCTAACAGAGTATACTGCTCACGCTAAGCTGGTATATCAAGGCCCGTAGGATGATATAGTATACTGACAAGACTCACCAACAGGTGATAAATAATATAGTTCACACTAAGTTGATAAAGTATACTATTCACGCTAAGTTGATATATCAAGGCCCGTAGGCTGATATAGTATACTGACAATGC
Organism: Eucalyptus erythrocorys; assembly: GCA_014182555.1. Classification (NCBI taxonomy): domain Eukaryota; kingdom Viridiplantae; phylum Streptophyta; class Magnoliopsida; order Myrtales; family Myrtaceae; genus Eucalyptus; species Eucalyptus erythrocorys. The sequence continues at coordinate 40,839,215 of CM024599.1, read as the reverse complement.
TCACCAAAAGCTGCTAAGGTATACTGCTCGCACTAAGCTAATATATCATAGCTTGTATACTGATATAGTATACCGATGATTCTCACTCTAAATTGATAAAGTATACTGCTCGCACTAAGCTGATATATCAAAGCCCGTAGGCTGATATAGTATGTTGTTCTCACCATCAAAGAATGCCACCTTTTTTATCATTCCCGATAATAATAATCGTGTGTGGGTACACGGTCGGTCTTAGCCAAAATACAATATTTTCCTTTTTAAAAATCCCATTATTTAGTATGGTCTACCAGACTATTTTTGACGTTATGAATCGACGCCCGATGTTTCCCGATTAAATACTGAAAATACTCAATCTTTGGATAAATTCCCAAAATTATTAATTCTACTCAATTAACACAAAGTAGCAGCCAATTAAATAAACCAACCATAACATTGCAATCAGCACGAAATTCCAGTCGTCGGCCATCCCGGTCTAATTTCCGGAAAACAATAATTAATTAAATAATTACCAATAAATAGCAAAAATGCACACTTCAGTCGGAAAAGCCTAATTAAATACCGAAACGGGTCCGGAAAATCTCCGACCTTCTAGATAAATAATACAACTTCTCTACTTGCTAATTACACTTCTCTAACTACCTAACATGCATAAACGATTAACTAAATTGCTAATCCGTTCTAACGAACCAGCCAATCCAAGCTTAACCTAAACTAATCAACCCTTAAGCATAATTAACTCATTAAATAGAGTTTAGTGAGTAAACTCACTGGTTTTAAATTCCAGTGACTTCACGGCGAGGAGGAGGAGGAGGAGACAGGCCAGAAACTCCAAAGCGGCGGCGCCAAGCGAGCTTGGGGCAGTAGATGGTGGCTGAACAGCAGCGGTGCGGCTTCCAGGCTGAGTTACAGCGGTCGAATGGCGAGGAACACGGGGAGAGGGGCTTGGACACAGGTGGTGCAATGGCTGGTTCACAGGGAGCTCGAGCGCGCGACGGGCGGCGTGCTGGGGGTCCGACGGGTGAGCGATGGCTTTAGACGGCAAGGAGGGGCTGCTCGGCTTCTCTCTGCAATTTTCAAAACTTCTAAGGTGTCTATAATGGGGAAAGCAAGGCTGAGGGAGGAAGATAGGAGACAACAAGGCTTGTGGAGGGTCCCAATTGCTCTATCCTCACCCCTTTGTCCCCTAGAAGTGGCCCCACCAAGTTGGCTGGCTTCCTCAGTCATTTCCAACCACTAAAGCTTGTCCTAGAAGCCTTGGAGATGGTCCAAAAGTTGAGGGGCACGGGGGCTACGAATTTGCACAAATTTCCCCCAAAACTACTTCAATTCCCCTTTGAATTAATTCAATTCAATTCCCATACATTCCATCATCGAGTCCTCGATCAAATTGACATTTTTCGTCATCAATAGAACCTACTTGCATCCCGAAAGTGCGATAAAAAATGATCCCCTGAAATTTCCGGAGAAAAGCGGCCTCACTTTGAAATTTCGCCGAAAATCTTGGTGTGTAAAAAAATCCTCATATGATGAGTCAACATTCCTAAAATGACTCGTGACATGACAGAACTTTCAAATTCGCAGTTAATTTCAATCTAGCGCGATTTTAACGTTAGCTAGCCTACCGGGTAGCTTTTAGAAATTTTTCGTGCAATTGACCCGTTGTCGATTTTCTTCGAGCCACAATGTATCTATTTGACACATTGGTAACTCTCGGTGGTCATGAAAATCTCGAGGTTTCAATTATGGACACAGGATACCAAAACGACAAAAAAATCAATCTAGGACCGATAGAAGGGAATTTTGCAATTTGATGGAATCACTCACGTTTAGCCACACATCTCAGTCGAACCAACTTATCTTTGATCTATAATCAATTTTTAATTGTGCCGTAATGATTTTTGCAGATGAACACGGTCGATCAGTCAATTCCTGGTCGAATTCTCCAATCTATTGCATTAAAATCCTTTAATGACTTCCCGGATAGTCTAGTTATCTCATGAGTGATCGCCTTAGAGAATAACACTATAGGTGCATCAATGAAAGGCCCGATTGATTCAACTGAAAACATAATTGAAATTTTAGGATGTCACATGTAATAAATATAAATATATTTATATTCATATATTGAATTTATTTTATAAAATAAAATTAAATTTGAATATATAAATAAGAATAAGATTAAATTAAAATAACTAAATTAAATTAAAATAACTAAATTTTTATTTTTTGTTATTTTGAATTTCTTATATTTTAATTCAAATATTATTTATATTGAAATATAATTTCAATTTTGTTAATTTGAGAATATTGTCATTTGAGGAAAACAATTTACGTATTATGAATGTTAAAAATCCAATTTACCTTTATTTTACCTCGAGATAAATTTGTCTAATTTATATCCCCTTATATCCGATTTTCTCTTATATTAAGTAGGCACCAAACGCAAAATATATTATTTTTTTGCTGTTTTTAATCTTATTATGACTGCTAAATGAAACCTGAGTGTAGGTCACCAAACCGAGATCTATTTAGGGCTTTGAGTTTCTTCATCACTATGAACATTCCTGATCCTGTAACTTCCCATTGTTAGCAAGTGGAGACCATTGGAAGGAATTCAAGACTAGGAATGCATAAATTGAACAATTTGAAAGAGGCTTTCTTTCTCTATGGTGTCTAGTCGCACCAAACATGGGGAGTGATTTGAAACCCCTGGAAGTAATAGTGGTTATACTTGTTCTGCCATTTTGCATTAATCAAGACTCTATTAAAAGGTACTTAACCAGTCTTTTCTTATATCGGCATTTTATCCAATCACTAAATGCTCCCAGTACATTTGTTGAGCTCTGCCAAGGAATTAGAACCATGCTTAGGTGAACTTAGCTAATATACCTTTCTAACGATGTGATTCCTTCTCGGAATCTGTAGGATCAACGGTTTGGACGGAAAACCATGAGCAATTGAGGCATTTATAATTTACTCTAAACAATTATTTGCACACCAAGTCCACCATGTACAGGTGATCCTTTCTTATTAATAACAGAAAGAGAAAAAAGAATTAGCAAGGGTATTGGCATTGGCACAACCAAGGACCAGTGTTGACGCAATATCCTTGGCCATTCGAACTTGGCAGCACACCGATCATTGCAACACTGGTCAGTACATGCAATGCTACACAAACCCTCACCTCCGTTGCACACCTTTGGCGATGGTGGGGGCAGGCAATTGTAATAGCAAGTGCAAAGCGGAGGGTTGATGGTATGGTCACACGATCCCTGTGAGCCTGGGCCATGACTCATAGAGCACCTTTGCTGGCAGTCGTCACCCTGCCCGCATGTTCCTAGTCCTTCTGAGCAAAACGCCTCCACCTTCCGTATCTCTATCATCCAACCTTAAAAGAAGGAAGAGATGGTATAAGTGTTAGAACCTCATAATATAAAGGAAGATAAGGAACACGACCTGCTCCATTTTTCTTTTCGCGGCTAACTAATGCCCTTGTCTCACAAAGGAAATCTAGTAAAGGGTGAGAAAGAGACCTGCGAATACGAGGACAATGAGAAAAAAACACTTTGGGAAGACTTCGGCCATTGTTAGTTTCCACGAATTTGGCTCCTCTTTTTTCTCATTCCATTAGAACACATTGTCCTCATATTTATAGCTATAGCAATATAGACATATATGGTGATATATTCAATAGGATGGGATTTTCCTATTTTATTTAAGGAAAGAAAATAGGGTGATAAAAAAGGAAAGTGGATCACATCATAATATTTGTCATTATTAATTGATTTGGCATCATTGATTCTCACTCTAAATAATTTAAGAAAGTCCCAGCAAGTGAGACTTTCTGTTTCCTATTTTTCCAAGGGAACCCCTTGAAGAAATTTAGGTAGCGCTATTTCCACCCCCTAAATGACTAAATCCACCCTCATTTACACTTACTATGTGTCTATTGGTAGTTATATTTATCTTCGATGGACTTGAGACAGCGTTATTTAAAAAAAAGAATTATGCTTAGCTAATCGCATACTGTTAACCTAAAAAATGGACGGTCCATTCTCAATCACACATTTTTGATGAGAGAGAGGGAGAATTGTGTCTTGCGTGGAAACTTCCATGAGGAAATTTTTGTGGACATCATTTGATTGTCACACTATCGGCTGTGATGCTAGGACCACTCAAATTTTATTCAATAGTAAACTATACCAAGATACTGAATATACTAAAATACTTAAAATATGTAATGTCACGCTCCGATCCTCCGAGCGCGTGCCCATCCCTTAGCGGTCGATTAAATAGCAACGTCCCAGGACGCGTCGCCAACCCATTTATTTTAATGCGTATGCGGAAGCGAATAATTAATCTCCAGACAACAACAAGATGGGATAGAAAAGTGGGGCCACAAATTTTTTAAAACCATAACATACTTATTATTTTTTTGCTATTTTTAATCTTATTATGATTGCTAAACGTAACCTAAGTGTAGGTCACCAAACTGAGATCTATTTAGGGCTTTGAGCTTCTTCATCACTATGAACATTCCTGATCCTGTAGCTTCCCATTGTTAGCAAGTGGAGACCATTGGCGAGGAATTCAAGACTAGGAATGCATAAATTGAACAATTTGAAAGAGGCTTTCTTTCTCGTGGTGTCTAGTCGCACCAAACATGGGGAGTGATTTGAAATCCCTGGAAGTAAGAATTCAATTGAATAGTGGTTATACTTGTTCTGCCATTTTGCATTAATCAAGACTCTATTAAAAGGTACTTAACCAGTCTTTTCATACATCGGTATTTTATCCAATCACTAAATGCTCCCAGTACATTTGTTGAGCTCTGCCAAGGAATTAGAACCATGCTTAGGTGAACTTAGCTAATATACCTTTCTAATGATGTGATTCCTTCATGGAATCTGTAGGATCAACGGTTTGGACGAAAAACCACAAGCAATTGAGGCATTTATGATTTCCTCTAAAAAATTGTTTGCACACCAAGTCCACCATGTACAGGTGATCCTTTCTTATTAATAATAAAAAGGGAAAAAAGAATTAGCAAGGGTATTAGCATTGGCACAACCAAGAACCGGCAGTGTTGTCGCAATATCCTTGGCCATTACTGAACTTGGCAGCACACCAATCGCTGCAACACTGGTCAGTACATGTGGCGCTACACAAACCCTCACCTCCGTTGCACATCTTTAGTGATGGCGGGGGTTGGGGCGGTGAGGGGCATTTGTAATAGCAAGTGCAAAGCAGAGGGCTGATGGTCTGGTCACACGATCCCTGCGAGCCTGGGCCATGACTCGCAGAGCACCTTTGCTGGCAATAAGAACTTTAACAACCCCGTTTTTTTGAGACTCCTATCAACTTGGCTTGTAATTATAGTCCAAATTTTGCCATGTAGCATGTCATTCGTTCTATCAGATTACATGCAGATTGCGTCATGTAACACTAGTCTCAACTAATGCTATGGTAACAAATCAGCAGAGCGTTCTCAGTGGAGAGAAAGAACCTAGATACATATTACATCATTCTCATTACCAAATTGTGGTCCACCATTATTCTTAAAATGTTTCAAAAGCTTCACGAATGTGTGAAACTTTAACACAAACTTGCATAGAAGTAAAACAAGAATTGGTTAGTTTCAATTCTATACGGTGCCGGGGAAGTGGGTTCATATCTCGTACATGATTGATCGGTGGCTTGTTAATCCTTGCTTCCCGTAAGTCGGGATATATATGGCAAAAAGTGCATGTTATGTGCGTCAATGACTGGTGAAGACGCTAGTAAATGCACACACAATGCTTGGTGGTTCACAAAACAGGTTTGCTGTAGCAAAGAAGGGACAAGTAGTAATTCCTAGGCCAACTCTCCTACAAAAGATGAGAATCAGAACCGTATGAATCTCATATAATCAGAGCAAATGCAACCAAAAGTTAGATGCTTGTAAAATGACCAAAAATAATTACCGCCACTACTGTTTTAGGAAAATGTGAAGTCTGGGCTGCTTGTTGGGTTCCGCTAACTGGTTCTTCTTCTGGAATGCTGAAGACAAAAGCTAGCTGATCTGGAGTAGCTGCAACTGAAGTGATGAAGTAGCCTTGCTTCCACCTTTCATCAATTCCCTCATACGGGTACTGAAAATCTAGCTCTACAACCTTAAAGTTCAGTGCAAGAAACCAAATCAGATAAATTTTTTCCATGTTCTAGACTTCAAAAGATAAATCTTGGAAAGGAGTATAAAAAGGAATCGCAGAAGAATGGAAAACCTAGTGGACAAATCTGGTGGCAGAGGACATGCTGACTATCCAGTTACTTCCCACAGTGGCCATGGCTGTGACATAAGTTCCAAGTGCCCATTTCCTCTTAATCCTCTCGTAAGGGAATGTATTGGCAACGCGATAAGACTGTTGAAAGTTTTGAGGCCTTGAATTCAGTAAAATGAAGAAGAGCTCACATAATCGATGAGGTACAACAGCTATTGCTGGAAATAGAGATTAAAGTATCATTCACTGGCTAACCCTTGGACATTACAACTAATGTGCTGCCATTATCTCCTCTGGCGACTACAGTGATGTGGTAATTTCTTGCCCACTGTCTCCTAATCCAGTTCTACAACAACAAAATTAAGCAGTCAAGTCACGTCCAATTGGGAATCCCATTGATTGGGCTTAATGTATTGTTAGTTCCTTTAAGGCCAAATGCCTCTTTTTATTGATGCAATCTATTAAAAGAATAGTGATGTGAGACTATGAGGACCTACGGTACATGACGGAAGTCCAATTTAAGGCAGCTCGAATGCAACCTGGGGAAGAAACTTGGGCGAAAGAGTATGAAGTTGAGCAATGAAGCCAGGGCCAGAATCCATAACCATGGCCCACAAATTGAAGCGGGAAGCCACACTGCTAACATACATTCCATCTGCATGTGCCTCCTCAATAAATAAAGGTAGGTTCACATTGTCCACATTGTAGCGAATCCTTTACAGAGAAAGGGGTGGATGAGATGATGAACACTTCATCTTTATTGTCCACGGGACAATTGAAGTCAATAATCGAGGTGCAATGATCTGAAAATAAACTCAAGGTATTAAACAAGTAGGAACTGTGAGGGGTAAGTCACTATGTCCTAACCTTTGCCTCATGGGCGAATGTTCGTGGAAAATGCTTATCCATTGTAATCTCATCAACCCCCCTCATGTTAGTGAGCTCTTTGGTGGCGCGTCACCCTCATTTGACTAACAAATGCATGTCGAAATAAAGAGAAAGATACGGCTTACATAGAGAACGAGTTATTAACAAACATCTTGCATCTCGAGAAACTGCAAAGGCACTTATTTAGAGCAATAAGATGGTACCTCTTGAGCAGCATCAACATTCACTGGCCAAACGTATGGGTTTTCACTAATCATCCCACGGAAAAGAGAAATATATCTTGCATAGTTTGGATCTTCATCGAAACTCAAATTTACTGCAAACTTGGCAAATTGCAGGACAGGTGGAGGACAAGAGTGACATAGAGCTTCCAAAGGAGTGGCCACCTTTTTCTTGCATATTAGCATACCTTTGCCTAAAAAAGCCACAATGATTAAAAAGGCAGATTCATATGTAAGGTTGAAAATCATCTTCTTTGGTTTTAAGCACATTAAAACCTGAACACTATGCCAAGTCAATTGGCCGCTGATAAGGAAAGCAAGCATGTATGCTAGTGACTCCAGGTCATCTCTTCGGCTCCTCGTTCGACCAAGATGAGCATGCACACTTGCGAAAAGAGGGGTTCCTCTGCAGGAAAAACTTAATTTTGTATATTTGTGAGCAGAGGGTCATTGGACAAGGATGGTGTGTAAAGATGATAAAAACCACATGAACCCACCTGAAATGGTTCGGATATTGATGGTACCTAACATGCAAACCTATCGAATGACATTGCCATCTCATAGCTGTAAATAATGAAACAACAATGAGACAGATTGTGTTTTAATATCTGTTTCCTAGGATATAAATTTGTATATGCAATTGGCAGATGACCTAATCCAACGTCAATTAGGAATAATTTTCTCTCATCAGGAGTTCCTGGAGGACCAAGCAAGAAGTTGTCAAGTTTTACGTCCCCGTGAATGTACCTGCCAAGAAAAGACTGGTTCTTGAAATCAAGTCTATACTCCGATAAAGGGAACCCTGGTCAACATTGAAAAGTAGAAATGAAATTGGAAGACCACCATCCATTACCCTCTAGAGTGCAGCTTCTCAAGAATAGAGATCACCTCGACAGCAACACAAGCAACTGCCACCAATGGCATGCTGAAATAATGAAGAAGATAAAGAGTTAATATTACAAAGACACATAACACGATACAACATTCAAATTTAAAAAGAGAAACCATAGAGTGTGCACTTCACGAGGGAACATACGATGGACGGTTATCGACCAACCAGACCTGTAAGCTAGGTCCAAGCAAATCCATGACTTGCATATGCGACGCAGATTATCGAAAGCATAAGCATTTGAGAAAAATCCAAAGTCGTTTTTCACAGGGAATTGCGCATACCAGGGTGTTATAGTCACCTTGTTGCCCCCTGTAAAGCACCCTTGGCAGTGGTATGCTGTGATTTTTGCCCAGATCACTGCACAACATGCAGTTAAAATGGATGTGAGATTTGTATTACTCGTCTGATTTTATGTGCTAGAACCCAATGTAAACAAAATGAACATGGAAACATTCTTAGTGACTCACTCGTAAACTTTCCACTCATGGGGAATGTTGGCTTCGATTCCACTGGGATCTTTCTGCTGAAACTTTACTGCTACCTAGATAGTGTTTTACTGATTATCTATGTAACGACCTGGGCCCCACTGTATAATATTGTCCGCTTTGGATGGGATTGCACGAAGCCATTTCCCTCCCTCACGGCTTTAAAATGCGTCATACAGGTTAAGAGGGGCCCAAGCCATTATATACTGGCCTAAGACTTCCTCCCTAGGCGATGTGGGATAGGGACTCCTTCCTTGCGCACGTCTAGGGACTGAGGAGCGGATGCACCGCCATCCCGCCTCCCCGCGCATCGTCGCTCGGGCCGTCACACTCTCCCCTCCTTGGGAGCACAGCGCCCTCGCTGTGGCCCCACACGCGGTCGGGAGTCGGCTCTGATACCATTTGTAACGACCTGGGCCCCACTGTATAATATTGTCCGCTTTGGATGGGATTGCACGAAGCCATTTCCCTCCCTCACGGCTTTAAAACGCGTCATACAGGTTAAGAGGGGCCCAAGCCATTATATACTGGCCCAAGACTTCCTCCCTAGGCGATGTGGGACAGAGACCCCTTCCTTGCGCACGTCCGGAGACTGAGGTGCGGACGCACCGCCATCCCTCCTCCCTGCGCACCGCCGCTCGGGCTGTCACAATCTAAGCTCCAAAGCAAGTATTGAGTTTACGAAATTGAAAAATGAATTAGAGCTTCAAGGCCGTACCTCCGCTGCATGTGGGCCAGTTTGACCACTCGAAGTTGAAGGACCGATGGGTCGACCGGCATATACTAGCCCATTAGCTCCCTTACCCACTTGTCTTTCTATTCTGTAAATTGGAGAATCTTCAATCTAGACCTGAGACAGTAAAGCTTCCGGTATCTAGTACAGATTTAAAGGCATATTTGAAGCTTGTACATGGCGAAATCATCGACCTAACTTAAAATTATTACAACTGTAGATTGGTAACACAGTCTTGAGGGGATGCATAAATTCTCAAATTGGGCTAAAGTAGTTGATGACCTAAAGTGTTAATCTGTGATAATTACATCAGAGCATTAATTTCCTGAAAAATAGCGAGAAACTCCCTTGAAGATTAGCCACTAACATACCGCATTACGCCAACTAGGGTTTAGCTCTCAATCCAAATTAGATGAACGTTTTCCCTTTTCTTTTCCCTTTCGAATTGAGCTTCTCATGCAGTCATAAAGAAGAAAACAAGAACAATCTGAAATGTGCATAATATTGAAGACGACTTTCACGGCCATTCCGTTTTCTTTGTCCATCGAAATTGCAGAAAACACACAAAAAAGATTAATTCAAACCGAAAAACAAGATATCCAAATATTTTCAAGAAAAATCATGTACCTCCTCTGGAATTGGAGGAGAGTTGCTTTGGCTCTCATCTTCCTGGCCCAGATATCCTATGCGACTTACCTGAGCAATGAACTCATCCATGGCTATCTTGTCTATAAAATAATATCGACCATTCGGAAGCTGTTTTCTTCTTCTTCTTCTCCTGCAGTCTTGTCCTTCCAATGAACAACTGCGAGATGTGCGTGTGAGATTTTCTTAGAACTGAAAAGCTGAGAAATTTCATTCTTCTAAATCGGTTGATTCAGTCTTCTTTTCGATTGAAGTTGTTCTTGGTTTCTTTGCAGAGAGAAGATGAAGTGGGTAGTAGTGAGCCTGTGAGAGTGAGGCCGAGTCCTTTTGGCTACGTTTCAACCATTATTTTTGGGCGCGAAGGAGGGCAAAATGCCGTTAATTTGGTTGACGTCCTAAATGCTTAAAAAGCACCAAAAAAAAAAAAAAAAAAAACGGTGGGCTATTTCAAGAAGAATAGTTTATTCATTCATCCCTCCCACTAGTTTTGTTCTGCATCCTTCGATTTGGGTTCGGTGATTTCATGCTTCGTCGTTGAATTCTATCGTTCCAAAGTCGCCATGGTGGTGAATTTCAGTAAATGTTGATGGTACTTGCAAAAAGCGGTTGATAATTGATGATAGGCGAATTTTTTTTCCAAGTAACTCATTGATAGCTTAACAATATTTTTATATAATCAGCAACGTTTTTATAGTTTGCAAATTCACAATTTTGGTAGTAACTGACCAATTTTTGTTTACATAACTTACTGATGCCTTAGATTTGCCAACTTTTACCCCCAATCAAAAGAGATCAACAAGGCAGGTCGAGTCCCAAATGGTGGTAGCAATCAACTTTGTATCTCTCTCAAGATCTTATTTAAGCTCGGGAGAGTTCCTTAAGGTTCGGATCTTAAATCATAAGATTTTAAGATCCGGATAAGGACTCTAATAAACACGTTCTCTGAGACTTGCATCACCTTGGCTTGTAATCATAGTCCAAAATTTTCCATATGGCATCTGATTGTTTCTATCAGATTACATGCAGATTGCTTTATGTAACGCAAGTCTCAACTAGTTCCAACGTAATTGATCAGCAGAGCGTTCTCATTGGAGAAAAAGAACATAGACACAGATTGCATCGTTCTCGTTACCAGATTTTGGCCTACTATTATCTTTAAAACATTACAAAAGCACCACGAATGGGCAAAACTTTAATGCAGACATGCATACATGGAAAACAAAAATTGGTCAGTATTCAATTTTATACAGTACCAGGGGAAGTGGGCTCATAGCAGCTGTACATGATTGATCAGTAGCTTGTTAAACCTTGCTTCCCCTAAAGTCGGGAAATAATGGGAAAAATGAATGTTAAGCGCATCAATCACCCGTGAAGATGCTAGTAATTGCACGCACCATACTTGGTGGTTCATGAAACAGTTCTGCTGTAGCAAAGAAGGGACATGTAGTAATTCCTATGCTGACTCTCCTACATAAGATGTGAAGTCAGGAATGCCTTTTGGGATCCTCTTACTTCTCCTGGAATGCTGAAGACAATGGCTACTTGATTTGTAGTAGCTGCAACCGAAGTGATGTAGTAGCCTTGATTCCACCTTTTGTCAATTGCCTCGTACGAGTACTGAAAATCTAGCTCTACAACCTTAAATTTCAGTGCAAGAAACCAAATCAGATTGATTTTTCCAGCTCTAGACACTTTGAAAGAGAAATCATGGAAAAGAGAAAATATGGAACCACAGAAGGATGGAGAACCTAGCGGACAAATCTGGCGGCAGAGGACATGATGACTACCCGGTTATTTCCTACGGCGGCCATGGCGTGACATAAGTACCAAGTGCCCATTTCCTCTTAATCCACCCGTAAGGGAATGTATCGGCAAGACAATAAGATTGCCGAAAGTTTTGAGGCCCTGAATTCAGTAAAATGAAGAAGAGCTCCTATAATCGATGAGGTACAACAACTGTTGCTGGAAATAGAGATTAAAGCATCATTCACTGACTAACCCTTGGACATTACAACTAATATGCTACCATTATCTACTCCAGCGATTGCAGTGATGTGGTAGTTTCTCATCCACTGTCTCCTAATCCAGTCCTTCATTAACAAAAAATAAGCAGTCCAGTCACATCCAACTAGGAATCCCGTTGATTGGGCTTGATGTGTTGTTGGTTCCTTTTAGGTCAAATTCCTCTTTTAATTGATGCATTCGGTTAAAAGAATAGTGACGTGGAACTATGGGGAGCTACAATACATGATGAAAGTGCAATTAAAGGTAGCTCGAATGCAACCTAGGGAAGAAACCTGGGAGATATAGTATGAACTTGAGCAGTGAAGCCAGTGCCAGAATCCATTACCACGGCCCACAAATTCAAGCGTGAAGCTGCACTGCTAACATACATTCCATCCGCATATGCCTTCGCGATGCAGAAAGTTAGTCTCACATTGTTCAAACTGTGGAAAATTCTACCCAGAAAAAGAAGCAGATGAGATGATGAACACTCCATCTTTATCTTCCATAGGACAATTAGAGTCAATAATCAAGGCGTAGTGATTTGAAAACAAACTCAAGGTGTGGAAATAGAAGGAACTGTTAGCAGTAAGTCTAATCCCTCACCTTTGCATCATGGGTGGATGTGTGTGGAAACTGCTTATCCATCGTGATCTTTTCAACCCCCTTCGTACTGGTGAGCTCTTTGGTAGCATGTTGCCTTCATTTGACTAGCAAATGCATGTCAAAACAAAGAGAAAGATATTGCTCACATAGAGAATGAGTTCCGATCAGAGAATTTAACAAACATCTTGTTTCTGGAGAAACTGCAAAAGGCACATATTTAGAGGAATAAGGCGGTACCTCACGAGCAGCATCAGCATTCACAGGCCAAACGTATGGGTTTTGATCAATTAGCCCACCGAAAAGAGAAATACATTTTGCATAGTTTGGATTTTCATCAAATCTCAAATTTACTGCAAACTCGGCGAATTTTAGGAAAGGCAGAGGACAAGAGTGACAAAGAGCTTCCAAAGGAGTGGCCATCTTTCTCCTACATACAAGCATCAGCATATTGTCCGCTTGAAATAGCTGCAATGATTAAGAAGGCAGATTCATCTGTAAGGTTGAAAATCATCTTCCTGGTTTTAAGCACATCAAAACCTGAATTCCGTGCCAAGGCGAATGGCTATGGAAAAGGAAAGGGAGCATGTATGCCAGTGACTCCAAGTCATCTCTTCGGCTACTTGCTATACCAAGATGAGCATGCACACTCGCGAAATGAGGCGTTCCTCTACAACAAATAGTTAATTTGTTGTATATTTGTGAGCGGAGGCTCATTGGACAAGGCGTTGTTTGCGAAGATGATAAAAACCACTTGAACCCCACCTGAATGGTCTGGAGATTGATGGTACCTAATATACGAACCGCTAGAATGATCTCGCCATCTCATAGCTGCGAATGATGAAATGACAGTGAGACAGATTGTATTCTAATTTCTGTTTCTTACAATATAGATCTATATATGCAACTGCAGATAACCTAATCCAAGGTCAATCGGGAAGAATTTTCTCTCATCAAGAGTTCCTAGAGGACAGAGCAAAAAGTTGTCAAGTTTTATGTCCCCATGAATGTACCTGCCAAGACAAGACTCTGGTTTTTGAAATCAACCCTATACTTTGATGAAGGGAACCTTGATAAACATTGAAAAGCAGAAACAAGATTGGATGACCACCATCCATTACCCTCTAGAGTGCAGCTTCTCGAGAATAGAGATTGCCTCAACCGCAACGCAAGCAACTAATGCCAATGGCATGCTGAAATACTATAAAAGGTAAGAGTCAATATTTCAAAGATGCATAACACAATACAACATTCAAATATAAAAGAGAAATCATAGAATAAGCACTTCACGAGGGAACATACGATGGATGGTTATTGGCCAATTGAACTTGTAAACTCGGTCCAAGCAAATCCATGACCTGCATATGTTAGACAAATCATCGAAGACTTAAAGCATCTGAGAAAAATACGAAATAATTTTTCGAAGGGAATTGCACATACCAGGATGTCATAGTCACCTTGTTGCCCCCTATAATGCACCCGTGGCAATGGCATGCCATGATTTTCGCCCAGATCACTACACAACATGCAATAAAAAGTGGATGTGAGATTTGTATAACTGATACAAGTTCATTTTCTAGAATCAGATATAAACAAAACGAACGTGGAAACATTTTTAGCGACTCACTCATAAACTTTCCACTCATGAGGAATGTCGGCTTCGCTGGGATGTTTCCGCTGAAACTTTACTGCTACCTAGATAGTCTTGTAGTGATTATCTAAGCAGTAAAGCATAAATTGACTTTACAAAACTGAAAAATGAGTTAGAGCTTCAAGGCAATACCTTCTCTGCATGTAAACCAGTTTGACCGCCGGAAGTTGAAGGACTGATTGGTTGATCTGCACATACTAGCCCAATAGCTCCCTTACCCAGTTGTCTTTCTATTCTGTATATTGGAGAATCATCAATCTGGACCTGAGACAGCAAAACTTTCAGAATTGTGTACTCGACACTTGCATAAGGCAAAATAATCGACATAACTGCACTTAAAGAAAATTTTTTACAACTACAGATCGGTAACAGTCTTTGGGGATGCTTGAATTCCAAATAGGGCAAAAGTAGTTGATGACCTAAAGTGTTAATCTGTGATAATTACATCAGAGTAGTAATTTCCTCAAAAATAGCCAGAAACTCCCTTGAAGATTATCCACTAACATATTGCTTTCCGCCAATTGAGGTTATAGCGATCAATCCAAATTAGATGAACGTTTCCCTTTCCTTTTCTCTTTTGAATTGAGTTTCTCATTCAGTCATAAAGAAAAAAAAAAAGAACAACCTGAAATGGTCAAACTACCAAAGATGACTTTGCTGGTCATTTCCTTTTTTTTATTTATCAAAATCGCGGAAAACACGCAAAAAGATTTAGCAAACCAAAAGAACGAAATATCTAAACATTTTTGAGAAAAATCACGCACCTCCTCTGGAATTGGATGAGAGTTGCTGTGGCCCTCATCTCCGAGTCCCTGAATTCCTATGTGACTTACCTGAGTAATAAACTCATCCATCGCTACCTCTTGTCTATAAGATAGTATCGATCATTTGGAAACCGCTTTCTTCTTCTTCACCTTCTTCTTCTTCTTCTTCGCAGTCTTGTCCTTCCAATGAACAACTGCAAGATGTGTGTGTTGGGACTTTCTTGGAACTGGAAAGCTGAGAAATTTATCTCTTCTGAATCGGATGATTCAGTCTTCTTTTTGGCCGAAGTTGTTCTTGGTTTCTTTACCAAAGAGAAGATGAAGTGGGCAGGGTGAGCCTGTGAGAGCGAGGCCGAGTCCTTTTGACTTCATTTCAACCATTATTTTTGGGCGCGAAGGAGGGCAAAATGCCATTAGTTCGGTTGATAACATAACAAATGATAGTTATTTTTTATTTATTCCCAGATAGTTTATTGGTAAGTTACAAACCTTTTTAAGATATTACTAACATTTTTATAGTTTGCAAATTAGCAATTTTGGTACTAACTTACAAACTTTTATTTACGTAACTTACTAATGGTTCAGATTTACTAATTCTTATATAAAATTACCAACCTAAATTAAAGTAATTTGCCAACTATAGTCATATTAAGTTACCGACTCTCATTTGAGTTATTTCCTAACACTTAAATGTTATGTTATATCTTATCAACTTCTTTATTGAGTTACCAATATGTATTTCCCTTGGTCAGCAACTGCTTACATTTACTAACTCTTTCTGGGGATCACAAAACTAAATTAACACGACTTATTAATTTTTCTCCCATTAGATTACCACATAGTAGTGGATGAATAACTTTCATTTGAGTTGCTTATTGATATTTATTTGACATTTTTAAACTTTCAAATATTTTATGTCATTTGCAAATTTTTATTTGCATATCTTAGGAACACCTTGAATTTATCAATTTTTCAAAAACTACCATCTTCAGTTAGGAGTTGTCAATTTTTATTTTATTAAGTTATCAACCAATTTTGGGTCACCAACTCTTGTTTGAGTTACTTTATAAGTTTGTTTTTCTTTCAACTATCAATTTAAAAAAAAAAAAAATCTTTTAGGAATAAAGGCACAAGATGTCCTTGACTTTTTTCAAAATGTTCAATCACATCCCTCCACCCTTTTTCTTCTTTTTTGCAATTTGGTCCCTAAACTATACAATATTTTGTTCGATTGGTCCTACTGTTAAAAATATAAATGGAGATGTTGGTGTAGCCGTTAAATGCCGACATGTTACCTTATGTGGCATCTTACATGGAAACCAAAATATAAACAATTGCTTTCAAATTTTTAAGAAATAGAAATATGAAATATCCTCAAAAGAGTACAAAAGAAAGAACCAAACGCAATGGAAGGTGAGGGGTAGCTGCAGTTGAGGAGGCAGTGGCCCTCCTCACCAGGACTGTGCAACCAGCCGTGCCATTCATCTCAGGGCGGTGCCAGGCATGGCGGTTAAGCCGAGGTCGGGTTAGGCCCATGGGCCCTAGTGGCCCAACCTAGGCCCGAACTTTTAAAAGTCGAATCTAATTTTTTGGTCCATGTGGAACGGGGTTGGCGCGGAAAGAGAGGGAGCTTAAATGGTTCCCATGCCACATCCATATAATATGGCTCTTCACACACAGACAAGAAATGCTGTAAGTGTTTGAACGTGTTCATATGTGCCCCTATAGCGACCCCTCCTCCAAATACATCCATTGACCGACTGTAAGTCAACCTAAGAAGAGCATAGTGCTACACTAGGATTGCCATGACAACCCGTCATATGAAGGAGAGTTAATAACTCAAAATTAGTTGATAACTTAATTGGAGAAAAGTTCGTAAGCCACACAAAAAAAGGTTTGTAATTACATTTAATAATTGGTAAATTTAAGGCGTAGATAAAAAAAGGAAAGTAATAGTTGGTAAAAGATATGAAAGCGTTGTTTTTCATTATGTCATGATTGAGAGTTGTAATTTATTAAATATCTTATTGTACTTGTCATTATGTCATGACTAAGAGTAATTTCCCAACCCACAATTAATTGCCACCTGGAGATTGTTGTGCAATCCCCAAAATTCTATATATGTAAGCTCTCTTATAAACTCTCCTCTCATGTATCCGTTGGCATAAAAGAAGAGCGCCAAAGCAAGAATCAAATAAACCCCCAATTAGGTCATAAGTGGGAAGGCAAGGTCTCTGCTAGAGTCAAAAAGGCCAATGCAGACCAGATATGGCCAATCTTCATGGACTTCTTCAACCTCCACAAATGGCTTCCAGTCCTACCTGATTGCCATGGCATGCACGGCAAGAATGGCATGCCCGGTTGCGCACGATACTGCGCCGGCTTCTCCATCTGGTTAGAATGCACTAACAATGCCGGCAAGAACCGCCCTGTCAATTGGGCAAAGGAGTAATTGGTCAATATAGATTCGATCGGACGAAACTTAAACTATGACATGGTGGACAATAGCATTGAGTTCACTTCATTCCGGTCCATGGTTAGGGTCATCCCTAGCGATGGAGAAGGTGAAGGAGGGTGCAAGCTCAAGTGGTTGTTCGCCGTTGATCCGGTGGAAGGGTGGGCGTTGGAGGATTTGGTGAGGGTAGTATATGGGGCGGGCTTACAAGGCATGGCTAAGAAAATGGAGGATTCGTTTGGGAATTAAATTGGCCGATAACCGTAGTCCTTGATGTTACATGTCCTGCTATATAAATGTTTTGGGCCTTTCATTCCTGTGATGCAACTCCCTCTTGTCCTTTTTTAACATCACACACGTCCTTGTAATAAAAGTCTATTATCAATGTAAAACATGCACAGTTTTCATCGATATATGATGCTTGTGTTGTCATTCGTAAGTGTATGAGAGATTTTAAAATTTGCAATAAAAGTGCAATCAATCTTAAAATTAATAAAATTGTGCGATCAAGTTTTTTATCAGGTTCATTAATTTTAGATGACTGAAAAATGTTACGTACAATATTTTAGTCACTTCTCTCTAATATGAATCCATAAAATGATACATAAACTATTTTGTTCTATATTATCATTTCTTATTTCCTTTTTCTTTTTCCCTCTTCCTTGAACAAAGTTGCCATCACCGCCCTAGCCACTATAGACGGGCCTGCATCCACTATTGTCAACGCAGCCACCACGACCTGCGTCGGCCCTCTCATCGAGTCTCCTCGTAGTCATCGAAGGACACTCTTATTTTATCATCTTAAAATGGAAAAAAAAAAAAAAAAAAAGAAGAATGAAACTTTCTTCAAAGTCCTCCTCTAATTAGATCAAAACAAAAGGCAAACATTTTGAAGGCAGAAAAGCTAAAACCCGATGATTATGTGTTGAAACTATCGACGATGGAAAGATATCAGCAGGGAGAGAGAGAGAGAGAGAGAGAGAGAGAGAGAGAGAGAGAGAGAGAGTTCGGATGATGGATTTCAATCTGCAAGTTTTGATTCATGCCATAAGAACATCTTTTTCCCTTTAATTTGTCCCGAATTTTCCCTTCTTCCTTAAAATTCTTTCCCCATAATTTTTTTTCGAATTTGGCCTTTTGTTCCTTTTTTATTATTATTTTTCAGCTTCCTTTCTGACATGACACAAAGTGGACACCATAGAAAAATATCAAAAGGTATCACATAGTATTTCTGTTACTTATATTGAACGGAGCTAATAGAAGTATTTGATTACACTAATTAATAGGTTTTAGCTAAAGAATGATCTAAAGGTTTCACTGATACACCAACTCGTATGAATTTAAATTTGCCATGATTTCGTGCCCTGTCTTTGTTTGTATTTCTTTACCGACCTTACCTAATTCCAAATATTGCGACATGTTATAGATTTAAAAAGAGATTTTTAATCAATCTAGAGGGACTTCTACTTTTGGCCTTCTAATAAATTTAACTTTTAAGATTTGACTTTTATCGACTGATGAATAATCCCAGTTCTGGAAACATCTACGCACGGGCAATTAGACCGTTGGAAATCATGTGAAAGTTTATTTTTATTTTTAAATTTCGAGTCTTGACCAGAAATTAGCCTTTTACTTGAGGAAGCTCCTTATTTATCTGCAAGAAGCCAAATGCTTCTCGCTCGGTCACAAAATATTCAGTAGAAAAAAGCAACGATGTGTCTACTTAATTAGATAGAAATGGGGACTACTGTTAGTGAGAAGAGAATGCGAGAAAAGAGAAGGAGGGCAGCAACAGTGAATAATTTGGAGAAAAGAACGACATATTAGAATTGTATATATAAACTTTAGAGAGAATCTCAAGCAATAAATATTGACAACAAAGTCGTAACTATCGATGGACATATTGAATCAATCTTGGATTGCGATTTATGCGAATATTTTGATTGTGCTTTGATTTTTATATGAATTAGAGAAAACGTTAGAACTAATCTTGGGTATCTTATCATGCAATATTCTGAAAGCAGTGGACTGAGTTTACGATAACATTGTACGCAATTATTTTTATTTGGAAAGCTTTATAAACTTTGTCTGATTCCTTCTTTGTTTGTTTTGATTGTAAAACAAGAAAAAGGGGACATAGTTACTACAAGAGAAAGGGAATCTAGCTGCCCAATGTTCGGGCTTTCATCTAATAAATATCTCCTCTTTGCCATAAACCTAACAACTCTCTCTCTCTCTCTCTCTCTCTCTCTCAATGGCGGAAGAAACCCAGCCAAGATGGGAAGGCAAGCTCACTGCTGAGCTAAAAGGGCCAACACCAGACCAAGTGTGGCCATTCTTGTCGGACTTCTGCAACCTCCACAAGTTGCTTCCCACCCTCGACACGTGCCACCAAGTTGAGGGCGTCCTGGGCCAGCCAGGCCTCGTCCGGTATGTCGCCTCAACCACGTTTGGCGATGACTCAGACTCATCAAAGATCAAATGGGCCAATGAGCGCCTCCTCACAATGAACCCTAGTGACAAGTGCTTCAGCTATGAGGTCTTGGACAACAATCTTGGATTCAAGTCCTACGTTGCCACGATTAGAGTGATGCCCATGAATAATGGGGATGGTAAGATGGTCGGGTGCATGATTGAGTGGTCTTTTGTGGCTGATCCTGTTGAGGCTTGGGGGCTCCAAGATATGAAGTCTTTCTTTGATTTTTGCCTCCAATCTATGGCCAAGAAGATAGAAAGTGCAATTCAAGAAACTAGTGGGTGAATTGAGAAAGATGCGGTTCCTCTGGTTGATTGACTATGCATGCTTTTAATAATTTCAGCAAGATTGTGTTTGATATCTTAAGGTCATGTTTTGAATTTCTTGGAAATCTAATCTCACCATGAATTTCCTTTTTCTTTACTTCATCTTGTTTTCCTCCATGACTTTTTATATGCATATTGATGGTTAAATTTTTTCAATTAATTATGTAGGGTCATCTCTTGCGAAATTTCTATATGCTGAATGTTTTCTTTCTATAATATATTAGTTAGGTTATAAGTATAGATGTGGCTAGTTCCCCACTTTTCCAAAAATTTTATGCCAACCTGATGAAGCGATTTTGATCCCATGTGCTCATTATGAGAATCGACTTTCACTGTCCGTATCAGCTAAGCTAGCTTTTTTCTCCTTCAGAAGCCAATTTACAAGTATATGTAAATCAAATTATTTGTTCACCATCTCATGTTGCTCCAATTTCCATACTAACTTTGTTCGATTTGTGTAATGGAAGTTAATTGATCTTGCAATTCAAACCTAATGCAATAGAAAGAAAACATCAAAGAAATCAATAAGGAACAAAAAGCACAATTGTAATTTATATGGTTTAATCTGAAATCCGTATGTATTCCTTAAAGAGAGTCACCCGCAAAAAAATCCATTTTGAATCAGGAGATTTACAACATTGCACTTGCTCAATTGTTCAATCATTCTCAAGTGTTTCTTAGTCCAATTCATATAAAAATGAAAACAAACCTGCAACTTTTATCTCATAATCTCTTACAAAGAACTCTCTCAAAAAAGTCATAGAGAGAAAATCTTAGCACTCTTATTGTTTGCTCTAATGTGTACGAACCGTGAAAAATTTTGTTTCTGTTCTTCTGCGAATTGACTACTCAAACTGGGAAATTTGGATTTTCTTCTTTTTATATTTAACGTAAAATCAAGCTTAATCAAGTTTTGGACTCCACTAAATTTGCTCGGAGATAATGTTCCAATCAGAGGACGTTCAAAATACAGCCAAAACTTCTACCTGGGAGTTGCATCTACAGGCTCAAATTCAAGGTATAAAATAGCACCAAATAAGGTGCTTAAATTTAAATAGGAAAAAAAAAAAAAAATCATAGATTTTAATAAGGCCAATTTAGTAATTTAATTATAAAATTTAACAGAAACTAGTGGAGGATAAATTTATGGCAAGTTATATCAGTTTAGATCTATGATAAACTTGTCACATATAACATTTTGAGGTTTTTCATAATATAACCTTTTAATTTTTAACATTTATGATTTGACTTTTCTTCGCCACTAAGTATTTATAGTTTGGAAAACATCTATGCATGGACTACCAGGCCACTTGGGCTCCACACAAAGCCAGATTCTCGTCGCTCACGACCACAGAATGTAAGAAAAAGTTAATCACCCGGTTCAACTTTGTGGTTCCGCTTGATTTGATTAATCGTAATGATCTTACAACCATACGCACTCATTTTATTTATAAGCTTTAAAAACTGTCTCACTCGTTTTCTTCTATGTTTGATTGTATACCAAGAGAAAAGGGAATCTAGCTACGCCAAGAGAAAGGGAATCTAGCTGCCTCATGTTTGGGTTTCATCTAATATATGCCTCCATCTTTGCCATAAACCCAACAACTCGGGTCGAGGGCATCCCGGGCCAGCTTGGGCTTGTCCGGTACATTGCCTCCACCACGATCAGCGACGACCTAGACCTCTTGAAGATCCTGTGGGCCATGAGCAGCTCCTTATGATGAACCCTAGTAAGAGAAGTGCTTCAGCAATGAGGTCTTGGACAACAATATTGGGCTCAAGTCCTATGTTTGCCACAAGTAAAGTGATGCCCCTGAATGATGGGGATGGTAAGATGGTTGGGTGCATGATTGAGTGGTCTTCTGTGGCTCATCCTGTCGAGGGTTGGGCTGTCCAAGATATGAGGTCCTTCGTGGACTTTTTCTACCAATATTTTTATATTTCCAACCTCTCTAAAAAATTAAACGGAAAAAGAAAAATTCTCCTGTTGAAAACATAACGATATTATTTTCATGTTTCGTTTCCCTTGTCTAATTTATCAAAAACATTTGGTACCCTCTTGCACTCACCCAAATAAATAAATAAAAAGTCTTAACACCATAAAGTTAAATTTCGGTGAAGACAACTTTCTTGAAAGTGTTTTTTCTTACCGTTACCAAAAAAAAAAAAAAAAAAAAATTTCTTGAAAGTGATATTACAATCAATACATAAATTGAGCTAGACAACTGAACCCCACTACTCCTTACGTCGACAGCCACGACAAGGCACCCCGTAGGTTTCTTGCTTGAATAATTTATTACTCGATTTGGGTCGAACATTAAAATAGTTGCCCTAGAGAGATCAGTCGATGCCAAATGTGCTTTCTCTACCTACCCCATCTCATTGGAAATTTTGTTATATTATCTCGCTATAAATAAAATATACATCTGTGTGTATAAAGAAGCTGTGTATTTGCTCTTTCTTCATACATGTTTTGGCATAAAAAAGGAGCACCAAAACATGGATCAAACGGAGTCCCAATCGGATCACAAGTGGGAAGGGAAGGTCTCTACGAGAGTCACAAAGGCCAGTGCAGACCAGATCTGGCCACTCTTCGTCGATTTCTTCAACCTCCACAAATGGTTCCCAGGCCTATCCGATTGCTATGGCATCCACGGCAAGAACGGCGAGCCCGGTTGCGTGCGATACTGCGCTGGCTTCTCCATTTCGTCCGGAGGCACAAGTGACCCCGGCGAGAGTCGCCCCATCAAGTGGTCCAAGGAGCGACTCGTCGGCGTAGATCCGCTCGGACGAAGCTTAAATTATGAGATGGTCGACTCTAACAACGGGTTCACTTCATATGCATCGACAATCAGAGTCATCCCTAGTGACGGAGACGGCGAAGGCGGGTGCACGATCGAATGGTCATTCACCGTAGACCCGGTGGAAGGGTGGGTGCTGGAAGATTTAGTGAGGAAATATGAGGTGGGGTTGCAAGGCATGGCTAGGAAGATGGAGGACTCCATCTCCGTGATGTGACGCAAAGTCTGGCTACCTTGTTTTTTCTTCAGGCACGTCGTTTTGTGTGAAGGCAATTATTGATGTAAGAGAGGAAGTGCGGTGCTTGTGGTCCGGTCGTGCTTGTATTGTCATCGGTAAAGTGGACCACAGCCTTGAAAGCTCCAACAAGTGCAATCGCACTTGAGGTTTAGGCAATCAAATTTTCTTGCGACGATTGTAGGAGACTGAAACACCGTGTTGGCGTGGCTAATTTCAATCGTTTCTCTGTCGCCATCATCGACTGTCGCCAGTGCTAGACGCCATAGATGGGCCTCCGTCCACTCCGGCCACCAATACCTGCATCGGCCCTCTCGTCAAGTCGCATCGTAGTCATCAAAGCAAACTCTAATTTTGAAGATCTTGAGCAGGGAAAAGAGGAATCGAACTTTTTCAAAACCCTTGTCCTTTAATCAAATCAGACCGGTAAGTAAACAGTCGAGAGCACAAAGCCAAAGCCTATCAATCGCGTGGTGGACTCATCGATGATGGGAAGATATCAGCAGATGGATGGGACTGGAGCACCCATCGCGATGCCCCGATCTGATCATCCTCCACCTCTTCCCGTGCAAAACCCATTCGAAGTTGAAAAGTATGTCCCATATTATTTCCAAATTGAATTGTCCCAATTATTTATCTGTATTTCAAGTGAGCTTGACTTTCAATCCCGCTATAGAAAAAATTATTTAAAAAATTCTAAATAATTCAATTTAGTCAATTTATTTTTTAACATTTTTGCCAAATTAGTGTATTTGACTAATTTTTGGTAAAAAATTGATACCACGGACTTGAAAATTTTCTGGAATTTTTCATTAATTTTTTTAATTATTAAGAGCCAGCCAAGACTTGATGACCACCTCGGCCATCAAGTGAGGATTCGCTACCCTAGTAGGTGGCTAACTAGATGCAGGCTCAAGACCCTCGCTAGTCAGCCCCCTAATTGTGAGTAATGGTCGCGAGCCCTCGCCCACTGGGTAGTGAGGGCTCACAAGCCCTCGTCCAGTGGCCGATGGTGATGGTCGAGCCTCGGCGGTGGCTAGCAATCCCTTACCTGCCCAAAAGAAATAAATTTATAAAAAATTCAGAAAAATTCAAGCAAATAAAATATGAATTAACAAAATTTTCTTGTTAGTGTTAGTTGTGTCATATGGGACGTTTGGCATTCACATCATCAATTTTCTTACCAAAATTAGCCGGTTAGACCACATTGACAAATTTTTAAAATGGCTTAGATCTAATTTGCCAAATTGAAATGGATAAATTTAAGACTTTTTGGGTAATTTTCCCTCATACTATATGGAAGCTTCCACTTATGATGAAAAGAATTAATTCGTCAGGAAAGCAAATATTACCATAGTCTCCCAAGTCTCTCAAGTTTCCAAATAATTATAAAACCATGTATGCAAAGTTGTAAACATGATGAAAATGTTAGCAATTTAATTGTTTTCTTCTGTGGAAAACGGTATAACTTGTAAAATAGTTACTGAGGGGAAAAAAAATAAAAAGATGAAAATACTCGGCTAACATAATAGTTGGGAAACATGTTAGACACCGCCAGCGGATAAATAGAAGTTTCATGATAGATATTAAGTTATGGACTTTGAGATGTATGTGTATGCAGCCAAAATATAGATTTGAACGACAATTTCCCAAATTTAGTTACTCACTTTAACCATTTGACTCAATGGGGCACACATAATAATTTTCAAAGCTCGAATATCTAAAATGAATTGCATACCAAGAGAAGGGGAATTTAGCTGCCAAATGTTTGGGCTTTATCTAATAAACGTCTCCATCTTTGCCATAAACCCAATAGTCCCATGTCTCCATCTTTGCCATAAACCCAGCAGTCCCCTCTCTCTCTCTCTCTCTCTCTCTCTCTCTCTCTCTCTCTCTCTCAATGGCAAAAGAAACCCAACCAAGATGGGAAGCCAAGCTCACTGCTGAGCTGAAAGGACCAACACCAGACCAAG
Source organism: Eucalyptus erythrocorys (assembly GCA_014182555.1). NCBI lineage: Eukaryota > Viridiplantae > Streptophyta > Magnoliopsida > Myrtales > Myrtaceae > Eucalyptus > Eucalyptus erythrocorys. Next base: position 40,813,803 of record CM024599.1, on the reverse strand, counting down.
CGTGGCCATTCTTGGCAGACTTTTGTAATATCCACAAGTTGCTTCCCTCCATTGACAATTGCCACCAAGTCGAGGGCGTCCCCGGCCAGCTTGGCCTCGTCCGATATGCCGCCTCCACCACATCCGGCGACGATTCAGACCCGTCGAAGATCAAGTGGGTCACTGAGTGGCTCCTCATGATGGACCCTAGTGAAAAGTGCTTCAACTATGAGTAGGGGTGAGTAGCAGTCTAGGGTTGACCCTGGATCAACCCTGAACCGGCCCAACCTTGTTGGTCCTGGTCTGGTTCCCAAGGGGACTGGGTCGGTCCTTGGTTCTGAAATTCCAGAACCAACACTGTACGGGTTGGTCCTCGGTCCTAAGAGTTTTGGGTCGGTCCAACCCTAGATCAACCCTGTATATTATATTATATTATATTATTTATAATTCTTTTATATATTCAAACCTAAGTAAAATGTATGTTATATTATATTATATTGAGATATTTTATCAATAGTACTAATAGTAATTTCAATTTAAAATTTTTGTTGAGTATTAATTATGTGTCATTTGTTTTGTTTTCAGGTGTTTAGAAGTTCGGTGAATTAACAAGATATGGAGTTATATATTCATGGTTTATATTAAGTATTTTGAACTTTTTATGATTTAGTTGTATTTTACTAATGAATTTCAGCTGCACTTTACTTTTCAATTTGTGTCAAATGGTAGAAGTTTTTGAAGAGTAGAATAATACTGTAGTTGCTACGGTGATTTGCTAGTCAAGTGGTGTGAAGCTCATTTTTTGGATGAGTGGACTCTACATGATCAAATGCTAGTCAAGTAGTGTGAAGCTCATTTTTTAATTGAGTGGACTTTACATGATCAAATGCAGGAAAACGCTTTTGCATATGGTGATATGAATATTAAACATAGATGATTACAAGAATTTTCCATCTTGTCCCATATCTCGATGAGTGGTTAGCAAGTACGAAATTTCTATTATTGTGTCATATTAAATTTGCTAAATATGTATTGGTATTTATAGTTTAGTTGCACAATGCCGCATTGTTGATGGATGTGTAATTTGAATTTGTAGGTTTGCTTTTTTAGGGAGTATAAAAAATAAGACGAAAAAAATTATCAATCGGTCTCAGGTTAACCTTGGAACCGGACCAAACCCATTGGGTCGGTCCGGTCCTTGGTCCCAAGCTCAATAGGGTCGGCCCTTGGTCCTAAAAATTGAGGACCGACACTGTACGGATTGGTCCTAGGGTTAGGGGGTGGCCCGGACCAACCGGGACCATGCCCACCCCTAGCTATGGGGTCGTGGACAGCAATATTGGGATCAAGTCCTATGTTTCCACAATTAGATTGATGCCCGTGAATGATGAGGATAATAAGATGGTTGGGTGCATGATTGAGTGGTCCTTTGTGGCTGATCCAGTTGAGCGATGGGGGCTCCGAGATATGAGGTCTTACTTTGATTTTTGCTGCCAATATGTGGCCAAGAAGATAGAAAGTGCAATTCAAGAAGCTAGTGGGTGAAGGCAGAAAGATGTGCTCCCTTTTTGATTGATTATGCATGCTTTAAATACTTTTAGTATGACTGTTTGATCACTAAGGTTCTGTTTTGCATGCCTGGAGCTTCAATCTCAACATGAACTTGTGAAGTTTCTGTATACTGACTTTTTCTTCTTTGTGGCTTTCAAGAATCCATTGAATAGGTTACAAATATAGAGGACCACCCCCCCTTTCCCTAAACACTCTCTTTCCGCCCTTCTCTAAAAAACTTATGGCAACCTGATTATGCGATTTTGATCCATGTGCTCATTGCAAGAATTTACTTCCGAAGTCCTTATCAGCTAAGCTAGCCTTTTGCTCCTTCAGAAGCCAGTTTGTTAATATATGTAAATTAAATTAATTGTTCACCATCTCACGTTTCCATGATGACTTTGTTAAAAGTGTATAATTACTAAACATTATGAAATAATACGGAAAGTTAATAGATCTTGCAATTCAAACCTAATACGAAAAGAAAAATATATCAAAGAAATCAATAAAGAACAACAACAACATCGGAGATTAATGTGGTTTGGTTGGAGTTTCAACTAGTACTCCTCAAAGAGAGTCACCCAAAAAAGAAACCTACCATGAATCTAGAGAATTATAGAATTATAGGTGCTCAATCGCTCTCAAGTGTTTTCCAATCCCATATAACACTCAAAGCAAAATTACAAGTATGATTTTACCATCTCTCACAGAAAACTCGCTAAAAATACTCATAGTGAAAAAACATAACACTATTCTTTTACGTTCCGATGTGTACTAATTGAGAAAATTTTCATTTTTTATATTCTTATGTTACTTGACGTGGACTCCACTAAATTTGCTTGGAAATAATTTCCTAATTCAAAAGACCTTCAAAGTATGGGCCACACTTCTATTGGACTAGTTTCATATATATATATATATATATATATATATATATATATATATATATATATATAAGGCGCTTCATTTATCTCTTCGCTTCCTCTTTCTCTCTCTTTCCTTCTTTAAACCTTTTTTTCATCTCTTCCACTTCTCGAGGGAAGGGATTTGATCTAACTATTCGTTCGTTTCATATAAAATATCATGTTTCCAAAAAACATTTTCCTAGAAGTCATTTTCTGGAAAATGACTATTTTTCGATGTTCGACCGAAATCTAAATTTTGAGTGGAAAATATTTTCCACTGTTCATTAGGTAATTTAATTGTTTGGGAAAAATTATCAAAATTTGAATTTGAATATTTTTAATTGACCAAAAAATTAGTTTTATATTTTATTTTTTTAAATGAATTTTTTTATTATTTATATTTTTAAAAATTGAAATTATTTTTATTATTTATTTTTCTTTCTTTTTCTTTTTCTTTTTTTCCTTTTTCTTTTCCTTCCTCCTTCCTCCTCCTTCCTCCGTCGCCTTCTTCCTCCTTCCTCCATCACCTTTGTCTTCCCCGGTGATTCTCAATCCATGGTAGGCTCGCGGTAGTGGCGGCAACGAAGACTTCCTCACACTGATTGGCGGCGGTCATCGCACAAGTCGCTTTTTGTTTCCCCCTAATCGCCATCTCCCTCCCTCCCTTTCTTCCTCCGTCCCTCCGTCCGGCCTCGGGGTTGACTTGGGGGATCAAGCAATTGGGTCCATCGGCAAGACGGCGCTCGGCGACGAGGAGTCGGTTGGTTTCGCGTTGCGATGGTTGATCCTTTGTCTTCTACGGCTACACTTACCCCCATCTCTCTCTCTCTCTCTCTCTCTCTCTCTCTCTCTCTCTCTCTCTCTCTATCCTCTCCGCGTCGGAGCTCGCGGTCGGCGGGCTCACCTCGATTGGGAGCCCGAGCTCCACCGCTAGATCCGGCGAGCTCGTAGCTCGCCAGGTCGAGCTCGCGGCTCGCCTGGTCGAGCTCGCGGCTCGCCAAAGCTCAGCAAACCTTTAGCGAACTCGGGTGAGGCCCGAGTGCCGCTCAGCTCGCTGGATTTGGCGAGGCTTGAGCCTCGCCCCAGACCGACGAGAGCTCCACCTCGCCCGATCTGGCAAGGCTTGAGCTCGGTTTCGCCAGATTGGGCTAGGCAAAGCCTCACTGGCTTGAGGCAAGGCTTGAGCTAGCTTGCGGTCGGTCACCGGCCGCTGCCGTGGCTAACAATCGGCCAAGGCTAAAGAAGAAGACAAAAAGGAAAGAAAGAAAAAAAGAAAAAAAAAGAAAAGGAAAAAAAATTAAAAACTCGATTTTGAAAAAGAAAAAGGAAAAGAAAAAGAAAGCATAAACATAAAACAAAAATGTATTAATGAAAAGAAGCAAGATAGAAGAAGTTATGGAAAACATTTCCCTTAACTAGTTCATTTTCCATAAAACGAACACTGAAAAATTTGGAAAACGTTTTCTCGGAAATCATTTTCTGCGAAACGAACATACCCTAAATCTCTTCCTCCCCTCCTAGTTCCTTTTCCTTTTATTTCCTTTTGTTTCTTTTCTATTTCTCTCGATCTAGTTTTAGATCTAGGAGTTTTGCTCTCTCAATCTTATATTTGGGAGCTTTTCTCTTCGATCTTGAAGGGTTTTGGATTCGGGAAACTGGATTCCCAAAACGATCGTTTCGACACAAAAACGATCCCAAAAAGAGGAGAAACGCAGTGGAAGGAGATTTCAACACCCAATCACGAATCACCGATCAAAAGTGCATCACAGGGACGAACGCACCTTATTTCCACAAACTAAACACCCGGCGTTGCAATTCGAGGAAGGGAGCGGTCACCTTTGTTCTTCAAAGGGGAGAAAGCGTCGTTGGTGAAAAACGGAGGGAGATGCGTACACGTCCAGAGAAAAACAAAAGTACCTTTTCACTCTTTTTCTTTTTCTTTTATACTATTCTCTTCCATGGGCCCTAAACCCATGGGCCAAGTCTTTGGGCCCATCAGGCCAAATTAGGCCCAACAAAAGAAAAGAAAATCAAAATCCATCATCTCCCACTCGCACATGGTGGACCAAAACCAACATGGGCGGACAAGCCTTACTTTGGCTCATCAAAGAAGAATCCATTATATGCATCTCCCACTCGTCATGGTGGGCCGAATGCAGTCCCCTTTTCCTCATTGCAACATTCATACTGATGAATAGTCCGTGCGACCGGCATACTTTGAGAGCTCGTTGCCATACATCTGTTAGGAATATATAGCAGCTCATAATGGGCGTCATACTCTGAGTAGATTTAGTATACAGTACCCTAGATCGATCGATCACATTTATATCTCTCTTGATCTCTTTTTAACAATGATATATATTGCATTCACAATTATGATTATCCCAAAGACAGTCATAATTGGTCGACCAGTGAATACAAAACTACAATGTGATTCTCCAAATCCGATCTTCCTCTTTCCTTCAAAATCTTAATTTCAGTTTAGCTTGCTTTTCTAAAAATGTCCCATTAGATCGAATCAACTCATGACCATTGGCAACATCCTAAGATAGCAAACACTAAATAGAAATCTTGAGAATAAGTAAGAGTCCTGAGGGGACTAAAATTGAGGAACTCATTTCCCTCAAGAGTCTCACACGGCATAAAAGTTGAGATCAAAACTTTTGCCACTCTTATTGGTCGTGTCATGCATACGCAGTATGAAATGCGTATTACGGTATTAACTCCTTTCCCATGGAGCGTATGTCTATTCCTTCAATACCGTACAGATGATAGTTCAAACATACCCAATGTCTAACTTGAGTTCACGTATCTACTCATTCACTTAATTCATCAGAACTCACATCTGGCATCTTAGACAGATAAAGTAAAATATGTGGGTTATTTTACTTTCGGACATAGTATTTATCATGTCCTCATCTTAACACTTAGTTAAGGCGACATATATATTTTAAGCTTGAGCTCTCAATTATCACCTAGATAATAAGCTTAAAAACCGTCTCATCTCTATTTATCACACAGTAAATAGAGGCGAATACCCATGTGAGTGGGCTAATCTCTTATCTGTCCGATATACTTTCTCAACTCAATATAATGCACTGAGCATTAAGATGCATAAAGATCAAACAAAGATTCATAGGCATTAATGATGAAAAACACAATTTCATAAATGTGAACAACTCAGGGAAATTAAAATATCCAGTACATCAGACTCTACGCAATCCTAGAGATTTCTCATGACCACAAAAACACATCTCTAGGTGTTGGCTTTGTCATAGGATCTGCATCCATTCTATGCGTAAATATGTACTGTAAGTTCACATCCTTTCGTGCAACTATATCTTTGACAAAGTTATACTTGGTATCTATATGTTTGGTCTTGCCATGATACTTTGGATCTTTGGTGTACGCTATAACTGCTTGGCTATCACAGTTAACCAATAATGGATTTGCAATTTTCTCAATAACACCTAAATGATCCAAAAAATCTCTTAAGCCAAACTACTTCTTGTACCACTGTTGATAATGCCACGAACTTTGCTTCCATCGTGGACAAGGCTATACACGTTTGTTTCTTGCCGCACCAATACATGGCGCCATTATTCAGAAACAAAAACAAAAATAGAGGTAGATTTCCTTTCATCTAAATCTCCTCCTCAACTTGTGTCTAAATAGCCTTCGAGTCGCAGATCCTTTCCTTGATAACTCAGTATATAATCAGCAGTTCCCTTTAGATACCTAAGTATTCTCTTAACGGCTTTCCAATGTGCTTGACCTGGATTGGATTGGTATCTACTCACCATTCCAACTGCAAAGCATATGTCAGGTCTTGCACACAACATAGCGTACATCAAGCTCCCAACAGCACTAGCATAAGGAACATGCTTTATTTGTTCCTTCTCTTGTGGAGTCCTTGGACACGATCTATGGCTCAATTCTTCACCTTTTGCAATAGGAGTGTCTATGGGTTTACAATCTTGCATACGAAATCGTTCAAGAACTTTACTTATATATGTTTCTTGCGAAAGAGATAATGATCTCTTTGAACGATCTCTTGAAATCTTAACTCCAAGTATGTATACAGCCTCACCCATATCCTTCATCTCAAAATTAGAAGATAACCAACTTTTGATGGTATTAACTAACTCCATATTACTTCCGGCAATTAGTATATCATCAACATATAATGATATGATCACTAATTGATCTTTGGATCTTTTGATATATACACAATGATCCTCATCAATCATTGTAAAATTATATGCCATCATAGCATTATAAAAACGTATATACCACTGTCTTGACGACTGCTTTAGGCCATATATCGATTTCAAAAGTCGACATACTTTTCCTTCTTGGCCTTTCATAATGAAACCAACAGATTGTTCCATATATATTTCCTCATCTAATTCTCCATTGAGAAAAGCAGTCTTTACATCCATTTGATGTAATTCAAGATCCATACTTGCCACTATTGCCAAAATAATGCGAATTGAGGTGAATCTCACAACAGGGGAAAAAGTTTGCTCATAATCAATTCCTTCCTGTTGATTATACCCCTTCGCAACAAGGCGAGCTTTATATCTTTCTATCGAGCCATTAGCTTTACGCTTTATTTTGAGAACCCACTTGTTCCCAATAGCTTTGCGTCCCTTTGGAAGATCAACCAGTTCCCAAACATGGTTTGACTTCGTTGACTCCATTTCCTCTCCTATTGCATCCATCCATTTTTCTTTACTAGGGCAACTTAGAGCCTCATGTATATTTCTTGGCTCATCCTCATCTTGTGGGGCAATCATAAAAGTTTCCCCTTCAATGTCAAAACGTCGACGGGGAATACTTTTGCGACTTGTTCGCCGTATAGGAGATAGTACACTTAGCACATCATTTCCCATTATGCTCCCACTAGGATCGATAATGATGATGTCGTATCATCATGTGGTTGTAATTGAGAATTAGTTGTATGCAATTCATCACTTCTCACATTACTCCCACTTGGGCGAACCCCACTAATATCATTATCTGGATCCATGGTTTCAAATAGGGAGTAATCTTCACCTATTTCGCCCTTCTTAGGAAACTCATCCTCTAAGAATGTGACATCCCGTGATTCAAATTCAGTTACACTCCCACTTTCCTGCTCACCTATGAACACATATCCTTTTGAGTGTTCTTATGAAAATACTCTTCTTTCCTCTGGGACCTAATTTCCCAAATTTGTGAGAGGGCTCATGGGTATAGGCAGCACAACCCCATGGCTTAAGGAAACCTAAGTCCGGTTTTCTACTTGTCCATAACTCATATGGAGTGGAAGTAACTGATTTGGAAGGCACCCGGTTAAGTACATAGGCAGCTGTTAATAATGCATCACTCCAAAAGGCGATAGGTAAGTTAGCATGTGCCATCATGGACCTAACCATTTCCAGTAGGGTTCTGTTTCTTCTCTTTGCAACACCATTTTGTTGAGGAGTATATGGAATAGACAACTGTCTTTCTATTCCTTTTTCATTACATAATTTTCTGAACTCATCAGATAAATATTCTCGACCTCGATCGGATCTCAATGCTTTTATTTTCCTGTCTAATTGATTCTCTACCAAGGCCATAAACCTTTTGAAACAACTTAATACTTCAGATTTATGAGAAATCAAATAGACATATCCGAATCGAGTATAATCATCTATAAAAGTGATGAAATAAACAGCCCCATGCCTTCCTCTCACATTCATTGGACCACAGATGTCAGAATGGATTAAATGCTGAGGAAATTCAGCTCTTTTACCTTTTCCAAATGGTTTCCTTGTTGTTTTCCCTGCTAGGCAATGCTCACATATGGGCAAATCGACTTTGTCAATATTGCCTAACAAGCCCTCTTTGGCTAGTCCATTCATACGTTGTTAGCCAATATGACCAAGTCTAGCATGCCACACATTCACATCATTGTCATATGAATTAGGAGACGTGATAAGGGAATAATAAACATTTGCATTAACATAGTCAATGTCTAAAACAATAAAACCATCCAGAAAATAGCCATGACCATAGAAATTTGTTTCCAAAAACAAATCCACACCTCTATTATGGAAGTTCATATTAAAACCTAGTTTGACCAACACTAAAACAGACACTAGATTCCGACGAATCTCCGTAGCATACATTACATCATGTAGGATCAAAGTGCGTCCACCACGCATGTTCAGTTGGCAGTTGCCAATTCCTTTTACTTCAGCTCTGGAGTCGTTTCCCACATAGATCCACTTAGTTCCAATTGGTATTCGTCGGAATTCCACAAAAGGATCCTCTATCCTTTGCTACATGGTTTGTTGCTCCTGAATCTATAGTCCACAAAGGATTGGATTCAGCCAACAATACAGAACTTGACACATAAGCAAAGTTCTCAAATGTACAAGAGGTGTTTACCTTTTCGGCTCACGACAGTTGCGAGCATAGTGACCCTTCTTGTCACAATTGTAACACCTTACCCTTGACTTTTTCTTCACTTGAGGACGTTTTCCTCTCTTGTGTTGGTTAACTCTTGGTTTCTTGCAAGGAGGACTTGATCCTTTGCATGACCACATATTGAATGAATCAATATGCTTGCGCTTATAGCTCAAAGCCTTTTCTGAGCTAGAACCAGCATTGCAAATATCTGCTTTCGGCTCAAATGCCTTTAGGTGGTCCTCCACTAGCTCAAGGTGGCTTACAGCATCCTCAAGATCTTCTATAACATGGTCAAGAGCTTCTAGTGCTTCTGGCTTTTCCAGCACATATTGAATCTTCATATTTAATATTTTACAATTGTTGCCGTTCAAATCAGCAATTACTTTCTTACTTGCTGAAACCATTGATCTGAACACATCAGACATATGCACGAATAATTAATGCCTATCATTTATGCATCCACTTCGCATAGACCCATCATATTAATGAATAATTTTAAGTAAGGTTTTCAGAATCAAAAGGTCACTATGTTTCCAATCATCCTCCAAAATCCTGACTTAAAACTATCATTAATATAATTGTCTTATGCAAAATAAATTCTATGAAGTTACAAAAACTTCCATGAACTACCCACATCAATTAGCAATAACGAAAGCATAAAATATCTGACATTCAATAGTATAATAACGCTTTCACATAATACAGCATATCCATTACACTAAGTAATATATTTATACAAAGGAAAAATATCAACATGGAAAAAGATATATATATATACCCAAAACATCTCAAACTAATTTAAGAAATAAATAGGGAAAGTCCCTGCTAATCTATCAGTTAAAAAATCTAAGAAAATTGAAGGCACATTTGCCAATCATGGAAAAACTTTTGGAGAGCTCTCATGCCGTCTCCAAGGCGCATTCATTTTGCGCCTCGTAGCACTCATACTAAGGGTTGAAGTTTTGATTAGCTCAATCCTATAGTACTCTCTCACAAAAGCTTCTACCAGCCTCCTATAATCCGGGACCACGTTGACCTCCCATAGCCGATCTAACACCGCTTGCCATTCGGGTGGAAGAGTGTTCTTGAAGGTCGACACCTTCTCAAAATCCGGCATAAGATAACCATTCCGATGATTTCCTATATCATCGATTGACCTGACCACATGTGATACTAAATCACCGTTATGCCACCGATAATTAGCTAACTCTATTATCGGCCTTTTCGAGTCTAGCACGTTCTTCGTCCGTTCTCGTGAATGCGGTATCCGTGCATAGCGCATCATAGTTCCTGCAACAAATGCAGAACATGAAAATGAATCACTCTGTATCCACAATGAACACAAGGGAAAACATATAATTTTCCATGATTCATGCAACAAATGCAGAATGGAAATGGATTTGTTATAACCCACATAGGCATAACTGAAAAAGAAACACATTCCTTTTTTTTTTTTTTTTTGCGGTCAACGGTCAATGGCCAACGGTCTCAACGGTCAATGGTCGAGTCAACGGTCAATGGTCTTGGTCAACGGACAACGGGTTGGGTCAGCCGGTCGGGCAGGGTCGGGTCGCCAGTCGGGCTGGCTGGTCGGACCGGCCGGTCGGGCCGGTCGCCGGTTGGGCCGGGGGGGCCGGTCGGACCGGTTAGGCCGGTCGGGCAAACCGACCGGCACGAGCCCAGCGCGTGCGCGGGCAACCGCCGGCCGACGTCACGGTGACGTCATCCGGCGCGTGCCTTGCACGCGCGGACAGTTGCCGCGCAAGGGTGCGGTTACCGCGCGCGTGCATCGCATGCACCTGCGGTTTCAACCGCGCGCGCATGCGGCGCAAGCGCCCGACGGAGCCGAACCCATTGGCTGCGCGTGGCGGCGCGTCCGGTGGCTTCCGGTGACGTGCGACCACTCCAAATTCTCGTCTCGACGAGTACTACAACCCCAAACAATCAGAATTACGAAACGATGTACGGAAAACCAAAAAAAAAATGGGAAACAGAACCGCGTCGGGGTAAATTTCTCTTAATTTGATCATTAATCATGTTAAACAAAAACAGGCATGTAAAACTCGATTATAAACTCAAATAAAGAAAGGGAAACATGATTGAGATGGCTCTGATACCAATGAAGGGTTTTGGATTCGGGAAACTGGATTCCCAAAACGATCGTTTCGACACAAAAACAATCCCAAAAAGAGGAGAAACGCAGCGGAAGGAGATTTCAACACCCAATCACGAATCACCGATCAAAAGTGCATCACAGGGACGAACGCACCTTATTTCCACAAACTAAACACCCGGCGTTGCAATTCGAGGAAGGGAGCGGTCACTGTTCTTCAAAGGGGAGAAAGCGTCGTTGGTGAAAAACGGAGGGAGATGCGTACACGTCCAGAGAAAAACAAAAGTACCTTTTCACTCTTTTTCTTTTTCTTTTATACTATTCTCTTCCATGGGCCCTAAACCCATGGGCCGAGCCTTTGGGCCCATCAGGCCAAATTAGGCCCAACAAAAGAAAAGAAAATCAAAATCCATCAGATCTAATTCAAGATTTTGGAGTTTTAATGAATAAGTGCTCCATCTCCAGTTACATGGTATCCACAGCAGTTTCGACACTCTATATTTGTTCAACATATTTCCATTCAAAGTTTTGGCACTTTGCATTAGCTACAAGGCTCGCTCTCACAAGTGTCAGATTTGAGATTTTTCAACATATTTATGTTTTCTCCGCATGGTGATGGTGTTTGGGACGCTGGCCCTAGGCACACACCATTAAAAGGCAAAGTTGTAATGACAAATGGAAATCTCGACATATGCTTATCACCAATGGTACTATGTGATTCAATGACTAGCCCGCCAATCTTTTCGCTTAGATCCAGTTATAAATCTGTTCTTGAAAGACAATCTTGTGATGATCTCTCTCAATCATGCTCTTATGAAACGTCTTGATTTTTGTTTTTTTGTTTTTGGACCTCTATGGGTTTGTTTTGTTATTGTGACTTTGAAATTCTTTTTTATGTATCTGTTTGGTAATGAATGGAAATTTCTTTTTGACAAAAAAAAAAAAAAGGTACTTCATTTCACTTAAGGAAAAGAAAAATGTATATAGATTTTGGTATGGATAATTATTAGATCTTTTATTTCGTTTGATTCGTTTTGAACTTTAATTCGTTTGCTGTTTTTATTTAGATTTGGATTGGACTGTGTTAAATCTTTATGACTTTATCCTGATGATTTTTATGGATCTTTAGACTTGTGAATTTGCATTGCAGGATCATTATATTTATGAGGATAATTGTTATTGGACTAACACTATATGAGTATTCCTTGCAGGTTTCTAAATTCGCAAATCTGCTGAGGGTTTTGTCACCATCAAAAAGGGGGAGATTGTTGAAGAAAAATCCCTTGGAGTTTTTAAGTTGACAAAACCGCCTCGAGAGTAAGATCTAAAGAATCCAAGACTTAGTCGGTTAAGTCTGAAGATTTCAAGTCATAAAGGTTTTCCGTCTGAAGACAGTCAAGACCCAAAGTTCGATGTGAAGTTTTTCTGTCTGAAGACTGTCAAGACCCAGTTTCCGTTTGAAGACCTTTAAGGCCCAAATCTAAGTCTGAAGACAGTTTGTGATTTTGACAGGCTGGCAACAGGTTATTCTTATGGTTAAGGAAAGTAAGATTTGGATATTATATTCCCTATCTTATCCATGGAATATCACTAGCTGTGATCGTGAGCTCGGAAGATTTATTCTTCGGATTTTTTATCCGTTGAAGATCAAGTGAATTTTTGGAAGGATATAATTTTGGGAACTCAAGATCTTGATTGTATGGGCGAACAGGATTGACGAGCTATTGTCTACTTACATTTTCGGCGACGTGAAGATCACTTAAATTGATTCAGTCCAACGGGTTAATTGGATGAATTCTTGGAAAGTATCAACGGGTATGGAGACATGAAGGCTATTTAAGGTTGATCCGTGTTGCTCGAAAAGGAGGAGAGACCTGATAGAAAAATCTCGATGTTAGAACCTCTGAAATCACATGTTTTCTAAAATCTCTCGTGTTCAATTTGTGTATCAAAAGGGAGTTACATCTAGTGCGATAACAGCAAAAAGCTGTAGGAGAGACGATCTATTGAAGAAGTCTAGTTCGTGATTTGTAACAGCTCTCATTTGCTACATAGTGACTACAGCCAGTTGGCTGCCAGCGTGAAGAGTGGATGTAGGCTTGGAATAAGCCGAACCACTATAAACCTCGTGTCAATTCTTTCTTACCCTATCTCATTTATTTTATAATTGCATGATCTATCTTTGTGATGCATTAGTTATATTAAATTGTTCTTTAATTAAAGATTTCAAAAAAGATTTCCGCGATCACCTACTCACCCCCCTCTAGCTGGATTCATTAGCCAATATCATAAGGCAACCTGCAAATGCATAATAACCCAAGTTATAGTTTGTAAGCGTGAACAAGACTCAAATTATTGCATTGCAAGATTCAACCATCTAGTTTCAACACTGAAGAAAATGTCGGAGAGTATAAGATGCACTCTAGGCAATTGATCCCATATGTTAGCCAATGATGCTGTTTGTGGGGATCGGAGAAGCCCCTAGAAGTTAGAGTAGCTCATAAACCTGCCATCTTAGAATGGCAAGAGTCACGAACGCACCCTTAAGAGACACGGGAGAAAGCCTCTAAGAAAATACAAAAAACTTGTGTGCTTGTTTCGCTAAAAAACTCAATGATAAAAGGAAAAAAATTTCATGGAAAGCATTTTCCAAGAATACTGTTAGCTTTCCTTTGTTTGGTAATATATAATGGAAAATATTTTCTTGATATTTGGATCTCACTGAAAAATGATTTCAATCTCATGGTTTTATCTTAGCCCCCCCCAAAAATCACAGTTTTAATTACTTATTCTCTTTTTTATTTTGTCTTTTCTTCTTTAGAAAAATATTGAATTTTTAGTTTTTTTTTTTTTTTAATTTTCTTTTACCCTAGTCCTTTGCTACAATTGGCTAGTGAAGACCACATAAGAGCTTGAGCCCACTAGGATCGGCCAAGCTGTGAGCTCACATGGATTTAGTGAGCCTTGGTCAACTTGGGCTTGCTTGAATAGGCCAAGCCTCGAGCTCACCGGCCTGTGTCATGGTTGGTTGTCAAGCTACTGGCCATCGTTGAGGCATGCTTTACCGTTGGAGGAAGGAGAAATGAAAAAGAAAGAAAAAATAATTAAAGATTTGAAATTTTTTTAAACTATAAATTAACAAAAAATTTGAAATTTTTTAAAAATTATTTTTATAAGAATATTCATTAACTAAGGACCCTAAGACTATGAATATATTTTGAAAAATATTTTCTAGTTCTTTTAAAGGGCAAATCATTTTCTTGATTTTAAGGTTTGATAGGAAAATTTTTTTTATTGACTCATTTTCTTAAGTGAACCAAACGTCGGAAAATGAGAAAAATGTTTTTTCCAAAAAAATGTTTTCCATCCATTTATTTTGCAAAAAAAATGTGACATTTTTGGAAAATATTTCTCGGAAAGTAATTTTGGAAAATAACAATATTTTCGGACATTTGATTGACACATGAAACTGAAAAATATTTTCCATCATTTGGTTAAGAAAATTTCCGTGTCATTGTTTGTTCAAAAATTACCGATGTGGACACTAGCTTTACCACTAGCAATGGTTGGAGCTGATGTTAACAATTTTTGTAATTTAAAAAAATTTTGATTTTTTAAAATTTTTTATTTTATTTTTCTTTCTTTCTTCCGCCATCGGTCGATGGGCCTTGACAATAGGCTACAGGTGAGGGCTAACCTTGGGCAAGGCTCCAACTTGCCACATTCGGGCAGCTCAAGCTTGCCTGAGGTTGGTGGGCTCAAGCGTCGTGTGATCTCGGTGAGCTCAAGATTGATGTCAAGCATTGAGCCTAGCGAGGTTGAGGCTGAGCGTTGAGCCCCGCGAGATTGAGGTCAAGGTCGAGTGTTGAGCCTGGCGGGGTCAAGGTCAAGTGTTGAGCATTGATCCTAACGAAGTTGAGGTTGAGTGTTGCCTGAGGTTGGCCCTTGTTGAGATTTGGCGAGGTCGAGCCTTGCCAGCGCCAACGCCAAATTTGGCGAGGTGCAGCCTCACTCCAAGCTGGCAAGGCTCGAGCTCGCTAATCCTCTTCGGTGGCCGGCAAAGGAAGAAAAAAAAGAGAGAAAAAAAGAAAATATTATTAATTATTTTTTTAAATTTGTAAAAATTGTCCAAGTGCGGCCTAGATGGACCTGGGATTGGCCTGAATGGGCCGCGTGTTGGGGATTCGCATTGGGTTTCCCTTGCTCAAGAGCAGAGTTTCTGCCCACTGGCTCCCTGAAGTGGCCTTAGCGATGTCGTTAAAATATTTGCCCGCCTCTTATTGATCCACTTGAAAGGAAATGTGTTGGTAAACCTATCAGACTGCCGAACCTTCTGCCGCCCTATGCATATATCTATAAAATTGGTGAATGGTGAAGTATAACTTTACTCAGGAGTCATCAAAATAGAAATTAAGCAGTCACGGACCGAACCTTGGATATTACAACTAAATATCTGCCGTCATCTGCTCCAGCCACTTCAGTGATGTAGTAATTCTTCGAACATTGTTTCCTAATCCACTCCTTCAGACAAGGAAATAAGTGAAGACAGTCCTAATCGAGAATCCCACAGCAGGAGCTTGATGTACCCATGTTCTTAATTGTCGAATACAGAAGTTCTTCCTGGTATGTATTTTGTAACAGGCAACTATTGGGATCTACTATGATTGAAATTCCAAAGTAAGCCGCTCATATAGAACCTTGGGAAGAGAGTCCTGTGAAAAAGCGGAGATCCGATCGATGTAGCTGGTGCTATCATCCATTATTATGGCCCATGTCTTAGAGCGAGAACAGTTAAGCTGCACTGGTGACATACATTCCCTCTGCATGTCCCTTCTCAATGCGTAAGAGCAGGTCATCATCGTCCAGATGAGATGCTTTCAACATAATCAGCTCTACTTGCGTTCTATAGTAAAGTGAAAGCCCATCATCGCATGGATTCAGCAAGAGAGGAGTCCATAATTGTTGCATTTGAAATTGCCTTTAGAGACCCAACGTTGCAGGAACATTCTGGTGCGAAGATCCATATAAACTGCGATTCTGGGCCCTAGGCAGAGCCCACCGAGTTAGGGCCTTTGATGATCAATAAAACTTAAATCAAATTATCTTAGATCTATAGATACATTCACTACTCATGAGTTATCACGATTTAAATTTTAAGGCCGTATATACTTATAAGCATTTTAGTGGGGGCTGCACCTAAAATAAGTGGAGCCCACTACCCAGACCATCTTCTCCGCTCAGCACACCCGTTCTGGCCGGAGCACAGCCTCTTGCGGTCCGCTTGGGCGTGCGTGAACTGGAAATGAAGGCTAAATTACAAGATCATGGCAACGAAGATTCACCTTTCCATGGGCGCTGCATTAAATGCCCATGGATCCTCAGTACAGTTACCATAATTATAGGCCTGAAAATCTTAAGTCGCCCATCTCAACCACCCGTAGTAAATGTCACGTTCTCCAGAATGTACAGTACAGAGTCACAGGCGCGCATATTCTGGGGAGCTTTCATTCGGTAGTAGCTGGCACTTGCCTATTTCGTGGCCCCTTTTGAAGCTGTGTCCTTTTCTGACGTACCACTGGCGTGGCCTCCCAAACATTCTATCTATGCCTTTTCCCCTGTCAGTTTCATCTCCCTAGAAATATTTTCTTTGAAATCTGTTCGCGTATTAAAGCTGTCTCCTCTTCTAACAATGTTTACGACACTGATTACTCCTCTGAATGAATTTTTCGAATCGAAAAGCAAGAACGACCCAAAATTTGCGAACTATTGAACATCGGATTCGACTTGCTTTTTTTCATTCTAGCCTCCATTATACCACCCATTTTCAAGAACAATGCAAGTACCTGTTCTGGGATGGGAGAAGTGTTGCTTCGGATCTCATCTTGAAGCCCCTCCTCTGCTCCACGACTTCGACTTCGAGACGGATCCATATCTGCCCTCCCAAGCTTTTAATCTAATCTTGCTTGGTCCGAGCCACGTCGTCCCCACCGGTCTCAACCGAGCTCTGGTATAGAGGAGATTCTTTTGAAGAGGAAGGCACGATCAAGCAGAATTGTTCCTTTTAATCTCGTTACTTCTTTTCTTCGAAAGATGATGTGGGTACCACACAGAAAAATAAACTTAAGGTACCACACAGAAAAATAAATAGATCTGAAATGCAAGTCCTTACCTTTGTTTCATGGGTGGATGCGCACGGGAAACGATTATCCATTGTTTTATTTTCAACCCCGTCCGTATAAACTCTGATGGCTCGCTGTCATCATTTGACCGTGCTCGCTTATGTGGTACCTGATATGTGCGTATCACATGAAAGAGAAAGACATGGCTCAATCAGAGTACGAGCTCGAATGAGAAATTTCAGTAATGTCTATTACCTCATGAGTAACATCGATGTGCACAGGCCAAAGGTATGGATTTTCACGAACGATCCCATGGAAGAGAGAAATGTACCTAGCATAGTTCGGATCTTCATCGAATTTCAGATGAAGCACAAATGTGGTGAACTGCTGGTAAGGCTTAGGACATAATGAACACAGGGCGTATGGAGGAGTGGCCATCTTTTGCTTGCAAACAACGAAAGCTTTATCTCCTCCCTGGAAAAACTGTGGCGATGAAAAGACTGATACAGATTTATGGTTCAAGAAATCTTCATTGAATGTAGGGAATGCAACCTGATGACTTTGCCAGGGCAAACGACCGCAGATGAGATAAGTGAGCATGTAAACCAGAGACTCTAGGTCATTTCTTCTGCTACTTGTTCTACCAAGTTGAGTGTGTACACTAGCAAATGGAATTGTTCCTCTGCTGCAAATTTTTTAAATTGCGTGGGACAGTAATTATACAAGTAGGCCGCATGGTCTGTGCATATGAAGATGTTGACATTATTTTGACTGAACCTGAAATCATCTGGAGTTTGGTTGTACTTAATGTGCGAACCAGTGGAGGCGTCTTGCCATCTCGTAGCTGCAATGTCATGACTAAACCATGAGACATGTGCCTTTCTCCTTTTTCAATCACTAATATCTGGGCCATAAAAGTATTCATACAATTGGTATGTACCTAATCCAAGGTCAGTCAGAAACAATGTTTTCTTTTCAGGAGTTCCTGGAGGACCAAGCAAAAAATTACCTGGTTTTATGTCACCATGGACGTACCTGCACAGGAGAGAGGCATACATGAGAAACATCACAAAAAGTCAGACCTGGCATATATTTCCGATAGTCTGGCCTACCAAAACTTCAATTTGACCATTCCATAAAGAAAATTCTAACAAACATGCGATTGGAAGCTAGTCAGCTATTACCCTCTAGAGTGCAGCTTCTCAAGTATAGAGACAGCTTCAACAGCAATACATGCAATTGCATCTAATGGAAGGCTGTAGTAGCAAGGAAAGAGCTAAAATCAGAAGCTGACAAAAGAATTAGAAATTGTTTAAGAAAACCTGAAGAGCAGACACTGTAAAATCTGTTGACTTCATGGGGAAATATACATTGGCCTATCGTCGTCCGAAGTGGCTTGTAAACTAGGTCCAAGCAAATCCATGACCTGCATATCTGAAGAAGATCATTGAAAACTTTGCATTCTAGTAGTACAAAATCCAAGTCGAAGGGAATGCACATACCGTGACATAATAGTCCCCTTGTTGCCCCTTGTAATGTAATCATGGCAGTGGTAAGCCGTGACTTTCACCCAGATCACTGTGCAATATGCAGAACACAGATGCGAAATTCAACACCCTAATTTAATTTTACATGCAAAAGCAAGATATAGTGAAATCTAACATGCAATAACTCTAAGGACTCACTCATAAACTTTCCACTCATGAGGGGTGCCACCTTCACATCCTTTGCTGTCTTTATGCTTGAACTTTATGGCCACCTAGATAGCGCTGCGTTAAATCATGTAAAGTAATGGCGCCAATGTAACGAATTATCCGAAAAGGATAAAATGAGATCCATACTTCTGCTGCTTCCACACCAGTTTGATCATATGGAATTGAAGGACTGATGGCTCGACCGACATAAACTTGCCTGAAGCTTCCCTTTCCCAGTTTTCTTTCTATTCTGTACACGGGAGAATCATCAATCTGAACCTGAGATTATCAAATTTTCAATACATATTTGGAACTTGCATAGTGAATTACTGAACAAATTGCACCGTACCTAAAAGCTTTGCAACTGTCGGTAACATGTAACCTGATATTGTAACGCATGAAGTTCTCAAATGGAGCAAAATTGTCGCTGACAGAACTTTCATGGGCATCTTAGTTATAAATCTGTAATAGATGGAAATTTCCACTTTTCTCTCTTTGGCCGATAAAATGGCCAGAAATGACCCACCAAATTCTTCGTCATTTAGCTCTGTTTAATTTTTGCTGAACCAACGCAAAAGCAAGAACGACACCGATTGTTCCTTGGAATTGAACTTCTCAAATCTAAAAGCAAGAACAGCCCCAGATTTGCGAACTATTGAACATGGCGTTCGGCTTGCATTTTTATACTTCCTCTACTAGACCACCCATTTCCAAGAACAACGCAAGTACCTGTTCTGGGATTTGAGGAGGGTCGCCTTGACGACGTCGACTTCTAGAACGATCCATATCTACACTTTCCAGCTTTAATCCAATCTCGACTGGTTCTGAACCGCTTCGCCTCCACCAGTGTGGGCCTGAGTTGATATAGAGGAGATCTTCTTTTGAGGAGACGGGCACGATCAAGCAGAGTTCTAGTCCTCCCAGTTCTTGTTTCTTATTCTCTGGAAAAAGATGATTCGGGTTCTTGAAGAGAATGAGCGGGCAGTGCGAGAAGTTTGTTAGTTTTTGGGGGGCCAAGAACGAACTTTTGAAAGCGGAGATAGGCAAAATGCCGTTATTTCGGTTGACCTCCGAATGCTTATGATAATCGAATGGGAATATACACGAGGGCGTGGCGTCCTCGCTAAAATGACCGGTCATGCAATATAGCGCGAAAATTGGAACGAAGGGCAATTTAGTCTTTTTACTTGCAAGCCTTCCTCCAAATATGTATAAAGGATCTACATATTTAAGCCGGAAATGGGTTTTTGTCTCTGCTTTGGGTTTTGTCTCTGCTTTAGTGGCTTCCGAGGATACCGTCTAAATAATTTATGTTCCATCAAGTTTTGGCTGAAAATGTAGATCAATTGGGGAAGTGTTAAGTAAAGAAACTTCCAACTTTTGCTATATTGGAATAGACTAATGCGTTTCTTTCTGTGTATGGGCATGTGAATTTTTTTTTTTTGATCAGATGTGCATGTGAATTGATTTGGGAGAAATTGTAATGCATGTTTTTTCATTTGATACCTTCGCAATCAAAGTGAAGCTAATAGTCTCCTCGGGGAATAACCGTACTCTGTCTCCTGTTTGAAATTTTATGCTGTTTGATCTCCAGGTGCTCTGCCCGCGACGCACTGCTGATTTCGTGGTCGTGACGACAAGCTTGTCATTGCCTTGCACCAAGACGATGCCGGCCACTGTAACCTGCTCCTTGCTGCCTGCATCAAAAACCGCGAGAGCTGCTGCTGCTGCTTGCTGATCCACCGGCGACATCCTAGGTCGTCGCCTTTGCCCCAACAATGCCGTAGCATTGTCTTCAGCCACGTGATGAAGCTGCCGCCCTCTTTCAAGATGTCCAATGTCACTGTTCTCGCGCGACAGAGAGCTCCCTGCCCGTTGGCACCCTCGTCCCCATAAAGCCAGCTTCGCTTCAGCCGTCCCCGTTGCATCTTTGTGCGGTTCGTTATCGTTGTCTCTGTTTTGCAGGTTGATCCGCGACTATCCAGCTGAGCTGAATGCCACCTTGAGCAGTCCTTGGCCAAGACACCAACACGGTTAGTCTTGCCGTGAGTAATCGCAATGATAAGCCCACTTCACCGAGCACCACCGGCGGGCACATCGCAAGGCACCGCTGGCCACCACCACAAGTCCGCCGGCAGGCACATCGTAGAAATAAAGTATTATCCCACACTTGGCCTACACTTAGCCTTATCCACTAACATGTAAGGAGCGATTAGAAACCGTGTAAAGTGTGAGAGAATACTTTACTTCTACTATCCAAAAATTAAATGAATTCGAAAATTTGGTTACGCTAGATTATTCCAACATGCTTTTGAAACTTTTTCTCTTTTATTTTAGAAAGAAAGGTTTGTTTGGTAACTTGGATTGATTTTAACCTTATCCACTAATATGCAAGGAGTGATTACATGGGCGCGCAATCAATGAAATTAACACTTAATAAAAAAAAAGTAAATAAATTGCTAGAGTAGAGAAGAAATTTACTTATCTCGAAGCAACAATGTTAATTGAAAATGAATATCTAGCCTAAACATTCCATTTAAATGTTTATGCAATCTTAACAGATCCTTTTTGGGGATTTCTTTTTTATGAAAAATATTATATGCTATTCTAATCTAGATGAACATAGATGATGTACTATAGACATGCGACTTGACCTAATTCTAACACGACGTGCAATTTTAATTAAATGACATAAACGTGCGATCCTCAAATGACATGGCATTTGATGATATGGAATATATTATATGTTATATATAGTGACATGGCGATGATGTGGAATTTATAGCATCTAATCCTATATGATCTGCACATAATATTTTGTTATTTTCTATTCATAATTAATAAATAATGAAAAATTAGACTATCTAAAGTGATATATTATTCAATTAAACATAGGAAACAATTTAGATTAAATCATATTCTTATCAAATAATTATCCCAACTAGATAGATATTATCTTAGCATGCAATCTAATTTAAAGAATAAAATCTATCTATGTGCAATGTTATATAAAAAAATCTATTCTAATCTAACAAGCAAATTTTCTTTTTTAATATTGTTAGATATGGAAAACAAATAAAAAAAATAAACACTTAATCGTCAAAGATAAATTAAAAGATAGCAATAACTATCCACTCAATTTGAATATGGAAGCAAATAAAATCAATAACTTCATCTTAAGACTTGAAGATCAAATAATCAATTTCCGTGCAATCCATGATTCCATCTCAAATCGAAGAAATTAAATCATCGATTATGTGTGCATTGCAAATTAGGAAATAATCCTATTTGTGATATGCCCACCACACAAAATATGTAAATTAGATATTGACAAGCACAAATTAGGCAATAAAATATTCAAATCAAATTGGGATCATATAATTACTTTCCAGATATCGATTCCAAATCGGACCGTTTAGCTCTAGCCGGGCGGGGGGTACTGCGGTGGTGGGTTTGCGGGGACCGAATTTGGGTTGTCTTGGCCGTGAAACTTCAATGGCAAAGCTTACTGAGGTGTCACGGAGAGATGATAAGTAAACCTCTTGGACCCTGGTGTTCAATGCGTTGGTGGGTGGTTACTTTGGTTGAGTTGTCTCCTCCCTCTCAGTTCAATAAGAAAGAATGGAACTTTATTAGAATTCTTCCAAATGGAAAGTGGCGAGCGACACGAGACGACGGAGCTACGTTAAGAACATTCGCTGGTATATCTGCTTGGGGACGTGAAGACCGAGTTCTCCGCTGGTGGTCGCGGTGATAAGGTGTTGGACTGTAGGAACGCCGATGATTCGTTGCTGGTCATAGACAAAGTCGCCCAGTAAATCAGTACTCACAAAGATTCGGAGAGTGTCGGCTAGCAACGTCCTCTAGGAATCTGCAAGGAAAAACTTAGGCGCGTTTGGTAACAATTTTGTTCCCGAGATCAGATTCTGACTAGAAATGATTATATTTTATTACATTTAGGGAGCGATTCTGAGTAAAGTAATGCATTTGGTAACTGTCCAAAATTTCTGATTATGGAATATAATTGCGTTTGGTATTGTGCTCATTGATTCTGTTTCAAATCAATTTCTTTTAATTTTGGGAAAAAACCACCAAAAACTTTAAACTATGCACAAAGTGACAAAAATACCCAAAACTTTTTTTTTGCACCACCAAAAACTCAAAACTTTGCCACCCGTGACACATTTACCCCAAACTATTTTTTGTGACACCAAAAACCTCAAACTTTCATTTACGTGACACATTTACCCTAAATCTTAGGGGCATTTTGGTCATTTTGCTTTTAAAAATAATTTTTCTTTTTTTTTTTTTTTTTTTTTTTTTAATTTTCTCTTCCCTCCGCCGGCTCCGGCGTGAGGGAAGCCGGCGTCCGGCAAGGGCTGCCCTCGCCGGCGTCGGCCCGGGCGAGGGCCGCCCTCGCCGGCGTCGGGCGAGGGCGGCCCTTGCCTAGGTCGGGCGAGGGCCTCCCTCGCCGGATCCGGGCGAGGGCACCCTCGCCGACGCCAGCGGCGAGGGGTGCCCTCGCCGATGCGAGTGAGGGCCGCCCTCGTCGACGCAGCGAGGGAGGCCCTTGCCGCGCCGGGCGACCCTCGCCTAGGCCGACGTCGGCGAGGGCAGCCCTCGCCGGACGCCGGCTTCCCTCCGCCGCTTCGGCGGAGGGGAAGAAAAAAAAAAAAAAAGAAAAAAAAAGAAAAACAAATAAAAAGACGAAAATACCCTCGATGGGGTAAATGTGTCATAGATGGCAAACTTGGGTGTTTTTGGTGGTGCAAAAAAAAGTTTGGGGTATTTTTGTCACTTTGTGCATAGTTTAGGGTTTTTGGTGGTTTTTCCCTTTAATTTTTAAATATTTTTTTACTTTTTCATTTTTTCCTTTTTTTCTTTTCTTTTCCTTTTTCCTTTTTCTCTTATTCTTATTCTTTTTTTTTTTTTCCTTTTGGCCGGTGTTGGTTGAGGGTTGACGACCTCATCAGAGCGTCGCCGGCCCTCGTCGGTTGAGCCTCGCCAGCAGCTGGGTGAGGCTTGCCTAGCCCCACCGAGGCTCGCCTAGCCACCGGTAGGGTTGGGCGCCGCAAGGCTTGCCCAGCCCCAGCAAGGCCTGCTTGGCCACCAGCGAGCTCGCCAGAGCTCGCCCTGGCCTGGTGAGCCTCCGGTGAGCTCACCGGATCGGCGGACGGTGACCGGCGGTGGTGGTCAATGGTGGGCGGCGGTGGGCAGTGGTGGATGGCGGTCGCGGGATGGCCGAAGAGAAGAAGAAGAAGAAGAGGAGTTGGTTTTTGATTCTCAAATTGATTCCCGGAACAAGAATCAACTTTTTTTTTTTTTTTTTAATTCTTGATTCCACTTCCAATATGTTCCCGAGAACAAAAATTTTATGAAACGCGATTCTGTTCCCAAACTGATCTCGAGAACAAAAAATCAGATTCTGACATTATTTGGCATTGCTAAACAGGGCTTATATTATAAGGGCAGGATTCGATGTGGGGGCCATAAGGAGCTCGTTGGAAATTCGCTGATATTCCGACGCCGCATATTGTTGGTACAGTAGTTGTAGCACCGTCGGGATCGACTGGAGGCGGCGCGAGGAGGGTGCAGGTCACTCCCGCGGACACGTTGAATTGGAGTAGCACGGCGACTAGGAGCACTCGCCGCAGATTCTTTGTGTGACTATCACCGATCTTTGGAACGATGCAAGGCAGCAGCAACGAACCTATGCCTAATTCAGTTATCCGCTTGACTCTCATAATTCTTGTGGGCTTATTTTCGGCCACATTAAAAAAAATAATAGGCTTGACTTCAAGCTCAAAGCCTGTTATCGATTCTAACTTCAATGCAATCGTTCGGGGTCGATCCATATAATATAATTAAGTTTATCCACCGCTGGTCCAATTAAAATTCAATTTATGAACTCATCTACTCAAAAGCTCTCAATCTACATAAAACTAATGAAAATTTAAATTCTTTAGGGGCTGGAGTTGTTCCATAATTTTCTATGCAATTAGTTTCTAAATGGATTTGCCAAGATTTAGGTGTCAACAATGAAGCAATAGTGTTGGTTTCTCCTATTTTCCTTCTCATCTTATAAATATTGTCAAGCAAGCAAAGTTTTAACCTTCATTGCAAAGAAGAAGGGATAATTGCAATGGTCAAGTAGCAAGAGAAATGGTCTTGTGCAGGAATGAACCATTATAGCCTCCACAGCAAGTGGAAATTTATGGTGTATCTGGTCAAAGGCAAACTTCCCATAGCATGCACTGTCCATAGCAGAGGAGGGTAACATGTTCATCCATCATGTTGTAGCTATAATAATTATGATCAAAATTAACGGTCACCGCAGCTGAATCTTGAGGTCTATATGTGCATGGCGGCATGATACGGCCCGAAAACAAAATTGTTCTCCCTTGCAGATTAGCTTACCAACGCTGTGTCTGGACCGCATCTTGCAACATTATTGCTTTGAACTGAGAGCAGCCCTAAACTGATAACTATTGTTTGTCGGAAGGCGACCATCTCGGGTCATCTCTCTCTATTTTTTAACATATTTTTGCTGATTGAGCTTAAACAACTACAGTAGCAGGCAGATGCAAAACCGAGCACTCAGATCCTATCTTTCTGCAATTTGCTTGGTATTCAGAGAAGGGGTCGTTCCTCTCTGTGTATACCTCCATGATGACAGATCCATCCAACGCTAATGCTAAATCTCTCCTTCCCTGATAGTTTAATGTATCACTTGAAATGACCAACACTGAGCCGGATGACTTTGTTTATTTTATTTATTTGTTTATTCTTTTCACCCTTGTTTTGATCACCGTATTGGCTGAAAAATGATTTGGCTTGGCATGTCCTACTCTGTACGGTTGGGAAAGATGATCATCTCTCATGGCTATTGAGAACGAATCAAATCAGATGTTTCTCAGGCCAGATGGAAATTGGCCCTCAAGTGCAAAGGCAGAAGAGAGCTAGACTGCGTTTGGGGAAATTCAGGAATATATCTAGTTGCATTTATGCATATATAAAGGTCAACCCTAGGTCGACCTCTGGTACAAAGTTGATGTTTTCACTGAAATTACGAATTCTGTCATGGTCCCTTGGCTGGTCTGGTTTCTGAAGATCAAATTGTATAAGGCCAACAATCGACAATATCAAGTCCTAATGGCTACCGAAAACTTCGTCAAGAAATGTTGCATCTCTTGGAGAAAAGTTGGTTATCACCTGGCAAAATTTACCGAGTGTTAAGCTTGAAAGTTTCAGAATTAATACAAAATTTTCCTGCACAAAAGTATGGTAAAGAAGTTACAATGAATTCCATTCGGTATTAGAGGAAGTGGCTATTATTCAACTTTGTACTGGATTGATCAGTGACTTGTTTAACCTGCTTCCTAAGAATTGGCCAATAGATGGCAAAAGACAGATCCGGAGTGGTCATGTCACTCGCTGAGACATCCTTGATTGCACTTATACTTGGTAGCTGAAGCAACGGTTCAACCGCAGCAAAGAGAAGAAATATAGTAATTCCTTGCCCACTTCTCCTGCAGAAAATGAGAACAAGTGCTTTGGTGAAGTACAGGATATACAGCCGAATAGATGCTGGTAAAAGGGCCAAACTAGTCACCTTAACCTCACTATCATTAGGAAAATTGGAAGTCTGAAGCATCTCTTGCTCTACACTTATGGTTGCTGCTACTCCTCCAGGAATACTGAAGATAAAAGCAATCTCATCCAGATTGGCTGCGACCGAAGTGATATAATAGCCCTGCTTCAACCTTTCACGAATGCCTTCGGCTGGATACTGAAAGTCTAGCTCTATGGCCTTAAAAGTTTTGCGCAAGAAACTGAATCAGAGCAATCCTCTGGTTCCAGACACTTCAAAGGAAATTCTTGAAATGAGGAGTAATTGGGTAATAGTAGAAAAAGGAGAAGAAAGAAGAACCTGGTCGGTAAATCTGGTTCCTTTGGTTGAAACTACTGCCCACTGGCTTCCGGAAGTGGCAATGGCAGTGACGTAAAGACCTTCTGCCCACTTCTTCTTGATCCATTTGAAAGGAAATATTCCAAAAACACAACAAGACTGCCGAATATTCCACGTCCCTATGTGTTTATCAAGAAAACCGGTGAAACAGCCATTCATGGACTGACCCTTGGACATTACAACTAGAAATCTGTCGTCATCTGCTCCAGCCACTGCAGTGATGTAGAAGTTCTCTGACCATTGTTTCTCTATCCATTCCTTCAAACAAGGAAATAAGCAGTCAAGACAGTCCTAATTGAGAATCCTTCCATAAGAGGTTGATGTATCCATGTTCCTAATGGTTCTAATACAAAATTTCTTCCAGTTATGTATTATCAGAATTGTAACACGCAACTATTGGGATCTACTATATTTGAAAGTCCAAAGCAAAGCCGCTCAAACAGAACCTTGTGAAGAGAGCCGCATGAAAAAGCATAATTCTGAGCAGTGTAGCGGGCGCTATCATCCATTATTAAGGCCCATGACTTAGAGCGAAAACTGTAAGTCACACTGGTGATGTACATTCTCTCAGCATGTCCCTTCTCAATATGGAAGATCAGGTCGACATAATCCAAATTAGAGCAGTATCTGCAAGAAAGAGGAAGGTCATCAATGAACTCAAGGTACCCCAGAAAAACTAAATAAATCTGAAATGCAAGTTCACACCTTTGCTTCATGGGTGGATGCACATCATAAACGCTTATCCACTGTGTTAGTTTCTGTATTTTCTTTGATGGCTCGTCATCTTCATTTATCTGCACTTGCTTCCATGGTACCTGTTACGTGCGTATCACATGAAAGAGGAAGACATGGCTCAATTAGAGGAGAGCTCGAATGAGAAATTTCATTAACATCTATTGCGATTTTTACTAGAACAGGATACTACCTCCTGAGCGACATCGGTGTGCAGTGGCCAAACATATGGATTTTGACCAATGATCCCATGGAAGAGAGAAATGTATCTAGCGTAGTTTGGTTCTTCATCGAATTTCAAACTGAGCACAAATGTCGTGAACTGCAGGTAAGGCTCAGGACAAGTGTCGCACAGTGCGTCTGGAGGAGTGGCCATCTTTTGCATGCAAACAGGGGAAGACGTATCCTCTCCCTGAGAGAACTGTGGCGATCAAAAGACCGATATAGGTTTATGGTTCAAGAAATCTTCTCCAGGTATAGGGAATGAAACCTGATGTCCTTGCCAAGGCAAATGGCCACGGATAAGATAAATGAGCATGTAAACCAGAGACTCTAGGTCGTTTCTTCTGCTACTTGTTCTGCCAAGTTGAGTGTGCACACTTGCAAATAGAATTGTTCCTCTGCAGTAAATTTTTTTTTTCCCGGTGCATGGAACTGTGATTAAAAAGGTAGGGCAGGTGGTATGTGCATGTGAAGATGCTTAACATCATTTTGACCGAACCTGAAATTTCCTGGAGTTTGGTTGTACTTAACGTGTGAACCAGTGGAGGGATCTTGCCATCTTGTAGCTGCAAGGTCATGAATAAATGATGAGACATGTGCATTTCTCCTTTGCAATCACTAATTTCTAGCATAAAAGTATTCATGCAATTGGCAGGTACCTAATCCAAGGTCAGTCAGAAACAATGTTTTCTCTTCACGAGTTCCTGGAGGACCAAGCAAAAAGTTACCTGGTTTTATGTCACCATGGATATACCTGCCCGGAAAAGAAGCATACATGAGAAACATCGCAAAAGGTCGGAACTGGCATATGTTTCCAATAATCTGGCCTACCGAAAAACTGATTTGACCAACTGATAAAGAAAATACTAACAAACATGCAACTGGAAGCTAGTAATCTATTACCCTCTAGAGTGCAGCTTTTCAAGTATAGATATAGCTTCAATGGCAATACATGCAATTGCTTCTAATGGAAGGCTGTGGTACCAAGGAAAAAGCTAACATCAGAAGCTGAAAAAGAATTAGAGATTGTTTAAAAGAGCCTCAAGAGCAGACACTTTAAAAGCTGTTAACTTTACAAGGAAACATACGTTGGGACGTTGTTGACCAAAGGGGCTTGTATACTAGGTCCAAGCAAATCCATGACCTGCATATCCGAATAAGATCATTGAAAACTTTTCATTGTAATTGTACAAAATCTGAGTCGAAGGGAATGGACATACCATGACATAATAGTCTCCTTGTTGCCCCTTGTAATGTACTAGTGGCAGTGGTATCCCGTGACTCTCACCCAGATCACTGTGCAATATGCAGAATGCAGATGCGAAATTCAACACCTTTATCCAATTATACGTGCAAGAGCAAGATATAGCCAAATCTAGCACGCAATAATTCTAAAGTACTCACTCATAAACTTTCCACTCATTAGGGATGCCACCTTCACATCCTTTGCTGTCTTTATGCTCGAATTTTATGGCCACCTTGATAGTGCCACGTTAAATGATGTAAACTGCCGGTGCCAATGTAACAAATATCTGAAAATGATAAAACTAGAGCTCAGAGCCATGCCTCTGCTTTTTGTGCACGAGTTTGATCACTTGAAGTTGGACAGATGGCTTGACCGACGTAAACTTGCCCGAAACCTCCCTTTCCCAGTTTTCTTTCTATTCTGTAAACTGGGGAATCATCGATCTGAACCCGAGAAGATCAAATTTTCAGTACATATTTCGAATTGCATGGTGAATGGATGAACTGTTTTCATTACAACTGCCAGAATCCGACACTCTGATGCACGGAGTTCTTGAATGGATCAAAATAGCCAACGACAGAAAATTTATGGAACTTGCATGGGATCCTAGTTAGCAATCTGAATTAGATGAAATCTTCCTCTTTTCTCTTTGGCCGAAAGAATAGCCAAGGATGACCCACCGAAATCTTGGTCATGTTTTCCTTCTGCTCTGTTTAAGTTTGCTGAATCAACATCAAAACAAGAAAGACACTGACTGCTTCATGGGAATGCATTTCTCAAACCCATAAGTCAAGGACGGCCAAAACTTTGCGAACTAATCAACATGGGATTTGACTTGCAATTTTTACTCTTTCTCCAATGCAAATACCTGTTCTGGGATTGGAGGAGCGTTGCTTTGGTTCTCATCTCGATGCCCCTCATCGCCTTTACAACTTCCACTTCTAAACTGCTTCATATCTACCCTCCCAGCTTTAATCCAATCTTGATGGTTCTGAACCGCGTCGTCCCCACAGGTCTCAACTGAGCGTTGAAATTGAGGAGATCTTTTGAAGAGAAAGGGAAGATCAAGCAGAATACTTACCTTCAATCTTGTCTCTTCTTTTTCTCTTTCTGTTTGAGAAAACGATCGGGGTTCTTGAAGAGAATGAGTGGGCGGTGCGAGGTTGAGGGTGTCAGTTTTGGCGCGAAGGAAGGCAAAATGCCGTTATTTCGGTTGACCTCTGATTGCTTATGATAATTTATTGGGTAAGTTACACAAAGTCATCCTCATTTCTTAAGCCAACATCCCTCTATTACGATTGCTTATGAATTCCTTTTTATTGCTTTTCTGACCAAAATTTGGACTTGCGACCACAAATAGTAGCTGCACTTCATATTTTTTTATTTTGTACTCGAATTTTGCTTCTCGGTTCAAGCTCGAGACATACTTTAGCAAAGTCGTATGATATAAAAAGTTAGAATGACAACTGTTATTTTTCATGTGCAAAACAAAATTATCAAATAGTTAAGTATCCATTTTCAAAGTTGTAACCTTCATTGCAAGGAAGATAGGTCAATTGCAAGAGTACAGTAAGAAGAGAGATGGTCTTGTCCAGGAATGTCTCCACAAAAGCTTGATCATTTGACAAATGACTAGTCTTCGTATCTTACTCCACATCCTGAAGTTGGAGTCGAGCCATCACAGCAAGTGGACATCTATACTGTATCTGGTCAACACGAACTCCATGTGCGCAGTGCAATGATCACATGTTAGCCACTGCAGATGACAGCAACATGTGTTAGGAATCGCACACCGCTTTACTTGAAGATTCGTGTCCTGATTGGTTTCGTTTCGTCGCACTAAACTTCAGGGTTGTAGAGCTAGACTATTGTCCCTTTTGAAGGTATTCATGAGAGGTGAGAAGTGGAGCCAAAGTCATCGGACCTCATCCTGGTAGCGTTGCTCTGAATCAGGTAGCCTTTGTTTTTAGCATTCCTGGGGAATTACCGGCAAGAGGGGCCTACACAGGCGGGCCCAAACCCATCTTTTCCCGATACCTACGTAGTGGTGATTGTATTCAGCCATTTTACAAGCATCTAGCTTAGGTTGAACTCACTTTGATTCTTCAGGCTTCTGACTTCTCTCATCATTTTGCAGGAAGGGAGGGCTATGTATTACTGTATTTTTCTTCTTTGTTGCTGCCGAACTATTTCGTGAGCTACCGAGCACTGCCGCCTCTGCACATTACCGGTGTTTTTAAGAGTTACTTGTCACATTTTACGTGCATCTTTTGCCATCTAATTTTCTCCAATTTTTTAGGATGAAGCCACTGATCAATCATGTGAGGCATTGAACAGTAACCAGATTTTTTTTTTCCTTATTTATGCTATGTGCAGGAGATCCCCAATATTCATGATGTTTTTGAAGCTTTTCCGATATAATAATACCCAGAGAGCCTGGCAACAGAATGACATTGTCCCCTACTGATGTTCTTCCTCACTAAGACCCTCGAGAACATGGTTATTAAAATTAAACCCAGATCACAAATCAGATGTCTAAAACTTAACAAACTATCCCGATCTTGAATGGGATCACAAGAAACATTCAAAACTTGATTGCTTAAGATAGATTATCAATTAACTTTTATCGTCCTACTTTTACATGAATTGATTGTCTTTTACCTATGATAGACTTGACATGTGGTACTTCTATATAAATTTGATTAAGTTTCAAATCTCACTGCTAAGAAGTTGAGTCCCCACAGTGGGCGGTCTTTCATTTGGTCCATGGTGACATTCATGGACGCTCTGCAATCTGTAGTGATCACCAATACTAAAATCGGGTTGGCTTATTTTTCCTTCCTAGTTTTGATAAATAGCAAAAAATTTAATCAGAAGTTCAACTGGTCTTCTGGGAAATTTATGTACTTTTGTCCAGTTGCACTTGTGCATTGATAGACGAGGGAAGACAAATCCAAGGCCAGCCTCTCTTATGAAATCGATGTCTTCCCTAAAGTTATGAGTTATGTTATGTTCCTTTGGCTGGAGTGGTTTCTAAAACCGCAAATCAAATGAGATCAACCAGCCTGATTGAGTCCCGATGATTTTAGCAATCAACTCCTGATATCTCTCAAGATCCTATTTAACCTCGGGACAGTTCCTTAAGTTCAGATCTTATCATGAACTTTTAAGATCTGGTTGTCAGAAGGCCAAAAAAGCATGATCGCCTTGGAAGGTTGTGTGGAAATGAGGTATTTATTTAAAAGAAATAAATTCAAATTTAATTCTTTTAAAATGGGGTATATGTTGATACCCAAAATTATCCCTAGAATCACGTGTTGGCCATGAGGAAGTAATAAGCAAAATGCTCTATTTTAGTTCTAAAGTTAAGGGCGAATAGCTTTCATGAAGGCTACTTAAACTGAGCCTCAATGGAATTCTAGAAGAAAATCCTAGATTCGATAGCTAGGTAATTGATTGTCACATGTCAGGCTATGGGGATGGTGTACCAGATTTGAAAATTAAGAGAAATTAGCATTAGAACTCAAGTGAAAATAATTACTATGAGAAATGTGCATCAATGGGGAGTAGTTATTTACTTGACAAGCAAGTTGCGTAAGTATTGTCAACGAGTGAGGAGATAGTTGCTTATGAATAAGGGTGCCAAGAAGAGTTAAAAAAATTTGGAGAATATCAAGAGTTCCACCCCCCGCGGGCGGGAACAACACAACATATATCTTTATTTTATCTTTACTTTATCACAATTTAGCTATAACTTTCAAGCTTCCCATCGTTGATTAAATTTCGGCATACATCTCTATTTGGTCTAGCATCGTCCATTAAATTCCAATGTTGTTCCACAAGCCCAGCATCATTGATTAAATTTCGACATTGTGTTTTCTATCCAGGGGTATTGATGTTGATTATATTCCAGCTTTACACCTAAAACAAGCTATGCCGTAAATTAAATTCCAGCATGGTTTGCATTCGAGGCATAGATCTGGCTACTAGTGTTTAGATTACATCATTGATTAAATTCTAGTGTAATTTGTGTCCAAAACCTTTTAATCTTCGAGCCATCGAAGTATCAATTATCAGGGTTGTATATACAAGTTGATAGATAAAACATTCCATTGCATTTGGCATTCTTTGTCCAAACTCAACATAAAACCAAAGTCTCCTATAATAAAATCAAAACATAATGTTTGGTGAAAGATATTCATGGGATCAAACCTAGTGAAACAATATCGTTAGATTTGGCTATCTTATGTTAGTGAAAATCTTCCATACACAGAGAATGTACGAATTCATCCACAAGCGGGTCCACTTAACCACCCATTTATCCTCTTCTTGTTAATCACACTAATTTCGAGCACCTTAATTAGAATGTCCTTAAAAAACCAATTGTTTCTAAAACAAAGGTGGACCACAAGCCGTCGTTACTTGCTGCACAAAGAACATTGGGACTCTTCTTCTTGGCAATATGTGTCTACTGGTAGTTATATCTATCTTCTATGGACTTGATAGCACATTATTTAAAAAAAGAATTATGCTTAGCTAACTATACAGTTAGCCTAAAGAATGGACGGTCAATTTTCAATCACACATTTTGGATGAGAGAGAGGGAGAAGTGTGTCTTGCTTGGAAACTTCCATAAGGAAATTTTTGTGGGCATTTTTTGATTGTCACACTGTCAAACCGTGATGCTAGCACCACTCAAATTTTCTTAAATAGTAAACTATACCAAAATACATAATATACTAAAAATATTTAAAATATGTAATAAATATAAATATATTTATAATCATATATTGAATTTATTTTATAAAATAGAATTAAATTTGAATATATAAATAAGAATAAGATTAAATTAAAATAACTAAATTGTTATTTTTTGTTATTTTGAATTTCTTATATTTTAATTCAAATATTATTTATATTGAAATATAATTTCAATTTTGTTAATTTAAGAATATTGTCATTTGAGGAAAATAAATTTCCTATAATGAATGTTAGAAATCCTATCTACTCTTATTCTACCTCCCCATGAGAATATTATATCTAGCTTATATCCCATTATATCTGATTTTATCTTATATTGAGAAGGCACCAAACACAAAATAGGATAACTTTTATCCTGTTTTGAATTTTATTCTAACTACTAAACGTAACCTAAGTGTAGGTCACCAAACTAAGATCTATTTAGGCCCCTAAGGTGCCATTTCAGTACTTTGAGCTTCTTCATAAAAATGAACATTCTTGATCCTATAACTTCCTATTGTTAGCAAGTGGAGACCATCTGTAAGAATTCAAGACTAGGAATGCATAAATTGAACAATTTGAAAGAGGTTTTCTTTCTCTGTGGTGTCCAGTCACACCAAACATGGGGAGTGATTTGAAAGCCCTAGAAGTAAGAATTCAACTGAATAATGGTTATCCTTCTTCTACCATTTTGCATTAATCAAGACTCTATTAAAAGGTACTTAACCAGTCTTTTCATACATTGGTATTTTATCCAATCACCAAATGCTCCCATAGCATTTGTGAGCTTTGCTAAGGAATTAGAACCACGCTTGGGTGAACTTAGCTAGTATACCTTTCTAACGATGTGATTCCTTCATGGAATCTGTAGGATCAACGATTTGGACTAAAAACATCGAGCAATTTAGGCATTTATGATTTCTTCTAAAAAATTATTTGCACACCAAGTCTGCCATGAACAGGTGATCCTTTCTTATTAATAATCAAAAAGGAAAAAAGAATTAGCAAGGGTATTGGTATTGGCATAGCCAAGGATCGATAGTGTTGTTGCAATATCCTCGGCCATTACTGAACTTGGCAGCACATCGATTGCTGCAACACTGGTCTGTACACGCGGTGTTGCACAAACCCTCACCTCGGTTGCACATCTTTGGTGAGGGCGGGGGCTGGGGCGGTGAGGGGCAATTGTAATAGCAAGTGCAAAGCGGAAGGCTGATGGTCTGGTCGCACGATCCCTGCGAGCCTGGGCCATGACTTGCAGAGCACCTTTACTGGCAGTCATCGCCCTGCTCACATAACCCTAGTCCTTCGGAGCAAAACACCTCCACCTCCCGTATCTCTATCATCCAACCCTAAAAGAAGGAAGAGATGGTATTAGTGTTTTTTTTTTTTGGTAAAGGAGATGGTATTAGTGTTAGAACCTCATAATATAAGGGAAGATAAGAAGCACGACCTGCTCCATTTTTCTTTTCGCAGCTAACTAATGTCTTTGTCTCACAAAGGATATCTAGTAAAGGGTGAGAAAGAAACCCGCGAATACGAGGACAATGAGAAAAAAAACACTTTGGGAAGACTTCGGCCATCGTTAGTTTCCACGAATTTGGCTCCTCTTTTTTCTCATTCCATTAGAACACATTGTCCTCATATTTATAGCTATAGCAATAAAGACATATATGGTGATATATTCAATACGATGGGATTTTCCTATTTTATTTAAGGAAAGAAAATAGGGTGATAAAAAAGGAAAGTGGATCACATCATAATATTTGTCATTATTAATTGATTTTTTTTTTTGTCAATCCTACTCTATACCTACTCTACACTCACTCTCAGACTTTTGCCCTGCCTCTTATAGGGCGTGGGAGTCGAAATCCACTCTTGAAACTTGCGTGTCCTCACCCCATCCCCCCTAAGGAGGTGAGGGTAACCCCTCACCTCCCCCTTCCATGTTAGAAGGGTGGCCACTGAGGCGAATTCCAGTGGTTCATTATTAATTGATTGAGCATTGTCGATTCTCAATCCAAATAATTTAAGAAAATCCCAGCAAGTGAGACTTTCTGTTTCCTATTTTTCCAAGGCAACCCCTTCAAAAAATTCAGGTAGCGCTATTTCCACCCCCCAAATGACTAAATCCACCCTCATTTACACTTACTATGTGTCTGCTGGTAGTTATATTTATCATCTATGGACTTGACAGCACATTATTTAAAAAAAGAATTATGCTTAGCTAATTGTACAGTTAGCCTAAAAAAAGGACGGTCCATTCTCAATCACACATTTTTGATGAGAGAGAGGGAGAATTGTGTCTTGCTTGGGAACTTCCATAAGGAAATTTTTGTGGACATCATTCGCTTGTCATGCCATCAGACCATGATGCTAGCACCACTCAAATTTTATCATAGTAAACTATACCAAGATACCGAATATACTAAAATACTTAAAATATGTAATGTTACATCCTAATCCTCGAGCGTGTGCCCATCCCCCCGGTCGATTAAATAGCGACGTGTTACCGACCCATTTATTTTAATGCACATGCGGAAGCGAACTAGACAACAACAAGATGGGATAGAAAAGTAGGGCCGCAAATTTTTGAAAAGCATAACACACTTATATACATATCAAACTGAATCATTTACAATATTAGCCAATATATACAAGGTTTGCAAAAAGGGGAGTGCTACAGATCCTCTAAGCATTCGAGTCTTCAACTGAATACTCCAGGGATTCTGGATCCGAAAGATCCGGGTCTACTATTGAACCACCAGGAGGATCAATCGTGCCCTTGCCAAAGGTGATCTCCAGTACCGACCTAGGAATTTCAGACTCTAAAAGGGGGCCTTCTTTGGGTCCATCTCGCCTATGACAATACCACGATCTGAATCGATGAGGTACCTCATGAGGTAAACCCTCATTAACCAGACAATGGATCGCACGAGTTCGTAGACCCAAGCTCCTTGGCTCCTAAGGAGGAGAATCTAAGAATGCTGCTCGGTAACCTTCTTCGGTTGGCCAAAACGCTCGGGTGGTACAGCCATCAACAGACCTGTAAATGTTATCCCACAACGAGGTGGGACGACGTTTCAGCAAGTTCACCCCCTAAACCTTGGCTAGGAAGGAAATACGCCCCAAGGGCTACCTAAGCACAAGCACAGGTTAGAGGACTTACCTTTGCCTCAGATCCTTCCTATATGTCAGTACAATTCATATAATCATCCAGTTGTTTCAATTCATATCAAACATTGATCAGTCGATTCAGTCGACTCTATAGCATCAATACCTTCCACACAATTCGATAAAGTCGAACATTGCTCACCCTAAGCTAACAACAATTGGTATAGCTCATCGAAGATGGTCAAGTATACTGCTCACTCTAAGCTAATATATCAAGGCCCGTAGGTTGATATAGTACACTGACAATGCTCACTCTAAGCTAACGAGTATCTTTGCTCACGCTAAGCTGGTATATCAAGGCCCGTAGGATGATATAGTATATTGACAAGACTCACCAACAGGTGATAAATAATATAGTTCACACTAAGCTGATAAAGTATACTATTCACGCTAAGCTGATATATCAAGGCTCGTAGGCTGATATAGTATACTGACAATGCTCACCAAAAGCTGCTAAGGTATACTGCTCGCACTAAGCTAATATATCATAGCTTGTATGCTGATATAGTATATCGATGATTCTCACTCTAAGTTGATAAAGTATACTGATTGCACTAAGCTGATATATCAAAGCCCGTAGGCTGATATAGTATGTTGTTCTCACCATCAAAGAATGCCACCTTTTTTATCATTCCCGATAATAATAATCGTGTGGGTACACGGTCGGTCTTAGCCAAAATACAATATTTTCCTTTTTAAAAATCCCATTATTCAGTATGGTCTACCAGACTATTTTTGACGTTATGAATCGACGCCCGATGTTTCCCGATTAAATACTGAAAATACTCAATCTTTGGATAAATTCCCAAAATTATTAATTCTACTCAATTAACACAAAGTAGCAGCCAATTAAATAAACCAACCATAACATTGCAATCAGCACGAAATTCCAGTCGTCGGCCATCCTGGTCTAATTTCCGGAAAACAATAATTAATTAAATAATTACCAATAAATAGCAAAAATGCACACTTCAGTCGGAAAAGCCTAATTAAATATCGAAACGGGTCCGGAAAATCTCTGACCTTCTAGATAAATAATACAACTTCTCTACTTGCTAATTACACTTCTCTAACTACCTAACATGCATAAACGATTAACTAAATTGCTAATCCGTTCTAACGAACCAGCCAATCCAAGCTTAACCTAAACTAATCAACCCTTAAGCATAATTAACTCGTTAAATAGAGTTTAGTGAGTAAACTCACTGGTTTTAAATTCCAGTGACTTCACGGCGAGGAGGAGGAGGAGATGGGCCAGAAACTCCAAAGCGGCGGCGCCAAGCGAGCTTGGGGCAGTAGATGGTGGCTGAACGGTAGCGGTGCGGCTTCCAGGCTGAGTTAGGGCGGTCGAATGGCGAGGAACACGGTGAGAGGGGCTTGGACACAGGTGGTGCAATGGCTGGTTCACAGGGAGCTCGAGCGTGCGACGGGCGGCGTGCTGGCGGTCCGACGGGTGAGCGATGGCTTTAGACGGCAAGGAGGGGCTGCTCGGCTTCTCTCTACAATTTTCAAAACTTCTAAGGTGTCTATAATGGGGAAAGCAAGGCTGAGGGAGGAAGATAGGAGACAACAAGGCTTGTGGAGGGTCCCAATTGCTCTATCCTCACCCCTTTGTCCCCTAGAAGCGGTCCCACCAAGTTGGCTGGATTCCTCAGCCATTTCCAACCACTAAAGCTTGTCCTAGAAGCCTTGGAGATGGTCCAAAAGTTGAGGGGCACGGGGGGCTACGAATTTGCACAAATTTCCCCCAAAACTACTTCAATTCCCCTTTGAATTAATTCAATTCAATTCCCATACATTCCATCATCGAGTCCTCGATCAAATTGACATTTTTCGTCATCAATAGAACCTACTTGCATCCCGAAAGTGCGATAAAAAATGATCCCCTGAATTTTCCGGAGAAAAGCGGCCTCACTTTGAAATTTCGCCGAAAATCTTGGTGTGTAAAAAAATCCTCATATGATGAGTCAACATTCCTAAAATGACTCGTGACATGACAGAACTTTCAAATTCGCAGTTAATTTCAATCTTGCGAGATTTTAACGTTAGCTAGCCTACCGGGTAGCTTTTAGAAATTTTTCGTGCAATTGACCCGTCGTGGATTTTCTTCGAGCACAATGTATCTATTAGACACATTGGTAACTCTCGGTGGTCATGAAAATCTCGAGGTTTCAATTATGGACACAGGATACCAAAACGACAAAAAAATCATTCTAGGACCGATAGAAGGGAATTTTGCAATTTGGTGGAATTACTCACGTTTAGCCACACATCTCAGTCGAACCGACTTATCTTTGATCTATAATCGATTTTTAATTGTGCCGTAATGATTTTTGCAGATGAACACGGTCGAACAGTCAATTCTTGGTCGAATTCTCCAATCTATTGCATTAAAATCCTTTAATGACTTCCCCGGATAGTTTAGTTATCTCATGAGTGATCAGCTTAGAGAATAACACTATAGGTGCATCAATGAAAGGCCCGATTGATTCAATTGAAAACAGAATTGAAATTTTAGGATGTCACATGTAATAAATATAAATATATTTATATTCATATATTGAATTTATTTTATAAAATAAAATAAAATTTGAATATATAAATAAGAATAAGATAAAATTAAAATAACTAAATTAAATTAAAATAACTAAATTTTTATTTTTTGTTATTTTGAATTTCTTATATTTTAATTCAAATATTATTTATATTGAAATATAATTTCAATTTTGTTAATTTGAGAATATTGTCATTTGAGGAAAACAATTTACGTATTATGAATGTTAGAAATCCAATTTACCTTTATTTTACCTCGAGATAAATTTGTCTAATTTATATCCCCTTATATCCGATTTTCTCTTATATTAAGTAGGCACCAAACGCAAAATATATTATTTTTTTGCTGTTTTTAATCTTATTATGACTGCTAAATGAAACCTAAGTGTAGGTCACCAAACTGAGATCTATTTAGGGCTTTGAGTTTCTTCATCACTATGAACATTCCTGATCCTGTAACTTCCCATTGTTAGCAAGTGGAGACCATTGGCAGGAATTCAAGACTAGGAATGCATAAATTGAACAATTTGAAAGAGGCTTTCTTTCTCTATGGTGTCTAGTCGCACCAAACATGGGGAGTGATTTGAAACCCCGGAAGTAATAGTGGTTATACTTGTTACGCCATTTTGCATTAATCAAGACTCTATTAAAAGGTACTTAACCAGTCTTTTCTTATATCGGCATTTTATCCAATCACTAAATGCTCCCAGTACATTTGT
Organism: Eucalyptus erythrocorys; assembly: GCA_014182555.1. Taxonomy (NCBI): domain Eukaryota; kingdom Viridiplantae; phylum Streptophyta; class Magnoliopsida; order Myrtales; family Myrtaceae; genus Eucalyptus; species Eucalyptus erythrocorys. The sequence continues at coordinate 40,773,646 of CM024599.1, read as the reverse complement.
TGAGCTCTGCCAAGGAATTAGAACAATGCTTAGGTGAACTTAGCTAATATACCTTTCTAACAATGTGATTCCTTCTTGGAATCTGTAGGATCAACGGTTTGGACGGAAAACCATGAGCAATTGAGGCATTTATAATTTACTCTAAACAATTATTTGCACACCAAGTCCACCATGTACAGGTGATCCTTTCTTATTAATAACAGAAGGAGAAAAAAGAATTAGCAAGGGTATTGGCATTGGCACAACCAAGGACCAGTGTTGACGCAATATCCTTGGCCATTACTGAACTTGGCAGCACACCGATCATTGCAACACTGGTTAGTACATGCAATGCTACACAAACCCTCACCTCCGTTGCACACCTTTGGCGATGGTGGGGGCAGGCAATTGTAATAGCAAGTGCAAAGCGGAGGGTTGATGGTATGGTCACACAATCCCTGTGAGCTTGGGCCATGACTCATAGAGCACCTTTTCTTGGCGGTCGTCGCCCCCGCCCGCATGTTCCTAGTCCTTCCGAGCAAAACGCCTCCACCTTTCGTATCTCTATCATCCAACCTTAAAAGAAGGAAGAGATGGTATAAGTGTTAGAACCTCATAATATAAAGGAAGATAAGGAACACGACCTGCTCCATTTTTCTTTTCGCGGCTAACTAATGCCCTTGTCTCACAAAGGAAATCTAGTAAAGGGTGAGAAAGAAACCTGCGAATACGAGGACAATGAGAAAAAAACACTTTGGGAAGACTTCGGCCATTGTTAGTTTCCACGAATTTGGCTCCTCTTTTTTCTCATTCCATTAGAACACATTGTCCTCATATTTATAGCTATAGCAGTATAGACATATATGGTGATATATTCAATAGGATGGGATTTTCCTATTTTATTTAAGGAAAGAAAATAGGGTGATAAAAAAGGAAAGTGGATCACATCATAATATTTGTCATTATTAATTGATTTGGCATCATTGATTCTCACTCTAAATAATTTAAGAAAGTCCCAGCAAGTGAGACTTTCTGTTTTCTATTTTTCCAAGGGAACCCCTTGAAGAAATTTAGGTAGCGCTATTTCCACCCCCTAAATGACTAAATCCACCCTCATTTACACTTACTATGTGTCTACTGGTAGTTATATTTATCTTCGATGGACTTGAGAGAGCGTTATTTAAAAAAAAGAATTATGCTTAGCTAACTGTACTGTTAACCTAAAAAATGGACGGTCCATTCTCAATCACACATTTTTGATGAGAGAGAGGGAGAATTGTGTCTTGCGTGGAAACTTCCATGAGGAAATTTTTGTGGACATCATTTGATTGTCACACTATCAGGCTGTGATGCTAGGACCACTCAAATTTTATTCAATAGTAAACTATACCAAGATACTGAATATACTAAAATACTTAAAATATGTAATGTCACGCTCCGATCCTCCGAGCGCGTGCCCATCCCTTAGCGGTTGATTAAATAGCAACGTCCCAGGACGCGTCGCCAACCCATTTATTTTAATGCGTATGCGGAAGCAAATAATTAATCCCCAGACAACAACAAGATGGGATAGAAAAGTGGGGCCACAAATTTTTTAAAACCATAACATACTTATTATTTTTTTGCTATTTTTAATCTTATTATGATTGCTAAACGTAACCTAAGTGTAGGTCACCAAACTGAGATCTATTTAGGGCTTTGAGCTTCTTCATCACTATGAACATTCCTGATCCTGTAGCTTCCCATTGTTAGCAAGTGGAGACCATTGGTAGGAATTCAAGACTAGGAATGCATAAATTGAACAATTTGAAAGAGGCTTTCTTTCTCTGTGGTGTCTAGTCGCACCAAACATGGGGAGTGATTTGAAATCCCTGGAAGTAAGAATTCAATTGAATAGTGGTTATACTTGTTCTGCCATTTTGCATTAATCAGGACTCTATTAAAAGGTACTTAACCAGTCTTTTCATACATCGGTATTTTATCCAATCACTAAATGCTCCCAGTACATTTGTTGAGCTCTGCCAAGGAATTAGAACCATGCTTAGGTGAACTTAGCTAATATACCTTTCTAACGATGTGATTCCTTCATGGAATCTGTAGGATCAACGGTTTGGATGAAAAACCACAAGCAATTGAGGCATTTATGATTTCCTCTAAAAATTTGTTTGCACACCAAGTCCACCATGTACAGGTGATCCTTTCTTATTAATAATAAAAAGGGAAAAAAGAATTAGCAAGGGTATTAGCATTGGCACAACCAAGAACCGGTAGTGTTGTCGCAATATCCTTGGCCATTACTGAACTTGGCAGCACACCAATCGCTGCAACACTGGTCAGTACATGTGGTGCTACACAAACCCTCACCTCAGTTGCACATCTTTGGTGATGGTAGGGGTTGGGGCGGTGAGGGGCATTTGTAATAGCAAGTGCAAAGCAGAGGGCTGATGGTCTGGTCACACGATCCCTGCGAGCCTGGGCCATGACTCGCAGAGCACCTTTGCTGGCAATAAGAACTTTAACAACCCCGTTTTTTTGAGACTCCTATCAACTTGGCTTGTAATTATAGTCCAAATTTTGCCATGTAGCATGTCATTCGTTCTATCAAATTACATGCAGATTGCGTCATGTAACACTAGTCTCAACTAATGCTATGGTAACAAATCAGCAGAGCGTTCTCGGTGGAGAGAAAGAACCTAGATACATATTACATCATTCTCATTACCAAATTGTGGTCCACCATTATTCTTAAAATGTTTCAAAAGCTTCACGAATGTGTGAAACTTTAACACAAACTTGCATAGAAGTAAAACAAGAATTGGTTAGTTTCAATTCTATACAGTGCCAGGGGAAGTGGGTTCATATCTGTACATGATTGATCAGTGGCTTGTTAATCCTTGCTTCCCAGAAGTCGGGATATATATGGCAAAAAGTGCATGTTATGTGCGTCAATGACTCGTGAAGACGCTAGTAAATGCACACACAATGCTTGGTGGTTCACAAAACAGGTTTGCTGTAGCAAAGAAGGGACAAATAGCAATTCCTAGGCCAACTCTCCTGCAAAAGATGAGAATCAGAACCGTATGAATCTCATATAATCAGAGCAAATGCAACCAAAAGTTAGATGCTTGTAAAATGACCAAAAATAATTACCGCCACTACTGTTTCAGGAAAATGTGAAGTCTGGGCTGCGTGTTGGGTTCCGCTAACTGGTTCTTCTTACGGAATGCTGAAGACAAAAGCTAGCGATCGGAGTAGCTGCAGCAGGCGAAGTGATGAAGTAGCCTTGCTTCCACCTTTCATCAATTCCCTCATACGGGTACTGAAAATCTAGCTCTACAACCTTAAAGTTCAGTGCAAGAAACCAAATCAGATAAATTTTTTCCATGTTCTAGACTTCAAAAGATAAATCTTGGAAAGGAGTATAAAAAGGAATCGCAGAAGAATGGAAAACCTAGTGGACAAATCTGGTGGCAGAGGACATGCGACTATCCGGTTACTTCCCACAGTGGCCATGGCTGTGACATAAGTTCCAAGTGCCCATTTCCTCTTAATCCTCTCGTAAGGGAATGTATTGGCAACGCGATAAGATTGTCGAAAGTTTTGAGGCCTTGAATTCAGTAAAATGAAGAAGAGCTCACATAATCGATGAGGTACAACAGCTATTGCTGGAAATAGAGATTAAAGTATCATTCACTGGCTAACCCTTGGACATTACAACTAATGTGCTGCCATTATCTCCTCTGGCGACTACAGTGATGTGGCAATTTCTTGCCCACTGTGATGCAATCTATTAAAAGAATAGTGACGTGAGACTATGAGGACCTACGGTACATGATGGAAGTCCAATTTAAGGCAGCTCGAATGCAACCTGGGGAAGAAACTTGGGTGAAAGAGTATGAAGTTGAGCAATGAAGCCAGGGCCATAATCCATAACCACGGCCCACAAATTGAAGCGGGAAGCCACACTGCTAACATACATTCCATTTGCATGTGCCTCCTCAATAAATAAAGGTAGGTTCACATTGTCCACATTGTAGCGAATCCTTTACAGAGAAAGGGGTGGATGAGATGATGAACACTTCATCTTTATTGTCCACGGGACAATTGAAGTCAATAATCGAGGTGCAATGATTTGAAAATAAACTCAAGGTATTAAAAAAGTAGGAACTGTGAGGGGTAAGTCACTATGTCCTAACCTTTGCCTCATGGGCGAATGTTCGTGGAAAATGCTTATCCATTGTAATCTCATCAACCCCCCTCATGTTAGTGAGCTCTTTGGTGGCGTGTCACCCTCATTTGACTGACAAATGCATGTTGAAATAAAGAGAAAGATACGGCTTACATAGAGAACGAGTTATTAACAAACATCTTGCATCTCGAGAAACTGCAAAGGCACTTATTTAGAGCAATAAGATGGTACCTCTTGAGCAGCATCAACATTCACTGGCCAAACGTATGGGTTTTCACTAATCATCCCACGGAAAAGAGAAATATATCTTGCATAGTTTGGATCTTCATCGAAACTCAAATTTACTGCAAACTTGGCAAATTGCAGGACAGGTGGAGGACAAGAGTGACATAGAGCTTCCAAAGGAGCGGCCACCTTTTTCTTGCATATTAGCATACCTCTGCCTAAAAAAGCCACAATGATTAAAAAGACAGATTCATATGTAAGGTTGAAAATCATCTTCTTTGGTTTTAAGCACATTAAAACCTGAACACTATGCCAAGTCAATTGGCCGCTGATAAGGAAAGCAAGCATGTATGCTAGTGACTCCAGGTAATCTCTTCGGCTCCTCGTTCGACCAAGATGAGCATGCACACTTGCGAAAAGAGGGGTTCCTCTGCAGGAAAAACTTAATTTTGTATATTTGTGAGCAGAGGGTCATTGGACAAGGATTGTGTGTAAAGATGATAAAAACCACATGAACCCACCTGAAATGGTTCGGATATTGATGGTACCTAACATGCAAACCTGTCAAATGACATTGCCATCTCATAGCTGTAAATAATGAAACAACAATGAGACAGATTGTGTTTTAATATCTGTTTCCTAGGATATAAATTTGTATATGCAATTGGCAGATGACCTAATCCAAGGTCAATTAGGAATAATTTTCTCTCATTAGGAGTTCCTGGAGGACCAAGCAAGAAGTTGTCAAGTTTTACGTCCCCGTGAATGTACCTGCCAAGAAAAGACTGGTTCTTGAAATCAAGTCTATACTCCGATAAAGGGAACCCTGGTCAACATTGAAAAGTAGAAATGAAATTGGAAGACCACCATCCATTACCCTCTAGAGTGCAGCTTCTCAAAAATAGAGATCACCTCGACAGCAACACAAGCAACTGCCACCAATGGCATGCTGAAATAATGAAGAAGATAAAGAGTTAATATTACAAAGACACATAACACGATACAACATTCAAATTTAAAAAAAGAAACCATAGAGTGTGCACTTCACGAGGGAACATACGATGGACGGTTATCGACCAACCAGACCTGTAAGCTAGGTCCAAGCAAATCCATGACCTGCATATGCGACGCAGATTATCGAAAGCATAAGCATTTGAGAAAAATCCGAAGTCGTTTTTCATAGGGAATTGCGCATACCAGGGTGTTATAGTCACCTTGTTGCCCCCTGTAAAGCACCCTTGGCAAAGTGGTATCTTTGTGATTTTTGCCCGAGATCACTTTGCACAACATGCAGTTAAAATGGATGCGAGATTTGTATTACTCGTCTGATTTTATGTGCTAGAACCCAATGTAAACAAAATGAACATGGAAACATTTTTAGTGACTCACTCGTAAACTTTCCACTCATGGGGAATGTTGGCTTCGATTCCACTGGGATCTTTCTGCTGAAACTTTACTGCTACCTAGATAGTGTTTTACTGATTATCTAAGCTCCAAAGCAAGTATTGAGTTTACGAAATTGAAAAATGAATTAGAGCTTCAAGGCCGTACTTCTGCTGCATGTGGGCCAGTTTGACCACTCGAAGTTGAAGGACCGATGGGTCGACCGGCATATACCAGCCCATTACCTCCCTTACCCACTTGTCTTTCTATTCTGTAAATTGGAGAATCTTCAATCTAGACCTGAGACAGTAAAGCTTCCGGTATCTAGTACAGATTTAAAGGCATATTTGAAGCTTGTACATGGCGAAATCATCGACCTAACTTAAAATTATTACAACTGTAGATTGGTAACACAGTCTTGAGGGGATGCATAAATTCTCAAATTGGGCTAAAGTAGTTGATGACCTAAAGTGTTAATTTGTGATAATTACATCAGAGCATTAATTTCCTGAAAAAATAGCGAGAAACTCCCTTGAAGATTAGCCACTAACATACTACATTCTGCCAACTAGGGTTTAGCTCTCAATCCAAATTAGATGAACGTTTTCCCTTTTCTTTTCCCTTTCGAATTGAGCTTCTCATGCAGTCATAAAGAAGAAAACAAGAACAATCTGAAATGTGCATACTATTGAAGACGACTTTCACGGCCATTCCGTTTTCTTTGTCCATCGAAATTGCAGAAAACACACAAAAAAGATTAATTCAAATCGAAAAACAAGATATCCAAATATTTTCAAGAAAAATCACGTACCTCCTCTAGAATTGGAGGAGAGTTGCTTTGGCTCTCATCTTCCTGGCCTAGATATCCTATGCGACTTACCTGAGCAATGAACTCATCCATGGCTATCTTGTCTATAAAATAGTATCGACCATTCGGAAGCTGTTTTCTTCTTCTTCTTCTCCTGCAGTCTTGTCCTTCCAATGAACAACTGCGAGATGTGCGTGTGAGATTTTCTTAGAACTGAAAAGCTGAGAAATTTCATTCGTCTAAATCGGATGATTCAGTCCTCTTTTCGGTTGAAGTTGTTCTTGGTTTCTTTGCAGAGAGAAGATGAAGTGGGCAGTAGTGAGCCTGTGAGAGTGAGGCCGAGTCCTTTTGGCTACGTTTCAACCATTATTTTTGGGCGCGAAGGAGGGCAAAATGCCGTTAATTTGGTTGACGTCCTAAATGCTTAAAAAGCACCAAAAAAAAAAAAAAAACGGTGGGCTATTTCAAGAAGAATAGTTTATTCATTCATCCCTCCCACTGGTTTTGTTCTACATCCCTCGATTTTGGTTCAGTGATTTCATGCTTCGTCGTTGAATTCTATCGTTCCAAAGTCGCCATGGTGATGAATTTCAGTAAATGTTGATGGTACTTGCAAAAAGCGGTTGATAATTGATGATAGGCGAATTTTTTTTCCAAGTAACTCATTGATAGCTTAACAATATTTTTATATAATCAGCAACGTTTTTATAGTTTGCAAATTCACAATTTTGGTAGTAACTGACCAATATTTGTTTACATAACTTACTGATGCCTTAGATTTGCCAACTTTTACCCCCAATCAAAAGAGATCAACAAGGCAGGTCGAGTCCCAAATGGCGGTAGCAATCAACTTTGTATCTCTCTCAAGATCTTATTTAAGCTCGGGAGAGTTCCTTAAGGTTCAGATCTTAAATCATAAGATTTTAAGATCCGGATAAGGACTTTAATAAACACGTTCTCTGAGACTTGTATCACCTTGGCTTGTAATCATAGTCCAAAATTTTCCATATGGCATCTGATTGTTTCTATCAGATTACATGCAGATTGCTTTACGTAACGCAAGTCTCAACTAGTTCCAACGTAATTGATTAGCAGAGCGTTCTCATTGGAGAAAAAGAACATCGACACAAATTGCATCGTTCTCCTTACCAGATTTTGGCCTACTATTATCTTTAAAACATTACAAAAGCACCACGAATGGGCAAAACTTTAATGCAGACATGCATACATGGAAAACAAAAATTGGTCAGTATTCAATTTTATACAGTACCAGGGGAAGTGGGCTCATAGCAGCTGTACATGATTGATCAGCAGCTTGTTAAACCTTGCTTCCCCTAAAGTCGGGAAATAATGGGAAAAATGAATGTTAAGCGCATCAATCACCCGTGAAGATGCTAGTAATTGCACGCACCATACTTGGTGGTTCATGAAACAGTTCTGCTGTAGCAAAGAAGGGACATGTAGTAATTCCTATGCCGACTCTCCTACATAAGATGTGAAGTCAGGAATGCCTTTTGGGATCCTCTTACTTCCCCTGGAATGCTGAAGACAATGGCTACCTGATTTGTAGTAGCTGCAACCGAAGTGATGTAGTAGCCTTGATTCCACCTTTTGTCAATTGCCTCGTACGAGTACTGAAAATCTAGCTCTACAACCTTAAATTTCAGTGCAAGAAACCAAATCAGATTGATTTTTCCAACTCTAGACACTTTGAAAGAGAAATCATGGAAAAGAGAAAATATGGAACCACAGAAGGATGGAGAACCTAGCGGACAAATCTGGCGGCAGAGGACATGATGACTACCCAGTTATTTCCTACAGCGGCCATGGCTGTGACATAAGTACCAAGTGCCCATTTCCTCTTAATCCACCCGTAAGGGAATGTATCGGCAAGACAATAAGATTGCGGAAAGTTTTGAGGCCCTGAATTCAGTAAAATGAAGAAGAGCTCATATAATGGATGAGGTACAACAACTGTTGCTGGAAATAGAGATTAAAGCATCATTCACTGACTAACCCTTGGACATTACAACTAATATGCTACCATTATCTACTCCAGCGATTGCAGTGATGTGGTAGTTTCTCATCCACTGTCTCCTAATCCAGTCCTTCATTAACAAAAAATAAGCAGTCCAGTCACATCCAACTAGGAATCCCGTTGATTGGGCTTGATGTGTTGTTGGTTCCTTTTAGGTCAAATTCCTCTTTTAATTGATGCATTCGGTTAAAAGAATAGTGACGTGGAACTATGGGGAGCTACAATACATGATGAAAGTGCAATTAAAGGTAGCTCGAATGCAACCTAGGGAAGAAACCGGGAGATATAGTATGAACTTGAGCAGTGAAGCCAGTGCCAGAATCCATTACCACGGCCCACAAATTCAAGCGTGAAGCCGCACTGCTAACATACATTCCATCCGCATATGCCTTCGCGATGCATAAAGTTAGTCTCACATTGTTCAAACTGTGGAAAATCCTACCCAGAAAAAGAAGCAGATGAGATGATGAACACTCCATCTTTATCTTCCATAGGACAATTAGAGTCAATAATCAAGGCGTAATGATTTGAAAACAAACTCAAGGTGCGGAAATAGAAGGAACTGTTAGCGGTAAGTCTAATCCCTCACCTTTGCATCATGGGTGGATGTGTGTGGAAACTGCTTATCCATCGTGATCTTTTCAACCCCCTTCATACTGGTGAGCTCTTTGGTAGCATGTTGCCTTCATTTGACTAGCAAATGCATGTCAAAACAAAGAGAAAGATATTGCTCACATAGAGAATGAGTTCCGATTAGAGAATTTAACAAACATCTTATTTCTGGAGAAACTGCAAAAGGCACATATTTAGAGGAATAAGGCGGTACCTCACGAGCAGCATCAGCATTCACAGGCCAAACGTATGGGTTTTGATCAATTAGCCCACGGAAAAGAGAAATACAGTTTGCATAGTTTGGATTTTCATCAAATCTCAAATTTACAGCAAACTCGGCGAATTTTAGGAAAGGAAGAGGACAAGAGTGACAAAGAGCTTCCAAAGGAGTGGCCATCTTTCTCCTACATACAAGCATCAGCGTATTGTCCGCTTGAAATAGCTGCAGTGATTAAGAAGGCAGATTCATCTGTAAGGTTGAAAATCATCTTCCTGGTTTTAAGCACATCAAAACCTGAATTCCGTGCCAAGGCAAATGGCCGTGGAAAAGGAAAGGGAGCATGTATGCCAGTGACTCCAAGTCATCTCTTCGGCTACTTGCTATACCAAGATGAGCATGCACACTCGCGAAATGAGGCGTTCCTCTGCAGCAAATAGTTAATTTGTTGTATATTTGTGAGCGGAGGCTCATTGGACAAGGCGTTGTTTGCGAAGATGATAAAAACCACTTGAACCCCACCTGAATGGTCTGGAGATTGATGGTACCTAATATGCGAACCGCTAGAATGATCTCGCCATCTCATAGCTGCGAATGATGAAATGATAGTGAGACAGATTGTATTCTAATTTTTGTTTCTTACAATATAGATCTATATATGCAACTGCAGATAACCTAATCCAAGGTCAAACAGGAAGAATTTTCTCTCATCAGGAGTTCCTAGAGGACAAAGCAAAAAGTTGTCAAGTTTTATGTCCCCATGAATGTACCTGCCAAGACAAGACTCTGGTTTTTGAAATCAACCCTATACTTTGATGAAGGGAACCTTGATAAACATTGAAAAGCAGAAACAAGATCGGATGACCACCATCCATTACCCTCTAGAGTGCAGCTTCTCGAGAATAGAGATTGCCTCAACCACAACGCAAGCAACTAATGCCAATGGCATGCTGAAATAATAGAAAAGGTAAGAGTCAATATTTCAAAGATGCATAACACAATACAACATTCAAATATAAAAGAGAAATCATAGAATAAGCACTTCACGAGGGAACATACGATGGACGGTTATTGGCCAATTGAACTTGTAAACTCGGTCCAAGAAAATCCATGACCTGCATATGTTAGACAAATCATCGAAGACTTAAAGCATCTGAGAAAAATACGAAATAATTTTTCGAAGGGAATTGCACATACCAGGATGTCATAGTCACCTTGTTGCCCCCTATAATGCACCCATGGCAATGGTATGCCATGATTTTCGCCCAGATCACTACAGAACATGCAATAAAAAGTGGATGTGAGATTTGTATAACTGATACAAGTTCATTTTCTAGAATCAGATATAATCAAAACGAACGTGGAAACATTTTTAGCGACTCACTCATAAACTTTCCACTCATGAGGAATGTCGGCTTCGCTGGGATGTTTCCGCTGAAACTTTACTGCTACCTAGATAGTCTTGTACTGATTATCTAAGCAGTAAAGCATAAATTGACTTTACAAAACTGAAAAATGAGTTAGAGTTTCAAGGCAATACCTCCTCTGCTTGTAAACCAGTTTGATCGCCGGAAGTTGAAGGACTGATTGGTTGATTTGCACATACTAGCCCAATAGCTCCCTTACCCAGTTGTCTTTCTATTCTATATATTGGAGAATCATCAATCTGGACCTGAGACAGCAAAACTTTCAGAATTGTGTACTCGACACTTGCATATGGCAAAATAATCGACATAACTGCACTTAAAGAAAATTTTTTACAACTACAGATCGGTAACAGTCTTTGGGGATGCATGAATTCCAAATAGGGCAAAAGTAGTTGATGACCTAAAGTGTTAATCTGTGATAATTACATCAGAGTAGTAATTTCCTAAAAAATAGCCAGAAACTCCCTTGAAGATTATCCACTAACATATTGCTTTCCGCCAATTAAGGTTATAGCAATCAATCCAAATTAGATGAACGTTTCCCTTTCCTTTTCTCTTTTGAATTGAGTTTCTCATTCAGTCATAAAAAAAAAAAAAGAACAACCTGAAATGTTCAAACTACCAAAGATGACTTTGTTGGTCATTTCCTTTTTTTTATTTATCAAAATCGCGGAAAACACGCAAAAAGATTTAGTCAAACCAAAAGAATGAAATATCTAAACATTTTTGAGAAAAATCACGCACCTCCTCTGGAATTGGATGAGAGTTGCTGTAGCCCTCATCTCCGAGTCCCTAAATTCCTATGTGACTTACCTGAGTAATAAACTCATCCATCGCTACCTCTTGTCTATAAGATAGTATCGATCATTTGGAAACCGCTTTCTTCTTCTTCACCTTCTTCTTCTTCTTCTTCGCAGTCTTGTCCTTCCAATGAACAACCTGCAAGATGTGTGTGTTGGGATTTTCTTGAACCGGAAAGCTGAGAAATTTATCTCTTCTGAATCGGATGATTCAGTCTTCGTTTTGGCCGAAGTTGTTCTTGGTTTCTTTACCAAAGAGAAGATGAAGTGGGCAGGGTGAGCTTGTGAGAGCGAGGCCGAGTCCTTTTGACTTCATTTCAACCATTATTTTTGGGCGCGAAGGAGGGCAAAATGCCATTAGTTCGGTTGATAATATAACAAATGATAGTTATTTTTTTATTTATTCCCAGATAGTTTATTGGCAAGTTACAAACCTTTTTAAGATATTACTAACATTTTTATAGTTTGCAAATTAGCAATTTTGGTACTAACTTACAAACTTTTATTTACGTAACTTACTAATGGTTCAGATTTACTAATTCTTATATAAAATTACCAACCTAAATTAAAGTAATTTGCCAACTATAGTCATATTAAGTTACCGACTCTCATTTGAGTTATTTCCTAACACTTAAATGTTATGTTATATCTTATCAACTTCTTTATTGAGTTACCAATATGTATTTCCCTTAGTCAGCAACTGCTTACATTTACTAACTCTTTCTAGGGATCACAAAACTAAATTAACACGACTTATTAATTTTTCTCCCATTAGATTACCACATAGTAGTGGATGAATAACTTTCATTTGAGTTGCTTATTGATAGTTATTTGACATTTTTAAACTTTCAAATATTTTATGTCATTTGCAAATTTTTATTTGCATATCTTAGGAACACCTTGAATTTATCAATTTTTCAAAAACTACCATCTTCAGTTAGGAGTTGTCAATTTTTATTTTATTAAGTTATCAACCAATTTTGGGTCACCAACTCTTGTTTGAGTTACTTCATAAGTTTGTTTTTCTTTCAACTATCAATTTAAAAAAAAAAAAAATCTTTTAGGAATAAAGGCACAAGATGTCCTTGACTTTTTTTTTCAAAATGTTCAATCACATCCCTCCACCCTTTTTCTTCTTTTTTGCAATTTGGTCCCTAAACTATACAATATTTTGTTCGATTGGTCCTACTGTTAAAAATATAAATGGAGATGTTGGTGTAGCCGTTAAATGCCGACATGTTACCTTATGTGGCATCTTACATGGAAACCAAAATATAAACAATTGCTTTCAAATTTTTAAGAAATAGAAACATGAAACATCCTCAAAAGAGTACAAAAGAAAGAACCAAACGCAATGGAAGGTGAGGGGTAGCTACAGTTGAGGAGGCAGTGGCCCTCCTCACCAGGACTGTGCAACCAGCCGTGCCATTCATCTTAGGGCGGTGCCAGGCATGGCGGTTAAGCCGAGGTCGGGTTAGGCCCATGGGCCCTAGTGGCCCAACCTAGGCCCGAACTTTTAAAAGTCGAATCTAATTTTTTGGTCCATGTGGAACGGGGTTGGCGCAGAAAGAGAGAGAGCTTAAATGGTTCCCATGCCACATCCATATAATGTGGCTCTTCACACACAGACAAGAAATGCTGTAAGTGTTTGAACGTGTTCATATGTGCCCCTATAGCGACCCCTCCTCCAAATACATCCATTGACCGACTGTAAGTCAACCTAAGAAGAGCATAGTGCTACACTAGGATTGCCATGACAACCCGTCATATGAAGGAGAGTTAATAACTCAAAATTAGTTGATAACTTAATTGGAGAAAAGTTCGTAAGCCACACAAAAAAAAGGTTTGTAATTACATTTAATAATTGGTAAATTTAAGGCGTAGATAAAAAAAGGAAAGTAATAGTTGGTAAAAGATATGAAAGCGTTGTTTTTCATTATGTCATGATTGAGAGTTGTAATTTATTAAATATCTTATTGTACCTGTCATTATGTTATGACTAAGAGTAATTTCCCAACCCACAATTAATTGCCACCTGGAGATTGTTGTGCAATCCCCAAAATTCTATATATGTAAGCTCTCTTATAAACTCTCCTCTCATGTATCCGTTGGCATAAAAGAAGAGTGCCAAAGCAAGAATCAAATAAACCCCCAATTAGGTCATAAGTGGGAAGGCAAGGTCTCTGCTAGAGTCACAAAGGCCAATGCAGACCAGATATGGCCAATCTTCATGGACTTCTTTAACCTCCACAAATGGCTTCCAGTCCTACCTGATTGCCATGGCATGCATGGCAAGAATGGCATGCCCGGTTGCGCACGATACTGCGCCGGCTTCTCCATCTGGTTAGAATGCACTAACAATGCCGGCAAGAACCGCCCTGTCAATTGGGCAAAGGAGTAATTGGTCAATATAGATTCGATCGGACGAAACTTAAACTATGACATGGTGGACAATAGCATTGAGTTCACTTCATTCCGGTCCATGGTTAGGGTCATCCCTAGCGATGGAGAAGGTGAAGGAGGGTGCAAGCTCAAGTGGTCGTTCGCCGTTGATCCGGTGGAAGGGTGGGCGTTGGAGGATTTGGTGAGGGTAGTATATGGGGCGGGCTTACAAGGCATGGCTAAGAAAATGGAGGATTCGTTTGGGAATTAAATTGGCCGATAACCGTAGTCCTTGATGTTACATGTCCTGCTATATAAATGTTTTGGGCCTTTCATTCCTGTGATGCAACTCCCTCTTGTCCTTTTTTAACATCACACACGTCCTTGTAATAAAAGTCTATTATCAATGTAAAACATGCGCAGTTTTCATCGATATATGATGCTTGTGTTGTCATTCGTAAGTGTACGAGAGATTTTAAAATTTGCAATAAAAGTGCAATCAATCTTAAAATTAATAAAATTGTGCGATCAAGTTTTTTATCAGGTTCATTAATTTTAGATGACTGAAAAATGTTACGTACAATATTTTAGTCACTTCTCTCTAATATGAATCCATAAAATGATACATAAACTATTTTGTTCTATATTATCATTTCTTATTTTCTTTTTCTTTTTCCCTCTTCCTTGAACAAAGTTGCCATCACCGCCCTAGCCACTATAGACGGGCCTGCATCCACTATGGTCAACGCAGCCACCACGACCTGCGTCGGCCCTCTCATCGAGTCTCCTCGTAGTCATCGAAGGACACTCTTATTTTATCATCTTAAAATGAAAAAAAAAAAAAAAAAAAAAAAGAAGAATGAAACTTTCTTCAAAGTCCTCCTCTAATTAGATCAAAACAAAAGGCAAACATTTTGAAGGCAGAAAAGCTAAAACCCGATGATTATGTGTTGAAACTATCGACGATGGAAAGATATCAGCAGAGAGAGAGAGAGAGAGAGAGAGAGAGAGAGAGAAAGAGAGAGAGAGAGAGTTCGGATGATGGATTTCAATCTGCAAGTTTTGATTCATGCCATAAGAACATCTTTTTCCCTTTAATTTGTCCCGAATTTTCCCTTCTTCCTTAAAATTCTTTCCCCATAATTTTTTTCGAATTTGGCCTTTTGTTCCTTTTTTATTATTATTTTTCAGCTTCCTTTCTGACATGACACAAAGTGGACACCATAGAAAAATATCAAAAGGTATCACATAGTATTTCTGTTACTTATATTGAACGGAGTTAATAGAAGTATTTGATTACACTAATTAATAGGTTTTAGCTAAAGAATGATCTAAAGGTTTCACTGATACACCAACTCGTATGAATTTAAATTTGCCATGATTTCGTGCCCTGTCTTTGTTTGTATTTCTTTACCGACCTTACCTAATTCCAAATATTGCGACATGTTATAGATTTAAAAAGAGATTTTTAATCAATCTAGAGGGACTTCTACTTTTGGCCTTCTAATAAATTTAACTTTTAAGATTTGACTTTTATCGACTGATGAATAATCCCAGTTCTGGAAACATCTACGCACGGGCAATTAGACCGTTGGAAATCATGTGAAAGTTTATTTTTTATTTTTAAATTTCGAGTCTTGACCAGAAATTAGCCTTTTACTTGAGGAAGCTCCTTATTTATCTGCAAGAAGCCAAATGCTTCTCGCTCGGTCACAAAATATTCAGTAGAAAAAAGCAACGATGTGTCTACTTAATTAGATAGAAATGGGGACTACTGTTAGTGAGAAGAGAATGCGAGAAAAGAGAAGGAGGGCAGCAACAGTGAATAATTTGGAGAAAAGAACGACATATTAGAATTGTATATATAAACTTTAGAGAGAATCTCAAGCAATAAATATTGACAACAAAGTCGTAACTATCGATGGACATATTGAATCAATCTTGGATTGCGATTTATGCGAATATTTTGATTGTGCTTTGATTTTTATATGAATTAGAGAAAACGTTAGAACTAATCTTGGGTATCTTATCATGCAATATTCTGAAAGCAGTGAACTGAGTTTACGATAACATTGTACGCAATTATTTTTATTTGGAAAGCTTTATAAACTTTGTCTGATTCCTTCTTTGTTTGTTTTGATTGTAAAACAAGAAAAAGGGGACATAGTTACTACAAGAGAAAGGGAATCTAGCTGCCCAATGTTCGGGCTTTCATCTAATAAATATCTCCTCTTTGCCATAAACCTAACAACTCTCTCTCTCTCTCTCTCTCTCTCTCTCTCTCTCTCTCTCTCTCTCTCTCAATGGCGGAAGAAACCCAGCCAAGATGGGAAGGCAAGCTCACTGCTGAGCTAAAAGGGCCAACACCAGACCAAGTGTGGCCATTCTTGTCGGACTTCTGCAACCTCCACAAGTTGTGTGACAGTCTGATTTTTCCACTTCTGTTTTCAATGAAATGAATCGGGCTTTTCATCGATGTGCCTATAGCGTTATTCTACGAGCTGATCACTCATGAGATAATTAAACTAATCAGGAAAGTTATTAAAGAATTTTGATGCAACCGACTTGAGATTTCGACCATAGGTTAGTGCACCAAAAATTCCCAAAAACTAACTGATAGTTTAAGTTACGCTAAAATCACATTTGACCGAAATTAACCGAGGAAATGATGTCGATTACAGAAATTAAGAATTTTCACGTGTCACAATTAATCCCGGGAATGTTGTTGCATCTTTCTAAATTTTATGGACGACGGGAATTATTAACGGAAAAGAGGCAAGAATAACAAATTAAAAGAATAAAAAGGAAATGCCACTTTTTAAATAGGTTTTGGGTATTTATTATGAAACAATTGAAAAAAAAAAAAAAAAGAGTTATAGAATTTTAAAAGAGGTATTATAAATTGTTACTAAGGGACTTGACCCTATTGATTTAGATGTTAGATTGGTAATTAAAGAAAAAAGAGAAGTCTCCTCAAAATGAAATTCGTAGGAATCCCTCTCTCCTACAATTTCACCTCAATTTCCTTGGTGTTTAATGGAGATAGACTTGGAAAAGATAGGGGGACCTAAGGTAGTAATGGAGAGCCATTTTTCCATGGAAAATTAGGCCAAATGCTGAGCAAATGGCTGAGTAAAGGCTGAATAACTTCTCTGCAATTACTTCTCCTTTTCCCTCACCTCTTCTTGCCGTAGGAAACCGAAATGCAGCAGCAAATGGCTGAGTGAATGCTAAGTAATGTATCTGCAATTACTTCTCCTTTTCCCTCTCCTCTTCTTGCTGTAGGAAACCGAAATGCAGCAGCAAATGGCTGAGTGAATGCTGAGTAATTTATTTGCAATTACTTCTGCTTTACCCTCTTTTCTTCTGCACTTATTTCTTCTCCCCTGCTGCCGTGCACTTGTCTCTCTCTTTCCCTTATCTAGCCTTACAACAATTTCCTTTCCCTTTCACAGCCATAAAAAGCCTTGTCTCCTTCTCCTTTAAGTTAGTTTATTCAGCCATTCTTGCTCCCCCTTTGGACGACAAAACAGCAACTGAACAGCAAGGTCTCGAGCATTCCTCCCTCCTCAAGAAAATCCAGACTTTGTGTGCTGCTGTGGTGGTCGCTCAACGACACCTCCAGCCATTGTGCCGGGTCCAAATCATCGTCAAAACACCTCCAGGGCT
This sequence comes from Eucalyptus erythrocorys, assembly GCA_014182555.1. Taxonomy (NCBI): domain Eukaryota; kingdom Viridiplantae; phylum Streptophyta; class Magnoliopsida; order Myrtales; family Myrtaceae; genus Eucalyptus; species Eucalyptus erythrocorys. The sequence continues at coordinate 40,755,917 of CM024599.1, read as the reverse complement.
GTCCTTGTGTTGCCGTCCGGCCACAAGTGAGGATCGCCATTAGATTTAACGGTAAGTCGTCTCCTAAACGTAGATTAGGGGCTGAGGACATTCTTTAGGGATTTTTATGTGGAGGAACTATGTAGATGAAGTTATATGTGGATGAATATTACTTAGGGATGTTATAATGGCCATAGAAAATTTTAGATAGGATTTATGGAGCAAAATAAAAGTCGTGGAGAGAAATTCGGAATAGAACAGAGGCTGTTTTCTGAAACAGTTTCCAGGACATGTATGTTTTGCTAATTTCGTGGACAACTTTCTGATGTGATTTTGAAGAAATTTCCTTCTGAAGAAATGTTTTGGACATCCTAAATAATAACATATATTTTTATCAGAATTTTTAGAAATTAAATAGGTGACGATTTTAATGACGTCATCCTCGGAACAGTATTTCGGACAGTCCAGTAACCCGTGACCTGCCATGATTCCAAGGGTTGTTACCTACCTTTAGAGGTCGAATTTACAATCGGTTCCTTCATGAAAGTTGTTCCTTACAACTTCTAATATAACATACTCAAATTTCAAATTAAATGAATAAGATTTCGACCCAAAACCGAACTGATTTTGATGAGTTAGACTCTCTGGAACTGGACCCGATTTTTGTGCTGGATAGAAGAAATTTCTGGGCCGAATCCAGAGGGATCTGGATCTCGGTGTCTTCATGAAAAATGTTTTTTTATATGTTTTCTAGCACGTGTCTGAATTTGAGAATTTTTTGAGATCATTTGAGTGAATTTCTGACTGTGACACTGGAAGAACGTTATTGGACATTTTTCTGTAAATTTGGGTGAATAAGAGTATATGCTTATTTTGAAGAATTTTTGCTATGAAATTGCTCAATTGATGCTGTGGATGCTGTGCATAATTGATTATTGAAATGTGACATCGATCATACCCATTCACGACATGATTCCGTCACGTGCCTTTGGGGCCGGACGATGCTCCTTCGGGAATGCCCCACGTCAATGGATGCCGGTCGCAGTGGATGCTGGGCCGATGCTCCTTAATTGGAATGCCGTCTAGATGTAGACATTGCCGCGCTCAATGGTGTGAGGCGAAGCCCGGTTATACCGGATGACTGTTATCCGTTAAAAATTGGCCACGGTCAATGATCGACATCCGCATCCCTATCCGTATTTGCATTGAAGTATTCAACTGCTAGGTGATGTCAATGTGATATTGTATAATTGAATGCCACTAACGTGCAGGAAAATGCAAGTGATGAGAAAGAGTAAGAATGGTGACTAGATTGCATGTTATATGTACCCTTCTCCTAATCTGGGTTTAGTAGATTGACTTGCTGAGATGTGATCTCACCCCTTAGTGGGCTAATATTTTCAGGTCCCTAGACGAAGAAAGGCCAGATCGTGTACAATGGTTTGCAGGGAAGGAAAAATAGAAGTCTCTCTACCTTCACCCAGGTGATGACGGGTCTTCCGTCGAGGCTGGGAATGGGTGACAGTTCACCCTAGAAGGGTTGAGGAGTATGATAATATATTAACGAACCTCAGTTTTGTAAATAGAAGCTTAACTTATAAGAAATCAAACAGTTTCACTTTTTGTATTAGACCTTGGAGTGTTAAACTGGTTTGTCTTTAAGTACTACTTTATTGTAGGTGTGGTTGTGAAAATACTATCCTACGTTTCTATCCCACTGTTATGTTGTATGGAGATTGTTTTACGTTTCCGCATGTGCATAATAATCAATGGGTCGGCGACACTCCCTGGGACGTCGCAAAATTATATCGACCACAGAGGGATGTGCATGTACTCGGAGTTCGGGTTGTGACAAGTTGCTTCCCACCCTCGACACGTGCCACCAAGTTGAGGGCGTCCTGGGCCAGCCGGGCCTCGTCCGGTATGTCGCCTCAACCACGTTTGGCGATGACTCAGACTCGTCAAAGATCAAGTGGGCCAATGAGCGCCTCCTCACAATGAACCCTAGTGACAAGTGCTTCAGCTATGAGGTCTTGGACAACAATCTTGGATTCAAGTCCTACGTTGCCATGATTAGAGTGATGCCCATGAATAATGGGGATGGTAAGATGGTCGGGTGCATGATTGAGTGGTCTTTTGTGGCCGATCCTGTTGAGGCTTGGGGGCTCCAAGATATGAAGTCTTTCTTTGATTTTTACCTCCAATCTATGGCCAATAAGATAGAAAGTGCAATTCAAGAAACTAGTAGGTGAATTGAGAAAGATGTGGTTCCTCTGGTTGATTGACTATGCATGCTTTTAATAATTTCAGCAAGATTGTGTTCGATATCTTAAGGTCATGTTTTGAATTTCTTGGAAATCTAATCTCACCATGAATTTCCTTTTTCTTTACTTCATCTTGTTTTCTTCCATGACTTTTTATATGCATATTGATGGTTAAATTTTTTCAATTAATTATGTAGGGTCATCTCTTGCGAAATTTCTATATGCTGAATGTTTTCTTTCTATAATATATTAGTTAGGTTATAAGTATAGATGTGGCTAGTTCCCCACTTTTCCAAAAATTTTATGCCAACCTGATGAAGTGATTATGATCCCATGTGCTCATTATGAGAATTGACTTTCACGGTCCGTATCAGCTAAGCTAGCTTTTTTCTCCTTCAGAAGCCAATTTACAAGTATATGTAAATCAAATTATTTGTTCACCATCTCATGTTGCTCCAATTTCCATACTAACTTTGTTCGATTTGTGTAATGGAAGTTAATTGATCTTGCAATTCAAACCTAATGCAATAGAAAGAAAACATCAAAGAAATCAATAAGGAACAAAAAGCACAATTGTAATTTATATGGTTTAATCTGAAATCAGTATGTACTCCTTAAAGAGAGTCACCCGCAAAAAAATCCATTTTGAATCAGGAGATTTACAACATTGCACTTGCTCAATTGTTCAATCATTCTCAAGTGTTTCTTAGTCCAATTCATATAAAAATGAAAACAAACCTGCAACTTTTATCTCATAATCTCTTACAAAGAACTCTCTCAAAACACAGCATAGCTCGCCACTCCTTTGCAGCTATGTGTTATATCATCTGGAAGAAAAGGAATGCTTTCATCTTTCGAGGAGAATCAGTGGTTCTTGCTGCAATGAAGAATTATGTCATCAAGAATGTCAAAAATAAAGCTGCCACTTTCTCTATTGTTCCTGCCACCCCGAGGAATAGAAGGCTTCAGAGAAGCTGGGGCTTCGACCTTGCCATATTCGATGTTCGTGAGGAAATTGCTTAATCTCCCTGCTTTTGTTCTCCCTTGCTCCGATCCGGTGCGGTGCTGACGACTGTGGCTTTCTTTTGGCGGCTGACGGTCTTCTTTTGTATTAGCACTCTCGTGCTTCTTGTTGACCTTTTGGTCCTTCCTTTTGGTTGTTGCTCTTTCTGTTCCCTCTTGATTGATTCGGCTCCCCTCTACTCTCTTTCTTTTGCTGAGAGTGCTTAGGAGCCGTTTCTTCTTCCTTGTACTTTGTTAATAGCTATAATACCTTTTACCTTTACCAAAAAAAAGAAGAACTCTCTCAAAAAAGTCATAGAGAGAAAATCTTAGCACTCTTATTGTTTGCTCTAATGTGTACGAACCGTGAAAAATTTTGTTTCTGTTCTTCTGCGAATTGACTCCTCATACTGGGAAATTTGGATTTTCTTCTTTTTATATTTAACGTAAAATCAAGCTTAATCAAGTTTTGGACTCCACTAAATTTGCTCGGAGATAATGTTCCAATCAGAGGACGTTCAAAATACAGCCAATACTTCTACCTGGGAGTTGCATCTACAGGCTCAAATTCAAGGTATAAAATAGCACCAAATAAGGTGCTTAAATTTAAATAGGAAAATAAAAAAAAAATCATAGATTTTAATAAGGCCAATTTAGTAATTTAATTATAAAATTTAACGGAAACTAGTGGAGGATAAATTTATGGCAAGTTATATCGGTTTAGATCTATGATAAACTTGTCACATATAACATTTTGAGGTTTTTTGTAATATTATCCTTTTAATTTTTAATATTTATGATTTGACTTTTCTTAGCAACTAAGTATTTACAGTTCGGAAAACATCTATGCATAGACTACCAGGCCACTTGGGCTCCACACAAAGCTAGATGCTCCTCGCTCACGGCCACAGAATGTACGAAAAAGTTAATCACTCGGTTCAACTTTGTGGTTCCGCTTGATTTGATTAATCGTAATGATCTTACAACCATACGCACTCATTTTATTTAGAAGCTTTAAAAACTGTCTCACTCCTTTTCTTCTATGTTTGATTGTATACCAAGAGAAAAGGGAATCTAGCTACGCCAAGAGAAAGGGAATCCAGCTGCCTCATGTTTGGGTTTCATCTAATATATGCCTCCATCTTTGCCATAAACCCAACAAGTCGGGTCGAGGGCATCCCGGGCCAGCTTGGGCTTGTCCGGTACATTACCTCTTGAAGATCCCGTGGGCCATGAGCGGCTCCTTATGATGGACCCTAGTGAGAGAAGTGCTTCAGCAATGAGGTCTTGGACAACAATATTGGGCTCAAGTCCTATGTTTGCCACAAGTAAAGTGATGCCCATGAATGATGGGGATGGAAAGATGGTTGGGTGCATGATTGAATGGTCTTTTGTGGCTCATCCTGTCTAGGGTTGGGCTGTCCAAGATACGAGGTCCTTCGTGGACTTTTCTTGCCAGTATTTTTATATTTCCAACCTCTTTAGAAAAATACACGGAAAAAGAAAAATTCTCCTGTTGAAAACATAACGATATTATTTTCGTGTTTCGTTTCCCTGTCTAATTTATCAAAAACATTTTGTACCCTCTTGCACTCACCCAAATAAATAAATAAATAAAATGTCTAACACCATAAAATTAATTTTCGGTGAAGACAACTTTCTTGAAAGAGATATTACAACCGATACGTAAATTGAGCTAGACAACTGAACCTCACTACTCCTTACGTTGACAGCCACGACAAGGCACCCTGTAGGTTTCTTGCTTGAATAATTTATTACTCGATTTGGGTCGAACATTAAAATAGTTGCCCTAGAGAGATCAGTCGATGCCAAATGTGCTTTCTCTACCTAACCCAGCTCATTAGAAATTTTATTATATTATCTCGCTATGAATAAAATATACATCTGTGTGTATAAAGAAGCTGTGTATTTACTCTTTCTTCATACATGTTTTGGCATAAAAAAGGAGCACCAAAACATGGATCAAATGGAGTCCCAATCGGATCACAAGTGGGAAGGGAAGGTCTCTACGAGAGTCACAAAGGCCAGTGCAGACCAGATCTGGCCACTCTTCGTGGATTTCTTCAACCTCCACAAATGGTTCCCAGGCCTATCCGATTGCTATGGCATCCACGGCAAGAACGGTGAGCCCGGTTGCGTGCGATACTGCGCCGGCTTCTCCCTTTCGTCCGGAGGCACAAGTGACCCCGGCGAGAATCGCCCCATCAAGTGGTCCAAGGAGCGACTCGTCGGCGTAGATCCGCTCAGACGAAGCTTAAATTATGAGATGGTCGACTCTAACAACGGGTTCACTTCATATGCATCGACAATCAGAGTCATCCCTAGTGACGGAGACGGCGAAGGCGGGTGCACGATCGAATGGTCATTCACCGTAGACCCGGTGGAAGGGTGGGTGCTGGCAGATTTGGTGAGGAAATATGAGGTGGGGTTGCAAGGCATGGGTAGGAAGATGGAGGACTCCATCTCTGCGATGTGACGCAAAGTCTGGCTAGCTTGTTTTTTCTTCAGGCACGTCGTTTTGTGTGAAGGCAATTATTGATGTAAGAGAGGAAGTGCGGTGCTTGTGGTCCGGTCGTGCTTGTATTGTCATCGGTAAAGTGGACCACAGCCTTGAAAGCTCCAACAAGCGCGATCGCATTCGAGGTTCAGGCAATCAAATCTTCTTGCGACGATTGTAGGAGACTTAAACATCGTATTTGTGTGGCTTATTTCAATTGTTTCTCTGTCGCCGTCATCGACTGTCGCCGGTGCTAGACGCCATAGATGGGCCTCCGTCCACTCCGGCCACAAATACCTGCATCGGCCCTCTCGTCAAGTCGCATCGTAGTCATCAAAGCAAACTCTAATTTTGAAGATCTTGAGCTGGGAAAAGAGGAATCGAACTTTTTCAAAACCCTTTTCCTTTAATCAAATCAGACCGGTAAGTAAACAGTCGAGAGCACAAAGCCAAAGCCTATCAATCGCGTGGTGGACTCATCGATGATGGAAAGATATCAGCAGATGGATGGGACTGGAGCACCCATCGCCATGCCCCGATCTGATCATCCTCCACCTCTTCCCGTGCAAAACCCATTCGAAGTTGAAAAGTATGTCCCATATTATTTCCAAATTGAATTGTCCCAATTATTTGTCTGTATTTCAAGTGAGCTTGACTTTCAATCCCGCTATAGAAAAAATTATTTAAAAAATTCTAAATAATTCAATTTAGTCAATTTATTTTTTAACATTTTTGCGAAATTAGTGTATTTGACTAATTTTTGGTAAAAAATTGATACCACGGACTTGAAAATTTTCTGGAATTTTTCATTAATTTTTTTAATTATTAAGAGCCAGCCAAGACTTGATGACCACCTCGGCCATCAAGTGAGGGTTCGCTACCCTAGTAGGTGGCTAACTAGATGTAGGCTCGAGACCCTCGCTAGTCAGCCCCCTAATTGTGAGTAATGGTCGCGAGCCCTCGCCCACTGGGTAGTGAGGGCTCACAAGCCCTCGTCCAGTGGCCGATGGTGATGGTCGAGCCTCGGCGGTGGCTGGCAATTCCTTACCTGCCCAAAAGAAATGAATTTATAAAAAATTCAGAAAATTCAAGCAAATAAAATATGAATTAACAAAATTTTCTTGTTAGTGTTAGTTGTGTCACATGGGACGTTTGGCATTCACATCATCAATTTTCTTACCAAAATTAGCCGGTTAGACCACATTGACAAATTTTTAAAATGGCTTAGATCTAATTTTGCCAAATTGAAATGGATAAATTTAAGACTTTTTGGGTAATTTTCCCTCATACTATATAGAAGCTTCCACTTATGATGAAAAGAATTAATTCGTCAGCAAAGCAAATATTACCATAGTCTCCCAAGTCCCTCGAGTTTCCAAATAATTATAAAACCATGTATGCAAAGTTGTAAACATGATGAAAATGTTAGCAATTTAATTGTTTTCTTCTGTGGAAAACGGTATAACTTGTAAAATAGTTACCGAGGGGAAAAAAGAAGAAGATGAAAATACTCTGCTAACATAATAGTTGGGAAACATGTTAGACACCGCCAGCGGATAAATAGAAGTTTCATGATAGATATTAAGTTATGGACTTTGAGATGTATGTGTATGCAGCCAAAATATAGATTTGAACGACAATTTCCCAAATTTAGTTACTCACTTTAACCATCTGACTCAATGGGGCACACATTATAATTTTCAAAGCTCGAATATCTAAAATGAATTGCATACCAAGAGAAGGGGAATTTAGCTACCAAATGTTTGGGCTTTATCTAATAAACGTCTCCATCTTTGCCATAAACCCAACAGTCCCACGTCTCCATCTTTGCCATAAACCCAACAGTCCCCCCCCTCTCTCTCTTTCTCTCTCTCTCTCTCTCTCTCTCTCTTCTTTCTCTCTCTCTCTCTCTCTCTCTCTCTCTCTCAATGGCAAAAGAAACCCAACCAAGATGGGAAGCCAAGCTCACTGCTGAGCTGAAAGGACCAACACCAGACCAAGCGTGGCCATTCTTGGCAGACTTTTGTAATATCCACAAGTTGCTTCCCTCCATTGACAATTGCCACCAAGTCGAGGGCGTCCTCGGCCAGCCTGGCCTCGTCCGATACGCCGCCTCCACCACATCCGGCAACGATTCAGACCCGTCGAAGATCAAGTGGGTCACTGAGTGGCTCCTCATGATGGACCCTAGTGAAAAGTGCTTCAACTATGAGTAGGGGTGAGTAGTAGTTTAGGGTTGACCCTGGATCGACCCTGGACCGGCCCAACCTTGTTGGTCCTGGTCCGGTTCCTAAGGAGACTGGGTCGGTCCTTGGTCCTGAAATTCCAAAACCAACACTGTACGGGTTGGTCCTCGGTCCTAAGAGTTTTGGGTCGGTCCAACCCTAGACCAACCTTGTATATTATATTATATTATATTATATTATATTATATTATATTATATTATATTATATTATTTATAATTCTTTTATATATTCAAACCTATGTAAAATGTATGTTATATTATATTATATTGAGATATTCTATCAATAGCACTAATAGTAATTTCAATTTAAAACTTTTGTTGAGTATTAATTATGTGTCATTTGTTTTGTTTTCAGGTGTTTAGAAGTTCAGGTGAATTAACAAGATGTGGAGTTATATATTCATGGTTTATATTAAGTATTTTGAACTTTTTATGATTTAATTGTATTTTACTAATGAATTTCAGCTGCACTTTGCTTTTCAATTTGTGTCAAATGGTAGAAGTTTTTGAAGAGTAGAATAATACTTTTGTAGTTGCTACGGTGATTTGCTAGTCAAGTGGTGTGAAGCTCATATTTTGGATGAGTGGACTTTACATGATCAAATGCTAGTCAAGTAGTGTGAAGCTCATTTTTTAATTGAGTGGACTTTACATGATCAAATGCAAGAGAACACTTTTGCATATGGTGATATGAATATTAAAGATAGATGATTACAAGAATTTTCCATCTTGTCCCATATCTCGATGAGTGGTTAGCAAGTATGAAATTTCTATTATTATGTCATATTAAATTTGCTAAATATGTATTGGTATTTATAGTTTAGTTGCACAATGCCGCATTGTCGATGGATGTGTAATTTGAATTTGTAGGTTTGCTTTTTTAGGGAGTATAAAAAATAAGACGAAAAAAAATTATCAATCGGTCTCGGGTTAACCTTGGAACCGGACCAAACCCATTGGGTTGGTCCGGTCCTTGGTCCTAGGCTCAATAGGGTCGGTCCTCGGTCTTAAAAATTGAGGACCGACACCGTACGGATTGGTCCTAGGGTTAAGGGGTGGCCCGGACCAACCAGACCATGCTCACCCCTAGCTATGGGGTCGTGGACAGCAATATTGGGATCAAGTCCTATGTTGCCACAATTAGATTGATGCCCGTGAATGATGAGGATAATAAGATGGTTGGGTGCATGATTGAGTGGTCCTTTGTGGCTGATCCAGTTGAGCGATGGGGGCTCCGAGATATGAGGTCTTACTTTGATTTTTGCTGCCAATATGTGGCCAAGAAGATAGAAAGTGCAATTCAAGAAGCTAGTGGGTGAAGGCAGAAAGATGTGCTCCCTTTTTGATTGATTATGCATGCTTTAAATACTTTTAGTATGACTGTTTGATCACTAAGGTTCTGTTTTGCATGCCTGGAGCTTCAATCTCAGCATGAACTTGTGAAGTTTCTGTATACTGACTTTTTCTTCTTTGTGGCTTTCAAGAATCCATTGAATAGGTTACAAATATAGAGGACCACCCCCCCCTCCCTAAACACTCTCTTTCCGCCCTTCTCTAAAAAACTTATGGCAACCTGATTATGCGATTTTGATCCATGTGCTCATTGCAAGAATTTACTTCCGAAGTCCTTATTAGCTAAGCTGGCCTTTTGCTCCTTCAGAAGACAGTTTGTTAGTATATGTAAATTAAATTAATTGTTCACCATCTCACGTTTCCATAATGACTTTGTTAAAAGTGTATAATTACTAAACATTATGAAATAATACGGAAAGTTAATAGATCTTGCAATTCAAACCTAATACGAAAAGAAGAATATATCAAAGAAATCAATAAAGAACAACAACAACATCGGAGATTAATGTGGTCAGTTGGAGTTTCAACTAGTACTCCTCAAAGAGAGTCACCCAAAAAGAAACCTACCATGAATCTAGAGAATTATAGAATTATAGGTGCTCAATCGCTCTCAAGTGTTTTCCAATCCCATATAACACTCAAAGCAAAATTACAAGTATGATTTTACCATCTCTCACAGAAAACTCACTAAAAATACTCATAGTGAAAAAACATAACACTATTCTTTTCGTTCGATGTGTACTAATCGAGAAAATTTTCATTTTTTTTATATTCTTATGTTACTTGACGTGGACTCCACTAAACCTTTTTTTTCATCTCTTCCACTTCTTGAGGGAAGGGATTTGATCTAACTGTTCATTCGTTTCATAGAAAATATCATGTTTTTGAAAAACATTTTTTTAGAAGTCATTTTCTTGGAAAATGACTATTTTTCGATGTTCGACCGAAACCTAAATTTTGAATGGAAAATATTTTCCACTGTTCATTAGGTAATTTAATTGTTTGGGAAAAATTATCAAAATTTGAATTTGAATATTTTTAATTGACCAAAAAATTAGTTTTATATTTTATTTTTTTAAATGAATTTTTTTATTATTTATATTTTTAAAAATCGAAATTATTATTATTATTTATTTTTTCTTTCTTTTTCTTTTTCTTTTTCCTTTTTCTTTTCCTTCCTCCTTCCTCCTCCTTCTTCCTCCTCCTTCCTCCGTCGCCTTCTTCCTTCTTCCTCCATCACCTTTGTCCTCCCCCAGCGATTCTCAATCCATGGCAGGCTCGCGGCAGTGGCGGCGACGAAGACTTCCTCACACTGATCGGCGGCGATTATCGCGCAAGTCGCTTTTCGTTTTCCCCTAATCGCCATCTCCCTCCCTCCCTTTCTTCCTCCATCCCTCCGTCCGGCCTCGGGAGTTGACTTGGGGGGATCAGCAATTGGGTCCATCGGCAAGACGGGTGCTCGCTGACGAGGAGTCGGTTGGTTTCCGCGTTGCGATGGTTGATCCTTTGTCTTCTCGCGGCTGCACCTACCCCCCCATCTCTCTCTCTCTCTCTCTCTCTCTCTCTCTCTCTCTCTCTCTCTCTCTCTCTCTCTCTCTCTCTCTCTCTCTCTCTCTCCCTCCGCATCGGAGCTCGCGGTCGGCGGGCTCACCTCGATTGGGAGCCCGAGCTCCACCACTAGATCCGGCGAACTCGTAGCTCGCCGGGTCGAGCTCGCGGCTCGCCAAAGCTCGGCAAACCTTTAGCGAACTCGGGCGAGGCCCGAGTGCCGCTCAGCTCGCTGGATTTGGCGAGGCCCGAGCTTCGCCCCGCATCGGCGAGCTCCACCTCGCCCGATCCGGCAAGGCTCGAGCTCGGTTTCGCTATATCGAGCTAGGCGAGCCTCACTAGCTTGAGGCAAGGCTTGAGCTAGCTTGCGATCGGTCACCGGCCGCTGCCGTGGCTAACAATCGGCCAAGGCTAAAGAAGAAGACGAAAAGGAAAGAAAGAAAAGAAGAAAAAAAAAGAAAAGGAAAAAAAATTAAAAACTCGATTTTGAAAAAGAAAAAGAAAGCATAAACATAAAACAAAAATGTATTAATGAAAAGATGCAAGATAGAAGAAGTTATGGAAAACATTTTCCTTAACTAGTTCATTTTCCATGAAACGAACACTGAAAAATTTGGAAAACGTTTTCTCGGAGGTCATTTTCTGCGAAACGAACATACCCTAAATCTCTTCCTCCCCTCCTAGTTCCTTTTCCTTTTATTTCCTTTTGTTTCTTTTCTATTTCTCTCGATCTAGTTTTAGATCTGGGAGTTTTGCTCTCTCAATCTTATATTTGGGAGCTTTTCTCTTCGATCTAATTCAAGATTTTGGAGTTTTAATGATTAAGTGCTTCATCTCCAGTTACATGGTATCCACAGCAGTTTCGACACTCTATATTTGTTCAACATATTTCCATTCAAAGTTTTGGCACTTTGCATTAGCTACAAGGCTCGCTCTCACAAGTGTCAGATTTGAGATTTTTCAACATATTTATGTTTTCTCTGCATGGTGATGGTGTTCGGGACACTGGCCCTAGGCACACACCATTAAAAGGCAAAGTTGTAATGACAAATGGAAATCTCGACATATGCTTATCACCAATGGTACTATGTGATTCAATGACTAGCCCGCCAATCTTTTCGCTTAGATCCAGTTATAAATCTGTTCTTGAAAGACAATCTTGTGATGATCTCTCTCAATCATGCTCTTATGAAACGTCTTGATTTTTGTTTTTTTGTTTTTGGAACTCTATGGGTTTGTTTTGTTATTGTGACTTTGAAATTCTTTTTTATGTATCTGTTTGGTAATGAATGGAAATTTCTTTTTGACCAAAAAAAAAAGGTGCTTCATTTCACTTAAGGAAAAGAAAAATGTATATAGATTTTGATGTGGATAATTATTAGATCTTTTATTTCGTTTGATTCGTTTTGAACTTTAATTCGTTTGCTGTTTTTATTTAGATTTGGATTGGACTGTGTTAAATCTTTATGACTTTATCCTGATGATTTTTTATGGATCTTTAGACTTGTGAATTTGCATTGCAGGATCATTATATTTATGAGGATAATTGTTATTGGACTAACACTATATGAGTATTCCTTGCAGGTTTTTAAATTCGCAAATCTGCTGAGGGTTTTGTCACTATCAAAAAGGGGGAGATTGTTGAAGAAAAATCCCTTGGAGTTTTGAAGTTGACAAAACAGCCTTGAGAGTAAGGTCTAAAGAATCCAAGACTCAGTCGGTTAAGTCTGAAGATTTCAAATCACAAAGGTTTTCCGTCGAAGACAGTCAAGACCCAAAGTTCGGTCTGAAGTTTTTCGTCGAAGGCTGTCAAGACCCGGTTTCCGTCGAAGACCTTTAAGACCTAAATCTAAGTCGAAGACAAGTTTGCGATTTTGACAGCGGGCAACAGGTTATTCTTATGGTTAAGGAAAGTAAGATTTGGATATTATATTCCCTATCTTATCCATGGAACATCACTGGCTGTGATCGTGAGCTCGGAAGATTTATTCTTCGGATTTTTTATCCATTGAAGATCAAGTGAATTTTTGGAAGGATCTCATTTTGGGAACTCAAGATCCTGATTGTATGGGCGAACATGATTGACGAGCTATTGTCTACTTACATTTTCGGCGACGTGAAGATCACTTAAATTGATTCAGTCCAACGGGTTGATTGGATGAATTCTTGGAAAGTGTCAACGGGTATGGAGACATGAAGGCTACTTAAGGTTGATCCGTGTTGCTCGAAAAGGAGGAGAGACTTGATAGAAAAATCTCGATGTTAAAATCTCGAAATCACATGTTCTCTAAAATCTCTCGTGTTCAATTTGTGTATCAAAAGAGAGTTACATTTAGTGCGATAACAGCAAAAACCTGTAGGAGAGACTGTCTATTGAAGAAGTCTAGTTCGTGATTTGTAACAGCTCTCATTTGCTACATAGTGAGTACAGCCAGTTGGCTGCCAGCGTGGAGAGTGGATGTAGGCTTGGAATAAGCCGAACCACTATAAACCTCGTGTCAATTCTTTCTTACCCTATCTCATTTATTTTATAATTGCATGATCTATATTTGTGATGCATTAGTTATATTAAATTGTTATTTAATTAAAGATTCCAAAAAAGATTTCCGCGATCACCTATTCACCCCCCTCTAGGTAGATTCACTAGCCAATATCATAAGGTAACCTGCAAATGCATAATAACCCAAGTTATAGTTTGTAAGAGTGAACAAGACTCAAATTATTGCATTGCAAGATTCAACCATCTAGTTTCAACACTGAAATGCAAGTCCTTACCTTTGTTTCATGGGTGGATGCGCACGGGAAACGATTATCCATTGTTTTATTTTCAACCCCGTCCGTATAAACTCTGATGGCTCGCTGTCATCATTTAACCGTTCTCGCTTATGTGGTACCTGATATGTGCGTATCACATGAAAGAGAAAGATATGGCTCAATCAGAGTACGAGCTCGAATGAGAAATTTCAGTAATGTCTATTACCTCATGAGTAACATCGATGTGCACGGGCCAAAGGTATGGATTTTCACGAACGATCCCGTGGAAGAGAGAAATGTACCTAGCATAGTTCGGATCTTCATCGAATTTCAGATGAAGCACAAATGTGGTGAACTGCTGGTAAGGCTTAGGACATAATGAACACAGGGCGTATGGAGGAGTGGCCATCTTTTGCATGCAAACAACGAAAGCTTTATCTCCTCCCTGGAAAAACTGTGGCGATGAAAAGACTGATACAGATGTATGGTTCAAGAAATCTTCACTGAATGTAGGGAATGCAACCTGATGACTTTGCCAGGGCAAATGACCGTGGATGAGATAAATGAGCATGTAAACCAGAGACTCTAGGTCATTTCTTCTGCTACTTGTTCTACCAAGTTGAGTGTGTACACTAGCAAATGGAATTGTTCCTCTGCTGCAAATTTTTTGCAGTGCGTGGGACAGTAATTATACAAGTAGGCCGCGTGGTCTGTGCATATGAAGATGTTGACATTATTTTGACTGAACCTGAAATCATCTGGAGTTTGGTTGTACTTAATGTGCAAACCAGTGGAGGCGTCTTGCCATCTTGTAGCTGCAATGTCATGACTAAACCATGAGACATGTGCCTTTCTCCTTTTTCAATCACTAATATCTGGGCCATAAAAGAATTCATACAATTGGTAGGTACCTAATCCAAGGTCAGTCAGAAACAATGTTTTCTTTTCAGGAGTTCCTGGAGGACCAAGCAAAAATTACCTGGTTTTATGTCACCATGGACGTACCTGCACAGGAGAGAGGCATACATGAAAAACATCGCAAAAAGTCAGACCTGGCATATATTTTTGATAGTCTGGCCTACCAAAACTTCAATTTGACCATTCGATAATGAAAATTCTAACAAACATGCGATTGGAAGCTAGTCAGCTATTACCTTCTAGAGTGCAGCTTCTCAAGTATAGAGATAGCTTCAACAGCAATACATGCAATTGCATCTGATGGAAGGCTGTAGTAGCAGGGAAAGAGCTAAAATCAGAAGCTGACAAAAGAATAAGAAATTGTTTAAGAAAACCTGAAGAGCAGACACTGTAAAATCTGTTGACTTTATGGGGAAATATACGTTGGCCTATCGTCGTCTGAAGTGGCTGGTAAACTAGGTCCAAGCAAATCCATGACCTGCGTATCCGAAGAAGATCATTGAAAACTTTGCATTCTAGTAGTACAAAATCCAAGTTGAAGGGAATGCACATACCGTGACATAATAGTCCCCTTGTTGCCCCTTGTAATGTAATCGTGGCAGTGGTATGCCGTGACTTTCACCCAGATCACTGTGCAATATGCAGAACACATGTGAAATTCAACACCCTAATTTAATTTTACATGCAAGAGCAAGATCTAGTGAAATCTAACATGCAATAACTCTAAGGACTCACTCATAAACTTTCCACTCATTAGGGGTGCCACCTTCACATCCTTCGCCGTCTTTATGCTTGAACTTTATGGCCACCTAGATAGCACTGCGTTAAATCATGTAAAGTAATGGCGCCAATGTAACGAATTATCTGAAAAAGATAAAATGAGAGCCATACTTCTGCTGCTTCCACACCAGTTTGATCATATGGAATTGAAGGACTGATGGCTCGACCAACATAAACTTGCCCGAAGCTTCCCTTTCCCAGTTTTCTTTCTATTCTGTACCCGGGAGAATCATCAATCTGAACCTGAGATTATCAAATTTTCAGTACATATTTGGAACTTGCATGGTGAATTACTGAACAAATTGCACCGTACCTAAAAGCTTTGCAACTGTCGGTAACATGTAATCTGATATTGTAAAGCATGAAGTTCTCAAATGGAGCAAAATTGTCGCTGACAGAACTTTCATGGGCATCTTAGTTATAAATCTGTAATAGATGGAAATTTCCACTTTTCTCTCTTCGGCCGATAAAATGGCCAAAAATGACCCACCAAATTCTTCGTCATTTAGCTCTGTTTAATTTTTGCTGAACCAACGCAAAAGCAAGAACGACACCGATTGTTCCTTGGAATTGAACTTCTCAAATCTAAAAGCAAGAACAGCCCAAGATTTGCGAACTATTGAACGTGGCGTTCAGCTTGCATTTTTGTACTTCCTCTACTAGACCACCCATTTCCAAGAACAACGCAAGTACCGTTCTGGGATTTGAGGAGGGTCGCCTTGACAACTTCGACTTCTAGACCGATCCATATCTACCCTTTCCAGCTTTAATCCAATCTCGACTGGTTCTGAACCGCCTCGCCTCCACCAGTGTCGGCCTGAGTTGATATAGAGGAGATCTTCTTTTGAGGAGACGTGCACGATCAAGCAGAGTTTTAGTCCTCCCAGTTCTTGTTTCTTATTCTCTGGAAAAAGATGATTCGGGTTCTTGAAGAGAATGAGCGGGCAGTGCGAGAAGAGTTTTGTTAGTTTTGGGGGCCGAGAACGAACTTTTGAAAGCGGAGATAGGCAAAATGCCGTTATTTCGGTTGACCTCCCAATGCTTATGATAACCGAATGGGAATATACACGAGGGCGTCCTCGCTAAAATGTCCGGTCATGCAATTTAGCGCGAAAATTGGAACGAAGGGTAATTTAGCTTTTTTACTTGTAAGCCTTCCTCCAGAGATGTATGGAGCATCTACATATTTAAGCGGGAAATGGGTTTTGTCTCTGCTTTAGTGGCTTCCGAGGATACCCTCTAAATAATTTATGTTCCATCAAGTTTTGGCTGAAAATGTAGATCAATTGGGGAAGTGTTAAGTAAAGAAACTTCCAACTTTTGCTATATTGGAATAGACTAATGCGTTTCTTTCTGTGTATGTGCATGTGAATTTTTTTTTTTTTTTTTTTTTTTTTGATCAGATGTGCATGTGAATTGATTTGGGAGAAATTGTAATGCATGTTTTTTCATTTGATACCTTCGCAATCAAAGTGAAGCTAATAGTCTCCTCGGGGAATAACCGTACTCTGTCTCCTGTTTGAAATTTTATGCTGTTTGATCTCCAGGTGCTCTGCCCGCGATGCACTGCTGATTTCCTGGTCGTGACGACAAGCTTGCCGTTGCCTTGCACCAAGACGATGCCAGCCAACGTAACCTGCTCCTTGCTGCCTGCATCACAAACCGCGAGAGCTGCTGCTGCTGCTGCTTGCTGATCCACCAGCGACATCCTACGTCATCGCCTTTTCCCCAACAATGCCGTAGCATTGTCTTCAGCCACGTGATGAAGCTGCCGCCCTCTCTCAAGATGTCCATTGTCACTGTTCTCGCGCGACAGAGAGCTCCCTGCCTGTTGGCACCCTCGTCCCCATACAGCCAGCTTCGCTTCAGTCGTCCCTGTTGCATCTTTGTACGGTCGTTGTCGTTGTCTCTGTTTTGCAGGGTTGATCCGCGACTATCCAGCTGAGCTGAATGCCACCTTGAGCAGTCCTTGGCCAACACACCAACACGGTTAGCCTTGCCGTGAGTAATCGCCATGATAAGCCCACTTCGCCGAGCACCACCGGCGGGCACATCGCAAGGCACCGCTGGCCACCACCACAAGTCCGCCGTAGGCACATCGTAGAAATAAATTATTATCCCACACTTGGCCTACACTTAGCCTTATTCACTTAACATGCAAGGAGTGATTAGAAACTATGTGAAGTGTGGGAGAATACTTTACTTTTATTATCCCAAAAATTAAATGAATTCGAAGATTTTGTTATGTTAGATTATTCCAACATTCTTTCGATACTTTTTCTCTTTTATTTTAGAAAGAAAGGTTTGTTTGGTAACTTGGATTGATTTTAACCTTATTCACTAATATGCAAGGAGTGATTCCACGGGCGTGTAACCAATGAAATTAACACTTAATAATAAAAAAACAGTAAATAAATTGCTAGAGTAGAGAAGAAATTTACTTACCTCGAAGCAACAATGTTAATTGAAAATGAATATCTAGCCTAATCATTCTATTTAAATGTTTATGCAATCTTACTAATCCTGTTTGGGGATTTCTTTTTTATGAAAAATAATTATATAATATTCTAATCTAAGTGAACATAGATGATGGACTATAGACATGCGACTTGACCTAATTCTAACACGACATGCAATTCTAATTAAATGACAATCCTCAAATGACATGGCATTGATGACATGGAATATATGATATGGTATATATAGTAACACAGCAATGACGTGGAGTTTATAACATCCAATCCTATATGATCTGCCCATAATATTTTTGTTATTTTCTATTCATAATTAATAAATAACGAAAAATTAGACTATCTAAAGTGATATATTATTCAATTAAACATAGGAAATAATTTAGATTAAATCATATTCTTATCAAATAATTATCCCAACTAGATAGATATTATCTTAGCATGCAATCTAATTTAAAGAATAAAATCTATCTATGTGCAATGTTATATAAAAAAATCTATTCTAATCTAACAAGCAAATTTTCTTTTTTAATATTGTTAGATAAGGAAAACAAATAAAAAAGTAAACACTTAATCGTCAAAGATAAATTAAAAGATAGCAATAACTATCCACTCAATTTGAATATGGAAGCAAATAAAATCAATAACTTCATCTTAAGACTTGAAGATCAAATAATCAATTTCCGTGCAATCCATGATTCCATCTCAAATCTAAGAAGTTAAAGTATCAACTTTGTGTGCATTGCAAACTAGGAAATAATCCTATTTGTGATATGCCTACCACTCAAAATATGTAAATTAGATATTGATAAGCACAAATTAGACAATAAAATATTCAAATCAAATTGGTATCATATAATTACTTTCCAGATATCGATTCCAAATCGGACCGTTTAGCTCTGGCTGGGCGGGGGGGTACTGCGGTGGTGGGTTTGCGGGGACCGAATTTGGGAGCCTTGGCCGTGCAACTTCAATGGCAAAGCTTACTGAGGTGTCACGGAGAGATGATAAGTAAACCTCTTGGACCCTGGTGTTCAATGCGTTGGTGGGTGTTTACTTTGGTTGAGTTGTCTCCTCCCTCTCAGTTCAATAAGAAAGAATGGAACTTTATTAGAATTCTTCCAAATGGAAAGTGGCGAGCGACACGAGACGACGGAGCTACGTTAAGAACATTCGCTGGTATATCTGCTTGGGGACGTGAAGACCGAGTTCTCCGCTGGTGGTCGCGGTGATAAGGTGTTGGACTGTAGGAACGCCGATGATTCGTTGCTGGTCATAGACAAAGTCGCCCAGTAAATCAGTACTCACAAAGGTTCGGGGAGTGTCGGATAGCAACGTCGTCTAGGAATCTGCAAGCAAAAACTTACATTATAAGGGCAGGATTCGGGGTGGGGGCCATAAGGAGCTCGCTGGAAATTCGCTGATATTCCGACGCCGCATATTGTTGGTACAGTAGTTGTAGCACCGTCGGGATCGACTGGAGGCGGCGCGAGGAGGGCGCAGGTCACTCCGGCGGACACGTTGAACTGGAGTAGCACAGCGACTAGGAACACTCGCCGCAGTTGCTGCGTGACTATCACCAGCGCTGGAGCGATGCAAGGCAGCAGCGACGAACCTATGCCTAATTTAGTTAGGGCGCACATGACAAGCACCTATTTCTGTTTCAGAAATAGTTTTTTTATTTCAGAAACAATTTTGGAATAGAAATCCATTTGGTAAAATTATTTTACTTTTCTATTTCTGAAATAGATTCTTGTTCCAGAAATATGTTTGGACTAGAAATCATAATAAAAATTTTCTATTTTTCTATTTTTGAAATAGAAATGAGAAATAGAAAAAAAAATTTTCATCGTTCATTGCCGCTGCTACCATCGGTCGCCTCTGGTCGCCGGCCATCACCGTTGCCGTTGCCATCGATCGCGCCGCCGCTGGTCATTGGCCACCGTTGCCACCAGTCGCCGGCCACTGCTAGCCGCCGCCATTGACGCTAGTCGCTGGTCGTTGGTTGCGCTGCTGCGGACGGCACCGCCGCCAACGCTGCCGCCGGCCACAGGCACCACCACCGCCGTCGGTCGCCGCCGCCGCTGCCGTCCGAAAGAAAGAAATTATGTGTTGTTATCAAACGAATTTCTATTTTTAGAGTAGAAATTTTGTATCGTTATCAAACGGTTATTTTTACTTAAAAACTCATCCAGAACTAGAAATAGAAAAATTTATTTCTGTTCCAGAAACTATTTCTGGAATAGAAATGATTTCATGCGCGCCCTTATCCGCTTGACTCTCATAATTCTTGTGGGCTTATTTTCAGCCACAATAAAAAAATAATAGGCTTGACTTCAAGCTCAAAGCCTGTTATCGATTCTAACTTTAATGCAATCGTTTAGGGTCCATCCATATAATATTAATTAAGTTTATCCACCGCTGGTCCAATTAAAATTCAATTTATTAACTTATCTACTCAAAGGCTCCCAATCTACATTAAACTAATGAAAATTTAATTCTTTTAGGGGCTGGAGTCATTCCATAATTTTCTATGCAATTAGTTTCTAAATAGATTTGCCAAGATTTAGGTGTCAACAATGAAGCAATAGTGTTAGTTTCTCCTGTTTTCCTTTTCATCTTATATATATTGTCAAGCAAGCAAAGTTTTAACCTTCATTGCAAAGAAGAAGGGATAATTGCAATGGTAAAGTAGCAAGAGAAATGGTCTTGTGCAGGAATGAACCATTATAGCCTGCACAGCAAGTGGAAATTTATGGTGTATCTGGTCAAAGGCGAACTTCCCATAGCATGCACTGTCCATAGCAGAGGACGGTAACATGTTCATCCATCTTGTTATAGCTATAATAATTATGATCAAAATTAACGGTCACCGCAGCTGAATCTCGAGGTCTATATGTGCATGGCGGCATGATACGGCCCGAAAACAAAATTGTTCTCCCTTGCAGATTAGCTTACCAACGCTGTGTCTGGACCGCATCTTGCAACATTATTGCTTTGAACTAAGAGCAGCCCTAAACTGATAACTATTGTTTGTCGGAAGGTGACCATCTCGGGTCATCTCTCTCTATTTTTAACATATTTTTGCTGATTAAGCTTAAACAACTACTGTAGCAGACAAGCAGATGCAAAACCGAGCACTCAGATCCTATCTGTCTGCAATTTGCTTGGTATTCAGAGAAGGGGTCGTTCCTCTCTGTGTAAACCTCCATGATGACAGATCCATCCAACGCTAATGCTAAATCTCTTCTCCCCTGATAGTTTAATGTATCACTTGAAATGATCACCAACACTGAGCCGGATGACTTTGTTTATTTTATTTATTTGTTTTTTTTCACCCTTGTTGTGATCACCGTATTGGCTGAAAAATGATTTGGCTTGGCATGTCCTAGTCTGTACGGGTGGGAAAGATGATCATCTCTCATGGCTATTGAGAACGAATCAAATCAGATGTTTCTCGGGCCAGATGGAAATTGGCCCTCAAGTGCAAAGGCAGAAGAGAGCTAGACTGCATTTGGGGAAATTCAGGAATTTGTCTAGTTGCATTTATGCATATATAAAGGTCAACCCTAGGTCGACCTCTGGTACAAAGTTGATGTTTTCACTGAAGTTACGAATTCTGTCGTGGTTCCTTGGCTGGTCTGGTTTCTGAAGATCAAATTGTACATGGCCAACAATCAACAATATCAAGTCCTAATGGCTACCGAAAATTTTGTCAAGAAATGTTGCATCTCTTGGAGAAAAGTTGGTTATCACCTGGCAAAATTTACCAAGTGTTAAGCTTGAAAGTTTCAGAATTAATACAAAAATTTTCCTGCACAAAAGTGTAGTAAAGAAGTTACAATGAATTCCATTCGGTATTAGAGGAAGTGGCTACTATTCAACTTTGTACTGGATTGATCAGTGACTTGTTCAGCCTGCTTCCTAAGAATTGGCCAATAGATGGCAAAAGACGCATCCGGAGTGGTCATGTCACTCGCTGAGACATCCTTGATTGCACTTATACTTGGTAGCTGAAGCAATGGTTCAACCGCAGCAAAGAGAAGAAATATAGTAATTCCTTGCCCACTTCTCCTGCAGAAAATGAGAACAAGTGCTTTGGTGAAGCACAGGATATACAGCCGAATAGATGCTGGTAAAAGGGCCAAACTAGTCACCTTGATCTCACTATCATTAGGAAAATTGGAAGTCTGAACCATCTCTTGCTCTACACTTACGGTTGCTGCTACTCCTCCAGGAATACTGAAGATAAAAGCAACCTCATCCAGATTGGCTGCGACCGAAGTGATATAATAGCCCTGCTTCAACCTTTCACGAATGCCTTCGGCTGGATACTGAAAGTCTAGCTCTATGGCCTTAAAAGTTTTGCGCAAGAAACTGAATCAGAGCAATCCTCTGGTTCCAGACACTTCAAAGGAAATTCTTGAAATGAGGAGTAATTGGGTAATAGTAGAAAAGGAGAAGAAAGAAGAACCTGGTCGGTAAATCTGGTTCCTTTGGTTGAAACTACTGCCCACTGGCTTCCGGAAGTGGCAATGGCAGTGATGTAAAGACCTTCTGCCCACTTCTTCTTGATCCATTTGAAGGGAAATATTCCAAAAACACAACAAGACTGCCGAATATTCCAGGTCCCTATGTGTTTATCAAGAAAACCGGTGAAACAGCCATTCATGGACTGACCCTTGGACATTACAACTAGAAATCTGTCGTCATCTGCTCCAGCCACTGCAGTGATGTAGAAGTTCTCCGACCATTGTTTCTCTATCCATTCCTTCAAACAAGGAAATAAGCAGTCAAGACAGTCCTAATTGAGAATCCTTCCATAAGAGGTTGATGTATCCATGTTCCTAATGGTTCTAATACAAAATTTCTTCCAGTTATGTATTATCAGAATTTTAACACGCAACTATTGGGATCTACTATATTTGAAAGTCCAAAGCAAATCCGCTCAAACAGAACCTTGTGAAGAGAGCCACATGAAAAAGCATAATTCTGAGCAGTGTAGCGGGCGCTATTATCCATTATTAAGGCCCATGACTTAGAGCGAAAACTGTAAGTCACACTGGTGATGTACATTCCCTCAGCATGTCCCTTCTCAATATGGAAGATCAGGTCGACATAATCCAAATTAGAGCAGTATCTGCAAGAAAGAGGAACGTCATCAATGAACTCAAGGTACCCCAGAAAAACTAAATAAATCTGAAATGCAAGTTCACACCTTTGCTTCATGGGTGGATGCACATCATAAACGCTTATCCACTGTGTTAGTTTCTGTATTTTCATTGATGGCTCGTCATCTTCATTTAACTGCACTTGCTTCCATGGTACCTGGTACGTGTGTATCACATGAAAGAGGAAGACATGGCTCAATTAGAGGAGAGCTCGAATGAGAAATTTCATTAACATCTATTGCTTTTTTACTAGAACAGGACACTACCTCCTGAGGGACATCGATGTGCACAGGCCAAACGTATGGATTTTGACCAATGATCCCATGGAAGAGAGAAATGTATCTAGCGTAGTTTGGTTCTTCATCAAATTTCAGGCTAAGCACAAATGTTGTGAACTGCAGGTAAGGCTCAGGACAAGTGTCGCACAGTGTGTCTGGAGGAGTGGCCATCTTTTGCTTGCAAACAGGGAAAGACGTATCCTCTCCCTGAGAGAACTGTGGTGATCAAAAGACCGATACAGGTTTATGGTTCAAGAAATCTTCTCCAGGTATAGGGAATGAAACCTGATGTCCTTGCCAAGGCAAATGGCCGCGGATAAGATAAATGAGCAAGTAAACCAGAGACTCTAGGTCATTCCTTCTGCTACTTGTTCTGCCAAGTTGAGCGTGCACACTTGCAAATAGAATTGTTCCTCTGCCGTAAATTTTTTTTTTTTTTTTTTCCAGTGCACGGAACTGTGATTAAAAAGGTAGGGCATGTGGTATGTGCATGTGAAGATGTTTAACATCATTTTGACCGAACCTGAAATTTCCTGGAGTTTGGTTGTACTTAACGTGTGAACCAGTGGAGGGATCTTGCCATCTTGTAGCTGGAAGGTCATGAATAAATGATGAGACGTGTGCATTTCTCCTTTACAATCACTAATTTCTAGCATAAAAGTATTCATGCAATTGGCAGGTACCTAATCCAAGGTCAGTCAGAAACAATGTTTTCTCTTCACGGGTTCCTGGAGGACCAAGCAAAAAGTTACCTGGTTTTATGTCACCATGGATATACCTGCCCGGAGAAGAAGCATACATGAGAAACATTGCAAAAGGTTGGAACTGGCATATGTTTCCGATAGTCTGGCCTACCGAAAAACTGATTTGACCAACTGATAAAGAAAATGCTAACAAACATGCGACTGGAAGCTAGTAATCTATTACCCTCTAGAGTGCAGCTTTTCAAGTATAGATATAGCTTCAATGGCAATACATGCAATTGCTTCTAATGGAAGGCTGTGGTACCAAGGAAAAAGCTAACATCAGAAGCTGAAAAAGAATTAGAGATTGTTTAAGAGAGCCTCAAGAGCAGACACTTTAAAAGCTGTTAACTTTACAAGGAAACATACGTTGGGACGTTGTTGACCAAAGGGGCTTGTAAACTAGGTCCAAGCAAATCCATGACCTGCATATCCGAATAAGATCATTGAAAACTTTTCATTGTAATAGTACAAAATCCGAGTCAAAGGGAATGGACATACCATGACATAATAGTCTCCTTGTTGCCCCTTGTAATGTACTAGTGGCAGTGGTATCCCATGACTCTCACCCAGATCACTGTGCAATATGCAGAATGCAGATGTGAAATTCAACACCTTTAGCCAATTATACATGCAAGAGCAAGATATAGCCAAATCTAGCACGCAATAATTCTAAAGTACTCACTCATAAACTTTCCACTCATTAGGGATGCCACCTTCACATCCTTTGCTATCTTTATGCTCGAATTTTATGGCCACCTTGATAGTGCCGCGTTAAATGATGTAAACTGCCGGTGCCAATGTAACAAATATCTGAAAATGATAAAACTAGAGCTCAGAGCCATGCCTCTGCTTTTTGTGCACGAGTTTGATCACTTGAAGTTGGACTGATGGCTTGACCGATGTAAACTTGCCCGAAACCTCCCTTTCCCAGTTTTCTTTCTATTCTGTAAACTGGGGAATCATCGATCTGAACCTGAGAAGATCAAATTTTCAGTACATATATCGAATTGCATGGTGAATGGATGAACTGTTTTCATTATGACTGCCAGTAATTTATGATCTGACACTCTGATGCACGGAGTTCTTGAATGGATCAAAATAGCCGATGACAGAACATTTATGGAACTTGCATGGGATCCTAGTTAGCAATCTAGATTAGATGAAATCTTCCTCTTTTCTCTGTGGCCAAAAGAATAGCCAAGGATGACCCACCAAAATCTTAGTCATGTTTTCCTTCTGCTCCGTTTAAGTTTGCTGAATCAACATCAAAACAAGAAAGACACTGATTGCTTCATGGGAATGAATTTCTCAAACCCAGAAGTCAAGGACGGCCAAAACTTTGCGAACTAATCAACATGGGATTCGACTTGCAATTTTTACTCTTTCTCCAATGCAAATACCTGTTCTGGGATTGGAGGAGCGTTGGTTTGGTTCTCATCTCGATGTCCCTCATCGACTTTACGACTTCCGCTGCTAAACTGCTTCATATCTACCCTCCCAGCTTTAATCCAATCTTGATGGTTCTGAACCGCGTCGTTCCCACAAGTCTCAACTGAGCGTTGAAATTGAGGAGATCTTCTTTTGAAGAGAAAGGGAAGATCAAGCAGAATACTTACCTTCAATCTTGTTTCTTCTTTTTCTCTTTCTGTTTGAGAAAACGATCGGGGTTCTTGAAGAGAATGAGTGGGCGGTGCGAGGTTGAGGGTGTCAGTTTTGGCGCGAAGGAAGGCAAAATGCCGTTATTTCGGTTGACCTCTGATTGCTTATGATAATTTATTGGGTAAGTTACACAAAGTCATCCTCATTTCTTAAGCCAATATCCCTCTATTACGATTGCTCATGAATTCCTTTTTATTGCTTTTCTGACCAAAATTTGGACTTGCGACAACAAATAGTGGCTGCACTTCATATGTTTTTATTTCGTACTCGAATTTTGCTTCTGGGTTCAAGCTCGAGACATATTTTAGCAAAGTCATATGATATAAAAAGTTAGAATGACAATTGTTATTTTTCATTTATTTATTTATTTTGAACCTGTGCAAAACAAAATTATCAAATAGTTAAATATCCATTTTCAAAGTTGTAACCTTCATCGCAAGGAAGATAGGTCAATTGCAAGAGTACAGTAAGAAGAGAGATGGTCTTGTCCAGGAATGTCTCCACAAAAGCTTGATCATTTGACAAATGACTAGTCTTCGTATCTTACTCCACATCCTGAAGTTGGAGTCGAGCCATCACAGCAAGTGGACATCTATACTGTATCTGGTCAACACGAACTCCATGTGCGCAGTGCAATGATCACATGTTAGTCACTGCAGATGACGGCAACATGTGTTAGGAATCGCACACCGCTTTACTTGAAGATTCGTGTCCTGATTGGTTTCGTTTCGTCGCACTAAACTTCAGGGTTGTAGAGCTAGACTATTGTCCCTTTTGAAGGTATTCATGAGAGGTGAGAAGTGCAGCCAAAGTCATCGGACCTCATCCTGGTAGCGTTGCTCTGAATCAGGTAGCCTTTGTTTTTAGCATTCCTGGGGAATTACCGGCAAGAGGCCCCAACACAGGCGGGCCCAAACCCATCTTTTCCCGATACCTACGTAGTGGTGATTGTATTCAGCCATTTTACAAGCATCTAGCTTAGGTTGAACTCACTTTGATTCTTCAGGCTTCTGACTTCTCTCATCATTTTGCAGGAAGGGTGGGCTATGTATTACTGTATTTTTCTTCTTTGTTGCTGCCGAACTATTTCGTGAGCTACCGAGCACTGCCGCCGCTGCACATTACCGGTGTTTTTAGGAGTTACTTGTCACATTTTACGTGCATCTTTTGCCATCTAATTTTCCCCAATTTTTTAGGATGAAGCCACTGATCAATCATGTGAGGCATTGAACAGTAACCAGATTTTTTTTTTTTTTTTTTTTTTCCTTATATATGCTATGTGCAGGAGATCCCCAATATTCATGATGTTTTTGAAGCTTTTCCGATATAATAATACCCAGAGAGCCTGGCAACAGAATGACATTGTCCCCTACTAATGTTCTTCCTCACTAAGACCCTCGAGAACACGGTTATTAAAATCAAACCAGATCACAAATCAGATGTCTAAAACTTAACAAACTATCCCGATCTTGAATAGGATCACGAGAAACATTCGAAACTTGATTGCTGAAGATAGATTATCAATTAACTTTTATCGTCCTACTTTTACATGAATTGATTATCTTTTACCTATGATAGACTTGACATGTGGTACTTCTATATAAATTTGATTAAGTTTCAAATCTCACTGCTAAGAAGTTGAGTCCCCACAGTGGGCGGTCTTTCATTTGGTCCATGGTGACTTCATAGACGCTCTGCAATCTGTAGTGATCACCAATACTAAAATCCGGTTGGCTTATTTTTACTTCCTAGTTTTGATAAATAGCAAAAAAAAATAATTAGAAGTTCAACTGGTCTTCTAGGAAATTTATGTACTTTTGTCCATTTGCACTTGTGCATTGATAGACGAGGGAAGACAAATCCAAGGCCAGCCTCTCTTATGAAATCGATGTCTTCACTAAAGTTATGAGTTATGTTATGGTCCTTTGGCTGGAGTGGTTTCTAAAACCGCAAATCAAATGAGATCAACCAGCCTGATTGAGTCCCGATGATTGTAGCAATCAACTCTTGATATCTCTCAAGATCCTGTTTAACCTCAGGATAGTTCCTTAAGTTTAGATCTTATCATGAAGTTTTAAGATCTGGTTGTTAGAAGGCAAAAGAGGCATGATCGCCTTGGAAGCTTGCGTGGAAATGAGATATTTATTTAAAGGAAAAAAATTCAAATTTAATTCTTTTAAAATGGGGTATATGTTGACACCCAAAATTATCCCTAGAATCACGTGTCGACCATGAGGAAATAATTGTTAGAGAAAACTCCTTTATTATTTTGAAGTTGACAAAACGACTTCGTCAATCTAGTTTAAAGACTTCTAGACATAAGTGTTAAAGTCTGAAGACCTTCAGACTCTATCGTCAAAGTCTGGAGACAAGTAGACTCAAAATTCAAAGTCTGCCTAAGTTGACAGTCACTAGACTGAAGGAAAAAGACTTATACAGATGGGAATTTATCTTTGAAGATTCTTTCCGTATGGTTTTTGGAAGATCTTATGGTTGGATATAGCTTCAAGATAATCGGTTATTCTTATTGGAATTCACTCCGATTTGAATATCTTCTGAAAAGCAAGCAAACTTGGAAGGTTCTACTTATGGAAACTCAAGATCCTGATTGTATGGGCGAACAGGATTGATGAGCTCTCATCTACATCTAATCAACAACTCAAGATCACTTTAATTGATTCATTCCAACGGGTAGATTGGAAGAACTCCTTTGAAAAGTGCTAATGGCTATGAAGGCACAAGGGAGTATATAAGGTGGGATTTTTCATTGTTTGATGTGTGGCTGAAAGTAAAATTCCAAAGTCTGAATTTCTGTAATTCCTTGTTTCCTCATTCTTCGAGCTAAAATTTTGTACAAAAGAGAGAAGCATACAATGAGAATTTGTGAAGAAAATAGCTAAGACTCTCCACTAAGGAAGTCTAGACAACGAGCTGTACCAATCTCTTTTGATTCATAGTGAAATCCAGCCAGTGGGCTGTCAGCGCGGGAGAATGGACTTAGGCTTGGATTAAGCCGAACTATTATAAACCTTTGTTTCAATTTCTCTTACCCTAA
Source organism: Eucalyptus erythrocorys (assembly GCA_014182555.1). NCBI lineage: Eukaryota > Viridiplantae > Streptophyta > Magnoliopsida > Myrtales > Myrtaceae > Eucalyptus > Eucalyptus erythrocorys. The sequence continues at coordinate 40,727,176 of CM024599.1, read as the reverse complement.
TCTCCTTATTTTAATTGCTGCTTGATTTAATTGCTTCATAGATTTATTAATAAGTTGTTTTCATCCTGATTTATCGTTCAAGGCGACTGAATTTGGTAAAGTTTTTCAAAGAAATTTTATATACACCTATTCACCCCCCTCTAGATGAGTTTACTAGCCCTTTTCAATTGGTATCAGAGCCTATGTGCTTAATTATTGAAGTGTTTATACTTCTTAAGCTAAAGATTTATGGCTAGTATTTTGGCTTCAGGTTTGGTTGAAGGCCAAAGCAACACCAGACCGCCCTACTTTGATGAGAAGGAATATAACGTATGGAAAAACAAGATGAAGGCATTCCTAAGATCGAAAGAACCCCTGGAATGGGATGTGGTAGAAAAAGGGATCATTCCTAAAGTTACATCAACCGCGGGGAAAGAAATAGCGGATGCTGGAGAATTGTCACAAGCAGAAATAACCAAGAGATAAGCTCTCGATGCTAAAGCCATTTATTCATTATATTGTGCTTTATCTCCTACTGAGTATAACGGAATTTCATATTGTGAAACAACCAAAGAAGTCTGGGATAGGTTGCATGTCACTTATGAAGAAACTGATTGAGTTAAAGAAATAAAGATCAATATCCTACTCGGACAGTATGAAGCTTTCAAGATGAAGCCAGGAGAATCCATTATCGATATGTTTAGTCGTTTTACAGAAATTGTAAATGGCCTAGCATATTAGGGACAGCCAATCTCAGGATCAATGAAGGTCAATAAGTTGTTGAGAGGATTCTTCAAAGATTGGAACCACGTAAAGACTTCTATAAGGGAAATACAAAGGATCACACCACTCTCTATAGACAAATTGGTCGGCACATTTCAATCATATGAAGTCAAGCAAATCAATGAGGAAATAGATTCAAAAGGTAAGAAGTCAATTGCCTTAAAATTTAACGATGATTATGATGATACAGACTCTGAAGATGATTTGGATGATGAAGAGCTAGCACTTTTGATAAGGAAGTTCAAGAAGTTGAACATGAAAGGAAAAAGGTTAAATTGGAAGAAACAGGCAATCAAAGATTTCATAAGAAATCAAATGAAGAAGATGAAATCAACAAGGATACGGTCTGCTTTGAATGCAAGGAAAAGGGACACAGCAGACCCAATTACCTCTGCTAAAGAAAAAGAAAGGAAGAATAGAAAAAATAATGAAAGCTCTTAAAGCTGAGACATGGAGCGACACAGAATGCGAAGAAAGTGATGAAGATTATGTCAATATCTGTCTAATGGCAAAATCAGACTCAGATTCAGACTCAGACTCAGACTCAGATCCAAACTTAGATAGTGAAGTCAAGGTTAGTAATTTGAAGATTCCTACTAAAGTTTCAAAGTATATAGATGAACTTTGTCTTAGCCTCAAAGTTTCTCTTAAGAGGATTTCGAAGCTTAAGAAAGAAAATTCCAAACTGAAACAATAGGAAATTTCTTGGATAGAAAAGGTTGAAAAACTAAACAAAAGTCTTGCTGATTCTAAAGAAAATGCAAATTCACTTTCAAAATAAAATACCTTTTTGAAAAAAGACATGTTGAATATCACTAAAAAGTTTTCAATGGGATCTGAAAAGTTTGATAAGATTCTTTCAATTCAAAGACCTTATTATAATAAGTCGAGTTTGGGAATGACATTAGAAACCATTCCTTTAATCAATTTTCCAAAGGTAGAAGAAAGAATAAAAAATAGACCCACAAAAACATTTTAAAAGAATCATTTTGAGAACATTTTGAGAAAGAATGTCCTAAGACTTGAAAAATTGTTAAGAGAGAATGGGCAAAGATAGTGTTCGATACTAACTTCGTTGGACCCAAGAAAGTGTGGGTACCAAAGAAAGCTTGAGTTTTTTATATAACTACAGGTCGCTATCAAGAAGAAGATCAAATGGTACCTGGATAGTGGTTGCTCAAGACATATGACAAGAGATTCATCTTGCTTTATAAATCTCTTATAAGTGAAAGGAGGAAAAGTGTCTTTTGGTGGTAACAGCAAAGGAAAAATTATTGGATGTGGAACTGTGAAGATAGGAGGTCTCACAATCAACAATGTTTCCTTAGTTTAAGGTTTAAATTACAATCTTATGAGCATCAATCAGCTATGTGATTCGGGATTCAAAATCAATTTCTAAGAAGACATATGTTCTGGAACTAGCAAGGATCACTCACAATCCTTTACTGGACGAAGACATGGAAATATCTATCTCTTGGATATAAAATTTGAAAGTTCTCAATATCTGATATTCATTCAAGATGAAGCAAATCTCTGGCACAAAAGGCTTGGTCATATCAACATGAAACAAATTGCAAAAATATCCTCCAAGAAACTTGTTTGAGGACTACCCAACCTGAAATATAAAAAATCTGATTTATGCACATCTTGTGTATTGGGAAAACAGGTTAGAAGTTCTTTCAAACCAATAAATTAGGTCTCTACTAACCGTGTTTTGTAGCTTCTGCACATGGATCTCTTTGGACCAACTAAAACTCAAAGCATTGGTGGAAAGAGGTATTGTCTAGTGATAGTAGACGGCGACTCTCGTTTTACTTGGGTATTCCTCCTTTCAAGTAAGTCTGAAGTATTATCTTACTTCTCTAAATTTGCCAAGAAAATTCAAAATGAAAAAGATTACACTATCTCAAGTATTCGTACAGACCATGGAGGTGAGTTTGAAAACCAAGATTTTGCTAAATTTTGTGATGACTCGGGTTTTTAGCATGATTTTTCATCCTCATTTACTCCACAGCAAAATGGAGTTGTGGAAATAAAGAATAGATTTTTGCAGGAAATGGCAAGAACTCTTTTAATTAAAAATAATATCTCTCTTCATTTTTGGACTGAAGTCTGTTTCAACCGCTTGTTATATTATTAACAAAGTAGTTTTAAGGCCTATTCTAGAGAAAACTCTTTACGACTTGTTCAAAGGAAAGAAGCCAATTGTTTCTTACTTTCATGTGTTTGGTTGTAAGTGTTTTATTTTAAAGAATACAAATGATCGAACTGGTAAGTTTGAAAAGAAGTTAGATGAAAGAATTTTCCTTGGTTACTCAATTTCAAGCAAAGCCTACAGAGTATTCAATAAGAAGACTTAATCAGTAGAAGAATCCATGAATGTGAAGTTTCAAGATTCTATGCAAAATCAAACTGATCAAACTTGTCTTGAAGAATCTGAACCAGCTCAAGTATTGCAAAATTTATATCCCCCAAAGAGGTTCAAATTTCAGAAGTTCAACAGCAAACTGAACCAAAAACTTCAATTGAAACAGAGGATCAACACGCTTTCATACATCCCAGCAACTGGAAGCATAAGTCTAGTCATCCCATGGACCTCATTATTGGCAACATTGATGAAGGGATTTGCACAAAATCCAAAAGGCGTGAAGAGTCTAGTGCTTTGGCACTTGTTTCAGAAATTGAACCCAAAACAATAGATGAAGTCTTAATTGATGAAAGTTGGATTGAAGCTATGCAAGAAGAGCTCAGACAATTCAGCATTAATGATGTTTGGGAACTTATTCCTAAACCTAGAGGTAAATTAATTATTGGAACTAAATGGGTTTTCAGGAACAAGCTAGACGAATAGGGAAAAATGGTCAGGAACAAAGCAAGACTCGTGGCCAAAGGCTACACACAAGAAGAAGGGATTAATTACGATGAAACCTATGCACCAGTAATAAGGTTCGAAGCAATTAGATTATCATTTGCTTTTGCTTGCTTTAAAAATTTCAGGTTATTTCAAATGGATGTGAAGAGTGCATTTCTAAATAGATTTATCCAAGAAGAAGTATATGTGGAACAACCACTTGGATTTGAAGATTCAATAAAATCAAACTTTGTCTACAAGCTAAAAAAGGCATTATATGGATTGAAGCAAGCACCTTGAGCGTGGTATAAAAGGTTAAGTAATTTTCTAATTCAAAATGGTTTTGTTAAAGGTAAAGTAGATACTACTTTGTTTATCAAAAGGGAAGGAAAAGATTTTATACTTGTTCAAATTTATGTTGATGATATCATAGTTGGCTCTTCTAATGAAAATCTTTGCAAGAAGTTCTCAAGACCCATGCAGGATGAATTTGAGATGAGCATGATGGGTGAGTTAAACTTCTTTTACGGGATTACAAATCAAACAATCCAAAGATGAAATTTTTATTCACCAAGAAAAGTATGCAAGGGATCTCATTAAGAAGTTTGGGTTGGAGAATTGCAAAAAGACAAAGACACCCATGTCGTGTTCTTCAAAACTGGACAAAGATGAAGAAGGAAAGAGTGTAGACTAGAAACTATACAGGAGTGTAATTGGTTTACTTCTTTATCTTATTGCATCTAGACCTGATATTTTGTTTAGTGTTTGTATTTGTGCTAGATTCCAATCAAATCCCAAAGAATCTCACTTAAATGCTGCTAAGCGCATTATCAAATATGTTGCAACAACTTTAAAGCTAGGTCTATGGTATTCCAAAGAAAGAGATTTCACTCTCCTTGGATATTCAGACGTAGACTTAGCAGGTTGTAAAGTGGACAAGAATAGTACTTCAGGTACATGTCAACTGCTTGGAAATAGGTTAGTATCTTGGTTTTTGAGAAAACAAAGTACTGTAACTCTTCTTTACCCAAAAAAAAAAGTACTGTAACTCTTTCAATAGCTGAAGCAGAATATGTAGCACTTGGAAGTTGCTGTTCTCAAATCTTGTGGATGCAACAACAACTAAGAGACTTTGGAGTTGAAGATTCTTGCACAGAGATCAAATGTGACAACACCAGTGCCATTAATCTTGCAAAGAATCCCATTCTTCACTCAAGAGCCAAGCATATTGAATTTAAACATTATTTTATTAGAGATCATGTTCAAAATGAAGAAGTGGTAGTTCAGTTCATTAACTCAAAAAATCAATTGGCGGATATATTTACAAAGCCATTGGAGAAAAGCCATTTTGAGTCTATTCGCACCAAACTGAACATCGTAAAGTCTGAAAGTGTTCAGACTCAAAGGTAAAGTCTGAAGGAGTTCAGACTCAGAGGTAAAGTCTGATTGGGGTTCCCACTCATAAATACGTCTGTAAGTTTTTAAATACATAAAATTTTACTTTTGGATAGTATTTCATTTTGGTATATATTTTTTTCAAATCATCACCTACCTTTTTATTTCGAATCGTCCCCCAACATTTGAATTTATTGCAGTTTTTCATTTTCAAAAAGGCAGTTTTTGCCTTTTCCTTTATGACATTTCATTTACCTCTCCTCAGTTACTATTTATACCCCTATTTCATCGTCTTCGTTTTTACCCTCACACTGTTCAAACCCTAGAATTGAAAAACTCCACTTGTTTTTACCTTTACTCTTGTTTATTTGAAAGATTCCTCATTTTTGTGAACAATTGTGACTTTCTCCCAAAAGCACTATGTCTTCAAGGAAGTCATTGAGGATCGTGAGCAAAGGACCACAAAGGAAGTATGAGGGTCCTACTCATTTTGATCTTATCAAGGAAGAAGATGTTCCTCAGCCGAATCAACCAAGTTAGCAACAACCTTCCCAATAGCGTCAATCTTCTCCAACGCCTCAAGAAGAAGATGTAGTAGAAGACATTGAACCTATGCGAATATGTTTTCATTTACTTTCAAGGATAAGGAATATGTGGTAGATGTGGACACTTTGGCAGATCTAATTGGGGTGGAAAGATCAAGTTTCCAACCAATTAAAGTGTCTATTGTTCACGCCACTTTGGAGTTGGTTCGAGAAAGAAGTGTAAAGGGAAAAATCTCCTACACTAGGATGAGCGCCTCTAATGTCTTACTTCATAAAGTGGTGATTAACTACATTAGACCGAAATTGACCTCAAAGACAGATGTCTCACATTCAGAAGCCAACTTGATGTTTGCCATCAACGCTGGAATAAGATTTTCTCTACCTCACACAATCCTGTTTCACATGTACAGGACTGTGGTAAAAGATAAGGGACAACTCCTTTACTTTGCTCTCGTTACTCGCCTATTTAGGCACTTCAAGATTCACATCCTTGCACCCATGTGTTTAACAAACTCTGCTCCTATGGTGATCGAACACAAAATGGTCATGGAGATGCGATTGAAGGAGCTTAACAAGGTGCTGGAAAGAATGAAGGAGAAATCTCCTACCAAAGCTGCCCAAGACTTTGCTGCTGTAAAGAGAAAAAGGAAGAACCCCATGGTTGCTCTTGTGCAGAAGAAAAGAAAAGTCATCTTACAAGATGAAGATGATGAGGATGAAGATGAGATAACTCTTGCAGCTTTGAGAAATTTGAAGAGCTTTATCAGCTTTCGAGAAAGGTGAGAAAAGCAAGAGAGGATAGAAGAGACTGAGAAAAGAGATGAAGAAAGAAGGCAGGAGGAAGCGATGAGAATTGAAGAAGAAGGACAAGAAGAAGAAGAGGAAGGAGAAGAGGAAGGAGTAAGAGGAGAAGAAAGAGAGAAGGAGAAAGAAAGAAAGGCACAAGAGGAACGAGAGGATTCCCTTGAGCCAACTTTTGCTGTTCCTTTGTCCAATGAATCCAACAAAACTAGAAGTGGAAATGCTGGAGCCACTGGAAAACATCACTCTGCTGTTGATGAAGATGAACATGACGAAGAGTATACTACTCCTCCTTCGAGCACACAAATATAGGGAGTTGCTGAAATAAAAGGTACTTTGTCATTTTTATTCACAAGTGATGTTAGTCGATCCGCTATAGATCCAGAGGATGTCTATGCCTCTCATTTTCCAGAAGCTAAATTTGAGGCATCCTCTCCAAGTAATGGTGGACGGGCTGGAGAAGATCCATCAAGTTTCAAGACTCCAGGAACTGAATTAGCTGGTCCTAGTGCTGCATAATCGGCAGACTTTTCTAGATTGTTGGATATCTTATTGGATCTAAGGAAGTAGTTTTATGGAATGGAGTATGAGATGAGAGATCTCAAAGTTCAAACCAGCATGAAGGGTGCGGATTTACAATCACTGAAGGAGTCCATTGCAAGCCTTGAAAAGATTGTGAACACTTTGGGAGATTTCCAACTTGTCCGCATTCCAAAACAGCCATGATTTCGACCCCCCATTTTCTTCAACTCAACTTTTTATTCTTCACCTTTTTGCCGTGGCAAAAAGGGGGAGAAGTGCGGATTTGATTTGAACTTTTTATCTTTTGATCTTTTATGCTTTGGGCTTTGACTTGTTTGGCTTGTCTTATGTTTGACTGTGGATTGTTGTTTTTGTGGATTGCTGCATTTGGGACTTGGATGCTGTTTGAATGTTTTAACCTAACCTAATTTGGGACTTTTGGTACTTGCAGCTTAGGTCATGATATTGAGGATAATTATCTTTTGGGACTAACATGTTTTTTGTGGTTGTAGAATTAACTATTCATGTCCTAATTTATTTACTCTTCATTATATACTATGCATGAGTATTTTTGTAGGTTAAAAAGTTTTTAAATCTGCAGGGAAGATTTGTCACCATCAAAAAGGGGGAGAATGTTGGAGAAAACTCATGTATTATTTTGAAGTTGACAAAACGTCTCCGTCAGTTCAGTCTAAAGACTTCTAGACTCAAGTGTTAAAGTTTGAAGACCTCCAGACTCTATCGTCAAAGTCTGAAGACAACTAGACTCGAGATTCAAATTCTGCCCAAGTTGATAGTCACCAGACTAAAGGAAGAATACTTATATAGATGAGAATTTATCTTTGAAGATTCTTTCCATATGATTTTTGGAAGATCTTATGGTTGGATATAGCTTCAAGATAATCAGTTATTCTTATTGGAATTCACTCTGATTTGAATATCTTTTGAAAAGTGAGCAAACTTGGAAGGTTCTACTTATGAAAACTCAAGATCCTGATTGTATGGGCGAACAAGATTGACGAGCTCTCATCTACATCTAGTCAACGACTCAAGATCACCTTAATTGATTCATTCCAACGGGTAGATTAGAAGAACTCTTTTGGAAAGTGCCAACGGCTATGAAGGCATGAGGGAGTATATAAGGCGGGATTTTTCGTTGTTTGATGTGTGGCTAAAAGTAAAATTCCAAAGTCTGAATCTCTGTAGTTCCTTGCTTCCTCATTCTTCGAGCTAAAATTGTGTACAAAAGAGAGAAGCATACAATGAGAATTTGTGAAGAAGATAGCTAAGACTCTCCACTAAGGAAGTCTAGACTATGAGCTGTACCAATCTCTTTTAATCCATAGTGGAATTCAGCTGGTGGGCTGTCAACGCGGGAGAGTGGATGTAGGCTCGGATTAAGCCGAATCACTATAAACCTTTGTGTTCAATTTCTCTTACCCTAATCTCCTTATTTTAATTGCTGCTTGATTTAATTGCTTCATAGATTTATTAATAAGTTGTTTTTATCCTGGTTCAAGGTGACTAAATTTGGTAAAGTTTTTCAAAGAAATTTTTATACACCTATTCATCCCCCTCTAGGTGTGTTTACTAGCCATTTTCAATAATAAGCAAAATGCTCTATTTTAGTTCATAAAGTTAAGGGCAAATAGTTTTCATGGAGGCTACTTAAACTAAGCCTCAGTGGAATTCTAGAAGCAAATCCTAGATTCGATAGCTAGGTAATTGATTATCACATGTCAGGCTATGGGGATAGTGTACCAGATTTGAAAATTTAGAGAAATTAGCATTAGAACTCAAGTGAAAATAACTACTACAAGAAATGCGCATCGATGGGGAGCATTTATTTACTTGACAAGCAAGTTGCGTAAGTATTGTTAATGAGTCAGGAAGTAGTTGCTTATGAATAAGGGTGCCAAGAAGAGTTAAAAAAAATGTGGAGAATATCAAGAGTGGCACCCAAGGAAAAGAAATTGACTAATGGTTACTAGCCCGTCCTATAAACACCATAACCTGTTCAGTGAAGAGAGCCCCCCTCGGCAGAACAACACAGCATATATCTTTATTTTATTTTTACTTAGCTATAACTTTCAAGCTTCCCATCGTTGATTAAATTCCGGCATACATCTCTATTTGGTCTAGTATCGTCAATTAAATTCCAAAGTTGTTCCACAAGCCCGGCATCACTGATTAAATTTCAGCATTGTGTTTTCTATCCAGGGGTATTGATGTTGATTATATTCTAACTTTACACCTAAAACAAGCTATGCCGTAAATTAAATTTCAGCATAGTTTGCATTCGAAGCATAGACTATTTGGCTACTAGTGTTTAGATTGCATCATTGATTAAATTCTAGTGTAATTTGTGTCCAAAACCTTCTAATCTTCGAGCCATCAAAGTATCAATTATCAGGGTTGTATATACAAGTTGATAGATAAAATATTCCATTGCATTTGACATTCTTTGTCCAAACTCAACATAAAACCAAAGTCTCCTATAATAAAATCAAACATAATGTTTGGTGAAAGATATTCATGGGGATCAAAACTAGTCAAACAATATTGTTAGATTTGGCTATCTTATGTTAGGGAAAATCTTCCACACGCAGAGAATGTACGAATTCATCCACAAGTGGGTCCACTTAACCACCCATTTATCCTCTTCTTGTTAATCACAGTAATTTTGAGCACCTTAATTAGAATGTCCTTAAAAAACCAATTGTTTCTAAAACAAAGGTGGACCACAAGCCGTCGTTACTTGCTACACAAAAAACATTCGGACTCTTCTTCTTAGCAATATGTGTCTATTGAAAGTTATATCTATCTTCTATGGACTTGATAGCACATTATTTAAAAACAGAATTATGCTTAGCTAATTGTACAGTTAGCCTAAAAAATGGACGGTCGATTTTCAATCACACATTTTGGATGAGAGAGAGGGAGAAATGTGTCTTGCTTGGAAACTTCCATAAGGACATTTTTGTGGACATTTTTTGATTGTCACACTGTCAAACCGTGATGCTAGCACCACTCAAATTTTCTTAAATAGTAAACTATATCAAGATACATAACATACTAAAATATTCAAAAAATGTAATAAACATAAATATATTTATATTCGTATATTAAATTTATTTTATAAAATAGAATTAAATTTGAATATATATATAAGAATAAGATTAAATTAAAATAACTAAAATGTTATTTTTTGTTATTTTGAATTTCTTATATTTTAATTCAAATATTATTTATATTGAAATATAATTTCAATTTTGTTAATTTAAGAATATTGTCATTTGAGGAAAATAAATTTCCTATAATGAATGTTAGAAATCCTATCTACTCTTGTTCTACCTCCTCATGAGATAATTTTATCCAGCTTATATCCAATTATATATGATTTTATCTTATATTGAGAAGGCACCAAACACAAAATAGGATAAATTTTATCCTGTTTTGAATTTTATTCTAACTGCTAAACGTAACCTAAGTGTAGGTCACCAAACTAAGATCTATACAGGCCCCTGAGGTGTTGTTTCAGTGCCTTGAGCTTCTTCATCACAATGAACATTCTTGATCCTGTAGCTTCCTATTGTTAGCAAGTGGAGACCATCGGTAGTAATTCAAGAGTAGGAATGCATAAATTGAACAATTTGAAAGGGGTTTTCTTTCTTTGTGGTGTCCAGTTGCACCAAACATGGGGAGTGATTTGAAACCCTTGGAAGTAAGAATTCAACTGAATAATGGTTATACTTGTTTTGCCATTTTGCATTAATCAAGACTCTATTAAAAGGTACTTAACCGGTCTTTTCTTACATCGGTATTTTATCCAATCACTAAATGCTCCTAGTACATTGGTTGAGCTCTGCCAAGGAATTAGAACCATGCTTGGGTGAACTTAGCTAGTATACCTTTCTAACGATGTGATTCCTTCATGGAATCTGTAGGATCAACGTTTTGGATGGAAAACTGCGAGCAATTAAGGCATTTATGATTTCCTCTAAAAAATTATTTGCACACCAAGTCCACCATGAACAGGTGATCCTTTCTTATTAATAATCAAAAGGGAAAAAAGAATTAGCAAGGGTATTGGCATTGGCATAGCCAATGATTGGTAGTGTTGTCGCAATATCCTCGGCCATTACTGAACTTGGCAGCACACCGATCGCTTCAACACTGGTTAGTACACGTGGTGTTGCACAAACCCTCACCTCTGTTGCACATCTTTGGTGACGGCGGGGGCTAGGGTGTTGAGGGGCAATTGTAATAGCAACTGCAAAGCGGAGGGCTCATGGTCTAGTCGCACGATCCCTGCGAGCCTGGGACATGACTCGCATAGTACCCTTGCAAATACAAGGACAATTGCTTTATCCTCACCCCTTTGTCCCCTAGAAGTAGTCCTACCAAGTTGGTTGGCTTACTCAGCCATTTCCAGCCACCAAAGTTTGTCCTAGAAGCCTTGGAAATGGTTCAAAAGTTGAGGGGGGCTACGAATTTGCATAAATTTCCCCCAAAACTACTTTAATTCCCCTTTGAATTAATTCAATTCGATTCCCATAAATTCCATCATCGAGTCCTCGATCAAATTGACATTTTTCCTCGTCAATAGAACCTACTTGCATCCCAAAAACGCGATAAAAAACGATCCTCTGAATTTTCCATACAAAAACGGCCTCACTTCGAAATTTCGCTGAAAATCTCGGTTTGTAGAAAAATCCTCAGAGGATGAGTCGACGTTCCTAAAATAACTCGTGATACGACAGAACTTTCAATTTCTGAAATCGGATTCGAATTCACAATTAATTTCAATCTGGCGCGATTTTAACGTGACTTAGTCTATCGGGTAGCTTTTAGAAATTTTTCGTGTAATTGACCCGTGGTCGATTTTCTTCGAATCACAATATACCTCTTCGACACATTGGTGACTCTCGATGATTGTGAAAATCTCGAGATTTCAACTACAGACACATGGTACCAAAATGATAGAAAAATCAGTCTAGGACCGATCGACAAGAATTTTGCAATTTGATGGAATCACCAACCTTTAGCCACACATCTCAGTTGAACCGGCCTATCTCTGTTCTCTAATCAATTTTTAATTGTGCCGTGATGATCTCTACATATGAGCCCGGTCGAGTAGTCGATTCCTGGTTGAATTGTCTAGTCTATTGCATTAAAGTCCTTTAATGACTTCCCTAAATAGTTTAGTTATCTTATAAGTGATCAGCTCAGAGAATAGCATTATAGGCACGTTGATGAAAGACCCGATTCATTCAAATGAAAACATGACTAAAATTTCGAGATGTCATAAGTAATAAATATAAATATATTTACATTCATATATTGAATTTATTTAATAAAATAGAATTAAATTTGAATATATAAATAAGAATAAGATTAAATCGAAATAACTAATTTCTTTTGTTATTTTGAATTTCTTATATTTTAATTTAAATATTATTTATATTGAAATATAATTTCAATTTTGTTAATTTAAGAATATTGTCATGTGAGGAAAATACTTTTCTTATTATGAATGTTAGAAATCCAATTTACCTTTTTTCTACCTCGAGATAATTTTGTCTAGTTTATATCCCCTTTATCTGATTTTATCTATTATTAAGTAGGCACCAAATGCAAAATAGGATAAATTTTATCCTATTTTGAATTTTATTATGATTGCTAAACGTAACCTAGGTGTAGGTCACCAAACTGAGATCTATTTAGGCCCCTGAGGTGCCGTTTCAGAGCTTTCAGCTTTTCCATCACTATGGACATTCTTGATACTGTAGCTTCCTATTATTAGCAAGTGGAGACCATTGGCAGGAATTCAAGACTAGGAATGCATAAATTGAACAATTTGAAAGAGGTTTTCTTTCTCTATGGTGTCTAGTCGCACCAAACATGGATAGTGATTTGAAACCCCTAGAAGTAAGAATGGAACTGAATAATGGTTATACTTGTTATGCCATTTTGCATTAATCAAGACTCTATTAAAAGGTACTTAACCAGTCTTTTCTTACATCGGTATTTTACCCAACCACTAAATGCTCCCAGTACATTTGTTGAGCTCTGCCAAGGAATTAGAACCATGCTTAGGTGAACTTAGCTAGTATACCTTTCTAACTATGTGATTCCTTCATGGAATTTGTAGGATCGACGGTTTGGACGGAAAACTACGAGCAATTGAGGCATTTATGATTTCCTCCAAAAAAATTATTTGCACACCAAGCCCACCATGTACAGGTGATCCATTCTTATTAATAATAAAAAGGGAAAATAGAATTAGCAAGGGTATTGGCAACGGCATAGCCAAAAACCGATCATGTTGTTGCATTATCCTCGGCCAATACTGAACTTGGTAGCACATCGATCACTGTAACACTGGTCAGTACACGCAGTGCTTCACAAACCCCCACCTCCGTTGCACATCTTTGGCGATGGCGGGGGCTGGGGAGGTGAGGGACAATTGTAATAGCAAGTGCAAAGCGGAGGGCCAATGGTCCGGTCGCACAATCCTTGTGAGCCTGGGCCATGACTCGCAGAGCACCTTTGCTGGCAGTCGTCGCCTTGCCCACATGGCCTTGGTCCTTCGGAGCAAAATGCCTCCACCTTTCGTATCTCTATCATCCAACCTTAAAGGAAGGAAGAGATGGTATTGTTGTTAGAACCTCATAATATAAGGAAAGATAAGGAGCACGACCTGCTCCATTTTCCTTTTTGCAGCTAATTAATGTCTTTATCTCACAAAGGAAATCTAGTAAAGGGTGAGAAAGAAACCCGCGAATACGAGAATAATGAGAAAAAACACTTTGGGAAGCTTCGGCCATCGTTAGTTTCCACGAATTTGGCTCCTTTTTTTCTCATTCCATTAGAACACATTCTCCTCATATTTATAGCTATAGCAATATAGACATATATGGTGATATATTCAATACAATGGGATTTTCCTATTTTATTTAAGGAAAGAAAATAGGGTGATAAAAAAGGAAAGTGGATCACATCATAATATTTGTCATTATTAATTAATTGAGCATCGTCGATTCTCACTCCAAATAACTTAAGAAAATCCCAACAAGTGAGACTTTTCATTTCCTATTTTTCCAAGGGAACCCCTTGAAAAAATTCAGGTAGCGCTATTTCCACCCTCTAAATGACTAAATCCACCATCATTTACACTTAATATGTGTCTAATGGTAGTTATATTTATCTTCTATGGACTTGACCGCGCATTATTTAAAAAAAGAATTATGCTTAGCTAACTGTACAGTTAGCCTAAAAAATGGATGATCCATTCTCAATCACACATTTTTGATGAGAGAGAGGGCGAATTGTGTCTTGCTTGGAAACGTCCATAAGGAAATTTTTGTGGACATCATTTGATTGTCACACCATTAGACCCTGATGCTAGAACCACTCAAATTTTATTAAATAGTAAACTATACCAAGATACTGAATATACTAAAATACTTAAACTATGTAATGTCACACTCCGATCCTCCCAGCGCGTGCCCATCCCTCAGCGGTCGATTAAATAGCAACATCCCATGACGCATCGCCGACCCATTTATTTTAATGCGCATTTGGAAGCGAATAATTAATCCCTAGACAACAACAAGATGGGATAAAAAAGTAAGGCCACAAATTTTGAAATCCACAACACACTTATATACATATCAAATTAAGTCATTTAAAATATTAGCCGATATATACAAGGTCTGCAAAAATGGGAGGGCTGCAAATCCTTTAAGCATTCGAGTCTTCAACTGAATACTCCGGGGACTCTGGATTCGAAAGATCCAGGTCTACTACTGAACCACCAAGAGGATCAGTTGTGCCCTTGCCAAAGGCGATCACCAGTAGCGACCTAGGAATCTCAGACTCTGAAAGGGGCCTTCTTTAGGTCCATCTCCCATGTGACAATACCACGATCTGAATTGGTGAGATACCTTATGGGGTAAACCCTCGTTAACCCAGACAATGGATAGCACGAGTTTGTAGACCCAGGCTCATGGGCTCCTAGGGAGGAGAATCTGAGAATGCTGCTCGATAACCTTTTTCAGTTGGCCAAAATGCTCGGGTGGTATAGCCATCAACGGACCTGTAAATGTTATCTCACAACGGGGTTGTTGACACCTAAATTTTGGCAACCCGATTAGTCATTTATTGCATTAAAAAATTAGGGGGTAATTTCATCCCTGAAAAAAATTAATTAATTAATTGCATAACACATAGTTTTAGGTGCATTTATTTTTAATTTGCATTTTCATTGGGTCGGTGACGGACGGGTTCGAATTAGTGGTTCTAAGCTTTAATTTGGCAGATCGGATTAAGCCCATGAAGCAAATAAATTGGCCCGAGCCCGTTTTCTTTTAATGACAAAAATTACCTAAATTGAGATTTGAAATGATATTACGGTGGATTTTTGGAATTTAAAAAAATCGGGTTGCAATCTTATCTTTAGGCAATAAAATTAAGAGATGTGGAAAATAAAAAGTGATATTACGTTTAGAAAAAGAATCTTCATGGATATCGGTTTGGAAAAAATTGAAAACCTAATCGGTGGCCTATAAATAGGTTTGTTCGTTTAGGGTTTTCGGGGAGGGCCACATGACATTGAATACGCGGCCTCATGGAGTCAAAAATTTCCCAATACTAGATACACAGAGGACATACGAGAGACAGAGAGGATTCGGAGAGGAAAACACGGCAATTGAGAAGTACACATGAGAAAAGTCAATGAGAGAGTTTCTCTCTCGGCCAAGGTTTGGCCGAGAGATCCTTTTTGCCATGCTTGCTGCCTCTCACGCCGCATGTGCCCATCCATGACGCGAGCTTCAACGTGAACTCGCTACGGGTCCTATCGCCAAAGCCTACTCCAGTGACGTTGTTGATCCTTGACGGCAACCGGCATCGCACGTGTGCCGTGACACATCTTGGCATCGAACACTGGAGTTGCAGCCTTTTTGCCGTTGTCTACGTTGACACATCGCTCTACTGGCTTATGTCCAAAGCCTATAACGATAAGTCACCAAAATCCCAGACGACATCCTTGGTGATAAAGATCGGTGGAAATTTGGGGCGATAAGTCCTTGCAGCGAAACCAAAATCTCCAGCAATTCCAGGCCAGTGAGCCACTTCCAACAAAGTCCAAGCACTGCTCAACGAGACCCAGATTTCCCATTGAATTTCATCCGAATCCAGTGAGCGAAGCCAGTCGAAATTTCTCGTGGCAAGGGAATCTCCACTGAGTCATCATCCGTGGGAAGCATTTGACCCAAAAAGAACAAAAGGAATTTGAGGGGGAGCAGCGAAGAAAAGACACGAAGAAGAAAACAATAGAAAAAGATAAAAGAGGCTGTTCATATTTCGAAATTCATGATATTTGTCTTTGCTTTTTTACCACCGAACAATGGACTCTGCAGGTTATCCCCGACGGTGCTGGTCTTACTTGTTGTCGCCTTGAACGCCGTCTTGCTCCAACCGGCCATTGTGAGCTGCACTAGTGAGCCCTCATCGCTAAACCTGCGATTCCAGTGAAGCACCTTCACTAACGCACCAGATCAGTCGCTCCTTCGTCCAGCGATGTGGCTCACCGTAACCAGCAACCTCAGCAGCTTCCTGGCGAGCCTCAGAAT
The DNA here is from genome assembly GCA_014182555.1 of Eucalyptus erythrocorys. Taxonomy (NCBI): domain Eukaryota; kingdom Viridiplantae; phylum Streptophyta; class Magnoliopsida; order Myrtales; family Myrtaceae; genus Eucalyptus; species Eucalyptus erythrocorys. The sequence continues at coordinate 40,710,662 of CM024599.1, read as the reverse complement.
TCACATAATTACGGCAACAAATCGAAGGATTTTTGGCAAAGGCCTGGCTTTAAATTTGAAGATTTATTTTCCACTGCTTGTAATGTGGAATTTGCGTGTGTGCAGGTTACAAGGGTCAGAGGGACACGTGAACCCGGTCAAAAGCACCACGTCAATTTGGAGTCCAAGAGTCTTCTTGAATCAGCCCCATCTCTTGAAACTTTAGGCATCCATCAAAGTTTGTGCCTGCATGCATGTCCTTGTTCATGTTCGGGTTTTGCTGCCACGCATTGCCACTTTGCCCGCTATTGCACTTCAAAGTCCCAAGTGAATCCCATAATTTCCCGGCACTGAGTAACCGCGAGACACCACTGTGAATTCAAGCCAGCTCCGACGTCAAGTTCCACTCCCACGAGTGTTTTCGGAGTCCTGACGATTTCTCCGAGTTTGGGCTGCCATCCCTGACGCAAGCCACATCCGTGTGGCCCATTAGGTTATCTGCAGAATCCTCAACGATACATACTGGTCTTTCTTTTCAAGTCTCGTGGAGCCCATCGGACGACTTTCGAGCAACCGAGCACCGCCACTTTGCATCGTGAGTAGCCACTCGAGGTGAAAATCTTATCTATTTTGATTTCCAAAAATTCCGTTTCCTTATTTTAAATATTCCTCGATGCACATGATTGAAATTCTCAAATGATATCATATTCGTAATCTCAAGTAGCCTTATAAATTGGGAAATCTTCCTAATTCCGCAACGTGCATACGATTGACAGTCCGATTTCATGCTCGAAATACGACTCGCAATCGCACAGAAAAATCACCAATCCGATCTCACGCTCGAGATACGATTCGTGATTTTATTTAAAATTGGCCGATCCTATCTCATGCGCGAGATACGATTCGTCAATTTATTTCCCAAAATTGAATGAACATGGGTGATATCTTGCTTGATTTGTTGTTGTGCCTTTATTTGATTGCTTTCGTAAAGGAAAAACCCAAAAAAATATATTTGAGTTAGATTAGATGCATGTCTAGAATAGAAATTTATTTATTTCGAATTTCTTAAATAAAAAACTAGAATCAAGGCATTCTGTGCATGTCATTGCATAGATCGCATGCTTATTAGGAAAATAAAAATCATGTGCACATCACATAGAATTAGGTTCATACAATGCACGTCATTTAGTGATTTTTGTTAGGTTCATTTAATCAAAAATTGTCAATCATTAGAATTAGGTCATTAGATTAATTTAGATTGCATATTTAAGTGTTGCATTTCTTTAATTTCGAATCTCATGGAAAATATAAAAAAATTATTTTTTAGAATAAATCCATCTCATGCTTAGGATAGACTACATGCTTATTTATGTCATATTGCTTAGGTCATATAGCCAAGTCATGTTGCCATGTCATATCATTTTATGTTAAATTAGTAGCATGCATTGCATATAGATCAAGTTCCCATTAAACAAAATGAAAACACAAAAGAAATTGCGTGTTAATTAGAAATCATATCTAGGGTTGATGATGTGAATTCTGATCTAACAATGTAGATGCTTTCGTTGCTACGAAGTAAGTCCCGTAATTTTATTCATTGCTTTATTGGGTGTTAAATGGTGGTTTGCGCACCTGCATGATCACCTCACATGTTAGGGAGATAATTAAAATCAATTTAAGCTGCCTGCAAAAACATTTTTCAAAAATAAAAAGAATGGTACCGAAAGGACATTAGAGAAATCTAGTGTAACTAAGTCCCCGTATCTAGAATCTCTGGTTTGCAGGAGTAAAGTAAATCTCCCATTACTTTACTTGGGTTTCTAATCGACCCACCAAAAATAGATTAGTGGCGACTCCTAAATAAAAATCATTTGCATGTTAAGAATTCGAACCTAAAGTCGCGAATTGGTATGGGCTTGGGAGAGCCCGAGTTAAGTCTAGACTTAACAATCCATTAGCCAAACCCTAGGTGGTTCACACCCGAAAAATTGGTCGCGACAGGGGTGAGACGATGTTTCAACAAGTTCACCCTCTAAACCTCGGTTAGGAAGGAAATACGCTCCAAGGGCTACCTAAGCACAAATATAGGTCAGAGGATTTACCTTTGCCTCATATCCTTCCTATATGTCAGTACAATTCATATAATCATCCAGTTATTTCAATTTAGATCAAACATTGATCAGTCGATTCAGTCGACTCTATAGCATAAATACCTTCCGCACAATTCAATCAAGTCGAACATTGCTCACCCTAAGCTAACAACAATTGGTATAGCTCATCGAAGCTGGTCAAGTATACTGCTCACTCTAAGCTGATATATGAAAGCTCGTAGGCCAATATAGTATATTGACAATGCTCACTCTAAGCTGACAAAGTATACTGCTCACGCTAAGCTCATATATCAAGGCCAGTAGGATGATATCATATACTGACAAGACTCATCAAAAGCTGATAAATAATATAGCTCTCACTAAGATGAGAATGCCACCATTTTTATCATTCCGGATAATAATAATCATGTGTAGGTACACGGTCGGCTTTAGCCAAATTACAATATTTTCCTTTTGAAAAATCCCACTATTCAGTATGGTCCACCAGAATATTTTTGGCGTTATAAACCGAAGCCCAATGTTTCCCAATTAAATACTGAAAATACTCAATTTTGGGATAAATTCCCAAAATTATTAAATCTACTTAATTAACACAAAGTAGCAGTCAATTAAATAAACCAACCATACCATTACAATCAGCACCAAATTTCGGTCGTCAGCCATCCCGATCTAATTTTCGAAAAATAATAATTAATTAAAAAATTACCAAAACTAATCAAATATTTACCAATAAATAGCAAAAATGCACACTTCAGTCGAAAACGCCTAATTTTTTTTTTTTTTTTGGTTAGTCCTATTCTATTCCTAATCTACACTCACTCTTAGACTTTTGCTCTGTCTCTTATAGGGCGTGGGAGTCGAAACCCACTCCTGAAACTTACGCGTCCCCATCCCATCCCTCTTGAGAAGGTGGGGATTTAAACCTCTCACCTTGCCCTTCCATGTTGGAAGGGTGGCCACTGGGACGAATCTCAGTGGTTCGGAAATGCTTAATTAAAAATCGAAACGGGTCTAGAAAATCTCCGACCCTATCTAGATAAATAATACAACTTATCTACTTGCTAATTACACTTCTCTAACCACCTAACATGCATAAACGATTAACTAAATTGGTAATCCATTCTAACTAACCTCCTAATCCAAACTTAACCTAAGCTAATCAACCCTTAAGTATAATTAACCCCTTAAGTAGAGTTTTGTGAGTAAACTCACCAGTTTTAAATTCTAATGAGTTCACGGCGACGAAGAGGAGGAGACCGGCCACAAACTCCAAAGCAGCGGCACCAAGCGAGGTTGGGAAAGGCTTGGAAACGGGCCCTTGAAACCTCAAGACTCTTGTTGGGTTTTGATTCTGGAAGGTGGGCCGAAGAGGAAAGCTGGGCAGCTAGTTCGGCAAGACTAGATCTGTAAAATATGGGTTTTGACCCAGTCAAAAAAAAAAAGAAAAGAAAAGAAAAAGGTAGAAGCTTCGCACAGAGAGAGGAATCAAGAGTTTTCGGGAGAGGGAAAAGAGAAGAGAGAGAGAGAGAGAGAGAGAGAGAGAGAGAGGGAAGAAAAGATAGAAAAGAAGGAAAAAGAAAAGAAAAATGAGGACATAAAAGGGAAAGCGAGAAGGAAAGAAGGGGAAAGAGAGGGACTGTAGAAGAGCTTGAACATAGAGAGAAGAAGAAAGAGAGAAAGAAGAAGAAGAAGAAGAAGAGAAGAAAAAGAGGGGCTTCATGTGGCATGGGAGCCTCACCAAGCCACATTAACTACATAACGCAATGCTCGGTAAGCACTCGTGCTCCCCATTTGTTCAATTGGAGTAATTTTTGATAACGGCTAGTAAATACACCTAGAGGGGGGTGAATAGGTGTTTATGGAATTCTTTTTAAATCTTTGTCCGAAATCTTCTTTGGTATGAGAATCACGTTAGAAATAAATAACTCATGCATCCATAACATAAATAGAGTAGGGTAAGAGAAAATTGACACAAGGATTATAGTGGTTCGGCTTATTGTAAGCCTACGTCCATTTTCCACGCTGGCAGCCAACTGGCTGTAATCACTATGTAGCAAATGAGAGCTTTTACAATTCACGAGCTAGACTTCTTCAGTAGAAAGTCTCTCCTACAGCTTCCTGCTGTTTCACACTGTAAGTGTCTCTCTTTGACACACGAATTTGAGCACAAGAGATTTTGAGAATCAAGAGATTTCAGAGGTTCTAATTTCGAAATTTTTCTATCAATTCTCCCATTATTTCGAACAACTTTGATACACCTTAAATATCCTTCATGCTTCCATAGCCGTTAGCACTTTCCAATAATCCATCCAATCAACCTGTTGGACCGAATCAATTTAAGTGATCTTCACGTTGTTGAATATATGAGTAGACAATAGCTCATTAATCCTGCTCGCCCATACAATCAGGATATTGAGTTTCTAAAAGTAGATCCTTCCAAAATTTCGCTTGATCTTCAACGGATAAAAATCCGAAGTAAAAATCTTCCAAGCTCACAATCACAGCCAGAGATATTCCATGGATAAGTTAGGGAAGATAATGTCCAAATCTTAATTTCCTTAACAATAAAAATAACCTGCTGTCAGCCTGGCAAAATCGCTAACTGTCATCAGACTTTGATTGGGTCTGGAGATCTTTAGACCGTAAAACCTCAAACCGTAACTCTGGGTCTGGTTGTCTTCAGATGGAAATCTTCAGACCGTAACTCTGGGTCTGACTGTCTTCAGACGGAAACGCTTGGATCTGAACTTCTTCAGACTTAACTAACTGAGTTTTGGATTCTTCAGACTTTACTGACGAGGTTGTTTTGTTAGCTTCAAAACCTATAAAGGATTTTTCTTCAATAATCTCCCCCTTTTTTATGGTGACAAAACACTTCGACAGATTTGCAACTTTATAACCTGCAAAGAAAAACTCATATATATCTTGAGGATTACTTCTGCAAAATAGAAAAATGTTAGTTTAATAACAATTATCCTCACAAATATAATGATCCTGCAAATTCACAAGTCTAAGAATCCAAACATCAAATCAACATAGCATAAAGTCATAGAGGTTCAAATAAACAACCGAAACCAAAAGTCCAAAGTCATAAATAAAAACAGTCTAAACAAAATAAAATCGATCTCAAATCGATCTCAAATCTGCAAAACTCTGCTCCTTTTTGTCCCATCAAAAGGAGGTAGAGTGGAAAAGAGTGGGTTTGAAAAAGATTCAGGGCTCCTATGGGATACGAACAAGATGAAATTTGTTGAGCGATTGCATGGTCTTCTCAAGGTTTGCAAGAGCTTCCTTCACCGACATCAACTCTGCACTCTTCACATTCGAATCCACTTGAATTTTGAGTGCATTAATTTGATCTTGCATGCTCACGGAAGTACTCAGCATCGCCTGCTTAAGATCCCTCAGCTCATAATCCATTCCAAAAACCTGCTTTTTCAGATCCAGCATAACATCCAGCAATTGTGAAAAAGCTGTTGAGTTAGCATTGCCAGTACTAGGACCAGCAGAGTTTGTTCTTGGAGTTTGAAAGCTCGGTGCATCCTTTTCAGCCCTGTTTTCACCAGAAGGAGATGATTCTTCAATCTCTGGGAGGTCAGATGCATAGATATCCTCAGCATCAGCACCAGACCTACTCACATCACTATAATGTAATGGCGATAATGTTCCCTGATCAGCAACAACTCCTCCTATTTTGTTGCCAGTGGGTGGAGTCGAATATTCTTCGCCAAAATCATTTCAGTTTCAGCACTGTGATGTTTCTCGGTCTCCTTCCCAGAAAATTCTTGAGCAAAAGATGGCTCAAATCCTTCAGCCATATCCTCATGAGCTTTGCTCTCCTCCTCATCCCTTCTTCTTCTCTCTTCCTCTTCACTTCTCACTTCTTCTTCTTCTCTTCTTCATGCTTCCTCTTCTTCTTTCCTCTGCCTCTCCTGTTCTCTCCTCTGTTCTTCCTCTTTTCTCCTCTGTCTCTCTTCTTCCTCTTCTTTTTTCTTCCTTTCCTCTTCTCTTCTTTTCCTTTCTTCTTCTTCCTTCCTCTCTTCTTACTCTTTCAGCTTCTTCTTTTTCTTCTACTTCTCTCCTTGCTCTCCCTTCAACGATAGCTCTCTGTTGACACCTAATTTTGGGGGTTTATTATTTGCAAAAAAATAAAAAAATAAAAAATGCATGGCATATAGTTTAGGTAGATTTTGATTTTTTTTTTTTGATAATTTGTTTTATTAAAATTTTTATAGATTTAGGAAATATATACTGAGATATGCATTTTGCGCAAGAAGGGGAATTTTTGAATAGGATATGCAAAAATATTTCAGTGATATATTTAGGGGTATCGTGCTTAAGTAAAATTAGAAATAAAATATACCCCGAGGATTTGATTTTTCGGCTTATAAAAGGGCTCGTGTACAGTTAATTAAGAGGGGGGGATTTCTCTTTTTCGAAAAAACGGGAAAAAGAAAGTAAAAAAGTGAAAAGTAAGTGAGTGAGAGGGAAAAAGTAAAAAGAAAGGAGGAAGACTGTTCGTCTTCCTCCCTGGTGCTTCCTCCTGCCTCGACTGCACCGGCGCACCCACGCCGGCGGTCGAGCCCCGACGCCCGAAGGTCGCGCCACACCGCATCGCCGTCGCGCCCCTGCCGCCGAGCCCTTGCTCGCCCTCGAGCCCCCGCGCCGCCTGTCTCGCTCCTCCACGGCTCGCGCGATCGACCCAGAGGCTCGGTCCCCGTTCGCGCCGCCCGCACGTCGGAGCCGAAGCGAAGCCCACCGCGATCGCGCCGCCGCCCGAGCCTCCCATCGTGCCAAACGCCGCGCGACTCCGGCTGCCCCGGCTCGACCAGATCTGCCGCCGCCGAGCCCAGATCCAGGCGCCTGCAGGATCCCCGGTGTCGCGCTGCCTTCGCCTGGCCCGAAGCCCTAGCACCCCCCGACGCGCCGACGAGCCGCCACGACGCCCCCCCGACGCCTCTTGAGCCGCCGCGACGCCCCCGATCCCGCGCCGAGCCGCCACAACGACCCCCGATGCCTCCTGAGCCGCCGCGACGCCCCCGATCCCGCGCCGAGCCGCCACCTGAGCCGCCGCGTCGCCGTCCGACCGCTAGCCGCCGCTGTCGCGCCGTCCCCGAGCCGCCTCCGCGACGCCCCCGCCGCCGCGTCGTCGCCCCACCGCTAGCCGCCGCGGTCGCGCCATCCCCCTGCCGAAACCCTAATCGCGGCCCTCCTCTTTTTTCTTTTTCGAAAAAAGAAAAGAAAAAAAAAAGAAAAGAAAAAAAAAGCAAAAATCAATTAGGTAGATTTTTTTATTTATTTATTTACTTTATTTGCATATTAGGTCATTTAAGTTACAATTATTGCATTTCATGTCATATAATTTAGATCATTTTGCCATGTCATATTAGGTTATTAGCATGCATTGCATTTGGATTAAATTCCATTAAATAAAGTGAAAACAAAAAAAAAAGAGAAATTTGCGTGTTAATTAGAGACCATATTTAGGATTGTTGATGTGGAATTTAATCTAACGATGCAGATGCTTTCGTTGCTACAAGGTAAGTCCCTTAATCTTATTCACTGTTTTATTGGGTGTTAAATTGGTGGATTGCGCACCTGCATGATCACCTCACATGTTAGGGAGATAAATTAAAATCGATTCAAGCTGCCTGCTAAACATTTTTCAAAATAAAAGAATGGTACTGAAAGGGCATTAAAGAAATCTAGTATAACCAAGTCCCCGTACCCATAATCTCTGGTTCGTAGGAGTAAAGTAATCTCCCATTACTTTACTTGGGTTTCTAATCAACCCACCAAAAACTGATTAGTGGCGACTCCTTAATAAAAATCATTTGCATGTTAAGAATTCAAACCTAAGTCGCGAATTGGTATGGGCTTGGGAGAGCACGAGTTAAGTCTAGGCTTAACAATCCATTAGCCAAACCCTAGGTGGTTCACACCCCGAAAAATTGGTCGCGACAGCTTGGCGACTCCACTGGGGACTTGTGTTAAAACTCTTAGTGGACTTAGGCCAATTTTTCTTTTCTTTTGAAAAATGTTTTTGTTTGGCAGCGAGGATCCCAGGTATGTCCCTAATATTTAAGGTGTTAAATGTTTTTGCAAATTGGGAGGTATAAGGGGAAGTGTTTGCTGACCTTTGTTTTGCAGGGAGGTGTAAGAATGAATGGTTTATTTTTATGTATGAAGTGTTGCTTGATATAAACTGTTGTGCATGCTTTGCATTTAGCACTACACTATTGCACACACAACCTGCCGCTGGACCTGGGCCGCACTAGGATATTTAGGATGGTATTGAGTTGGATACGACTTCGACCGCGAGGCCGCGTAGTAGAGGTTGCCCAACTCAATCCCGAAAGTTTCTTTCTTGGTGTCAAGATTGTTTACCTCTGCCCGCGAGGCTACGTCGCATTGGGGTATCATTCTTTACTGAGCCGGAGTTAGGAGGGCTTGACTTAGTATGCGAGGCTGCAACTAGTCATCCCACCCTGCTAACTTCACTTTGTTAAGCCTGTCTAGAGTAGAAATCGAACCTCACATCTCATTCGCTTGTCTCTGTGATTGCCATTGATTTTTCTTGGTGAAGTAAGTTTTCTATCCCTATACTATGTAATTTACTTACTTTGTCATACTTTTGGTTTGTCCATGACAATCTAGGATAGCCATTGATCTAATTCCTTTGTCAATCAAAAATGAAATGAGGAAATTGTCATGCAATGAGTCATTTGGAAAATAAAAAAAAAAGAGAATTTGTTTTCAATTCATGTCTAGGAAATTTAATCTTGCTAGGGTGTCTATTTTTCTAGCTTTCTTTAGGAAATTCCATTCTTGCACAAGCTTTTCATGAAATCAAAAAAATTAATTAGATCATTGTCATGGATTGGTTCTTTATCTGTACCTCATACTAACATATCTTCATTCATTCAATTTAGGTGATAACGGATCCTTCGTCCATTATTACACGATTAAGAGCAAGAATGGCCGACCAAAATGAAATGCGCGATCGTATGTCCAACATGGAAGATCAGCTCCGTCAGTTAGCTACCACTATGGAGCTTATAACGGCTCAAATGAAATCCCTCCAAGTCAATCCGAGTCCTCCACCTGTTCTTCCCCAGATTATTGCCCCGAAGCGGACAAACAAGACCCAATTGGGTGATGACAACATGCCTGATTTGGAAGAAGGCTCAATCCCGATCAATGTGGAAAAGCCTAAGCTAATCAACATCCCCAAGTCGGAGCAGGATGATCGCTTCGCGAAACTCGAAGAGAAAATAAAACAACTGCAGGAGTCACAAAGCCCACTCCCGTTCGACCTCTTGATTTATGAAAAGGTCAAGATGCCTAGCAAGTTCAAGATGCCAGAGTTTGAAAAGTATGATGGTACATCTTGCCCAAAATCTCATTTGCAGATGTACCATGTACGCATGGCCCAGCACGTCAAAAATGAGCCCCTCATGATCCAATCGTTTCATGCAAATTTAACCGGGCCCGCACTGAATTGGTATGTTATGAAGAATGTGAACCTTCTTGAGACTTGGAATGACGTGGCTGATGCCTTCCTCAAGCAGTATAAGTTCAACATGGACATCGCTCCTTCCCGAGAAGATCTTGAGAGGATGGAGAAAAAGAGGAGCGAGTCATTCAAGGAGTATGCTGTGAGATGGCGAAATCTAGTTGCTCAAATCACTCCTGAGCCTACCGACAAGGAGTTGATGAAGCTGTTCATAAAGACCCTCCCATCTGAGTTCCGTAATCGGATGGCAAGCACCTATGTCGAGAGTTTCAACCAGCTGATTCCCGTGGGAGAACAAGTTGAGATGGGAATAAGGGAAGGATGGTTTATTGAACCGTCAAGTAAAAGATTCTCTGCTAAAAAGGAGAAAGAAGCTGTTGAAGACATGAATGTGGCTTATAGCCAAGAAAGTACCAACCGTGGCCTGGCCGTCCAAATCAATGCAAGGCAGCAACAAACCGCTGGTCGTCAACCATTTGCACGTGATAGAAGGGAGTTCACTCCTCTCCCCGGATCTCCATCCCAGGTGTTGGCAATCTTAAGAAAGAAAGGTTTGCTTACTAGCGAACCAAAGCGCCCTAACCGCGAGACCCTTCGTAGTTATGATCCAACAAAGAAGTGTGATTACCATAGTGGGGAATCGGGGCATTCAACTGATGAGTGTTTCACCCTCAAGCACAAGATCCAAAACCTCCTAGACACGAAGGCCTTTTCATTCCAAACCGCTCGGCCGAATGTCCAGAAGAATCCGCTATTGGAACATGAGGGTATATTTAATGCTATCCTAGAACCAGACGTTGAATTCGAATCGAGTTATCACTCAGTTGATGCATCTCGAGATTCACTACCACCCACTCTTGAAGTTTCAAATGCTGCCTTTATGATTGAAGGGGTCATGGATGGGAATGATTTTGTTCTTGATAGTAGCCTTGGAAGGAATGGTCAGGGTATTCAAAGTCCCAATGAAGTCCTTCAGAGGTCCCATGCTTTGGAAGAGGAGGACAAAATCTCGGAGGACGAAGACAAGAAGGACGAGCACGGTACTTAATCAAAGGCAAGGGAGGCAAAACCCATTGCCCCCAAGTATTCATGAAACATTCCCTGGTCCTCCAGTAATGATGCAGGATGAGGCGGAAGTGATAGACACCCTGGGGGAGCCGAGCGGCAAGTTTGACTACCTGGTGAAGTATTCGGCCCCTCCAAGCTTCTACATTGATCCTCGCAGGATTGTCCCAGATGGATGGGGTGGCATGGATGATCCGACACCCCCGAAGACTGAGAACCCCGAAGATATGCTGGAAGGAGTTACGAGCTTGTTTGATGACGTCGTCATGGGATCCATCAATGAAGGATCTCCGAAGAAATGGGCCCCTGGCCCACAAGAGTAACTCATTTATCGCTTTCTCGCATTCCCTGCGTGGGAATTTTTATTGCTTTTTAGGAATAATTATCGCTATCTAGCGATTGTTTTCGATTTCCTCCTTTTCGCTTTCTTCTTAGGATTTGGATTCACATTTTCCATTCAATAAATGTAATTGATTGATGAATATCAATAAAATTACAAGTTTTATTTTGAGGGCATGATGAGGTACACCAAACCAGCCCGGTGATGATATCCAACCGATAAAAAAAAGAGAGAAAAATCCAAGGAGAATTCCGAGGCCTGGGCTTCATCATGCTTCCCCGTGTCAAAATGTTTTTAAAAAATGCTTTTCAAAACTCTTTCAAAAAAAAATCTTTCAAAAAATATACAAATTACTTTGTTTGTTTTTCTGATTTATCTACTTCCTGTTTCAAGGTTAATCTTATAGCATGTAAGGATGTGGAAGTAGTCCAATCCAATTCTAAATCCTAGGGGCATGTAAAGACGTGGAAGTGGTGAATTTTCTGGAGGTGCTTTCAATCTTGGCAGAAAAGGATGGTCGTGAGTTTTTCCACTCTAGTTAATTCGCATGCTATCAGGAAGTATTACCATGATTGAATTTGCTGTATCATGTTTTGAATTGCAAGCACTTTTATGATCAATAAATTGCCTCAATGAGTTGCAAATTCAATTATTCAATTTTGTTGCAAATTTTGCATGTTCTCCATGATGAATTACGTGAGAAAAATTGAATGTGTCAAATGGGATATCTTGGAATGATGAAAGGCAAGCCTTATTCAATACACTATTTCATACACTAATTGCCAGTGAGTTGTGTGAAAAATTCCATGCCCGCAAGGAAAAGGGCGGTCTCGCAAAGGGTACGTTCTCCAGAGTGATGAGAGGCAGTTTCTTCCTCTACCCAAAACACTACAGGTATATCCATTGTTTAGCCCTTTGAGCCCACACACATGAAGAGTTTGTTTAAAATTACCCCAGTCAAGGATCATCCCACATTGGGACAAATTTGAAATCAAGGATAGGGATTCTCTTATTTACACTTGCGTCAATCTTCGGGTATTGCTTTCGTAGTGTAACTTGTACGATAATTGAAGTGCCGTAAGATGATGAAGAGCAGTCATTTCTTTATTCTATACACTTTTATCCATTGCATAGCCCACTTGAGCTTATGAATTCGTTTCATATTAAACCCAGTTGGTGATCATCCCCCACACTGGGGCAAGACAAATTCAAGTGGCATGAACTAGGATGCCCACAAAAAAAATGAAGGTTTTGATAATAAAAAGAAGGTGCAAAAATGGGGCATAAAAAAAGCAGTGTGCCTGGTAAAAGCAAGGCCGATGCCCAAAAGAAAAGAAAAAGAAAAAACGCCTGATATGCTTAGCCATACCCTGAACAAGGCGGTACAAAAAAGAAAAGGAAAAAGCTCAAATGATGTTCCAATCAATGAGTGCAAAAGAAAATCTTCGACATTGAAGAAGAAAATTGGTAGAAATGTCATGATGATCACCAACTTTACCCTTTAAACACTTTTTGAGCCTAATCATCTTTTTGTTTCTTAACCCATGAACCAAGCCTACGTTACGTCCCTTGCAAAGTCTCTTCAGATTAGGGCACTTAAATTAACGTAAAGGTTCATATGTTCGAAAGCATCGCTCGAAGAAGTGTGAGTAAGATAATTTCTGCCTCATTTCTTATGTTTCTTGACTTGTAAACCCCAAGATGATTGTAAAATATTTTCCAAATAAGCTTGACTCAAAGAGTCCCATTTGTTAAGCCATTGACCAAGCCCGCATTATGGTCCCTCTTAAAAGACCTCTCAGATTGGTAAGATCGTACCACTTGCGAGATTGCTCGGACCCTTGTTTGGCATGATGAAGGTAAGATAGAGTGATTGACAGAATCCTGCATTAAAGATCAGGATAAAATAGCCATTTTAATGAGGATGAGAGAAAAGTCCTTTCAGACCAAAGGATCCCTCATTTGACACATTCATGACACTCATGTGTTCAAAATGGAAATTAGATGATGCAAGATTGATGGAAATCATCGTGAACATCCATTGAATTGATGCTTGTTTATGATTGCAAACACATGTTGCCTCTCCTATAACCATGTTTTGTAGGAGACGTATCCCTGAAGATCAGAGATTTTACCAGGTAAGTATATCTCTATTCATACCTTGAATATTTGTCATTGTGCAGGTATTCCATTTTAAGTATATCGACACTCAATTGAGTTGCCCCCCAAAGATTTCTCTCCAAGATTCAATCTGATTAAGGCGACCGAAGAATGGTTTGGGTCCTGGTCAGATGATTTCTGTCCCAAGGCTGGGCGGCCGAAGAATGGTTCGGATCCTAGTCAGATGATTTCTTCCGCAAGGCTGGGCGACCGAAGAATGGTTTGGGTCCTAGCCAAGCGAAACCTCAGTCTAGGCGACCGTAGAATGGTACGGGTCCTAGACATGTAACACCAACTATCCTCACTAAAGGTTAGATCATTTGACATCTCAGTCTGGATCTGGATGTTTTGATTTAAACATTTCACTCTGGATGTGAATGTTTTTAATCTCGTTATACCTTAGTATGTATCTAGGTATTTCGAGTCCGAAACTCTCGACATCTCAGTCAGGATCTGGGTGTCTTGATTTAAGTTTTTCATCTTTCTCGTTATACCTTAGTCTGGATCTAGGTATTTCGAGTCCAAAATTCTCGACATCTCAGTCAGGATCTGGGTGTCTTGATTTAAGCTTTTCATCTTTCTCGTTATACCTTAGTCAGGATCTAGGTATTTCGAGTCCAAAACTCTCGACATCTCAGTCAGGATCTGGGTGTCATGATTTAGGTTTTTCATCTTTCTCGTCATACCTTAGTCAGGATCTAGGTATTTCGAGTCCAAAACTCTCGACATCTCAGTCAGGATCTGGGTGTCTTGATTTAAGTCTTTCATCTTTCTCGTTATACCTTAGTCAGGATCTAGGTATTTTGAGTCCAAAACTCTTGACATCTCAATCAGGATCTGGATGTCTTGATTTAAACTTTTCATCTTTCTCCTTATACTTTAGTCCGGATCTAAGTATTTCGAGCTCAAAAACTCTTGACATCTCAGTCTGGATCTGGATGTCTCGATTTAAACATTTCACTCTGGATGTGAATGTTTTTAATCCTTCTCGTTATACCTTAGTCAGGATCTAGGTATTTCGAGCCCAAAAACTCTTGACATCTTAGTTTGGACATGGATGTCTTGATTTGAACATTTCACTTTGGATGTGAATGTTCAATTTATTACCTGTTAGGCTTTTCAAGAAACCTGAATGAGAATTGGGTACTTATGAAGCAAATAGGTATTTATCATGTACCTCAAGATGCTTTACCACACTGATTGGTGAGCAATTATAGGTACGTTATTTCCTTTCACATCATTCATTTGCATTAGCATTGGCATACATCATATAAATTGCATTAAAAAATGGAATCCAATTTCCAACAAAAAAATCATTCATTGCTTAAGCATGGCCAAAATTAGGTCTCAATTTGTCTTTGAAGGCAATCTCTACGAGCTCACCTTCAAAGAGGGGCAGCTGTTGACACCTAATTTTGGGGGTTTATTTTTTGCAAAAAAATAAAAAAAAAATAAAAAATGCATGGCATATAGTTTAGGTAGATTTTGATTTTTTTTTTTTTTTAATATTTTGTTTTATTAAAATTTTTATAGATTTAGGAAATATATTGAGATATGCATTTTGCGCAAGAAGGGGAATTTTTGGATAGGATATGCAAAAAATATTTCAGTGATATATTTAGGGGTATCGTGCTTAAGTAAAATTAGAAATAAAATATACCCCGAGGATTTGATTTTTCAGCTTATAAAAGGGCTCGTGTACAGTTAATTAAGAGGGGGGGATTTCTCTTTTTCGAAAAAACGGGAAAAAGAAAGTAAAAAAGTGAAAAGTAAGTGAGTGAGAGGGAAAAAGTAAAAAAAAAAGAAAGGAGGAAGACTGTTCGTCTTCCTCCCCGGTGCTCCCTCTGCCTCGACCGCACCGGCGCACCCACACCGGCGGTCGAGCCCCGATGCCCGAAGGCCGTGCCACACCGCATCGCCATCGCGCCCCTGCCGTCGAGCCCCCCGCGCCGCTGTCTCGCTCCTCCACGGCTCGCGCGATCGACCCGGGAGGCTCGGTCCCCGTTCGTGTCGCCCGGACGTCGGAGCGAAGCGAAGCCCACCGCGATCGCGCCACCGCCCGAGCCTCCCCCGTGCCGGACGCCGTGCGACTCCAGCTGCCCGGCCTGGCCGAGATCCTCCGCCGCCGAGCCCAGATCCAGGCACCTGCAGGATCCCCGGTGTCGCACTGCCTTCGCCTTGCCCGAAGCCCTCGCACGACACCCTAGCACCCCCCGACGCTCCGACGAGCCGCCACGACGCCCCCCCGACGCCTCTTGAGCCGCCGTGACGCCCCGATCCCGCGCCGAGCCGCCACGACGACCCCCGACACCTCCGAGCCGCCGCGACGCCCGATCCCGCGCCGAGCCACCACGTTGCCGTCCGACCGCCGCCCCCGCTGCCGTCGCGCCGTCCCCGAGCCGCCTCCGTGACGCCCCTGCCGTCGCGTCGCCGCCCCACCACTAGCCACCGCCGTCGCGCCATCCCCCTGCCGAAACCCTAATCGCGGCCCTCCTCTTTTTTCTTTTTCGAAGAAAGAAAAGAAAAAACAGAAAAGAAAAAAAAGCAAAAATCAATTAGGTAGATTTTTTATTTATTTATTTACTTTATTTTTATTTTTTTATTGTTATTTTATTGTTATTGTTTCATTGTTATTTATTTTTGTTAACAATATTAGGCCCTGATAAGTGATTGGAAATTCCAATTTATCCCCTAATTCGCAACCGTGCCGATTTTTTATTTTCGTCTATAAGGCTTTAGACGAAATAATTAATTATGCGGGAATAAAATTGATATTTTGATCTTTAAGGCTTAAGATCAATTTATCGATTTTACTAGCGAAACATTACTCCTTGATTTGAATGATATGTGATATCTTTTTTGGGTAATTTTCAATGAACTTGATTGTTTCTATTTATCTTGTGAAATGCCTGAGTTAGAATATTGTATGTTTAGGGTTATTTGCATGTTTAGGCTAAGCATTTTAGTTATCGTAAATCTTAAAAAAAAAAAACAACAAAAAAAATCAGTTAATTTAGGTTGCATGTTTAATTATTAGAAACTGTTAATTTCAAAACAAAATCAAAAAATCAAAAAATCTTTAACTAGGTTTAATTGTCTTGCATATTTAGATTAGGGATTTTAATTAAGTCATGAAAAAAAAAAAAAAAAAGCAAAATTCACCTAGGATGCTAGTTGAATTGCATGTCAAATTTTAATTAAAAAAAAGGGCAAAAAGCAAACAAAAAATCATCAATTTTTTAGAATAGGATTGCATGTTTAATTTTAAGCTTAGATCATTTCTAAATAGATTGCATCTTTGGCTAGAAATTACTAAATTAAAACAATGTCTTAATTTAAATTAGGATAACCTAATTCCTAGTTTAAATAGGATAAAATTTTAATTTAGTTAGGAATTTCATTCAAATATCTTAGGATAGATTAATTCCACATTTTTAGGATAAATTGCAATTTTTAGAAAAAATTAAAAAATCATAAAATCAAAAAGAAAAAAAATGAAAAATCTTGCATGAGCATGTAGAATTAGGAATACAGATTTAGATATTTAGGCTAGCAAATTGTTTTTTTTTTATAATCACATTTTTAGGATCATTTTTTTTAGAAATCTCTTTTTTAAATAGGTTAAGATTAGATTTAGATAATTTCATTCTTAGAAAACTTGGCACCCTTTTTTAAAAAAAAAAACCAAAAAAAATGAAGAAATGATTTTCTAAGTCAAAATAGGGTTAATATAAATTAATCCTAAACATGAATTAGAAAATTATTCGTTTTAGGTAGTTCAATTAGGGCTTTTATTAATTCAAAATTCCAGATAAAAAAATCAAAAATTAGGTGCATGTTAATCAATTTGCATTCTAGGACCATTTAGTTTAAATTTGCATATTAGGTCATTTAAGTTACAATTATTGCATTTCATGTCATATAATTTAGATCATTTTGCCATGTCATATTAGGTTATTAGCATGCATTGCATTTGGATTAAATTTCATTAAATAAAGTGAAAACAAAAAAAAAAAGAGAAATTTGCGTGTTAATTAGAGACCATATCTAGGATTGTTGATGTGGAATTTAATCTAACGATGCAGATGCTTTCGTTGCTACAAGGTAAGTCCCTTAACCTTATTCACTGTTTTATTGGGTGTTAAATTGGTGGATTACGCACCCACATGATCACCTCACATGTTAGGGAGATAAATTAAAATCGATTCAAGCTGCCTGCTAAACATTTTTCCAAATAAAAGAATGGTACCGAAAGGGCATTAGAGAAATCTAGTGTAACCAAGTCCCCGTACCCATAATCTCTGGTTCATAGGAGTAAAGTAATCTCCCATTACTTTACTTGGGTTTCTAATCAACCCACCAAAAACTGATTAATGGCGACTCCTTAATAAAAATCATTTGCATGTTAAGAATTCAAACCTAAGTCGCGAATTGGTATGGGCTTGGGAGAGCCCGAGTTAAGTCTAGGCTTAACAATCCATTAGCCAAACCCTAGGTGGTTCACACCCCGAAAAATTGGTCGCGACACTCTCAAACTAACTGTGCTCCTCAACGCAGAAAGAGTCATGGCATTGTTAAGATCTTCATCATCATCCCTATCTTACAGGATGACTTTTCTTCTCTTTTTCTCGGTGACAGCCATTGACTTTTTGCCCTTTCTTTTTCCAGCAGCAGTAGCAGAAGAATTTCTTGAAGGTGTCCTCTCCTTCAATCATTCCCATGTAGTGTTCAGCTCTGGAATCTTCATTTTCATCACCATTTTATAACCCACAAGCATCAAGCTTAAATTGGTCAGGCAAAGAGATGCAGGGATTTGGAGCTTGAAGTGCCTGAAAAATTTGGTGATGAGAGACGAATAGGGCAATTGGCCCTTATCCTTAACCACAGTCCTAAACATGTGGAATAGGATAACATGAGGCAGTAAAAAGGGCCTGCCTTGGTTGAGAGCAAACATCAGCTTTGCTTCAGTTTTGGAGACATCTGTTTTGGAGGTTGTCTTTGGCTTGATACAGTTGATGATGATCTTGTGCAGCAACACATTTGAGGCATTCATCCTTGTGTAGGATATTTTGCCTTCCACATTTCTATCACGCACAATTTCAAGAGTTGCGTAGGCTGTGGACGCTTATATTGGTTGGAAACTCCTTCTTTCCACCCCAATCACATCAGCCAGAGTGTCAACATCAACGACATACTCTTTGTTCATATAAGTAAAAGACAACCTATTTGCATCTAGAAACGACAAATTTGAGTAAAAGTATGCCGTCAATTCAGGATAGGCATTTGTCGATTCTGTGCAAAACTTTTCCAATTGAAGCCTCGCAAATTTCTCCCTAAGATTCACCTTGATTGAGTCAAGGAAATCGAAGTCCACGCTCCTCGGATTTACAACACCTTTTTTCATCAACTTGGTGTATATCCGTTCATGTTCTCTAGACCGAAAAAGACTACCTTGAGGACAAACTGTATTCACAGCCACACCCATTCATGACTGGAATTGAGAGAAAAGTCTCTCATCATCATCCAATGGCTGGTTTGCCGTACTATAAAGCGGATCACTCGAAATATTCTCAAGAGTTCTTTGAGCGGTCCCTTTTTCAACAATTTTTAAGTCCTCCATCTCTCGCAAGAAGATATACTCACTCTTATATCCTCTCTCTTTCAGAAAATCCTCGATTATCTTTAGATCTTTACCCGCAACCTTCAACCTATTATAAAGATCATATGCAAGTTTGGGTTTCAGGGTTTTTACCGGTGCTGCCTTAGTGATTTCTTCCTCAAAATGCTGACTTGGAGTCTCCCTTTGTGGAGACTCTTCCTCGCTCGTTAGATCAACCCTGGTAGGACCCTCTTGCTGCCTTTGTGGTCCCTTTGCCGCAATCCTTGAAGATTTTCGAGAAGACATTCTTTACTCGCAAGCAAAAACTCAACTTGTTCGCAAAAAGGATTTTTGCTGAGTAGGATAATCAAACAGGGACGGCAATGGAGTTCTTTTAGGGTTTAAAGAGGAGAGTAAACGAGATGGATTTTAAACGTTGTAGTGGATGAAGGCGATGATTTGAAAGTATAAATAGTAAGAAAAGATAAAAAGGAGATACTAAACCGTCACAAAAAAGAAAAGAGAAAAACTGCCAATTTTGGAAAAGTAAACTGCAATTTTGAAAAAGTAAACTAACATAAATACGTCTGACAATGAATAAAAAAGAGATAACGATATTTCAAAAAGTAATTAATAATTTAAAGCATAAAGAATATTGAAATACGCGAACAGACTTTAAGTTAGAGTCTGAGAATGTTCAGACTTTACCTCAGAGTCTGAACTCTTTCGGACCTTACCTTTGAGTATGAGCATCTTTAGACCTTATGTTGAGTCTGAATACCTTCAGACCTAACTTTTGAGTCTGAACTTTTCAAGACTCTAAATTTGAGTCTGAACCTCTTCAAGCTTTGTGATATTCAGTCTTGAGCGAATTGATTCAAAGTGAGCCTTCTCTAGGGGCTTTGTGAATATGTCTGCCAATTGGTTCTTTGAATCAACGAACTGAATCACCACTTCACCATTTTGAATATGATCTCTAATGAAATGATGCTTGATTTCAATGTGCTTTGCTCTTGAATGAAGTATTGGATTCTTTGTGAGGTTGATTGCGCTTGTGTTGTCACATTTGATTTCTGTGCTCGATTCCTCAACTCCAAAGTCTCTCAATTGTTGTTGCATCCATAGTATTTGAGAACAGCAACTTTCAAGAGCTATGTATTTTGCTTCAGCAGTTGAAAGAGCTACGGTACCTTATTTTCTTGAGAACCAAGATATCAACCTGTTTCCCAATAGTTGACAAGTACTTGTAGTGCTTTTTCTATCCACTCTATAGCTAGCAAGGTCAGCATCAGAATATCCAAGGATAGTAAAGTCTCCTTCTTTGGAATACCACAAACCTAACTTAGATGTAGTTGCAACATATTTAATAATACGCTTAACAGCAGTCATATGAGATTCTTTAGGATTAGATTGAAATCTAGCACAAATGCAAACACTAAATAAAATATCAGGTCTAGATGCTGTAAGGTAAAGAAGTGAACCGATTATACTCCTATAGAGTATTTGGTCTACACTCTTTCCTTCTTCATCTTTATCCAGCGTTGATTAGCTTGACATAGGAGTTTCTGTTTTCTTGCAATTCTCCATTCCAAACTTCTTGATGAGGTCTGTTGCATACTTTTCTTGGTGGATAAAAGTTCCTTCTTTTGATTGTTTGACTTGAAGTCCCAAAAAGAAGTTTAATTCACCCATCATGCTCATTTCGAATTCATTATGCATACAACTAGAAAAATTCTTGCAAAGCTTTTTATTAGAAGAACCAAATATTATGTCATTAACATAAATTTGAACAAGTATGAAATCTTTGCCTTCTCTTTTGATAAATAAGGTAGTATCTACTTTACCTTTAGAGAAACCACTTTGAATTAAGAAATTACTTAACCTTTCAGACCAAGCTCAAGGTGCTTGTTTTAAGCTATACAAAGCTTTCTTCAACTTGAAAATAAGGTTTGATTTTCTTGGATCTTCAAATCCTGGTGGTTGTTCCACATAGACTTCTTCTTGGATAATTCCATTTAGGAATACACTTTTCACGTCCATTTGAAATAACCTGAAAATTTTAAAGCAGGCAAAAGCAAGAAGTAATCTTATAGCTTCTAACCTTGCTATGGGAGCATAGCTTTCATCATAGTCAATTCCTTCTTCTTGTGTGTATCCTTTCGCCACAAGTCTTGCTTTGTTCCTCACAACTTTTCCTTGTTGATCAAGCTTATTCCTGAAAACCCATTTGGTACCAATAATTGATTTACCTTTTAGTTTAGGAATGAGTTCCCAAACATTGTTGATTTTGAATTGATTCAATTCTTCTTGCATAGCTTCAATCCAGCTTTCATCTTTCAATGCATCTTCCACGGTTTTGGGTTCAATTTTAGAAACAAGTGCTAAGGCACTAGATTCTTCACGCCTTTTGGATCTTGTACGGACTCCTTCATCAATGTTACCAATGATGAGATCTGCAGGGTGACTAGATTTATGCTTTCAATTTGTAATTAGTTTGTCACTTTGATGAGACTCTGTTTCCGTTGGTGCTGCTGATTTGGTTTGAGGCTGAGTGTCGGAGATTTGAATTTCTTCAAGAGAATTTGTAGACGCTTGGCCAAACTCATATTCTTCAGGTTGAGTCTAATTTTGAACTGAGTCTTCAAACTTCACATTCATGGATTCTTCCACGGTCTGAGTCCGTTTGTTGAAAACTCTGAAGGCTTTGCTTGTCATTGAGTAGCCAAGGAAAATTCCTTCATCTAATTTTTCTTCAAACTTACCAATTCGATCACTAGAATTCTTTAAGATAAAGCATTTACAACCAAATACATGAAAATAAGAGACAATAGGTTTCTTACCTTTGAACACTTCATAAGGTGTTTTCTCTAAAATAGGTCTTAGAAAAACTTTATTTATAATGTAGCAAGCAGCTGAAGTAGCTTCAGCCCAAAAATGAGGAGAAATATTACTTTAAATCAAAAGGGTTCTTGCCATTTCTTGCAGAGAACGATTTTTCCTTTCTACAACTCCATTTTGTTGTGGAGTGTATGGGGAAGAAAAATTATGTTGAATACCAGAGTCATCACAAAATTTAGCAAAATCATGATTTTCAAATTCACCACCATGATAAGTTCGAATACTTGAAATTGTATATCCTTTCTCAGTTTGAATTTTCTTTGCAAATTTAATAAAATAAGATAAAGCTTCTGATTTATTTGCAAGAAAGAATACCCAAGTAAAACGAGAATAATCATCTACTATTACCAAACAATATCTTTTACCTCCAATGCTTTGAGTTCTTGTTGGACCGAATAAATTCAAGTGTAATAGTTGCAAAACACGTTTAGTGGATACCTATAGATTTATAAGAATTTCTAACCTGTTTTCCAAGTACACAAGGAGTGCATAATTCATGCTTTTGATACTTCAGGTTAGGAAGTCCCCGTACAAGTTTTTTGGATGAAACTTTTGCAATTTGCTTCAAGTTGACATGTCCAAGCTTTCTATGCCAAAGAATGGCTTCATCTTGAATTGATATCAAGCATTGAGAGATGTCACACTTTATATCCAGCAAGTAAATGTTTCCATGTCTTTGTCCAGTAAAAGATTGTGAGAGATCTTTGCTTGTTCCAGAACAAGTATCTTCTTGAAAGCTGATCTTGTATCCAGTGTCACACAATTGACTAATACTCAAAAGATTGTAGTTCAATCCTTCAACCAAAGAAACATTTTTGATTGTGAGATTTCCAATTTTCACGGTTCCTCGACCAATAATTTTTCCTTTGTTGTTGCCACCGAAAGAGACATTTCCTCATTTTACATGTGAGAGATTTGTAAAACAATTTGAGTCTCCCGTCATGTGTCTTGAATAGCCACTATCCAAATACCACTTGATTTTTTTCTTGATAGTAACCTGCATTTAAAAGAAGAACTCAAACTTTCTTTGGTATCCAAACTTTCTTGGGTCCATCTTTGTTAGTACCATAAACAGTCTTTGCCCAACTCTTCTTAACGGGTCTCCAAACTTTGGGACAATCCTTCTCAAAATGTTCTAAGTTTTTGCACTTTGAACATTTAAGAGCATTTATTCCAACAGGTTTTACAAAAACTTTTTGAAAATGATCCTTGTAAGAAGTTTTTGAAGGCCTATTCTTGATTCTTTCTTTCACCTTTGGAAAGTCAATCAAAGGAATGGTTTCATGTGTCATTCCTAAACCTGATTTATTGAAGTAGGGTCTTTGAATAGAAAGAATTTTATCCAATTTTTCTGAACCCATTGAAAATTTCTTTGTGACTTTCAACAAATCTTCTTTCAAGCAGGTGTTTTCTTCTGAAAGCTCAGTTTCTTTTTCTTTTGAAACAGCAAGACACTTATCTAGATCTTTAACTTTTTCAGCCAGTCTTTTCTTGTTGTTTCAATTTGGAATTCTCCCTCTTTAGTTCAGAAATCCTTTTAAGAGAAGTTTTAAGACTGAGACAAAGTTCATCAATATAGTTTGACACTTTGGTAGGAATTTTTAACTTTCTAACATTCATGTTTGAGTTTGAGTCTGAGTCAGCCATAAAACAAATATTTGCATACTCTTCATCACTCACTTCACATTCAGTGTCACTCCATGTTTCAGCTTCGAGTGCTTTCTTGAACCTTTCTGATTTTCCCTTCTTTTTCTTTAATAAGGGACAGTTGGGTCTGATGTGCCCCTTTTTCTTGCATTCAAAACAAACAACATCCTTATTGGTGTCTTCTTCTTCATTTGGCTTCTTTTGAAATCTTTGATTGCCTTGTTTCTTTCCATTGAACTTTCTTCCTTTTCTATTTAACCTTCTGAACTTTCTAATCAGAAGTGCCAACTCCTCATTATCCAAGTCTTCTTCTGAATCTGTAACATCAGAATCATCATTAGATTTTAAAGCAATTGACTTCTTACCTTTGGTGTCAAAGTCCTCATTGAATTGTTCGACTTCATATGATTGAAGTGTGCCGACCAACTCATCTATCGAAAGAGGCATAATCCTTTGTGTTTCTCTTATGGATGTCTTGACGTGATTCCACTCTTTGGAGAGCCCTCTCAACAATTTATTGACCTTCATTGGTCCTGAGATTGGCTGTCCTTGGTATGCTAAGCCATTTACAATTTCGTAAATCGGCGAACATATCCGTGATGGATTCTCCTAGCTTCATTTTGAAGGCTTCATATTGTCCAAGAAGGATATTGATCTTGGTTTCTTTGACTCAATCTGTTCCTTCGTAAGTGACGTGCAATCTATCCCAAACTTCTTTAGTTGTTTCACAAGATGAAATTCTATTATACTCAGTAGGAGATAATGCACAATATAGAGAGTAGATAGCTTTTGCATCAAGGGCTTGTCTCTTTGAAATATCGGTTTGTGACAGTCCCACTCCATCAGGTAATTCTTTCCCTGTGGTTGATGCAGCTATAGGAACAATTCATTTCTCCACTACATCCCATTCCTGAGGATCTTTGGATCGTAAGAATGCCTTCATCTTGTTTTTCCTAACATTATATTCCTTTCCATCGAAGTAAGGAGGTCTAGTATTGCTTTGGCCTTCAATTAAACCTGGAGTCAAAATACTAGCCATAGATCTTTAGCTTTAGAAATAATAAACACTTCTAATAAAATAAGCAACCTGCTCTGATACCAATTGATAACGGTTAGTAAATACACCTAGAGGGGGTGAATAGGTGTTTATGAAATTCTTTTCAAATCTTTGCCCGAAATCTTCTTTGGTATGAGAATCACGTTAGAAATAAATAACTCATGCATCCATAAAATAAATAGAGTAGGGTAAGAGAAAATTGACACAAGGATTATAGTGGTTCGGCTTATTGTAAGCCTACGTTCACTCTCCATGCTGGCAGCCAACTGGCTGTAATCACTATGTAGCAAATGAGAGCTTTTACAATTCAGGAGCTAGACTTCTTCAGTAGAAAGTCTCTCCTACAGCTTTCCGTTGTTTCACACTGTAAGTGTCTCTCTTTGACACACAAATTTGAGCACAAGAGATTTTGAGAATTAAGAGATTTCAGAGGTTCTAACTTCGAAATTTTTCTATCAATTCTCCCATTATTTTGAACAACTTTGACACACCTTAAATATCCTTCGTACCTTCATAGCCATTAGCATTTTCCAAGAATTCACCCAATCAACCTGTTGGACTGAATCAATTTAAGTGATCTTCACGTTGTCGAATATATGAGTAGACAATAGCTCGTTAATCCTGCTCGCCCATACAATCAGGATCTTGAGTTTCCAAAATTAGATCCTTCCAAAATTTCTCTTGATCTTCAACGGATAAAAATCCGAAGAAAAAATCTTCCAAGCTCACAATCACAGCCAGAGATATTCCATGGATAAGTTAGGGAAGATAATGTTCAAATCTTAATTTCCTTAACCATAAAAATAACCTGCTGTCAGCCTGGCAAAATCGCTAACTGTCTTCAGACTTTAATTGGGTCTGGAGATCTTTTGACTGTAAAATCTCAGATTGTAACTCTGGGTCTGGTTGTCTTCAGACGGAAATCTTCAGACCATAACTCTGGGTCTGACTATCTTTAGACGGAAACGCTTGGGTCTGAACTTCTTCGGACTTTACTGACGAGATTGTTTTGTTAGCTTTAAAACCTATAAGGGATTTTTCTTCAACAATTTTGGACCTAGGGCTTGAAATTCGGAGTTTTGGAAACATCAAGCGGTGAAGTATGATTTTTGAGTTGTTGAGCTGCATATTTTTGTAGAAATGATAGCTTGGGATGTTGTGGAGCTGTGAGATTTTACGGATCGTGATTTAAGCTCACAGTTTGCCCGAAACAAAATTTTGAAGTTTATCGCGCGTGATGAACAGTGCACGACCAGAACTTTAGGGCTATATTTTGTTGATTTTCGGCTTGATTTTGGGTTGGCTAAATTGAGGTTCTTGTAGTATGTTGGATGGACTTTCCATTGATTATAAGTATGCTTTAAACGGAGTTCGGTGGAGAAAATTATGGAATGATGAAGTTTTGTGCTCGCACTTCGCGCTAAGGACGGCTTTGAGTAATTGTTTTGGTTGAGAGATTTATTAGCGCGTAGGTGTCGTTTTATTGATGAATAAACATAATTTAGTCAAGTCGTTAGTTGGAGAGTGGCATATTACCCGGTTTTAATATCGTTTTCGATTTATTAATAGGAATACGAGTGCGTTGGCTCAAGTAACCACATAGGTCGATTTTCGACTTTTCCAGGTGAGTGGTGCTATCTCTTCTAAGAATTTATAAGCTCATGTTTTTAAAGTGATAAATGATTGATATTTTATGAGTTATGAATAAGTATATTTGTTGCATAAAATTTGGATCGGGCATTTACTGCGTTTTGGTATTTAAGAATAATGTGAGAATTTTTAGTGGAAATATATGTTTTGTTTGATGAACGAAGTTGAGAAATATTACATATTTTGAGTTTGTGAAACCTTTTTACAAAGATCTTGGCTTTGAGATGGTTTATGGAAGGCTATATGAATATCGATTTGTGATGAGCTTTTTGAAATATATTTGACTTGAAATTGATTTATGAGACGAGTCTTGCAAATTATTTGAAAATGTTTTATGAAAGATATTTTTGGCAGATGAGTTGAGTTGCAAAACCTTTTGGGGATATATGAAATGATTTATGGATTTGGTTTGAGAATTATGGATGGTGTTGTTTTGGATTGATGTGGATGCTTAATATCGCTGTGAGCCTAGCGAGGGGCTTGTGGGTATGCGCATACTATTCAAGGATATCCTTGTGGGCCGAGCCACCGGCTAATAATAGGTGGAGACCTTGCCAAGGGGGAATCTTGGTCGCCTCATCACCAGGCGTTGTATCATGACCATAGTTTGATATTGAGCAATGGATTGGTCAATGGAGTGGACCATCGACGTGTAATCTAAGATTAGTCGATGGAATGGACCATCGACGTGTAATTTGAGATTAGTCGTTAGAATGGACCATTGACGTGTGATTTCATTTGATTATCAATGTGTGGTTTGATGAGATTAATCAATGGAATAGACCATTGATGCATATTTTATGAGATTGACCAATGGGTTAGACCATTGGCATTTGCCTATTATTATCTTGAATATTTTTGCTTTGAACATATTGTGTTAAAGTAAGAAAAGTTATATTTTGGCCTTGAAGGTTTGTTAAACTTCTAGGTTTGGTGTGGTATGAGATTAACCAATGGAATGGACCAATGGCGTGTGAATTAATGAGATTGATCAGTTGATTAGACCATTGATGTTTATTTCGATGTTATTATGAAATGATTATTTTTGCTATAAATATACCTATGTTGAAGCGTATGAAACTTATTCTTTTTACTGTATGTTTATTATATCCTAGAATTGGGTTAAAAGAGTTGCGGTTTGGTTTTGTAAATATGCATAGTGGGTGCTCGATCCGCTTAGAAGAGATGCACTACTCATTGAGCCGTGGTTGCTCACCCCTCTATTTTCCAATCTTTTTCAGGTTTCTTAACTAACGATGAGTAGGTACGAGAGCGAAATGGATATGGAGACTTTTAAGAGTTGGATTTTGGGAGCTCTGAGGCTGCGTCCTTTGAGTGGAAGGACGGCAGTGTCATCCCCCATTCTTGATGGTTTTGGGGTGTGACAGGATTGGTGAAGGCTGCAGGGGCCTAGGCCAGCTACTTCGGTGACAGGCAGTGGCTGAACGGCGGTGGTGCGGCTTCTAGGCTGAGTTACGGTGGTCAAGCGACGAGGAATACGATGAGAGGGGCTCAGACACAGGTGGTGAACGGCTGGTGTGCAGGGAACTCGGGTGCACGACGAGCGGCGTGCTAGCGGTCCAACAGGCGAGTGGTGGCTTCAAATGGCAAGGAGGGGCTGCTCGGCTTCTCCCTGCAATTTTCAAAGCTTCTAAGGTGTCTAATGGGGAAAGCAAGGCTGAGGGATGAAGATAGGAGACAACGAGGCTTGTGGAGGGTCACAATTACTCTATCCTCACCCCTTTGTCCCCTAGAAGTGGTCCCACCAAGTTGGCTGGCTTCCTCAGCCATTTCTAGCCACCAAAGCTTGTCCTAGAAGCCTTGGAGATGGTCCAAAAGTTGAGGGGCATGGGGGACTACGAATTTGCACAAATTTTCCCCAAAACTACTTCGATTCCCCTTTGAATTAATTCAATTCGATTCCCATAAATTCCATCATCGAGTCCTCAATCAAACTAACATTTTTCCTCACCAATAAAACCTACTTGCATCCAAAAAATGCGATCAAAAATGATCCTCCAAATTTTCTGAATAAAAACGGCCTCACTTTGAAATTTCCCCAAAAATCTCGGTTTGTAGAAAAATCTTTAGAGGTTGAGTGGACGTTCCTAAAATGACTTGTGATATAACAGAACTTTAATTTCTGGAATCGGATTCAAATTCGTAGTTAATTTCAATCTGGGGCGATTTTAACGTGATTTAGCCTATCGGGTAGCTTTTAGAAATTTTTTGTTCAATTGACCCCTGGTCGATTTTCTTCGAGCCACAATGTACCTCTTTGACATATTGGCAACTCTCGGCGGTCGTGAAAATCTCGAGATTTCAAATATGGACACAAGGTACCAAAACGGCAGAAAAATCAGTCTAGGACCGATTGACGAGAATTTTGCAATTTGGTGGAATCACCCACGTTTAGCTACACATCTCAGTCGAACCGACCTATCTATGATCTCTAATCGATTATTAATTGTGCCGTAATGATCTCTGCAGATGAGCACGGTCGAGTAGTCGATTCTTGGTCGAATTCTCCAGTCTATTGAATTAAAATCCTTTAATGACTTCCTCAGATAGTTTAGTTACCTCGTGAGTGATCAACTTAGAGAATAGCACTATAGACGCATCAATGAAAGGCCAAATTCATTTAATTGAAAATAGAATTGAAATTTCAGGATGTCACATGTAATAAATATAAATATATTTATATTCATATATTGAATTTAATTTATAAAATAGAATTAAATTCGAATATATAAATAAGAAAAAGATTAAGTTAAAATAACTAAATTTTTATTATTTGTAATTTTGAATTTCTTATACTTTAATTCAAATACTATTTATATTGAAATATAATTTCAATTTTGTTAATTTAAGAATATTGTCATCTGAGGAAAATAATTTTCTTATTATGAATGTTAGAAATCCAATTTTCCTTTAGTCTACCTTGAGATAATTTTGTTTAGTTTATATCCCCCTATATCCGATTTTATCTTATATTAAGTAGGCACCAAATGCAAAATAGGATAAATTTTATCCTATTTTTAATTTTATTATGACTACTAAACGTAACCTAAGTGTAGGTCACCAAACTGAGATCTATTTAGGCCCCTGAGGTGCCGTTTCAGAGCTTTGAGCTTCTTTATCACTATGAACATTCTTGATACTGTAGCTTCCTATTGTTAGCAAGTGGAGACCATTGGCAGGAATTCAAGACTAGGAATGCATAAATTGAACAATTTGAAAGAGGTTTTCTTACTCTATGGTGTCTAGTCGCACCAAACATGGATGGTGATTCAAAACCCCTGCAAGTAAGAATTCAACTGAATAGTGGTTATACTTGTTCTGCCATTTTGCATTAATCAAGACTCTATTAAAAGGTACTTAACTTGTCTTTTCTTACATCGGTATTTTATCCAATCACGAAATGCTCCCAGTACATTTGTTGAGCTCTACCAAGGAATTAGAACCGTGCTTAGGTGAACTTAGGTAGTATACCTTTCTAATGATGTGATTCCTTCATGGAATCTGTAGGATTAATGGTTTGGACGGAAAACCACGAGCAATTGAGGCATTTATGATTTCCTCTGAAAAATTATTTGCACACCAAGTCCACCATGTACAGGTGATCGTTTATTATTAATAATAAAAAGGGAAAATAGAATTAGCAAGGGCATTGGCATTGGCACAGCCAAGGACCGATAGTGTTGTCACAATATCCTCGGCCATTACTGAACTTGGCAGCACACCGATCGCTGCAACACTAGTCAGTACACGCAGCGCTGCACAAACCCCCACCTCCATTGCACATCTTTGGCGACGGTGGGGGCTAGGGCGGTGAGGGGCAATTGTAATAGCGAGTGCAAAGTGAAGGGATGATGGTCTGGTCGCACAATCCTTGCGAGTCTGGGCCATGACTCGCAGAGCACCTTTGCTGGCAATCGTCGCCCTACACACATGACCCTAGTCCTTAGGAGCAAAATGCCTCCACCTTCCGTATCTCTATCATCCAACCTTAAGGAAAGAAAATAGGGTGATAAAAAAGGAAAGTGGATCACATCAAAATATTTGTCATTATTAATTGATTCAACATCATCGATTCTCACTCCAAATAATTTAAGAAAATCCTAGCAAGTGAGACTTTCTGTTTCCTACTTTTCCAAGGGAATCACTTGAAAAAATTCAAGTAGTGCTATTTCCACCCCCTAAATGACTAAATCCACCTTCATTTACACTTAATATGTGTCTATTGGTAGTTATATTTATCTTCTATGGACTTGCCAACGCATTATTTAAAAAAAGAATTATGCTTAGTTAACTATACAGTTAGCCTAAAAAATGGACGTTCCATTCTCAATCACACTTTTTTTATGAGAGAGAGAGAGGGAATTGTGTCTTGCTTGGAAACTTCCATAAGGAAATTTTTGTGGACATCATTTGATTATCACACCGTCAGACAATGATCCTAGCACCACTCAAATTTTATTAAATAGTAAACTATACCAAGATACCGAATATAGTAAAATGCTTAAAATATGTAATGTCACGCTCCGATCCTCTGAGCGCGTGTCCATCCCTTGGTAGTCGAACGTCCCAGGACGTGTCGCCGACCCATTTATTTTATTGCACATGCGGAAGCAATAATTAATCCCTAGACAACAACAAGATGGGATAAAAAAGTAGGGCCACAAAATTTTCAAAACAACAACACACTTTCTTATTAATAATCAAAAGGGAAAATAGAATTAGCAAGGGTATTGGCATCGGCACAGCCAAAAACCTATCATGCTGTAGGATTAATGGTTTGGACGGAAAACCACGAGCAAATGAGGCATTTATGATTTCCTCTGAAAAATTATTTGCACACCAAGTCCACCATGTACAGGTGATCATTTCTTATTAATACTAAAAAGGGAAAATAGAATTAGCAAGGGTATTGGCATTGGCACAGCCAAGGACCGGTAGTGTTGTCGCAATATCCTCGGCCATTACTGAACTTGGCAGCACACCGATCGCTGCAACACTGGTCAGTACACTCGGCGCTGCACAAACCCTCACCTCCGTTGCACATCTTCGGCGGCGATGGGGGCTGGGGCGGTGAGGGGCAATTGTAATAGCAAGTGCAAAGCGGAAGGCCAATGGTCCGGTCGCACGATCCTTGCGAGCCTGGACCATGACTTGCAGAGCACCTTTGCTGGCAGTCGTCGCCCTGCCCACATGTTCCTAGTCCTTCGGAGCAAAGCGCCTCCACCTTCCGTATCTCTATCATCCAACCTTAAAAGAAGGAAGAGATGGTATTACTGTTAGAACCTCATAATATAAGGGAAGATAAGGAGCACGACCTGCTCCATTTTTCTTTTCGCGGCTAACTAACGCTTTTGACTCACAAAGGAAATCTAGTAAAGGGTGAGAAAGAAACCTGCGAATATGAGGACAATGAGAAAAAAACACTTTGGGAAGACTTCGGCCATCGTTAGTTTCCACGAATTTGGCTCCTCTTTTTTCTCATTCCATTAGAACACATTGTCCTCATATTTATAGCTATAGCAATATAGACATATATGGTGATATATTCAATACGATGGGATTTTCCTATTTTATTTAAGGAAAGAAAATAGGGTGATAAAAAAGGAAAGTGGATCACATCATAATATTTGTCATTATTAATTAATTGAGCATCGTCGATTCTCACTCCAAATAATTTAAGAAAATCCCAACAAGTGAGACTTTTCGTTTCCTATTTTTCCAAGGGAGCCCCTTGAAAAAATTCAGGTAGCGCTATTTCCACCCTCTAAATGACTAAATCCACCATCATTTACACTTAATATGTGTCTACTGGTAGTTATATTTATCTTCTATGGACTTGACAACGCATTATTTAAAAAAAGAATTATGCTTAGCTAACTGTACAATTAGCCTGAAAAATGGATGGTCCATTCTCAATCACACATTTTTTATGAGAGAGAGGGAGAATTGTGTCTTGGTTGAAAACTTCCATAAGGAAATTTTTGTGGACATCATTTGATTGTCACATCGTTAGACTGTGATGCTAGCACCACTCAAATTTTATTAAATAGTAAACTATACCAAGATATTGAATATACTAAAATACTTAAAATATGTAATGTCATGCTCCGATCCTCTGAGCGCGTGCCCATCCCTTGGCGGTCGATTAAATAACGACGTCCCAAGACGCGTTGTCGACTCATTTATTTTAATGCATATGCGGAAGCGAATAATTAATTCCTAGACAACAACAAGATGGGATAGAAAAGTAGGGCCACAAAATTTTGAAACCACAACACACTTATATACATATAAAATTGAGTTATTTACAATATTAGCCAATATATACAAGGTCCACAAAAAGGGGAGGGCTATAGATCCTCTAAGCATTTGAGTCTTCAATTGAATACTCCGGGGACTCTAGATCTGAAAGATCCGGGTCTACTACTGAACCACCAGGCGGATTAATCATGCCCTTGCCAAAGGCAATCTCCAATACTGACCTAGGAATCTAGGACTCTAAAAAGGGGCCTTCTCTGGGTCCATCTCACCTGTGACAATACCACGATTTGTAAGATATTCCTAGATACTCAAAGATTTCATTCTCCCTGATTTTATCGTACTATAACTAAGTGAGAATTTATTTTTCAAAATATCATTGTGCATAATACTCTTTCTTTGAATACTTTGTTGTGATGAATTAAGAAAGAATATTTGATTATGGAGATTTTATATTTTGCTCTAACGAAATGGAAGGATCCAAATTTATGGATACCATAAAGGAAATGAGGGCGTTGTAGGAAATTCAATAAAGCAAGAACGATTGCAAATCTACGCAGATTTTGGTGCAAGAAGAAAAGAATCTCAGGCGAAGATTGGTAATGATTTTCATTTGTCAATGGTATATTTCAAACATATACCATGGGTAAGAAAGTTTTTTTTTATTATCCCGCCTTATAAATTTCTATGTACATTTATCATAATTTTGGATGATTGTTTATTATCTTGCAAATACTTTTTGTCATAAATATAAGGCATTGCAAGTTTTTACTTGATTTGGTACATGATGGAAATATCTACTTTCTTTTTGCGGAATGCATCAATGATATATTTTTCAGATTTATGCTTAAGGAAATCTCTTTGATCTTGGAAGATATTATCGCACATTTATGAATACTCTTGCCATATTCTTATAAGATGTCTTATATCTAGCAAGTTTGATCCGCAAATCAAAGGAAGATATTACGTGACATTTTTGCAAAAAGTGTTATCTGTTATACAAGATTTTGCAGGTGGTAATAGAATCTTTCATATGGATTTTGGAAAGCTCGATCGAAAAATTGTGAAGATTCTATACTATTCAAAAATACTATTCCTTGTGCAAAGTTTTTGCAAATTGTTAAGGAAATCCCTAATGTGTCATACAAAAGGTTGAGTAGCTCTAAATTTTAATAGTTGATAATTTTATATATGCTATTCAATTTATTTAATTGAAGAAAGGGGATTATACATTATGTGGATATTATTACGGCTTATTTGTGCAAAAAAAAAAGGAGGTTTGTTAAGTTTATGTAGGTTGAATTCGAGAAGAGCTTGATTGAAGAAAATAAATTTTTGCCTCGAATTTCAAAATGCAAATGATCGTTGTGGATATTGTTGCTACAAAAGGAATAATGGAAAAATATTATGCTCAACGTGCACAAGCAACAATTGTTCCGAAATATTGTCATGATGACAGGGGGAGAAAGCAAATCCAAAAGAGAAAGGAAAAGAATCGTGATCAAACTCAAAAAGGCAACAAATTGAGGGGGAGAATTGATCTTTTATGGAAAAATCTTTTTGAATCGATTGTGATCTTGATTATTATGGAAGGAAGGAAAAGGTAATGTGTTAGAACTTACCAAGTTCTACAAAATCCGGTTAGTGCATCTTTTATTACCTTTTGTCATTAACAAATCTTTATTGATATTATCATTTTATTATGACAAAAAAGGGTAAGTGAATTGTATAATGCATCCGTGATTTTTGTTGGATATTTGTTGATATATATGATTGAAAGGAGCTATATTGCATATCTTTAATATTCGACTTACTTTATAAAAGCTGATTTTTGGAAATTATGCAAGACACATTTGTTATCGTTTTATATTTTCTACAAGATACTATATCTATTGTTATCGCTTTTTGATTATGACAAAAAGGGGGAGAGAATATAAATATGCATATGTGTTGATTGGTTCATATTATTTGTTATATTGAGATGCGATTGCTTTGATATATCAATATTTTTGAAAGTGTGATTACACATCTGCATATTCAGAGATTATTTTGTCATCATCAAAAAGGGTGAGATTGTTAGGGAAATCCCTTATGATGTTTTGAAGATGACAAAATAAATCAAAGGCTACTAACGTGTTTAATTGTTGAGTAACAGACTATGCAGATGATAGAACATGTAAAGGATATTATCAAAGTATATGCTTGGAAGAACTAGAAGAAACTGAACTTATTCAGACTGTGTTCAGACCTTAAAGCTAAATTCATTCAGAAGCAGAAAATGTTCAGACTCAATTTGTAAAGTCTATCACGCAAAAAATGTTCAGACTCAATTTGTAAAGTCTATCGCACAGAAAATGTTCAGACTTAGTCGCTAAAGTTTGAAGAAGTCAAGACTCAAGTATTTCCGTCTGAAGAATCCAAGACTTAGTTGCTAAAGTCTGAAGAAGTCAAGACCCAAGTATTTCCATCTGAAGACTTCCAGACTCTACCATCAAAGTCTGAAGACCACCAGACTCTAGATTCAAAGTCTGCCCACGTTGACGAATTCCAGACTAAACGCGATGAAGAACGAAGATGAAGACAGATTCGAGTTTATCTTCAATTCTTCAAAGCCTTGGTTTATTACAGGATGTATAACGGCTAGTGATCTGATTTGGATTCTACATCCAGATAGATTTGATTGACTCAATCTAATTGATTGACGATTGGATCATGAAGACAAGAACTTTATATACGAAAAAGCTCTACTTATGGAAACTAAGATTCTGTTTGCATGGGCGATCAGAATCAATTTGAGATTCTACTTTTGTCACTCAACGGTTACAAAATCTTTTAGATACAGATCTGTCCAATGGGTTGATTGGAAGACGATCCTCAAGATACTGTCCAACGGCTAGTTTGGAAGTGGAGGAGTATTTAAGGAGATCAAGGACCGATGAGCAAGTAAGAGATGAAGCGTAGAATTTATAATTCCAAAATCTGAGCCAACTTCGATCATACACTTATCTCTCGTGAGCTTAAGCGTTTGTGATCGTGAGAGAAATACCAAAAGAGTGACTTAGTGAGATAGTGTGATCTACTACTAAGTATTTGCACTCAAAGTTGTAATCTCTTATTGATTGCATAGTGGAATCTAGCGGAAGGCTGTTAGAGTGGGAGAGTGGACGTAGGCTTGGATTAAGCCGAACCACTATAAACCTCTTGTGTTCTTATTCTCTTCCTTAACTCCTTTATTTTGCTCGAAGTTTATTTTATTCCGCATATATTTGCCAAGATTTATTTTAAACACCTATTCACCCCCCTCTAGGTGTTCTTACTAGCCTTTATCAAGTACAATTCATAAAATCATCCAGTCATTTCAATTTAGATCAAACATCGATCAGTCGATTCAATTGACTCTATAGCATCAATACCTTCCACACAATTCGATCAAGTCGAACATTACTCAACTTAAGTTGACAACAACTGGTATAGCTCATCTAAGCTGGTCAAGTATACTGCTCACTCTAAGCTGATATATTAAGGCCTGTAAGTGGATATAGTATACTGACAATGCTCACTCTAAGCTGACAGAGTATACTACTCACGCTAAGCTGATATATCAAGGCTCGTAAGATGATATAGTATATTGACAAGACTCACCAAAAGCTGATAATAATATACCTCACACTAAGCTGATAAAGCATATTGCTCACACAAAGCTGATATATCAAGGCCCGTAGGTTGATATAGTATACTGACAATGCTCACCAAAAGTAGCTAAGGTATACTGCTCGCGCTAAACTTATATATTATAGCTTGTATGCTGATATAGTATACCGATAATTCTCACTCTAAGATGATAAAGTATACTGCTCGTGCTAAGCTGATATATCAAAGCCCGTAGGCTAATATAGTATGTTGTTCTCACCATCTGAGAATGCCACCATTTTTATCATTCCCGATAATAATAATCGTGTGTGGGTACCCGCTTGGCCATAGCCGAAATACAACATTTTCCTTTTCAAAAATCCCACTATTCAGTATGGTCCACCAGACTATTTTTGACGTTATAAACCGACGCCCGATGTTTCCCGATTAAATACTAAAAAATACTCAATTTTGGGATAAATCCCCAAAATTATTAATTCTACTCAATTAATACAAAGTAGCAGTCAATTAAATAAACCAACTATACCATTGCAATCAGCACGAAATTCCGGTCACTAGCCATCCCGGTCTAATTTTTGCAAAATAATAATTAATTAAATAATTACCAAAAATAGTTAAATAATTATCAATAAATAGTGAAAATGCACACTTTAGTCGGAAAAGCCTAATTAAATACTGAAATGGGTCCGGAAAATCTTGGACCCTATCTAGATAAATAATATGACTTATCTACTTGCTAATTACACTTCTCTAACCACCTAACATGCATAAAAGATTAACTAAATTGCTAGTCCATTCTAACGAACCACCCAATCCAAGGTTAACCTAAATTAATCAACCCTTAAGCATAATTAACTCCTTAAGCAAAGTTTAGTGAGTAAACTCACTGGTTTTAAATTCCGATGAGTTCACGGCGACGAGGAGGAGGAGACAGGTCAGAAACTTCAAAGCTGCAGCACCAAGCGAGGCCGGGAAAGGCTTGGAAACGGGCCCCGAAACCTCAAGACCCTTGCTAGGTTTGGTTCCGGAAGGTGGTGTTGAAGAAAAATCCCTAAAGTGTTTTGAAGCTAACAAAATATCTTCGTCAATTAAGTCTGAAGAGTTCAAAACTCAAGTGTTTCAGTCTAAAGGTCTATAGACTCAACCATCAGAGTTTGAACATCTCTAGACTCTTCAATCAAAGTCTGAAGACAGTTAGACTCAAATTTTCGAGTCTGCCCAAGTTGACAGCTTTTCAATCTAATGGTTTAGGATTTTAAAGATTGGATAATATCTTCTATGATTCATTCTATTTCATGGAAGATCTCTGGTTGGACTTAGCTCGAAGATTATTTTGGATTTATCTCGATTTGAATATCCGTAGAAGAACAAGCAAATTTGGACAGTTCTACTTATGGAAACTCAAGATCCTGATTGTGTGGGCGAACAGGATTGACAGGCTATCTTCCACTTATATTCGACAGCTTAAAAATCACCTTAATTGATTCATTCCAACGGGTAAATTGGATGAAGTCCTCTGGAAGGTGCTAACAGCTATGAAGGCATGATGGAGTATTTAAAGGTGGAGTCATTGTGGTTCGGAGAGAGTGTGCTAATAGAAAATTTCAAAGTCTAAACCTCTGAAGCTCCTTGTTCTCAAATTTCTTGAGCTATAGTTGTGTACAAAGGAGAGATACATACAGTGAGGATTTGTGTGAGCAATAGTCAAGAGTTTCTGCTGAAGAAGTCTAAATCATGAGCTATACAAATCTTATTTGCTACATAGTGAATTCAGCCAGTGGGCTGTCAGCGTGGAGAGTGGACATAGGCTTGAATTAAGCCAAACTACTATAAACTTCAGTGTTCAAATATTCTTACCTTAATCTCTTCATTTTATTGCTGCACGATTTAAAATTGCTCAAGTGTTTAGTTTCAAGTCTTCTACCCTAATTTTATTTCAAGTTGAGTGTTTCGGGTTAAAGGTTTTAAAAGAAAATTATAAACACATATTCACCCCCCTCTAGGTATGCTCACTAGCCTTTATCAGGTGGGCCGAAGAGGAAAGCTAAGTGGCTGGTTCGGCAAGACTGGTTCGGCAAAGGCTGCAGGGGCCTAGGTGGGCTACTTCGGCGACAGACGATGACTGAACGGTGGCGGTGTGGCTTCTAGGTTGAGTTACGGCAGTCGAACAGTGAGGAGCACGGTGAAAGGAGCTTGGACATAGGCGGTTCAACGGCTAGTTCGCAAGGAACTCGGGCACGTGAAGAGCGGCGTGTTGGTGGTCCGACGGGCGAGCGGTGGCTTTGGACGGCAAGGAGGGCCTGCTTGGCTTCCTTCTGCAATTTTCAAAGCTTCGAAGGTGTCTCTAATGGGGAAAGCAAGGCTAAGGGAGGAAGATAAGAGACAACAAGGCTTGTGGAGGGTCCCTATTGCTCTATCCTCACCCCTTTGTCCCTAGAAGCAGTCCCACCAAGTTGGTTGGCTTCCTCAGCCATTTCCAGCCACCAAAGTTTGTCCTAGAAGCCTTGAAGATGGTCCAAAATTTGAGGGGCATGGGGGGCTACGAATTTGCACAAATTTCCCCCAAAACTACTTCAATTCCCCTTTGAATTAATTCAATTCGATTCCCATAAATTCCATCATCGAGTCCTCGATCAAATTGACATTTTTCCTTGTCAATAGGACCTACTTGCATCCCAAAAACGTGATAAAAAAACGATCCCCTCAATTTTCCGGAGAAAAACACGGCCTCACTTTGAAATTTTGCCGAAAATCTCGGTTTGTAAAAAAACTCCTCAGATGATGAGTCGATGTTCCTAAAATGACTTTGATATGACAAAACTTCCAATTTCTGAAATCGGATTCAAATTCGTAGTTATTTCAATTTGGCGCGATTTTAACATGACCTAGCTTACCGGGTAACTTTTAGAATTTTTCGTGCAATTGACCCGTAGTTGATTTTCTTCGAGCCATAATGTACTTCTTCGATACATTGGTAACTCTCGGTGGTCGTGAAAATCTCAAGATTTCAATTACGGACACATGGTACCAAAACGACAGAAAAATTAGTCTAGGACCGATCGACCATAATTTTGTAATTTGATAGAATCACTCACGTTTAGTCACACATTTTAGTTGAACCGATCTATCTCTGATCTCTAATTGATTTTTAACTGTGCCGTAATGATCTCTACAGATGAGTACGATCGAGTAGTCGATTCCTGATGAAATTCTCAAATCTATTGCATTAAAATCCTTTAATAACTTCCTCAGATAGTCTAGTTATCTCATGAGTGATCGGCTCGAGAGAATAACACTATAGGCGCGTCGATGAAAGACTCGATTCATTGAATTGAAAACAGGACTGAAATTTCAGGATGTCACATGTAATAAATATAAATATATTTATATTCATATATTGAATTTATTTTATAAAATAGAATTAAATTCGAATATATAAATAAGAATAAGATTAAATTAAAATAACTAAATTTTTATTTTTTGTTATTTTGAATTTCTTATATTTTAATTCAAATATTATTTATATTGAAATATAATTTCAATTTTGTTAATTTAAGAATATTGTCATTGGAGGTAAATAATTTTCCTATTATAAATTTTAGAAATCTAATTTACCTTTATTCTACCTTGAGATAATTTTGTTTAATTTATATCCCCTTATATCCGAATTTATCTTATATTAAGTAGGCACCAAATGCAAAATAGGATAAATTTTATCCTGTTTTGAATTTTATTATGATTGCTAAACGTAACCTAAGTGTAGGTCACCAAACTGAGATCTATTTAGGGCTTTGAGCTTCTTCATCACTATGAACATTCTTGATCCTGTAGCTTCCTATTGTTAGCAAGTGGAGCCAATTGGCAGAAATTCAAGACTAGGAATCTATAAATTGAACAATTTGAAAGAGTTTTTCTTTCTCTGTGGTGTCTAGTCACACCAAACATGGGGAGTGATTTGAAACCCCTGGAAGTAAGAATTCAACTGAATAGTGGTTATACTTGTTCTGCCATTTTACATTAATCAAGACTCTATTAAAAGTACTTAACCAGTCTTTTCTTACATCGATATTTTATCCATTCACTAAATGCTCCCAGTACATTTGTTGAGCTTTGCCAAGGAATTAGAACCATGCTTAGGTAAACTTAGGTAATATACCTTTCTAACGATGTGATTCCTTCATGGAATCTGTAGGATCAACAGTTTGGATGGAAAACCACGAGCAATTGAGGCATTTATGATTTCCTCTAAAAAATTATTTGCACACCAAGTCCACCATGTACAGGTGATCCTTTCTTATTAATAGTAAAAATGGAAAAAAGAATTAGCAAGGGTATTGGCATTGGCACAACCAAGGACCAGTAGTGTTGTTGCAATATCCTCGACCATTACAGAGCTTGGTAGCACACCGATCGCTGCAACACTAGTCAGTACACGCGGTGCTGCACAAACCCTCACCTCCGTTGCACATCTTTGGTGATGGCAGGTGCTGGGGCGGTGAGGGGCAATTGTAATAGCAAGTGCAAAGCGGAGGGCTGATGGTTTGGTCGCACGGCCCCTGCGAGCCTGGGCCATGACTCGCAGAGCACCTTTGCTGGCAATAAGAACTTTAACAACCCCGTTCTTGGAGACTCCTATCAGCTTGGCTTGTAATTATAGTCCAAATTTTCCCATGTAGCATGTCATTCGTTCTAGCAGATTACATGCAAATTGCGTCATGTAACACTAGTCTCAACTAATGCTAAGGTAACAAATCAGCAGAGTGTTCTCAGTGGAGAGAAAGAACCTAGATACAGATTACATCATTCTCATTACCAGATTGTGGTCTACCATTATTCTTAAAATGTTTCCAAAGCTTCACGAATGTGTGAAACTTTAACGCAAACTTGCATACAAGTAAAATAAGAATTGGTCGGTTTCAATTCTATATAGTGCCGGGGGAAGTGGATTCATCTCTGTACATGATTGATCAGTGGCTTGTTAATCCTTGCTTCCCAGAAGTCGAGATATATATGGCAAAAAATGCTTGTTATGTGCGTCAATGACTCGTGAAGACGCTAGTAAATGCACACACCATGCTTGGTGGTTCACAAAACATGTCTGCTTTGTAGCAAAGAAGGGACAAGTAGTTATTCCTAGGCTAACTCTCCTGCAAAAGATGAGAAACAGAACCGTATGAATCTCATAGAATCAAAGCAAATGCAACCAAAAGTTAGATGCTTGTAAAATGACCAAAAATAATCACCGCCACTACTGTTTCAGGAAAATATGAAGTATGGGCTACCTGTTGGGGTCCACTAACTGGTTCTTCTTCTGGAATGCTGAAGACAAAAGCTACTTGATTTGGAGTAGCTGTAACTAAAGTAATGAAGTAGCCTTGCTTCCACCTTTCATCAATTCCCTCATACGAGTACTAAAAATCTAGCTCTACAACCTTAAAATTCAGTGCAAGAAACCAAATCAGATAAATTTTTCCCATGTTCTAGACTTCAAAAGATAAATCTTGGAAAGGAGTATAAAAAGGAACCACAGAAGAATGGAAAACCTGGTGGACAAATCCGGTCGCAAAGGACATGATGACTACCCAGTTACTTCCCATAGTGGCCATGGCTGTGACATAAGTACCAAGTGCCCATTTCCTCTTAATCCACTCGTAAGGGAATGTATTGGCAACGCGATAAGATTGCAGAAAGTTTTGAGGCCTTGAATTCAATAAAATGAAGAAGAGCTCACATAATTGATGAGGTACATCAGCTTTTGCTGGAAATAGAGATTAAAGCATCATTCATTGGCTAACCCTTAGACATTACAACTAATGTGCTACCATTATCTGCTCCGGCGACTGCAGTGATGTGGTAATTTCTTGCCCACTGTCTCCTAATCTAATTCTACAACAACAAAATTAAGCAGTCAAGTCACGCTCAATTGGGAATCCCATTGATTGGGCTTAATGTATTGTTAGTTCCTTTCAGGCTGAATGCCTCTTTTAATTGATGCAATCTGTTAAAAGAATAGTGACGTGAGACTATGAGGACCTACGATACATGATGAAAGTCCAATTTAAGGCAGCTCGAATGCATCCTGGGGAAGAAACTCGGCCAAAATAGTATGAACTTGAGCAGTGAAGCCAGTGCCAGAATCCATAACCATGGGCCACAAATTGAAGCGGGAAGCCACACTGCTAACATACATTCCATCTGCATGTGCCTCCTCAATGAATCAAGGTAGGTTCACATTGTCCACATTGTAGCGAATCCTTTACAAAGAAAGGGGTGGATGAGATGATGAACACTACATCTTTATCGTCCACAGGACAATTGAAGTCAATAATCGAGGTGCAATGATCTGAAAATAAACTCAAGGTATTAAAAAAGAAGGAACTATGAGGGGTAAGTCACTCTAAGTCCTAACCTTTGCCTCATGGGTGGATGTTCGTGGAAAATGCTTATCCATTGTAATCTCATCAAGCCTCCTCGTGTTAGTGAGCTCTTTGGTGGCACATCGCCCTCATTTGACTGACAAATGCATGTCGAAACAAAGAGAAAGATATGGCTCACATAGAGAACGAATTATTAACAAACATCTTGCATCTCAAGAAACTGCAAAGGCACTTATTTAGAGTAATAAGATGGTACCTCTCGAGCAGCATCAGCATTCACTGGCCAAACGTATGGGTTTTCACTAATCATAACACGGAAAAGAGAAATATATCTTACATAGCTTGGATCTTCATCGAAACTCAAATTTACTGCAAACTTGGCAAATTGCGGGAAAGGTGGAGGACAAGAGTGACATAGAGCTTCCAAAGTAGCGGCCACCTTTTTCTTGCATATTAGCATATCCTCTGCCTAAAACAGCCACAATGATTAAAAAGGCAGATTCATCTGAAAGGTTGAAAATCATCTTCTCTGGTTTTAAGCACATTAAAACTTGAACACTATGCCAAGGCAATTAACCGCTGATAAGGAAAGCAAGCATGTATGCCAGTGACACCAGGTCATCTCTTCGGATACTCGTTTGACCAAGATGAGCATGCACACTCGCGAAAAGAAGGGTTCCTTTGCAGCAAAAAGTTAATTTTGTATATTTGTGAGCAGAGGGTCATTGCACAGGGATTATGTGTAAAGATGATAAAAACCACATGAACCCACCTGAAATGGTTCGAAGATTGATGGTACCAAACATGCAAACCTGTCGAATGACATCGCCATCTCACAGCTGTA
Source organism: Eucalyptus erythrocorys (assembly GCA_014182555.1). Classification (NCBI taxonomy): domain Eukaryota; kingdom Viridiplantae; phylum Streptophyta; class Magnoliopsida; order Myrtales; family Myrtaceae; genus Eucalyptus; species Eucalyptus erythrocorys. The sequence goes on along the minus strand of CM024599.1, from coordinate 40,667,489 downwards.
AATAATGAAACAACAATGAGACAGATTGTGTTTTAATATCTGTTTCCTAGGATATAAATCTGTATATGCAACTGGCAGATGACCTAATCCAAGGTCAATCAGGAACAATTTTCTCTCATCAAGAGTTCCTGGAGGACCGAGCAAAAAGTTGTTAGGTTTTACGTCCCCATGAATGTACCTGCCAAGAAAAGACTGGTTCTTGAAATCAAGTCTATACTCCGATAAAGGGAACCCTGGTCAACATTGAAAAGCAGAAATGAAATTGGAAGACCACCATCCATTACCCGCTAGAGTGTAGCTTCTCAAGAATAGAGATCGCCTCGACAGCAACACAAGCAACTGTTGCCAATGGCATGCTGAAATAATGGAGAAGATAAAGAGTTAATATTACAAAGACACATAACACAATACAACATTCAAATTTAAAAAAGAAACCATAGAGTGTGCATTTCATGAGGGAACATACGATGGATGGTTATAGACCAACCAGACTGTAAGCTAGGTCCAAGCAAATCCATGACCTGCATATGCAACACAAATTATCAAAAGCATAAGCATCCGAGAAAAATGCGAAGTCATTTTCACGAGGAATTGCACATACTAGGATGTTATAGTCACCTTGTGGCCCCCCGTAAAGCACCCTTGGCAATGGTATGTTGTGATTTTCACCCAGATCACTGCACAACATGCAGTTAAAATGGATGTGAGATTTGTATTACTCGTCTGATTTTATGTGCTAGAACCCAATGTAAACAAAATGAACATGGAAACATTCTTAGTGACTCACTCGTAAACTTTCCACTCATGGGGAATGTTGGCTTCGATTCCACTAGGATCTTTCTGCTGAAACTTTACTGCTACCTAGATAGTGTTTTACTGATTATCTAATCTCCAAAGCAAGTATTGAGTTTACGAAATTGAAAAATGAATTAGAGCTTCAAGGCCGTACCTCCGCTGCATGTGGGCCAGTTTGACCACTCGAAGTTGAAGGACCGATGGGTCGACCGGCACATACCAGCCCATTACCTCCCTTACCCAGTTGTCTTTCTATTCTATAAATTGGAGAATCTTCAATCTGGACTTGAGACAGCAAAGCTTCCAGTATCTAGTACAGATTTAAAGGTTTATTTGAAGCTTGCATATGGCAAAATCATGGACCCAACTTAAAATTATTACAACTGTAGATTGGTAACACAATCTTGAGGGGATGCATAAATTCTCAAATTGGGCTAAAGTAGTTGATGACCTAAAGTGTTAATCTGTGATAATTACATCATAGCATTAATTTCCTGGAAAATAGCGAGAAACTCCCTTGAAGATTAGCCACTAACATACTGCATTCTGCCAACTGGGGTTTTAGCTCTCAATCCAAATTAGATGAACCTTTTCCCTTTTCTTTTCCCCTTTGGAATTGAGCTTCTCATGCAGTCATAAAGAAGAAAACAAGAACAATCTGAAATGTGCATACTATTGAAGACGACTTTCACGGCCATTTCGTTTTCTTTGTCCATCAAAATTGTAGAAAACACACAGAAAAGATTTAGTCAAACCGAAAAACAAGATATCCAAATATTTTCAAGAAAAATCACGTACCTCCTCTGGAATTGAAGGAGAGTCGCTTTGGCTCTCATCTTCCGAGTCCCAGATATCTTATCCAACTTACCGAGCAATGAACTCATCCATGGCTATCTTGTCTATAAAATAGTATCGACCATTCGAAAGCTGCTTTCTTCTTCTTCTTCTCCTACAGTCTTGTCCTTCCTATGAACAAGCTGCGAGATGTGCATGTGGGATTTTCTTAGAACTGAAAAGCAGAGAAATTTCGTTCTTCTAAATCGGATGATTTAGTCTTCTTTTCGGTTGAAGTTGTTCTTGGTTTCTTTGTAGAGAGAAGATGAAGTGGGCAGTAGTGAGCCTGTGAGAGTGAGGCCGAGTCCTTTTGGCTACGTTTCAACCATTATTTTTGGGTGCGAAGGAGGGCAAAATGCCATTAATTCGGTTGACGTCCTAAAAGCTTAAAAAGCACCAAAAAAAAAAAAACGGTGGGCTATTTCAAGAAGAATAGTTTATTCATTCATCCCTCCCATTGGTTTTGTTTTTGCATCCTTTTGATTTTGGTTCAGTGATTTCATGCTTCATCATTGAATTCTATCGTTTGAAGTTGCCATGGTGGTGAATTTCAATAAATGTTGATGGTACTTGCAAAAAGCCGTTGATAATTGATGATAGGCGAATTTTTTTTTTTTTCCAAGTAACTCATTGATAGCTTAACAATATTTTTATATAATCACCAACCTTTTTATAGTTTGCAAATTAGCAATTTTGGTAGTAACTGACCAATTTTTGTTTACATAACTTATTGATGCCTCAGATTTACCAACTTTTGCCCCCAATCAAAAGAGATCAACAAGGCAGGTCGAGTCCTAATGGCGGTAGCAATCAACTTTGGATCTCTCTCAAGATCTTATTTAAGCTCGGAAGAGTTCCTTAAGGTTCAGATCTTAAATCATAAGATTTTAAGATCCGGATAAGGACTCTAATAAACACGTTCTCTGAAACTCGTATCACCTTGTCTTGTAATTATAGTCCAAAGTTTTCCACATGGCATTTGATTCTTTCTATCAGATTACATGCAAATTGCTTTATGTAACGCAAGTCTCAACTAGTTCCAAGTTAATTGATCAGTAAAGCGTTCGCACTGGAGAAAAAGAACCTAGACATAGATTGCATCGTTCTCGTTACCAGATTTCGGCCTACTATTATCTTTAAAATGTTTCAAAAGCACCACGAATGGGCAAAACTTTAACGCAGACATGCATACACGGAAAACAAAAATTGGTCAATATTCAATTCTATACAATACCAAGGGGAAGTGGGCTCATAGCAGCTGTACATGATTGATTAGCGGCTTGTTAAACCTTGCTTCCCCTAAAGTCAGGAAATAAATGGCAAAAATGCATGTTAAGCGCGTCAATCACCCGTGAAGATGCCAGTAATTGCACGCACCATACTTGGTGCTTCATGAAATAGTTCCGCTGTAGCAAAGAAGGGACACGTAGTAATTCCTATGCCGACTTTCCTGCATAAGATGAGAAACAGACCATATGAATCCCATAGAATCAGAGCAAATGAAACCAAAAGTTAGATGCTTGTAAAATGGCCTAAAATAATCACCGCGGCTACTCTATCGGGAAAATGTGAAGTCAGGATTGCCTCTTGGGATCCTCTTACTTCTCCTGGAATGCTGAAGACAATGGCTACCTAATCTGTAGTAGCTGCAACCGAAGTGATGAAGTAGCCTTGATTCCACCTTTTGTGAATTGCCTCGTACGGGTACTAAAATTCTAGCTCTACAACCTTAAATTTCAGCGCAAGAGACCAAATCAGATTGATTTTTCCAGCTCTAGGCACTTTGAAAGAGAAATCATGGAAAGGAGAAAATATGGAACCACAGAAGGATGGAGAACCTGGCGGACAATTCGATGGCACAGGACATGATGACTACCTAGTTATTTCCTGCAGCGGCCATGGCTATGACATAAGTACCAAGTGTCCATTTCCTCTTAATCCACCCGTAAGGGAATGTATCGGCGAGACACTAAGATTGCCGAAAGTTTTGAGGCCCTGAATTCAGTAAAATGAAGAAGAGCTCGTATAATCTATGAGGTACAACAACTGTTGCTGGAAATAGAGATTAAAGCATCATTCACTAACTAACCCTTGGACATTACAACTAATGTGCTACCATTATCTGCTCCAGCGATTGCAGTGATGTGGTAGTTCCTCATTCATGGTCTTCTAATCCAGTCCTTCATTAACAAAAAATAAGCAGTCCAGTCACATCCAACTGGGAATCCTATTGATTGGGCTTGATGTGTTGTTGGTTCCTTTTAGGTCGAATTCCTCTTTTAATTGATGCAATCTGTTAAAAAAATAGTGACGTGGAACTATGGGGAGATACAAGTACATGATGAAAGTGCAATTAAAGGCAACTCGAATGCAACCTGGGAAGAAACCTAGGAGATATAGTATGAACTTGAGCAGTGAAGCCAGTGCCAGAATCCATTACCACAGCCCACAAATTCAAGTGTGAAGCCGCACTGCTAACATACATTCCATCCGCATATGCCTCCGCGATGCATAAAGTTAGTCTCACATTGTTCAAACTGTGGAAAATTCTACTTAGAAAAAGAAGCGGATGAGATGATGAAACTCCATCTTTATCTTCCATAGGACAATTAGAGTCAATAATCAAGGCATAGTGATCTGAAAACAAACTCAAGTTGCGGAAATAGAAGGAACTGTTAGCGGTAAGTCTAATCCCTCACCTTTGCATCATGGGTGGATGTGTGTGGAAAATGCTTATCCATCGTGATCTTTTCAACCCCCTTTGTGCTGGTGTGCTCTTTGGTAGCATGTTGCCTTCATTTGACTGGCAAATGCATGTCAAAACAAAGAGAAAGATATTGCTCACATAGAGAACGAGTTCCAATCAGAGAATTTAACAAACATCTTGTTTCTAGAGAAACTGCAAAAGGCACATATTTAGAGGAATAAGGTGGTACCTCACGAGCGGCATCAGCATTCACTAGCCAAACATATGGGTTTTGATCAATTAGCCCACGGAAAATAGAAATATATTTTGCATAGTTTGGATTTTCATCAAATCTCAAATTTGCTGCAAACTCGGCAAATTTTAGGAAAGGTGGAGGACAAGAGTGACAAAGAGCTTCCAAAGGAGTGGCCATCTTTCTCCTACATACAAGCATCGGCGTATTGTCTGCCTAAAACAGTTGCAGTGATTAAGAAGGCAGATTCATCTGTAAGGTTGAAAATCATCTTCCTGGTTTTAAGCACATCAAAACCTGAAATCCGTGCTAAGGCAAATGGCCGTGGAAAAGGAAAGGGAGCATGTATGCCAATGACTCCAAGTAATCTCTTCGGCTACTTGCTCTACCAAGATGAGCATGCACGCTTGCGAAATGAGGCGTTCCTCTGCAGCAAATAGTTAATTTGTTGTATATTTGTGAGCAGAGGCTCATTGGACGGGCGTTGTTTGCGAAGATGATAAAAACCTCTTGAACCCCCCGAAATGGTTTGGAGATTGATGGTACCTAATATGCGAACCACTAGAATGATCTCGCCATCTCACGGCTGCGAATGATGAAACGACAAAGTGAGACAGATTATATTCTAATTTCTATTTCTTACAATATAGATCTGTATATGCAATTGCAGATAACCTAATCCAAGCTCAATCGGGAACAATTTTCTCTCATCGGGAATTCCTAGAGGACCGAGCAAAAAGTTGTCAGGTTTTATGTCCCCATGAATGTACTTGCCAAGACAAGACTCTAGTTTTTGAAATCGACCCTATACTTCGATGAAGGGAACCCTGATAAACATTGAAAAGCATAAACAAGATCAGACGACCATCATCCATTACCCTCTAGAGTGCAGCTTCTCGAGAATAGAGATTGCCTCAACTGCAACGCAAGCAACTGACGCCAATGGTGTGTTGAAATAATAGAAAAGGTAAGAGTCAATATTTCAAAGATGCATAACACAATACAACATTCAAATTTAAAAGAGAAATCATAGAATAAGCACTTCACGAGGGAACATACGATGGACGGTTATTGACCAACTGAACTTGTAAACTCAATCCAAGCAAATCCATAACCTGCATATGTGAGACAGATCATTGAAGACTTAAAGCATCTGAGAAAAATGCCAATAATTTTTCGAAGGGAATTGCACATACCAGGATGTCATAGTCACCTTGTTGCCCCCTATAATGCACCCGTGGCAATGGTATGCCATGATTTTCGCCCAGATCACTACACAACATGCAGTAAAAAGTGGATGTGAGATTTGTATAACTGATACAAGTTCATTTGCTAGAATCAAATGTAAACAAAACGAACGTGAAAACATTTTTAGCGACTCACTCATAAACTTTCCACTCATGAGGAATGTCGGCTTCGCTGGGATGTTTCTGTTGAAACTTTACTGCTACCTAGATAGTGTTGTATTGGTTATCTAAGTAGTAAAGCATAAATTGACTTCACAAAACTGAAAAATGAGTTAGAGCTTCAAGGCAGTACCTCCTCTGCATGTAAACCAGTTTGACCATTGGAAGTTGAAGGACCGATTGGTTGACCCACACATACTAGCCCAGTAGCTCCCTTACCTAGTTGTCTTTCTATTATGTATATTGGAGAATCATCAATCTGGACCTGAGACAGCAAAACTTTCAGAATGGTGTACTTGACGCTTGCATATGGCAAAATAGTTGACATAACTACACTTAACAAAATTTTTTTACAAGTATAGATCGGTAACAGAGTCTTTGGGGATGCATGAATTCCAAATAGGGCAAAAGTAGTTGATGACCTAAAGTGTTAATCTGTGATAATTACATCAGAGCAGTAATTTCCTTGAAAATAGCCAGAAACTCCCTTGAAGATTATCCACTAACATACTGCTTTCCGCCAATTGGGGTTATAGCTATCAATCCAAATTAGATGAACATTTCCCTTTTCTTTTCTCTTTTGAATTGAGTTTCTCATTCAGTCATAAATAAAAAAACAAGAACAACCCGAAATGTTCAAACTACCAAAGATGACTTCGCTGGTCATTTCCTTTTCTTTATCTATCAAAATCGTGGAAAACACGCAAAAGATTTAGTCAAACCAAAAGAACGAAATATCTAAATATTTTTGAGAAAAATCACGCACCTCCTCTGGAATCGGAGGAGAGTTGCTATGGCCCTCATCTTCGAGTCCCTAAATTCCTATGTGACTTACGAGTAATAAACTCATCCATCGCTATCTCTTGTCTATAAAATAGTATCGATCATTCGGAAGCCGCTTTCTTCTTCTTCTTCGCAGTCTTGTCCTTCCAATGAACAAACTGCAAGATGTGTGTGTTGGGATTTTCTTGGAACTAGAAGGCTGAGAAATTTATCTCTTCTGAATCGGATGATTCAGTCTTCTTTTTGGCCGAAGTTGTTCTTGGTTTCTTTACCAAAGAGAAGATGGAGTGGGCAGGGTGAGCCTGTGAGAGCGAGGCCGAGTCCTTTTGACTTCATTTCAACCGTTATTTTTGGGCGCGAAGGAGGGCAAAATGCCGTTAGTTCGGTTGATAATATAACAAATGATAGTTATTTTTTTTTTTATTCCCATATAGTTTATTGGTAACTTACAAACCTTTTTAAGTTATTACTAACATTTTTATAGTTTGCAAATTAGCAATTTTGGCACTAACTTACAAACTTTTATTTACGTAACTTACTAATGATTTAGCTTTACTAATTCTTATATAAAATTACCAACCTAAATTAAAGTAATTTGCCAACAATAGTCATATTAAGTTACCGACTCTCATTTGAGTTATTTACTAACACTTAAATGTTATGTCACATCTTATCAACTTCTTTATTGAGTTACCAATATGCATTTCCCTTGGTCAACAACGGCTTACATTAACTAACTTTTCTAGGGATCACAAAACTAAATTAACATCACTTATTAATTTTTCTCCCATTAGATTACCACATAGTAGGGGATGAATAACTTTCATTTGAGTTGCTTATTGATATTTATTTGACATTTTTAAACTTTCAAATATTTTATGTCATTTGCAAATTTTTATTTGCATATCTTAGGAACATCTTGAATTTATCAATTTTTCAAAAACTACCATCTTCAGTTAGGAGTTGTCAATTTTTATTTTATTAAGTTATCAACTAATTTTGGGTTACCAACTCTCGTTTGAGTTACTTCATAAGTTTATTTTTCTTTCAACTATCAATTAAAAAAAAAAAATCTTTTAGGAATAAAGGCACAAGTTGTCCTTGACTTTTTTCAAAATGTTCAATAACACCCTTCCACCCTTTTCTTCTTTTTTGCAATTTGATCCCTAAACTATACAATATTTTGTTCGATTGGTCCTACTATTAAAAATATAAATGGAGATGTTGGTGTAGCTGTTAAATGCCGACATGTTACCTTATGTGGCATCTTACATGGAAACCAAAATATAAACAATTGCTTTCAAATTTTTAAAAAATAGAAATATGAAACACCCTCAAAAGAGTACAAAAGAAAAAAGCAAATGCAATGGAAGGAGAGGAGTAGCTGCAGTTGAGGAGGCAGCGGCCCTTCTCACTGGACTGTGCAACCAGCCGTGCCATTCGTCTTAGGGCGGTGCCAGGCATGGCGGTTAAGCCGAGGTCGGGTTAGGCCCATGGGCCCCAATGGCCCAACCTAGCCCCAACCTTTTTTAAAGTCGAATCTAATTTTTTTGGTCCATGTGGAACGGGGTTGGCGCGGAAAGAGAGAGAGAGAGCTTACATGGTTCCCATGCCACATCCATAATATGCCTCTTCACAGACGGACAAGAAATGATGAAACTGTTTCAACATGTTCATGTGCCCCTATAGCGACCCCTCCTCCAAATACATCCATTGACCGACTGTAAGTAACTCGACCTAAGAATAGCATAGTCCAACACTTGGATTGCCACGACAATCCGACATATAAAGGAGAGTTAGTAACTCAAAATTAGTTGATAATTTAATTGGATAAAAGTTCGTAAGCCACACAAAAAATGGTTGCAATTACATCTAATAATTGGTAAATTTAAGGCACAAATAAAAAGGGAATAAAATAGTCGGTAAAAGATATGAAAGCATGACTGAGAGTTGTAATTTATTAAATTTCTTATTGTATCCGTCATTATGTCATGATTGAGAGAAATTTCCCAACCCACAATTAATTGCCACCTGGAGATTGTTGTACAATCCCCAAAATTCTATATATGTAAGCTCTCTTGTTAACTCTCCTCTCCATGTCAAAAAAAAAAAAAAAAAAAAAAAAATCTCCTCTCATGCATCTGTTGGCATAAAAGAAGAGTGCCAAAGCAAGAATCAAATGGAGTCCCAATTAGGTCACGAGGGGGAAGGCAAGGTCTCTGCTAGAGTCACAAAGGCCAATGCAGACCAGATATGGCCAATCTTCATGGACTTCTTCAACCTCCGCAAATGGCTTCCAGTCCTACCTGATTGCCATGGCATGCACGGCAAGAACGGCATGCCCGGTTGTGCACGATACTGCGCCGGCTTCTCCATCCGATTAGAAGGCACTAACAATGCCGGCAAGAACCGCCCCCTCAACTGGGCCAAGGAGTAATTGGTCAGTATAGATCCGATCGGACGGAACTTAAGCTACGACATGGTGGACAATAGCATCGGGTTCACTTCATTCCGGTCCATGGTTAGGGTCATCCCTAGCTACGGAGAAGGTAAAGGAGGGCGCAAGATCAAGTGGTCGTTCCCCGTTGATCCAGTGGAAGGGTGCGCGTTGGAGGATTTGTTGAGGATAGTATATGAGGCGGGCTTACAAGGCATGGCTAAGAAAATGGAGGATTCGTTTGGGAATTAAATTGGCCGATAACCGTAGTCCTTGATTTTACATGTCTTGCTTTATAAATGTTTTGGGCCTTTCATTGCTGTGATGCAACCCCCTCTTGTCCTTTTTTAACTTCGCACACGTTCTTGTAATAAAAGACTATTATCAAAAAACATGCGCAGTGTTCATCGATGGATGATACTTGTGTTGTTATGCGTAAGTACACGAGAGATTCTAAAATCTATAGTAAAAGTGCAATCAATCTTAAAATTAATAAATTTGTGCAATCAAATTTTTTTTATCAAGTTCATTAATTTTAGATGACTGAAAAATGTTATGTAAAATATTTTAGTGGCTTCTCTCTAATATGAATCCGTAAAACGGTACATAAACTATTTTGTTGTATATTATCATTTCTCATTTTCTTTTTCTTTTTCCCTCTTCCTCGAACAAAGTTGCCATCATCGCCCTAGCCACTATAGACGGGCCTGCATCCACTATAGTCAATGCAGTCACCCCGACCTGCGTCGGCCCTCTCATCGAGTCTCCTCGTAGTCATCGAAGGACACTCTTATTTTATCATCTTAAAATGGAAAAAAAAAAAAAAAAAAAAAGAATGAAACTTTCCTCAAAGTCCTTCTCCTCTAATTAGATCAAAACAAAAGGCAAACATTTTGAAGGCATAAAAGCTAAAACCCGATGATTATGTGTTGAAACTATCGACGAAGATATCAGTAGAGAGAGAGAGAGAGAATTCGGATGATGGATTTCAATCTGCAAGTTTTGATTCATGCCATAAGAACATCTTTTTCCCTTTAATTTGTCCCGAATTTTCCCTTCTTCCTTAAAATTCTTTCCCCATAATTTTTTTCGAATTTGGCCTTTTGTTCCTTTTTTATTATTATTTTTCAGCTTCTTTTCTGACATGACACAAAGTGAACACCATAGAAAAATATCAAAAGGTATCACATAGTATTTCTGTTACTTATATTGAACGGAGCTAATAGAAGTATTTGATTACACTAATTAATAGGTTTTAGCTAAAAAATGATCTAAAGGTTTCACCGATACACCAACTCGTATGAATTTAAAATTGCCATGATTTTGTGCCCCATCTTTGTTTGTATTTCTTTACCGACCTTACCTAATTCCAGATATTACGACATATTATAGATTTAAAGAGAGATTTAATCGGACATCAACTTTTGACCTTCTAATAAATTTAACTTTTAAGATTTGACTTTTATTGACTGATGAGTATTCCCAGTTCTGGAAACATCTACGCACGGGCAATTAGACCGTTGGAAATCATGTGAAAGTTTTTTTGCATATCTTTTTTTTTTTTTTTTTTTTTTTATTTCGAGTCTTGACCAGAAATTAGCCTTTTACTTGAGGAAGCTCCTTATTTATCTGCAAGAAGCCAAATGCTTCTCGCTCGGTCACAAAATATTCAGAAGAAAAAAGCAACGATGTGTCTGCTTAATTAGATAGAAATGGGGACTACTGTTAGTGAGAAGAGAATGCGAGAAAAGAGAAGGAGGCGGCAACAGTGAATAATTTGGAGAAAAGAACGACATATTATAATTGTATAAATAAACTTTAGAGAGAATCTCAAGAAATAAATATTGACAACAAAGTCATAACTATCGATGGACATATTGAATCAATCTTGGATTGCAATTTATGCGAATATTTTGATTGTGCTTTGATTTTTATATGAATTGGAGAAAACATTAGAACTACTCTTGGGTATCTTATCATGCAATATTCTGAAAGCAGTGGACTGAGTTTACGATAACATTGTACGCATTTATTTTTAATTGGAAAGCTTTGTAAACTTTGTCTCATTCCTTTTTTTTGTTTGTTTTGATTGTAAAACAAGAAAAAGGGAACATAGTTACCACAAGAGAAAGGGAATCTAGCTGCCCAATGTTTGGGCTTTCATCTAATAAATATCTCCTCTTTGCCATAAACCTAACAACTCTCTCAATCTCTCTCTCTCTCTCTCTCTCTCTCTCTCAATGGCAGAAGAAACCCAGCCAAGATGGGAAGGCAAGCTCACTGCTGAGCTAAAAGGGCCAACACCAGACCAAGTGTGGCCATTCTTGTCGGACTTCTGCAACCTCCACAAGTTGCTTCCCACCCTCGACACTTGCCACCAAGTTGACGGCGTCCTGGGCCAGCCGGGCCTTGTCCGGTATGTCGCCTCCACCACGTTTGGCAATGACTCAGACTCGTCAAAGATCAAGTGGGCCAATGAGCGCCTCCTCACAATGGACCCTAGTGACAAGTGCTTCAGCTATGAGGTCTTGGACAACAATCTTGGATTCAAGTCCTACGTTGCCACAATTAGAGTGATGCCAATGAATGATGGGGATGGTAAGATGGTCAGGTGCATGATTGAGTGGTCTTTTGTGGCTGATCCTGTTGAGGCTTGGGGGCTCCAAGATATGAAGTCTTTCTTTGATTTTTGCCTCCAATCTATGGCCAAGAAGATAGAAAGTGCAATTCAAGAAACTAGTGGGTGAGTTGAGAAAGATGCGGTTCCTCCGGTTGATTGACTAAGCATGCTTTTAATAATTTCAGTAAGATTGTGTTTGATATCTTAAGGTCATGTTTTGAATTTCTTGGAAATCTAATCTCAGCATGAATTTCCTTTTTCTTTGCTTCATCTTGTTTTCTTCCATGACTTTTTATATGCGTATTGATGGTTAAATTTTTTCAATTAATTATGTAGGGTCATCTCTTGCGACATTTCTATATGCTGAATTTTTTCTTTTTATAATATATTAGTTAGGCTATAAGTATAGATGTAGCTAGTCCCCCCTTTTCCAAAAATTTTATGCCAACCTGATGAAGCGATTTTGATCCCATGTGCTCATTACGAGAATTAACTTTCCCTGTCCGTATAAGCTAAGCTAACTTTTTGCTCCGGCAGAAGCCAATTTACTATTATATGTAAATCAAATTAGTTGTTCACCATCTCATGTTGCTCCAGTTTCCATAATGACTTTGTTCGATTTGTGCAATGGAAGTTAATTGATCTTGCAATTCAAACCTAATGTAACAAGGGGGAATCAACTGGCAAATTTATAGGAATCTTCTCTCTCCGGAATGGAGCTTTCTCTCGCTTTTGCGAGCTCGTCCCTACCATTCGGGCAGTGTTCCTCTTCCATAAACCCTAATTGTTTTCAGTGTCTGTCTGCATCGTTGATCCCTTCTGCTCCTTGCTCCTTTGTGTGCGGATCTCTTCTTCTCGCTTCCCTGTTTTGGCTTGTCTTCTCATAAAAAAAATAATAAAAAAAAATTCCCTAGCTTAGATCCGGCGCCGATTTGGGCCAATCGTGCTCCTCTGTTCGGTTTTCAATGCCTGCTTTTTATTTTCATCTGCATCTGGTGATCTTGCTGTTGGGGGGGGGGGGTCCTTTAAGGTTCCTCAAGGCCTTTCGTTATGGACATCTTCTAGGTGGAGGCTTCAAAAAGGTGGGTTTCAATCGCTACGCAACCGCTGTTTGGATGATGCCCTGATTTTATACTTTTGGAGGTTCTATTGACGCAATAGTTGCTCCCCTACTGGTTCTGTTGTGATGGGTTACTGAGGAAGGGGAAGGTGTAGTGAGTTTTTGAACTAAATCAACAAAAAACAACAACTCAATGTTTTACTTACTGGAATGTAGCCTTTACCACCTCACTCGCCTGGGTGGTTGATCTTGTCTGGCTGTAGGGGAAGTTTTTAGCTGCTAATTCTTACGTTATCCAGTCTCCCACGGCTTCTGGGTTATATATATGAGCTCCCTTCAATCTCTCTTCATATTCCGCATATCCCCAGCTTCTATCTACAGTTAGTAAGCCGTTCCCTCTGTTGACAAGTCATTATGGAAAGGAAAGAAGAAAATGAGTTGTGAATAGCTGCTCTGTGTCAAAGCTTGGGTGATTTGTGGTATGAGAATGACATAGTAGAGGTCTCTATAGCTATATCTCCACAGAAGAAGGCACAATGCAATCGCACTTTATATGGGGAATTTTTCTCAAAACCACATGTTAACTTTCCTGCCTTTCTAACTACCATGAAGAAAGCTTGGCAAACAGACTTTGTGGCTTGTTTTCAGAAAGAACCAGGTTTTTTCACCTTTGTTTTTCAATCAGAAGAAGAAAAGGAGAGAGTCCTACAAGCTGGCCCTTGGTCCTATTCCAGCCATCTACTTGTTTTAAAACAAAGTGTACTTGACATTTTGGAACACTGTTATGATTTCTCCAGCAACGCATTCTGGGTAAGGTTTGGAGGAATTCCTCTCGGATGGCAAACAGAAGAAGTCTTCCACAACCTGGCCAAGAAAATTGGGCAAGTGTTAGAAATTTAGGTGGACCTCCAAGGTTATGGGCAATATAAGGGAGGCCGGGTCAAGGTAGAGTTGGATTTAACAGTCCCTTTAAAATCAGGGGCCGTACTAGATATTGGAATTAAATGGCTCTGGGTGGAATTTAAATATGAACGCTTACCTCATTTCTGTTATTCGTGTGGAAGGATTGGTCATTATGCTGCAGATTGCAAAATCATCCCCTATAAAGACTCTCCATGGTCAGTGAATAAGAAAGGTAAATTTGGCCCTTGGCTGAAGGCGGAAGCTTCTGATCATAGTCCACACTGGGATGCATTTTATGGAAAGTTAGAAGAGTTTATCGTGGCGGAAACCATACCAGAAAATCTTGCTGCAGCACAGACTATGGAATTAGTAGCTAGAGAAGATGGCGGCTCCATCAAAGTGCATACAGAAAGTAAGAAAAAAGCTGAGTGCTCAAATGAACAGGAGATAGGAGAAGAACCAGCTGATTATTCCCTGAAAAATCCTGCACATGGGAAACAACTAAATCCTTATGAGGCTGATAAACCTATTCTCTCGAAGTTGGGTATTTGTAATAAGAAGAACATGAAAGTGCAGAAGGCAAAGAAACAGAAATGCATGGCAGAATAAGTTCCTTTACTGATTGATGATTCGGACCTCCTGGAGACTCCAATCCGGATCGTCAAGGATGGCAATGATTGGGTCTTGGTAGCTGGCCCTAATAAGCCACCACTGACGAAATGAAATTATTAGTTGGAATTGTCAGGGTTTGGGCAACCCCCTGACATTCCATGCTTTGAGAGCATTAGTTGCTCAGGAAAGGCCCAATCTTATCTTTTTAATGGAAACAAAAAATAAAGCATCGATGATGGAAGGCATTAAAAGGAAACTCAAATTTACTAATCTATTTACAGTCAATCTAAACGGAATTGCGGGAGGCTTAGCTGTTATGTGGCAAGAAGAAGTGGGGCTCACACTAAATGAAAGTTCTCAAGAATTCATTGACATGCAATGCATCAATTCTGTAAGTGGCTATTCCATGCGAATTACCTTTGTTCATACTTCTACAAATTTTGGACAAAGGCAAAAGTTATGGCAGCAATTGAGGTATATTCAGACTTCCAATACTCTCCCTTGGATTTGTATGGGTGATTTTAATGAAATACTATATGTATGGGAGAAAGTGGGGAAAAGAGAAGCAGACAACTATCGCATCACAGCATTCAGAGACTTCATAAATGCATATTCTCTAATGGATATTGAAAGCAAAGGGTGCTCCTACACGTGGACAAATAAAAGGGATGGAGAGGAACTAGTTAAAAAATGCCTGGATCGAGTTCTCTCTAATATGGAATGGAGACTCACCTTCCATGACGCTGAAGTACAGGCTCTCCCAGCAATCGGATCAGATCATAGTCCTCTTCTCCTTGAGCTTCACCCTGAAACTCAGAGAAGAAAAAGGGTATTCAGAATGGAAGCCTACTGGACAGATCATGTAGAGTATGGTGACATTATGAAACAAATATGGAACAGTTTATCCTTGAGCCAGACCAAATTCTCAGCTAAGCTAGTAGAAACATCGAAAGCCCTCACGAAGTGGAGTAAAGCTACGTTCGCTCATGCTCCCACTAGACTCAGGGAACTTAACCGGCAACTCACTGAAATCAACAACAATCCTCTTCATCATGCTAGTAAACAGGATGCTCAGCAAATTGTGCAGCAGATTCAACAAATATGGCTCCAAGAAGAGAAATTCTGGGGAATCCGTTCTCGCATTAATTGGCTACAATGGGGGGATCGAAACAGTAAGTTTTTCCATGCAACTACTATGCAAAGAAGGCAAAGGAACAAAATTATCATGCTGCAATTGGATGACCTAAGCTGGTGTCGAGATTCTGCAGCTCTTAAAACTCATATTGGGGCGTTCTTTAGGCACCTATTTACATCAATAGGCCCTAGATATTATCAGCCAATTTTGGCTCAATGCCACAGCCCGATCAATGAAGTTATAAATGAACACTTAATGGCTAATCTCTCCAATTGGGGTCCCTCAAGGCCCCTGGTCCTGATGGTTTTAATGGCTTATTCTATCATCAATCCTGGGATGATATCAAAAACGATGTGTTTCAGTTGGTGCAGAATTTCTTTAATACAGGTACCCTTGATCCCTATATTAACCAAACACACATTACCTTGATTCCAAAGATAAAAAACCTTGAAAACATCAGCCAGTTCAGACCAATCAGCTTGTGTAATTTTAGCTATAAAATCATCTCCAAAGTATTAGCAAATAGACTACCTTCCGGAGATCATTGAGCCAGAACAGGGTGCCTTTGTCCATGGACGCCAAATCCAGGACAATATCCTCATTGTTTAGGAAGTGTTGCACCACTTGCAAACTACCAAAAGAAAGAAGAAATGTCAGGCCGTCTTAAAACTGGATATGCAAAAGGCTTATGACAGAATTGAATGGGATTTTCTCAGAGACTGCATGCTGAAAATGGGTTTTTGCGAGAAATGGGTAACCCTAATTATGCAATGTGTCACTACTGTGTCTCTAAGTGTTATTATTAATGGGGAACCATCTCAGTTTTTCAATCCCTCTCGAGGCCTTCGACAAGGGGATCCACTCTCGCCATATCTATTTATCATAGTTGCAGATGTTTTGACATGGATGATGAAGCGAGCCATAACAGAAGGAAGTATCAAGGGGAACGCACTCAACATGTTCTGTCCTACTCTGATGCACCTACTCTTTGCTGATGATGCGATATTTTTTCTAGAAGGAACTCTTATTGAATGTCAAAACCTAGCCAACATCCTCCATCAATACTGCTATGCTACAGGGCAAGCCATTAACTTAAACAAATCAGGGATTTTCTTCAACAGAAACTGTCCTCAACCCTTGAAGAGAAACTTAGCTAACGAACTCAGAGTTCCTATTATAGAGAAAACAGGTAAGTACCTTGGCATTCCTACTGAATGGGGGCACACTAAAAAAGAGATGTTTGCATGGGTTTCAGCGAAAGTTAACTTGAAGTTGGCAGGCTGGAAAGAACAACTTTTGACTAAAGCAGGCAAAGAAGTCTTGATTAAAAGTGTTGTACAAGCAATCCCCACTTATGCCATGTCAATATTTAAACTCCCAATATCAATATGTCGAGCTATAGAACGCAGGATTGCAGAATTTTGGTGGCAGAAAGGTGACGCACATAGAGGCTTGCACTGGAAAAAATGGGAAATCTTAAAATCCAGGAAAGATGAGGGTGCTTTGGGATTCAAAGACTTGATTAACTTTAACAGGGCTATGCTTGGTAAGCAAGCATGGCGACTAGCTAACTCCTCTTCAGACTTGTGGAGCAGAATTTTAAAGGTCTTTACTATCCAAATGGTGATCTTTGGAAGGCTAAAAAAGGTCCACATCCATCTTGGGGTTGGCAAAGCATATTAATGGGCAGAGACACAATAGAAGCAGAAGTCAGGTGGAAAGTGGGGGATGGCAACTATATAAACATAAGAGACGATCGATGGCTACAGTCAGGGGTGTTAGGCGGCCCAGTAAATCAGAATGACCCTATCATGGTATCAGACCTGATTAATGAAGATTCGAGAGCCTAGAATGAACCCTTAATCCTTAGTCATTTTGAAGAAACAATGGCGAATGAAATTCTGGCATTGGACCTGAGCATAAACCTAGAAAAAGATAGACTCGTGTGGACAGGAAATAAAACAGGCTCCTACACGGTGAAGAGTGGCTACAATCGAGCTATGTCCTCCTCTGCCAGATCTGATATTAATAGAGCATCTTGTTCCTTTATCCCCCCACGATCCCTGTGGACCACAATATGGTCTATGTCTATCCCCCCAAAACTGAGAATCTTCTTATGGAGCTTGTGCCAAAATGTTATATCCACAAGGGAGAACTTGTACAGACGAAGCCTCACTACCAATCCACTCTGTCCTTTCTGTTCTAAACAAATGGAAACAATAGAGCATCTGTTTTTGTTGTGTAAATGGACTAGACCTATATGGGCCGACCCTCGCCTAAATCTTTCCAGCAACTCCTTCAACATCCAGAGGTTTGATATGTGGCTTATGGGAGTTTTTAAAGAGAAGAAAGGCCTACTGGAGCAAGAGCTTGTCGCGACGGTTCTCTGGCATATATGGAAGTCCCGAAATCACTTCATCTTCAGAGATAAATCACCGCAAACAGCAGATCTGGTAGATCTGGCTCAAGAACAACGAAGAAGCTTTAGCAGATGGCAAAATAAAAGAACAGGAAACTCCGAAGCCCGAGTCGCACTTGGATGGAGCAAGTCCAAGACCCACGCCGAATCAGAAAGGTGGAAGCCGCCGAAAGGGGTAGATCTGAAACTTAACGTCAATGCTTCGTGGTTCCCAAGCGAGTTTTGGTGTTCGATTGCAGGAATTTTGCGTGATTCGCAGGGGTTGCTGGTTGCAGGATTTACTCGTGAAGCTAGGGTTTCCTTTTCTCTCCAGGCCGAAGCTCTCTCTCTCTTGCACGATCTAAGGTACTTGAATGATACAACTCCTTTACACGTGCAGAATCCATCAAGCTCTTTAGTTCATAAGGTTATAGAAAGCGACAGTTACGGCTTAGTGGAGATGGCTTTGGGCCGAGCCGACCCCCCTTGGGATTTAATGGACATCATAGCAAAATGCCGAGATATAGTCAACTGCGGTAATCCTGTTCAGATTCTCTACTGTCCACGCGAAGCCAATAGGGCGGCTGATTGGGTGGCCAAATCACATTGCGCTAGGAAACTTCCTGTAAATTGGGTGAACTATCCCACTCTCCCTCTTTCGGAAATTCTCTGTTCCGAATTCCATCATTTGATGTCGAGCAAGACTCTATATATCTAATGAATGAAAGCAGTTCTTTGATTTGACCCAAAAAAAAAAAAAACCTAATATAACAAAAAGAAAATATCAAAGAAATCAATAAGGAACAAAAAGGACAACAGTAATTTATATGGTTTAATCTGAAATCAGTATGTACTCCATAAAAAGAGTCACCCACAAAAAAATCCATTTTGAATCAGGAGATTTACAACATTACACTTGCTCAATTGCTCAATCGTTCTCAAGTGTTTCTTAGTCCAATTCATATAACAATGAAAACAAACCTGCAATTCTTATCTCATAATCTCTTACAAAGAACTCTCTCAAAAAAGTCATAGAGAGAAAACCTTAAGACTCTTATTGTTTGCTCTGATGTGTACGAACCGAGAAAAATTTTGTTTGTGTTGTTCTGCGAATTGACGACTCATACTGGGAAATTTGGATTTCCTTCTTTTTATATTTAATGTAAGATCAAGCTTAATCAGGTTTTGGACTCCACCAAATTTGCTCGGAGATAATGTTCCAATCAGAGGACATTCAAAATACAGCCAATACTTCTATCTGGGAGTTGCATCTACAGGCTTAAATTCAAGGTGTAAAATAGCACCAAATAAGGTGCTTAAATTTAAATGGGAAAATTAAAAAAAAAAATCATCGATTTTAATAAGGCTAATTTTTAGATCCACGACTATTACAACAAAACTTTTACACACTCACAATCGGATTATTGACATGTATACTTGAAGGTAAATATGTAACCAAATTCTTTTACATAGCAATCATCCAACAATAAATCAATTTTCACACCAACAATGAACCCAACCAAAAAATAATTGGTAATTTAATTTGGAAAAAGCTGGCTAATCACTCAGATAGACATTGGTAAATTTAGACAAGATTTGGGAAATTTAAGGCATCGGTAAAATAGATAAATAAAAGTTAATGAAAGATCAGAAAAGTTGGTAATTTCCATACTGTACAAACAAAGTCGATAACTTCATAAAAGCACCACCAAGTTACTAATAAGTTATCAGGAATTCAGGTTGTTGATAATGTTTTTTACCAATATATTTTTACACTTACCAACTCCAAAATTTCACTAGCATAGAAAGAAAAACCCGCCTTTTGAATATGGAATAGTTTTTTTCTTGTATATATTTTTTTAATTATGATATGGAAATAGGCATTTTAACTTTATGGGATGGGTTCTCGGGTTAGGCAGTATCTCGGGTCTACCCTTCAGGATCTTTGTCGGGTGTCTATTTGTCAAAAACATATTTAAAAAAAAAAGTAGTGGTGTTAGATTTTTTTTTTTTTTTTTTTTTTTTTTGGGCAGAACACCAGGAAGTTAGATTTCCGGGAAAGATACCATTTTTTTTTTTTTAAAAATTTCGGCGAGAGAACTGAAACCCCTACTTCTCAAGTCTACTTAAATACTATTTTTTACATTCTAATTATCTTAAAAATTTAAAGTTAACAACCACACCGGAGCATGAGAATAATTGTCCTAAAGAGACTAATAAGAGCGGCAATTTCCTAACTCATAATTAAGTGCCACGTGGGGATTCTTGTACCTTCTCAAAAGTCTACATTTACAAGCAATCTATTTACCCTCTTTTCATGCATGTCCTGGCGCAGAAGGAGTTCCCAAAGCACGAATCAGATGGAGTCCCATTTAGGTCACAAGTGGGAAGGCTAGACCTCTACTTGCAGACCAGATATGGCCACTTTTCCCTCGGAAATGGTTCTCGGGCCTATCTGATTGCCACGGCATCCACGATGAGAACGGAGAGCTGGACTGCGTGAGATAATGCGCTGGCTTCTCCCTCTCGTCCGAAGGCACTGACGACATGGTAAGAATTGCCCAATCAACTGATCTCAGGAGTGATTGGTCATTTGATCGAATGAAACTTAAGCTACAAGATGGTCAACTCTAACATTAAGTTCAATTCATACCGGCTGATAGTCAGGGTTATCCCTAAAGATAGAGAAGGTGGAGGTGGGTGCACGATCAAGTGGTCATTTGTGGTCAATCCTGTTGAAGGATGGGTATTGGAGGGTTTGGTGAGCAAAGTATATGAGGTGGGTTTACAAGGTAAGGCTAAGAAAATGGAGGATTCATTTGGGAATTAAATGAGCTGACAACTAAAGTGTTTGGTTTTGTATATCCTGGTTTGTTTTGTGTTGGTTTTGGGGCTTCCATTACTGTGATGCTACTCCTTTTTGTTCTCTTTTTCTTTTCTTCATACACGGCCTTATAATTAAAGGCCATTATTAACATAAAAGACACAATTTATGCTTTTATGGACAAATGTATCAAAGGTTCTAAAATTTGTAATAAAAGTAAAATCGATCTTGAAATTAATAAAAACGTGCAATCAAACTCCCACCTTCTCAGGGGAGATGGGGTGGGGACACGCAAGTTTCAGGAGTGGGTTTCGACTCCCACGCCCTGTAAGAGGCAGGGCAAAAGTCTAAGAGCGAGTGTAGAGTAGGTATAGAATAGGAATGACAAAAAATATATATATATATATATTTCAATCGTTTCTATCTACTACGTAACCATTACAAGGATTATTTTGTTTTATTTTTATTATTCATCATTTTGTTTTTCTTCCTTCTTTTTCCCGCTTCCTTGAGGAGATTCACCACCACCACCCGGTGCCGCTAGCCTCAATAGATGGGCCCGCATCCACTGTGGCCGATGCCGCCACCTCCACCTGCATCCGCCCTCTCATCGAATCTTCTCGCATTCATCAAAGGACACTCTTAGTTTTATCATCTTAAAATGGAAAAAGAAGAATGGAACTTCTTCAATTTCCCTTTCCTTTAATAAGATCAAAACAAAATCAAACATTTGAAAGGAGAAAGCTAAAACCTATTGATTATGTGGTGAAGCCATCCATGATGGAAAGATATCAGTAGATAGAGAGAGTTCGACTGATCGATGGGAGCACTCATCGTGATGCTCCGATTTTACTCCACATTTTTTCCTCCAAAACCCTTTTAAAGATATTTCAATCTGCAAGTTTTGATTGTTCCTACAATAACATCCTTTTATTTTATTCTTTTTTTTTGGTAAAAGATTTTCCTTTCTTCCTTATCATTCTTTCGTTGCATCGGCATGCCCCCTCACTCAACTCCTAATTTTTTTTTTTTCCAAATTTGGTTTATTGTTTTCTCTCACTTTTTTTTTTCAGCTTCTTTCTATCGTAGCACTAAATAAGTATCACATTGGCATCACATATCACAGAAAATTATTTAAAATTATCATGTTAATATTTCCATTGTTTACATTGAATGGAGCTGATAGAAGTATTGGATGACATTAAATATAAGATTTATGACTTGATTGCACTTTCATAATTAATTTTAAGAGTTTTAGTTAAAGGAAGTGATTCCCCACACTCAACTTTATTGCTAAAGATGAAAAACTATAAGTTTGCATTGACAAATAAACTCGTATGTACATTTATGAAAAATTTACCATAAACTAATTTTTTGATCTTAAAAAACCCTAAACTAGTGCACATGTGATAAATTTACCAAAAACTAAATTTTTAATCACAAAAACTTTAAACTGATATATATGTAACAAATTTACCTTATGTTAAATTTGACTAATACCATGGAAAAACAAAATTGGTTCACATGTGACAAATGGAAAATAAAACCTAGAATTCAAACTAAAATATATCTTATTGAATACTAGTGTAAACACTTTTATTGCTATTTCAAAATAATATGATTAACATGGTTAGCACTCCCTCTATCATTAGCTTGGCTAGTCCCCATTTTTGGTGTTTTAGTTGCCTTTCAATGGCTCTTTTAATGTTGTACTAGGTTTTGGAAGAATCTCTCTATCGAATTTGGGTGGTTGAATCAATGAGAGACATGTCTCCAATGCCAGAAGTCCCCCGTCACCAATCAAATTAGGGATTACTCTTTTTGCACTAACGTTAAGGGAAAATGAAAGCTTCTTTAGTACTCCTTTGATCAAAAAGATATTACACTACCACCCGCCGTGGTGGCTCCGTTGGATAGGCTTCAGGCTTCCTTTCGCTAAGAGGTCTGGAGTTCGAAACCCCTGCGACGCAAGTTGCAGGGAGGCTGGCGTGAGACATTGGTGACTTACCCGGTGGCATGTGTGTAGTGGCTAGCACGTATCGCCCCCAGTGGTTTATCTCCAGCTGCCGGCCGTGCGGGGTTCCCTGGGTCATGTCAACTATCATGTATTATTCAATTCAGTAATTTAACGGTAAAATTTAACTAAAATTAGTGGAGAATAAATTTGTCGTAAGGTATACCGATTTAGATCTATGATAAACTTGTCACATATATCTTTCTGAGGTTTTTTTATAATATAACCTTTTAATTTTTAACATTTATGATTTGACTTTTCTTCGCCACTGAGTATTTACAGTTCTGAAAACATCTATGCATGGACTACCAGGCCACTTGGGCTCCACACAAAGCCGAATGCTCCTCGCTCACGGCCACAGAATGTAAGAAAAAGTTAATCACCCAGTTCAACTTTGTGGTTCCGCTTGATTTGATTAATCGTAATGATCTTACAACCATACGCACTCATTTTATTTAGAAGCTTTAAAAACTGTCTCACTCCTTTTCTTCTTTGTTTGATTGTATACCAAGAGAAAAGGGAATCTATCTGCCTCATGTTTTGATTGTGCTTTGATTTTTATATGAATTGGAGAAAACGTTGGAATCAATCTTGGGTTTCTTATCATGCAATATTCTAAAAGCAGGGGATTGAGTTTACGATAACATTGTACACATTAATTTTTATTTGGAAAGCTTTATAAACTTTGTCTCATTCCTTTTTTGTTTGTTTTACAAGAAAAAGGGAACATAGTTGCCACAAGAGAAAGGGAATCTAGCTGCCCAATGTTTGGGCTTTCATCTAATAAATACCTCCTCTTTGCCATAAACCTAACAACTCTCTCTCTCTCTCTCTCTCTCTCTCTCTCTCTCTCTCTCTCTCTCTCTCTCTCAATGGCGGAAGAAACCCAACCAAGATGGGAAGGCAAGCTCACTGCTGAGCTAAAAGGGCCAACACCAGACCAAGTGTGGCCATTCTTGGCAGACTTCTGCAACCTCCACAAGCTGCTTCCCACCCTCGACACTTGCCACCAAGTTGACGGCGTCCTGGGCCAGCCGGGCCTTGTCCGGTATGTCGCCTCCACCACGTTTGGCGATGACTCAGACTCGTCAAAGATCAAGTGGGCCGATGAGCGCCTCCTCACAATGGACCCTAGTGACAAGTGCTTCAGCTATGAGGTCTTGGACAACAATCTTGGATTCAAGTCCTACGTTGCCACAATTAGAGTGATGCCCATGAACGATGGGGATGGTAAGATGGTCGGGTGCATGATTGAGTGGTCTTTTGTGGCTGACCTTGTAGATGCTTGGAGGGTCCAAGATATGAAGTCTTTCTTTGATTTTTGCCTCCAATCTATGGCCAAGAAGATAGAAAGTGCAATTCAAGAAACTAGTGGGTGAATTGAGAAAGATGCGATCCTTCAGGTTGATTGACTATGCATACTTTTAATAATTTCAGTCAGATTGTGTTTGATATCTTAAGGTCATGTTTTGAATTTCTTGGAAATCTAGTCTCAGCATGAATTTCCTTTTTCTTTGCTTCATCTTGTTTTTTTCCGACTTTTTATATGCGTATTGATGGTTAAATTTTTTCAATTAATTATGTAGGGTCATCTCTTGCGACATTTCTATATGCTGAATTTTTTTCTTTTTATAAATATATTAGTTAGGATATAAGTATAGATGTAGCTAGTCCCCCCTTTTCCAAAAATTTTATGCCAACCTGATGAAGCGATTTTGATCCCATGTGCTCATTACGAGAATTGACTTTCCCTATCCGTATAAGCTAAGCTAACTTTTTGCTCCGGCAGAAGCCAATTTACTACTATATGTAA
This sequence comes from Eucalyptus erythrocorys, assembly GCA_014182555.1. Classification (NCBI taxonomy): domain Eukaryota; kingdom Viridiplantae; phylum Streptophyta; class Magnoliopsida; order Myrtales; family Myrtaceae; genus Eucalyptus; species Eucalyptus erythrocorys. The sequence continues at coordinate 40,642,916 of CM024599.1, read as the reverse complement.
ATCAAATTAGTTGTTCACCATCTCATGTTGCTCCAGTTTCCATAATGACTTTGTTCGATTTGTGTAATGGAAGTTAATTGATCTTGCAATTCAAACCTAATGCAACAAAAAGAAAATCAAAGAAATCAATAAGGAACAAAAAGGACAATAGTAATTTATATGGTTTAATCTGAAATCAGTATGTACTCCCCCAAGAGAGTCACCCGCAAAAATATCCATTTTGAATCAAGAGATTTACAACATTACACTTGCTCAATTGCTCAATCGTTCTCAAGTCTTTCTTAGTCCAATTCATATAGCAATGAAAACAAACCTGCAATTTTTATCTCATAATCTCTTACAAAGAACTCTCTCAAAAAAGTCAGAGAGAGAAAACCTTAAGACTCTTATTGTTTGCTCTGATGTGCATGAACCGAGAAAAATTTTGTTTGTGTTGTTATGTGAATTGACGACTCATACTGGGAAATTTGAATTTTCTTCTTTTTATATTTAATGTAAGATCAAGCTTAATCAAGTTTTGGACTCTACTAAATTGGCTCGGAGATAATGTTCCAATCAGAGGACATTCAAAATATCGCCTATACTTCTACCTGGGAGTTGCATCTACAAGCTTAAATTCAAGGTATAAAATAGCACCAAATAAGGTGCTTACATTTAAATAGGAAAAAAAAATCATAGATTTTAATAAGGCTAATTTTTAGATCCACGGCTAGTACAACAAAACTTTTACAGACTCGCAATCGGATTATTGACATGTATACTTGAAGGTTGTCACAAAGCTAATTAGAGAACCCGGAGCAAATAGTAAGAGAAAAAGAAGAAGAAAGAAGGAATGGAGAAGAGGAGAAGAAGGAGAATGTAAAAGAAAGAAACAAAGATGGGGCTGTAGATTTCTATATTAATAGAAACCCTACACCCATTGTGTTTATATTAAATATAAATTGTATATGACCATAATACCCTTATGTAACTAAAAAAGAAATAAAACTCTGAAAATAAAAGAATAACTTAGTTAAGGTAACTTAACACTCCCCCTCAAGCTAGAGCATATAGGTCACCCATGCCCAGCTTGGAACAACTAGCAGCAAAAGTAGGATGAAATAATGCTTTGGTAAACATATTAACAAACTGATCTCTAGAGGCAACGTAAGGAGTAGCAACGTAAGGAGTAGCAACTGACTTCTGCTTCACAGCATCATGAACAAAATAACAATCAAGTCAACTTCTATATGCTTAGTTTGCTCTTGAAAAACAGGATTCCCAGCAATAAAAATAGCTGCTTGATTATCACACATCATATCAATAAGTTGATTAATAGAAAATCCAAGCTCCTGGAGAAGAGATTTCAACCACAACAATTTAGCCACAATGTGTGCCATAGCACGATATTCAGCCTTTGCACTAGACCTGGCAATGGTAGTATATTTCTTTCTTCTCCAAGTAACCAAATTACCACCAATAAAGGTGTAATACCCAATTGTAGACCGTCAATCATATGTTGACCCAGCCCAATCAACATCAGAATAGCCAACCAGAGTGGAAGAACCATTAGATTTATAAATTAGTCCCTTACCAGGAGAGTTTTTAAGATATCGAATAATGCGACATACGGCATCCCAATGAGCCTTCTTAGGTGACTCCATAAAATGACTCACTACACCAACAGCAAAAGAAATATCGGGATGTGTAACAGTAAGATAAATTAGTTTCCCAACTAGATGTCAGTATTGATACTTGCCTTCAATTTCATTTCCATCATCAACTCCAAACTTTTGATTTGGATCCATAGGAGTATCAACTGGCTTGGAAGCTAGTGTACCTGTCTCAGACAAAAGATCAAGAACATACTTTCACTGAGTCAAATTAATACCTTTTTTACTTCCTAAAACTTCGATACTGAGAAAATACCTAAGAGTTCCCAAGTCTTTAATCTGAAATTGCTGCTGAAGAAAGGACTTAGCCAAAAAAATGCCGGTCATATCACTACCAGAGACAATTATATCATCCACATATACCACAAGAATAACCACCCCCGATTCCTTCTTTCAAACAAAAACAGAATGATCAGAATAACATTGGTAGAAACCACATCTAAAAATCATTGAACTGAATTTTTCAAACCATGCTCTTGGAGATTGTTTCAACCCATAAATGGCCTTATGTAGACAACATTCTTTACTATGATTCTCCTCCTGAGCAACATACCCAGGAGGTTGCTCCATATATACTTCTTTAGACAAATCACTATAAAGAAAAGCATTCTTGACATCCATTTGATATAATGGCTAATCGAAATTCACAACAAGAGAAATAATAACACGAACATAATTGAGACGTGCCACAGGGGAATAAGTCTCAAAATAATTGTCACGCCCCGAACCCCGAGACACGTGAACAACCCGCCATGGTCGTGATAATGCGACATTCCCAAGTAGTGTCGCCGACCCAATTTAATTTATTTAAGCGCATGTGGAACATATTAAAAATCCCCTGACAAATTAAACACGGGATAGGATAGCAGGAGCAAAAATCAATTTAATACAAACCACATACAATCATAAAATCTAACAAGGTTTACATGCAGCCGAAATAGATCGGAGTCAATACACTAGGGATCGGCCCACCAAAAGAAAGAACAGTCCTATGACTACTAATTAGATTCAATCATCCATCTTCTTGGCTCTGCACTCCTTGCCCAACTTCACCGGCAGTCCACCTGATTCCGCTAGAATCCTCATCTGCGGCCCTGAAATGTGTTTCCCACAACGGGGTGAGACATTGTCTCAGCAAGTTCACCCCTCCTAAGCCCCTATTATAAAGAAAATACACCCCAGCATGACCTAACCACACGTCAAGAAGACTTACCTCGCAACAGTTCGCGCCTGCAGGTTAGTACAGTTCACATTATTCAATCACATGCAAATGTGATAATTAAATAAAGCACGGCGCAATCACATCATCAACCAATCAACCACTTGGATCGTCTCAGCGATCAATCGGCTCGGCCGATTACATGTCAATTAATCAAATCAATCATTGCTCCCAACCACGACCCTAAGGGTCGACTCAACAATCGGTGGTATCACGGCCCCACGTGGCACGACCTTTGAAAAGGTGGTTCAACACTAGTGGCATCACGGCCCCACTCGGCACGGCCTCTCATAGGCGGTTCACCACTAGTGGCATCACGGCCCCACTCAGCACGGCCTTTCCTAGGCGGTTCATCATGGCCTCAATAGGCACGACCTCTAATAGGCGATCAATCATGGCCAAATCCCCATCAATCTCCACACTTAGCATTTCTACACATAACCCCTAATTTACGCAATCACACTCAATTCGCCACCAATCATGCCTCAAATTTAAATGCTAACATCACAGCAGCGATCAGCACGAAATTCTGAACAACCGGAGCTAAAAATAAATTTTTCCGTTTTTTTAAATAATAATATTTAATTAATTTCGGAATATTATAATATTATTTTAATCAGCCGAATTTCAGACCATTTAAATAAATATAAATTAAAATCCAATTATGTCACATCACCACTTAATTTTAATTAATCTCTTTTAAACTTAATTAAACACCATTAAGCTTAATCTAATTTCCTTAATCCAACTTATATTAAAATAATCTAATCTAACCACTTAAACCCACTTAATTCAAATTAAACACACTTAGGACATAATTAACCGGCTAATCAAGGATTAGTGAGGTAACTCACCCGATTAACGCGCCGGACGGACCAAAACGACGAGCGCGACGAGGGGAACAATAAACTCCAAAGCAGGCCTAGCATCCGAGGCCGGGAAGGCGGCCAAAACGGCCCTAAAGTGGGCTGCCATACCCATTTCCATGGCTGCTGTCCATGGCCGAAGGAGGGTAGATCTGGGGTGGTTTGGCGGTGGAAACAGCGGCTGAGGAGGTGGAGGAGGCAGGGCGGTCCACGGCGGCGTGCGGCGGCGGCTCGGCAACGGGCGAAGGCGGCTGGAGGAGCGCGGGGAAGGCTGCTGGCGCGGGGCTGGAGGCGGAGGCGTCGGGTGGCGATGGCACGCGGCGCGGCGGCGGACGGGCGGCCGAGCGGCGAGACGGCGGGACGGTGCGGCGGCGGCGGACGAGTGGCGCGGACGGCGGTGGCGCGCGGCTTCCTCCTCCCCCGGTCAAGCTCCCCTCCTTCTCCCTCCTCTCTTCCTTTTTTCTCTCTATTCCAAGGAAGAAGAAGGTGTGGGCCCCCCCTCTCCTTCTCTCTCTCCCCTTTTCCTTTTTCTTTTCCCTTTTTCTTTCTTTCTTTCTTTCTTTCTTTCTTTCTTTCTTTCCTCTAGTGGCCCACCATGACATCACCATGATGTCATGGTCCACTATCCCCTCCCCTTCCATGACTTAATTCAATGGCTGCGATTAACTTTCCACCGGGGTCCAAATCTTGTACCTCTTAATTTCTTCAATTTTCCTTCCAATTGAATCCAATTGAAATCCACAAAAATTAATCCAATGTCCCCACACTTTAATTCACACCTTGGCTCGTCCATAGAACCAATTTAAATCCTAAAAGTACGACCATAGGCGAACCTTATAATTTCCCTTAATTCCATTCAAATTGACTCCCATAAAATCAATTGATGTCTCACTTATCAAATTGATTATTTTCTTTATCCAAAAATCCCTCATATTCCTCAATTTCACAACCCCCGGCTTCAATTGAACGAACACGGCCCTAATTGTCCAGTCGAAATTAGGACCCGAAAATCGGGATGTCACAACTCTTCCCCTCTTATAAAAATTTCGTCCTCGAAATTTAAACCTTTACCAATCCTTACAAAAAGGCGGGGATACTTTCGTTTCGCTGAGTCTCACCGATCCAAACTAATCCTTTGGTCTCATGGTGCTGTTCGACCATTTTGATCCGAGTTACCATCTTGGTATACCAAATCTGCCCTTTTGAACCGGCAACTGAACTGAAGTTCTCATATATAACACTCTGTCGTTCACAGGTGATCTCTTATTCTCAACTCCCCAACGAACTTCTGAAGCTCAATCACTGAAAATTTCTAACAGCTCTATCTAGCCTTCACTCCGATACTGATCTGACCACTGTAAACACTGATTTCGGAGCCGACTCTGGTCTGTGATCTTTCTTCACTTTCTTTTTACCACTGAGTTTTGTACCCTATATTAAGCACCGCTTAAGAAAGAATCCCCTGAAAGAACCCCTCTGAAAACTCTGCCAAACCTGTAATCTCTGATTTGGATTCGAAATATAAATCACCCCCGGCACTCCATGCCGGTGAATTATCCGATGCTCACACGCTTCGATATACCCACTCCGTGACATGACAAAATCTTCAAATCACTGAAATCGAACTTAGATTAGCGGTTAATTTCACTCTGACGCACTTTTGGTGTGACCTAGGCTACTAGGTAGTTCTTAGAACTTTTTAGGACAAATGACCCGTGGTCGATCTCCTTCGAGCCACAATGAACCCACTCGACACAGTGTCGATTCTCGATTGTCATGAAAATCTCGAGGATTCAAATACGGACACAGGGTACCAAAACGATAGAAAGATCAAATTAGTGTCAGTCGATGAGAGTTTTCCAATTCAGTGGGGTCACCCACGATTGGTCATTCATCCCAGTCGAACTAACCTATCTTTGATCTCAATTCGATTTTATACCGTGCCGCAATGATCGTAAAGATAAACATGGTCGAGAAGTCGATTCGGTCGAATCGTCAAGTCAATTTGCCTTAAAGCCCTTAATAACTCACCTAGCTAGTCTAGTTATCTCGTGAGTGGCCAACTCAGAGAAAAACACTAAAGTCGTGCCGATGAAACGCCCAACTTATCCAATCAAAGTCAGAATCCAAATACCTGGATGTTGCACACCCAAAACAAGATTCATTCGTATCATACCAAAGCGGACTAACTCCATCCATCATTCGGCCACTGTCCTCAAATGGTATCAGTAATCTCCTGAATCCTTAGTAAGCTCATCATAATGTCCCATTGTGATATATTTTCATCCCCACTTTGGACTTTCGAGTGATGTTAAAATCCTCTGAGTTTGCATTACTGAACTTTAACTTGCTGACAACTCTGGCACCTGCAACCTGCTTGGCGATATCTATCCTCATATCTGCCTACCAATTTAACAGACGCCGATTCTGACTTACTTGCACCATCTGGTCAAAACTGCATTACCATAATGGACTTCTGATAAAATCTTTTCCTTGAGTGCTACACTGTCAAGTGCATTCAATCACTCATGGAACTCGAACTTTCCATCCTCAGAAATCTCAAAATCAATCTCTTCCTTACTAGTATCCTCTTATCAGACTTTCGAACATCTCGTACATCGATTAGGCGCCGATTAAGACTTGAACATCGATTCAACTTCAAAGGGGTAGCCTACCTCAATTTTGAAAACCAGGTTTTGAACCCTTTCTAAGTAAAATCCATACTTTAGCCAGTCTATGCACAATTGAAGACTCTCGACTCAAAGCATCAGTGACTTCTTTCATCCTTCCAGGTGACACCAGATACCACTATCCAAGTCTTTCAAAAGATCTGGTTCACAGCGTTATCTCATTCAATTCCTCCTAAGAGAATAAACACTTTGAGGCTTTGACAGTCAATAAAGATTTGGAGTCTTTCTTCACACCACTGATATCTCTAGATCTTCGGAGCGAAAATTGTCGTCGCGAGTTCCCAGTCGTCTGTCAGATAATTCGGTTCATAAGGTCTCAACTCACGGGACACACATGCAACAACCCTATCATGCTGCCTCATTAAGCAACCCAATTCTTTAAATGAGGCGTCACTAAAGATCTTACATCCTCCAGGACCAAGTGGAATGGCCCACACAGGTACAGTTGTCAGCCTCTTCTTAGGCTCTTGAAAACTACACCCGCACTCATCTGTCCACACGAACCTTTCTTCCTTCCTCAGTAGTCTTATCAACTGCGATGCTATCATTGAAAGAGAACCCATATACGAACCGTCTGCAACACTCTGCCCAATCCAGAAACTTCTAATCTCTGCCACTGTAGTCAATCTCGGCCAACTGTTCACTGCTTTAAATCTTGACGGGGTCCACGAAGATTTCTTTGCCTGAAATCACGTGACTTACGTGCGATACACAAGCCATCCAAAACTTGCACTAACTAAACTTAACATGAAATTCAAGACCCTCAAGGTCTGAAGTATCATTTTTAAGCGCCTCTCGTGCCCCTTGGCATTCTCTCGAACACACCCGGATAACTTCACTTGAACACAATCACAGGCGATTTAAGTACCCTTACACATTCTGCTCATAAGACCCAAACAAACAGCTAAGGTATCTGTCAAACCACATAGCATTACAGTGAACTCATGACTGTTGTATTGAATGCACAATGCCAACTTCGGTATGTCCTTCTTCCTGATCCTCAACTGATGACACCCTGACCTCCAGTCGGTCTTGAGAAATATCAATGTACAACCACAACAAACCAACTTTCTTCTTCACGAATAGAACAGGTGCTCCCCAATGTGATGCACTTTGGAACATGTGAATCCCCTATCCAAATTCCTGCATCAGCACCTTGAGTCCTTTTTAACTCGAGATAACACCATCCGGTAAGGAGCCTTAGGGGCCGGCTCTGTTCCGGGTATTAATTCAATCACGACTCTATTTCTCTTCCTGACAACAACCCTGACAACCAACTTGACAATTCTCCATAACATACTTTTAGAAAACTTTCTGTACCACAATCGTGTTCTCCATATTCGATCCCTCAACTGACGCATCCCTTACAGTTGCCACGTAGATTCGATAACTAACGAACTAAACCAGGTCATCTTCCATGACGATTTAAAAGAATTTAAGTCCCTCTTTGACTTTCAATGATTCCAAACTTCCGTACGTTAACTGAACAAACTAAATTATAATACTGTCACGATTCAAACTAACAGAGAGCTTCTTGAGCTATGTGTTCATGTCAACATCAATTGGCAAAGGAGCTTGCAATGCTTCATAGTTGTTTTTGTCATCCTTTTGAGGAGATTGATGACAGGACACTTCATCCAACTTCCCATGAGAGAGTTCCATCAATTTCTCCTCTGGCTTCAAAAAGAGGTCTCTCTCTTCCTTCGGAGATTCATTGAGATTTTACTCAATTTATTCTCAGATGCACTTCCACTTTGTAGTGGAGCCTGATGCTCGACAGCATCAATTGACTTGCCTTCATCATTCTTGAGCTCATCCCTCACGAATATCTCTGAAGCATCCAATTCTCGTTTCTCCAATGGCCTATTGTGATCGTCCAATGGTTTAACTATTGCCTCACTTAGCAACGCATTATTGTGAGGGTCTTCATCCACTTTGTCGTGACAGATAACCTTTTCAACACCTTTTTCTATCTTATCCATTATTTTGATATGCGCGACATCAAAGGTACGAGAAAAGACGAAGTCAGCCTTTTGAAGATCTTCACGTGAAGGTTGCGGATTCCTTGTGTCCTTTGAAGTGCAGATGACGTGGCATTTTCCAGCAATTGCTTCCAGAGGATTATCATTTGCAAGACCTGCACCTTTACCAAATGCCAAGAATAATTCATTCTCAATAACGGGGCAACCCTTGAACCTCAACTCAGATACGATGGCTCGATCCTCGATCAAATTTCCATATCAGGCCTCAACAGGCATGGTCACAACACTGACAGTGGTAGAGGCGACGACAACAACGACGATTACGGCCTTAGCGGCACTGACGGTGACGGTAGCAACAGCGACTGAAGCGGCGACCTACTGACCATTCTGTCTCCCAACCTCTTAAGCATCCACAAAAACCGAGCAAGCCTTGAACCTTCAGGGGCTACCACCCCAGCATTGACTAGAGACAATGCTTCACCACTCACACTGACCCCAACTTGCGCTCTACCCGGGCACAACGGGCACCAACTTTCAACAGTAGCCTGCCCCGAAACACAGGGCCTACAACCCTCACTAAGCGGCCCACGACACTCGATCAATCACGCAGCAAGCTCAACACAAACGCCCGCTTCTCAAACAAACACAGAGCGACCACACAAACAAGCTACCAAGCAACTATCAATCACATGCATTAGAATATTAAAGTCTTTCCTACTAACTATCCCATGACTCATCGCCCTTATCACTCCATTCACCGACCATGCTCGATACCACTTAAACGGGGTTGTCACGCCCCGAACCCCGAGACACGTGAACAACCCGCCATGGTCGTGATAATGGGACATTCCCAGGTAGTGCCGCCGACCCAATTTAATTTATTTAAGTGCATGCAGAACGTATTAAAAATCCCCTGACAAATTAAACACGGGATAGGATAGCAGGAACAAAAATCAATTTAATACAAACCACATACAATCATAAAATCCAACAAGGTTTACATGCAGCCGAAATAGGTCGGAGTCTATACACTAGGATCGGCCCACCAAAAGAAAAAGAACAGTCCTATGACTACTAATCGATTCAATCATCCATCTTCTTGGCTCTGCACTCCTTGCCCAACTTCACCGGGGCGGTCCACGACTCCGCTGGAATCCTCATCTGCGGCCCCGAAATGTGTTTCCCACAACGGGGTGAGACATTGTCTCAGCAAGTTCACCCATCCTAAGCCCCTATTAGAAAGAAAATACACCCCAGCATGACCTAACCACACATCAAGAAGACTTACCTCGCAACAGTCCGCACCTGCAGGTTAGTACAGTTCACATTATTCAATCACGTGCAAATGTGATAATTAAATAAAGCACGGCGCAATCACATCATCAACCAATCAACCACTTGGATCGTCTCAGCGATCAATCGGCTCGGCCGATTACATGTCAATTAATCAAATCAATCACTGCTCCCAACCACGACCCTAAGGGTCGACTCAACAATCGGTGGTATCGCGGCCCCACGTGGCACGACCTTTGAAAAGGTGGTTCAACACTAGTGGCATCACGGCCCCACTCGGCACGGCCTCTCATAGGCGGTTCACGACTAGTGGCATCACGACCCCACTCGGCATGGCCTCTCATAGGCGGTTCACAACTAGTGGCATCACGGCCCCACTCGGCACGGCCTTTCCTAGGCGGTTCATGATGGCCTCAATAGGCACGGCCTCTAATAGGCGGTCAATCATGGCCAAATCCCCATCAATCTCCACACTTAGCATTTCTACACATAACCCCTAATTTACGCAATCAAACTCAATTCACCACCAATCATGCGTCAAATTTAAATTCTAACATCACGAGCGCGATCGGCACGAAATTCGAACAACCTAGGGGCTAAAAATAAATTTTTCTGTTTTTTTTTAAATAATAATATTTAATTAATTTCGGAATATTTTAATATTATTTTAATCAGCTGAATTTCAGACCATTTAAATAAATATAAATTAAAATCCAATTATGTCACATCACCACTTAATTTTAATTAATCTCTTTTAAACTTAGTTAAACACCATTAAGCTTAATCTAATTTCCATAATCCAACTTATATTAAAATAATCTAATCTAACCACCTAAACCCACTTAATTCAAATTAAACACACTTAGGGCATAATTAACCGGCTAATCAAGGATTAGTGAGGTAACTCACCCGATTAACCCGCCGGACGGACCAAAACGACGAGCGCGACGAGGGGAACAATAAACTCCAAAGCGGGCCTAGCATCCGGGGCCGGGAAGGCGGCCAAAACGGCCCTAAAGTGGGCTGCCATACCCATTTCCATGGCTGCTGTCCATGGCCGAAGGAGGGTAGATCCGGGGTGGTTTGGCGGTGGAAACGGTGGCTGAGGAGGCGGAGGAGGAAGGGCGGTCCACGACGGCGTGCGGCGCCAGCTCGGCGACGGGCGGAGGCGGCTGGAGGCGCGCGAGGACGGCTGCTGGCGCGGGGCTAGAGGCGGAGGCGTCGGGTGGCGGTGGCGCGCGGCGCGACGGCGGACGGGCGGCCAAGCGGCGGCGACGGCGGACGGTGCGGCGGTGGCGGACGGGCGGCGCGGACGGCGGTGGCACGCGGCTTCCCCCCGTCGAGCTCCCCTCCTTCTCCCTCCTCTCTTCCTTTTCTCTCTCTATTCCAAGGAAGAAGAAGGTGTGGGCCCCCTCTCCTTCTCTCTCTCCCCTTTTCCTTTTTCTTTTCCCTTTTTCTTTCTTTCTTTCTTTCTTTCTTTCCTCTAGTGGCCCACCATGACATCACCATGATGTCATGGTCCACTATCCCCCTCCCCTTCCATGACTTAATTCAATGGCTGCGATTAACTTTCCACCGGGGTCCAAATCTTGTACCTCTTAATTTCTTCAATTTTCCTTCCAATTGAATCCAATTGAAGTCCACAAAAATTAATCCAATGTCCCCACACTTTAATTCACATCTTGGCTCGTCCATAGAACCAATTTAAATCCTAAAAGTACGACCATAGGCGAACCTTATAATTTCCCTTAATTCCATTCAAATTGACTCCCATAAAATCAATTGATGTCTCACTTATCAAATTGATTATTTTCTTTATCCAAAAATCCCTCATATTCCTCAATTTCACAACCCCCGGCTTCAATTGAACGAACACGGCCCTAATTGTCTAGTCGAAATTAGGACCCGAAAATCGGGATGTCACAATAATTCACTCCATAAGTTTGAGTAAAACCTTTATCAACGAGCCGAGCTTTAAGACGCTCGATTGAGCCATCCGAATTGTACTTGATAGTGTACACCCAACAACACTTCACCACATCTTTCCCAAGGGGAAGATCAACCAATGACCACGTCTGGCGAGATACCAGAGCTTCCATTTCCACATCCATAGCTTTCTTCCACTCAAGGCAAGACAAAGCCTCAGTGGTAGAAATAGGAATTGTGTGAGTTTGTAATGATAGAGCAAAGTCATGTAATGGAAAAGGAAGATGTGAGAGAGACACATAAAACTCAATAGGGTAAGCCAAAGAGGATTTTTGTGTGCAAGACTGAGTACCTTTCGAAGGGCAATCGGAAGATCGTTCGAACCAGGCGACAAGGAGGAAGATTGATTGGAGGGCATGGAAGAGCTGGAGACTGGTGGTGCCATAGACTGTTTTCGCTGCTGATACACCTGCAAGGGAGGAGATACTGGAGAAGGAGGATTAGCTACAATGTTAGTTGAAAACTCTTTACTCTCAGTAGAATAGTATGGTGTGCCCTTGAAGAAAGTAACATCAGCACTAACATATTGGGTATAAGTTGTAGGATCATAACACCGACATCCCTTCTATGTACGTGAATAGCCAAGAAAAATACATTTAGTAGCATGAGGAGATAGTTTATCAGAACCAGAACGTAGGTTATGAACAAAACAAACACACCCAAAGACGCGCGGGGTAAGAGAGAATAACAGCTTGTCAGGAAATATAACACTGATTGGTGATTGATGATTGAGGACAGTGGAAGGCATATGATTTATGAGGTAAAATGTGGTAAGGATAGCATCACTGCGAAATGATTTTGGCACATTCATATGAAATAAGAGTGAACAAGCAACTTCTAGAAGGTGACAGTACTTTCTCTCAGCCACACCATTCTGCTGAGGGGTATAAGTACAACTTGTTTGATGTATAATGCTAAGATTAGAACAAAACAAAGAAATTGATTTCTGTGTATATTTTAGAGCATTATCTGTTAGCAAAATTTTAAGGAATATATTAAACTGATTAGTAACCTCACGCTAAAATAATTGGAAAACATGTAAAAATTCAGAACGGTCATGAAGCATATAGAGCCACGTTAAACGAGAATAATCATCCACAAAAGTAACAAAGTACTTAAAACCATTTCTACTAGCAATACGGGAAGGTCCCCAGATGTCTGAACGAACAAGTTCAAGTAAAGTAGATGCACGAGAATCATTACGACTAGGAAAAGAATTACGATGATGTTTCCCAAGTCCACAAGTCTCACACTCAAGAGTAGAAATTGATTTACACTCAGGAATTATCTGTTGTAACTTAAATAAAGATAAATGCCCTAAACGAGAATGCCATAATAGGGGGTAATAAAACTAGCAGCTACACCATTAGCGTCAGTAGTGGAGACGCCATTTAGATAGTAGAGTCCAGCACGTTCATGCCCTCCATCAATCATCTTCTCTGTCTGAAGGTTCTGAAAAATGCAATGAGATGGGTAAAATGTAACTGAACAACTAAGAGCTTTAGTTAACTGACTAACGGATAACAAATTTAAAGGAAGTTGGGGAACATGTAAAACAGAGGACAAAGATAAGGAAGATGTAAGTGAAAAAATCCCTTATCCAACTACTTGAGTCGAGGAACCATTAGCTAAAATAACTTCTGAGGAAGGACTAGAGTTATGGTGGGAAGAAAATAGTTCTCGCTTACCCGTCATATGACTAGAAGCTCTCAAGTCAATGACCCAAGAGGTGTTAGGAGACAAAGTAGAGAAAGAGGCCATGTTACCTGTACGTGCAAGAGTGGCAATAGATGAGAAATTGGAAGTCTCTAGTTGTTGGACATGCTTGATGAGTTGTGCAACCATATCATCTCGAGCCGTAGACTCAGAAGAACTACCCCCAAGTGGGATAGATAAGTTCATATCATTGTAAGACACATTTCAAGCACTCCCTTCAAACATAGCAGTATTTGCAGTAACTAATTGTTGAGTCCACTCAGGCAATTCATGCTTAACCTAACAAGTGTCAACAATGTGACTGGATTTGCCACAGTATATACACTGACGGCTATCTCGATCAGAATTTTGTCCACTACGTCCACCACCACGACTACGACCTCCTCCGAAACCACGACTTCTATTAGAAAATCCACCACGACCACGACCACCACTACTAGCCACAAATGCTTAATTGTCTTTAGATGACATAGAATACGGAGGGACAATGCGCCGAATTCGACAAAATGCTTCATTCATAGAAGGAACCCTCTTGCCAGCAAGAAGTTGACTCTTCATAGGCTGTAAGTCGGCATTCAAGCTAGATAAAAACTTGGCCACTTGAAATTCAGCTCGTTGTGTCTTAAGTCTCTCAAGATCAGTAGTGATGGGCTGATAAAGATTGAGTTCTGCCCACATACCTTTCAAAGCACTATAATACTCTTCAAGAGACTTATCTCCCTGTTTAAAATTAAAGATCTTCTCATATAGTTCATAAACTCTAGACATATTTTTGTCTTGTGAGTAACTCTCCATAAGATCATCCCATACTCCCTTAGTAGTTGTGTGGAACATGACATTAGCAGCAATGGATGGTTCCATGCTATGCCATAATCACACCAGAAGTGTATCATTCTCTCTCATCCAATCACTATATTCTCTAGAATTTTCAGCAGGGGGTCTGTGGTAAGATAATAAAGTTTCCCTTTGGCATTAATATAGACCTTTGCAACTTGGGCCCATAACAAGTAATTGGACAATCCATTTAATTTAAAACTGGTAATTTGAACATTGACACTATCTGTAGGAGCCTTAGTATCACCCATGGTGATAATCTCAATATAAAAATATCTACTACTAATCAAGAAGGCTGAAACTTTAATGCAAGAAACAAACTAGCAACACTAATGTACAATAAGATGTAATTGGCTCCATCAATTAACCAAAGGGATGCTGAAAACTCATATATAGATTGTTGTATAGAAGAAAGTACTTTGATTCTTGAATCCGCTAATTAGTAAGTGTTGTAATCCATGTTCACAAACCGAACCTGATGAACCTGATATCTTCTAATTCATATATATCAAGACTTGAAGAGAAAATAGATAAAAATTGCAGTTTTAGGTGGTTGCGCACTAGAGAAGAAGTAGGGTTACTAGGGGACTCTCAAACCAGTAATAGGATCAAGTAATCAGGTAGTTACACCTAGCTCTGATACCATGTCACAAAGCTGATTAGAGAACCCACGGCAAATAATAAGAGAGAAAGAAGAAGAAAGAAGGAATAGAGAAGAGGAGAAGAAGGAGAATGTAAAAGAAAGAAACAAAAAGGGGGCTGTAGATTTCTATATTAATAGAAACCCTATACCCATTGTGTTTATATTAAATATAAATTGTATATGACCATAATACCCTTATGTAACTAAAAAAGAAATAAAACTCTGAAAATAAAAGAGTAACTTAATTAAGGTAACTTAACAAAGGTAAAAATAAAAATGTAACCAAATTCTTTCACATAGCAATCATCGAACAATAAATTTGTAAATCAATTTTCACACCAACATTGAACGTAACCAAAAAATAATTGGTAGTTTAATTGGGAAAAAGCTGGCTATTCACTCAGATAGACATTGGTATATTTAGACAAGAGTTGGTAAATTTAAGGCATTGGTAAAATAGATAAATAAAAGTTAATAAAAGATCATAAAAAGTTGGTAATTTGCATACTTTGTATAAAAGAGTCAATAACTTCATAAAAGTATCACCAAGTTACTAATAAGTTATTAGAAATTCAGGTTATCGGTAATGTTTTTATCAATATATTTTACAC
This sequence comes from Eucalyptus erythrocorys, assembly GCA_014182555.1. Lineage (NCBI taxonomy): Eukaryota > Viridiplantae > Streptophyta > Magnoliopsida > Myrtales > Myrtaceae > Eucalyptus > Eucalyptus erythrocorys. The sequence goes on along the minus strand of CM024599.1, from coordinate 40,627,424 downwards.
TTACCAACTCCAAAATTTCACTAGCATGGGAAAGAAATACCCGCCTTTTGAAAATGGAATAGTATTTTCCTTGTATTTTTTTAATTATGATTTGGAAGTAGGCATTTTAACTTTATGGGATGGGTTCTCGGGTTAGGCAGTATCTCGGGTTTGCCCTTCAGGATCTTTGTCGGGTGTCTATTTGTCAAAAATATATTTATACCCCCCTTGCACTAAAAAAAGAAAAAAAAAAAAGGAAAAAAAAAAAAAAAGGAAAAGTAGTGGTGTTAGATTTTTTTTTTTTTTTTTTTTTTTGGAAAAATTTCAGCGAGAGAACTGAAACCCCAACTTCTCAAGTCTACTTAAATACTATTTTTACATTATAATTATCTAAAAAATTTAAAGTTAACAACCGCAACGGAGCTTGAGACTAATTGTCCTAAAGAGACTAATGACAGCGGCAACTTCCTAACTCAAAATGAAGTACCACGTGGGGATTCTCGTACCTTCCCAAAAGTCTACATTTACAAGCTCTCTATTTGCCCGGAAATGATTCTCGGGCCTATCTGATTGCCACAGGATCCATGATGAGAACGACGAGCTGGGTCGCGTGAGATAATGTACTGGCTTCTCCCTCTCGTCCGAAGGCACTGACGACATGTTGAGAATTGCCCAATCAACTAATCCAGGGAGTGATTGGTCATCTGGTCGAATGAAACTTAAGCTACAAGAAAATTTAATCTTAACATCGAGTTCAATTCATACTAGCCAATAGTCAAGGTTATCCCTAAAAATAGAGAAGGTGGAGGTGCGTGCACGATCAAGTGGTCATTTGCGGTCAATCCTCTGGAAGGGTGGGTATTGGAGGGTTTGGTGAGTGAAGTATATGAGGTGGGTTTACAAGGTATGGCTAAGAAAATGGAGGATTCATTTGGGGATAAAATGAGCTGACAACTATAGTGTTGATTTTGCATATCCTGGTTTGTTTTGTGTTGGTTTTGGGGCTTCCATTACTGTGATGCTACTCCTTTTTGTTCTCTTTTTCTTTTCTTCATACACGGCCTTCTAATTAAAGGCCCTTATTAACATAGAAGATACAATTTATGCTTTTATGGATAAAATGTACGAAAGGTTCTAAAATTTGTAACAAAAGTAAAATAGAACTTGAAATTAATAAAAATGTGCAATCAAATTTTTTCACCGGGTCATTAATTTTTGGCGACTAAAAACATCTATGTAGATTATTTCAATCGTTTCTCTCTACTACGTATCTGTTGCAAGGATCATTGTGTTTTATTTTTATTATTCATCATTTTGCTTTTATTCTTTCTTTTTCCCTCTTCCTTGAGGAGGGCCACCATCACATCACCACCAGTTACCGCTAGCCTCAATGGATGGGCCCGCATCCACTGTGGCCGATGCAGCCACCACTACCTGCATCCGCCTCTCATCGAGTCTTCTCGCATTCATCAAAGGACACTCTTAGGTTTATCATCTTAAAATGGAAAAAGAAGAATGGGACTTCTTCAAATTCCCTTTCCTTTAATCAGATTCAGACAAAATCAAACATTTGAAAGCAGAAAGCTAAAACCTATTGATTATGTGGTGAAGCCATCCATGATGGAAAGATATCAGTAGATAGAGAGAATTCGACTAATCGATGGGAGCACTCATCGTGATGCTCCGATTTTACTCCACATTTTTTCCTCCAAAACCCTTTTAAAGATATTTCAATCTGCAAGTTTTGATTGTTCCTACAATAACATCCTTTTATTTATTTATTTATTTTTGGTAAAAGATTTTCCTTTCTTCCTTATCATTCTTTCGTTGCATCGGCATGCCCCCTCACTCAACTCCTAATTTTCTTTTCCAAATTTGGTTTATTGTTTTCTCTCACTTTTTTTTTTTCAGCTTCCTTCTATCGTAGCACTAAATAAGTACCACATTGGCATCACTTATCACAGAAAATTATTTAAAATTATTATGTTAGTATTTCCATTGTTTACATTGAACGGAGCTGATAGAAGTATTGGATGACATTAAATATAAGATTTATGACTTGATTGTACTTTCATAATTAATTTTAAGAGTTTTAGTTAAAGGAAGTGATTCCCCACACTCAACTTTATTGCTAAAGATGAAAAACTATAAGTTTGCATTGACAAATAAACTTGTACGTACATTTGTGAAAAATTTACCATAAACTAATTTTTTGATTTTAAAAACTCCAAACTAATGCACATGTGATAAATTTACCAAAAAACTAAATTTTTAATCAGAAAAACTTTAAACTGATATATATGTGACAAATTTACCTTATGTTAAATTTGACTAATACCATGGAAAAATTGGTACACATGTGACAAATGGAAAATAAAACCTAGAATTTAAACTAAAATATATCTTTTTGGATACTAGTGTAAACACTTTTATTGCTATTTCAAAAGAATATGATTAACATGGTTAGCACTCCCTCTATCATTAGCTCGGGTAGTCCCCATTTTTGGTGTTTTAGTCGCCTTAATTGGCTCCCTTAATGTTGTGCAAGGTTTCGGAAGAAACTCTCTATTATAAAGAAAGACTTCATTAATGGTTGGGAACGAACTTGGGTGGTTGAATCAATGAGAGGCATGTCCCCAATGCCAGAAGTCCCCCATCACCAATCAAATTAGGGATTACTCTTTTTGCACTAATGTTAAGGGAAAATGAAAGCTTCTTTAGTACTCCTTTGATCAAGAAGATACTACACTTGTCAACTATCATGTATTATTCAATTCAGTAATTTAATAATAAAATTTAACTAAAACTAGTGGAGAATAAATTTGTCATAAGGTATACTTGGTTTAGATCCATGATAAACTTGTCACATATATCTTTTTGAGGTTTTTCATAATATAACCTTTTAATTTTTAACATTTATGATTTGTCATAAGGTAAATACTAGTGACTTTTCTTCGCCACTAAGTATTTATAGTTCTGAAAACATCTATGCATGGACTACCAGGCCACTTGGGCTCCACACAAAGCCAAATGCTCCCCGCTCACGGCCACAGAATGTAAGAAAAAGTTAATCACCCAGTTCAACTTGGTGCTTCTGCTTGATTTGATTAATCGTAATGATCTTACAATCATACGCACTCATTTTATTTAGAAGCTTTAAAAACTTTGTCTCTCTCCTTTTCTTCTTTGTTTGATTGTATACCAAGAGAAAAGGGAATCTAGCTACGCCAAGAGAAAGGGAATCTAGCTGCCTCATGTTTGGGCTTCATCTAATATGCGCCTCCATCTTTGCCATAAACCCAACAACTCTCTCTCTCTCTCTCTCTCTCTCTCTCTCTCTCAATGACAGAAGAAACCCAACCAAGATGGGAAGGCAAGGTCAGCTGAAAGAGCTAACGCCAGAAAGTGTGGCCACTCTTGGAGGACTTTTGCAACCTCCACAAGTTGCTTCCCATCCTCGACACGTGCCACCGAGTCGAGGGCATCCCGGGCCAGCTTGGGCTTGTCCAGTGAATTGCCTCCACCACAATCAGCAACGACTTAGACCCGTTGAAGATCCCGTGGGCCATGAGCGGCTCCTTATGATGGACCCTAGTGAGAGAAGTGCTTCAGCAATGAGGTCTTGGACAACAATATTGGGCTCAAGTCCTATGTTGCCACAAGTAAAGTGATGCCCATGAACGATGGGGATGGAAAGATGGTTGGGTGCATGATTGAGTGGTCTTCTGTGGCTCATCCTGTCGAGGGTTGGGCTGTCCAAGATATGAGGTCCTTCGTGGACTTTTTTTACCAATATTTTTATATTTCCAACCTCTTTAGAAAATTACACGGAAAAGGAAAAATTCTTCTGTTGAAAATATAACGATATTATTTTCATGTTTCGTTTCCCTTGTCTAATTTATCAAAAACATTTTGTACCCTCTTGCACTCACCCAAAGAAATAAATAAATAAAATGTCTAACACCATAAAATTAATTTTCGATGAAGACAACTTTCTTGAAAGTGATATTACAACCAATACATAAATTGAGCTAGACAACTGAACCCCACTACTCCTTACGTCGACGGCCACGACAAAGCACCCTGTAGGTTTCTTGCTTGAATAATTTATTACTCGATTTGGGTCGAACATTAAAATAGCTCCACTAGAGAGATCAGTCAATGTCAAATGTGCTATCTTGCTATGAATAAAATATATATCTGCGTGTATAAATAAGCTGTGTATTTACTCTTTCTTCATACATGTTTTGGCATAAAAAAGGAGCACCAAAACATGGATCAAACGGAGTCCCAATCTGATCACAAGTGGGAAGGTAAGGTCTCTACGAGAGTCACAAAGGCCAGTGCAGACCAGATCTGGCCACTCTTCGTGGATTTCTTCAACCTCCACAAATGGTTCCCAGGCCTATCCGATTGCTATGGCATCCACGGCAAGAACGGCGAGCCCGGTTGCGTGCGATACTGCACCGGCTTCTCCATTTCGTCCGGAGGCACAAGTGACCCCGGCGAGAATCGCCCCATCAAGTGGTCCAAGGAGCGGCTCGTCGGCGTAGATCCGCTCAGACGAAGCTTAAATTATGAGATGGTCGACTCTAACAACGGGTTCACTTCATATGCATCGACAATCAGAGTCATCCCTAGTGACGGAGACGGCGAAGGCGGGTGCACGATCGAATGGTCATTCACCGTAGACCCGGTGGAAGGGTGGGTGCTGGCAGATTTGGTGAGGAAATATGAGGTGGGGTTGCAAGGCATGGGTAGGAAGATGGAGGACTCCATCTCTGCGATGTGACGCAAAGTCTGGCTAGCTTGTTTTTTCTTCAGGCACGTCGTTTTGTGTGAAGGCAATTATTGATGTAAGAGAGGAAGTGCGGTGCTTGTGGTCCGGTCGTGCTTGTATTGTCATCGGTAAAGTGGACCACAGCCTTGAAAGCTCCAACAAGCGCGATCGCATTCGAGGTTCAGGCAATCAAATCTTCTTGCGACGATTGTAGGAGACTTAAACATCGTATTTGTGTGGCTTATTTCAATTGTTTCTCTGTCGCCGTCATCGACTGTCGCCGGTGCTAGACGCCATAGATGGGCCTCCGTCCACTCCGGCCACAAATACCTGCATCGGCCCTCTCGTCAAGTCGCATCGTAGTCATCAAAGCAAACTCTAATTTTGAAGATCTTGAGCTGGGAAAAGAGGAATCGAACTTTTTCAAAACCCTTTTCCTTTAATCAAATCAGACCGGTAAGTAAACAGTCGAGAGCACAAAGCCAAAGCCTATCAATCGCGTGGTGGACTCATCGATGATGGAAAGATATCAGCAGATGGATGGGACTGGAGCACCCATCGCCATGTCCCGATCTGATCATCCTCCACCTCTTCCCGTGCAAAACCCATTCGAAGTTGAAAAGTATGTCCCATATTATTTCCAAATTGAATTGTCCCAATTATTTGTCTGTATTTCAAGTGAGCTTGACTTTCAATCCCGCTATAGAAAAAATTATTTAAAAAATTCTAAATAATTCAATTTAGTCAATTTATTTTTTAACATTTTTGCGAAATTAGTGTATTTGACTAATTTTTGGTAAAAAATTGATACCACGGACTTGAAAATTTTCTGGAATTTTTCATTAATTTTTTTAATTATTAAGAGCCAGCCAAGACTTGATGACCACCTCGGCCATCAAGTGAGGGTTCGCTACCCTAGTAGGTAGCTAACTAGATGTAGGCTCGAGACCCTCGCTAGTCAGCCCCCTAATTGTGAGTAATGGTCGCGAGCCTCGCCCACTGGGTAGTGAGGGCTCACAAGCCCTCGTCCAGTGGCCGATGGTGATGGTCGAGCCTCGGCGGTGGCTGGCAATTCCTTACCTGCCCAAAAGAAATGAATTTATAAAAAATTCAGAAAATTCAAGCAAATAAAATATGAATTAACAAAATTTTCTTGTTAGTGTTAGTTGTGTCACATGGGACGTTTGGCATTCACATCATCAATTTTCTTACCAAAATTAGCCGGTTAGACCACATTGACAAATTTTTAAAATGGCTTAGATCTAATTTTGCCAAATTGAAATGGATAAATTTAAGACTTTTGGGTAATTTTCCCTCATACTATATAGAAGCTTCCACTTATGATGAAAAGAATTAATTCGTCAGCAAAGCAAATATTACCATAGTCTCCCAAGTCCCTCGAGTTTCCAAATAATTATAAAACCATGTATGCAAAGTTGTAAACATGATGAAAATGTTAGCAATTTAATTGTTTTCTTCTGTGGAAAACGGTATAACTTGTAAAATAGTTACCGAGGGGAAAAAAAGAAGAAGATGAAAATACTCTGCTAACATAATAGTTGGGAAACATGTTAGACACCGCCAGCGGATAAATAGAAGTTTCATGATAGATATTAAGTTATGGACTTTGAGATGTATGTGTATGCAGCCAAAATATAGATTTGAACGACAATTTCCCAAATTTAGTTACTCACTTTAACCATCTGACTCAATGGGGCACACATTATAATTTTCAAAGCTCGAATATCTAAAATGAATTGCATACCAAGAGAAGGGGAATTTAGCTACCAAATGTTTGGGCTTTATCTAATAAACGTCTCCATCTTTGCCATAAACCCAACAGTCCCACGTCTCCATCTTTGCCATAAACCCAACAGTCCCCCCCTCTCTCTCTCTCTCTCTCTCTCTCTCTCTCTCTCTCTCTCTCTCTCTCTCTCTCTCTCTCTCTCTCTCTCTCTCAATGGCAAAAGAAACCCAACCAAGATGGGAAGCCAAGCTCACTGCTGAGCTGAAAGGACCAACACCAGACCAAGCGTGGCCATTCTTGGCAGACTTTTGTAATATCCACAAGTTGCTTCCCTCCATTGACAATTGCCACCAAGTCGAGGGCGTCCTCGGCCAGCCTGGCCTCGTCCGATACGCCACCTCCACCACATCCGGCAACGATTCAGACCCGTCGAAGATCAAGTGGGTCACTGAGTGGCTCCTCATGATGGACCCTAGTGAAAAGTGCTTCAACTATGAGTAGGGGTGAGTAGTAGTTTAGGGTTGACCCCTGGATCGGACCCTCGGACCGGCCCAACCTTGTTGGTCCCGGTCCGGTTCTAGGCGAGACCGGGTCCTCCTGGTCCCGAAATTCCAAAACCAACACTGTACGGGTTGGTCCCTGGGGTCTAAGAGTTTTGGGTGGTCCAACCCTAGACCAACCTTGTATATTATATTATATTATATTATATTATATTATATTATTTATAATTCTTTTATATATTCAAACCTAAGTAAAATGTATGTTATATTATATTATATTGAGATATTCTATCAATAGCACTAATAGTAATTTCAATTTAAAACTTTTGTTGAGTATTAATTATGTGTCATTTGTTTTGTTTTCAGGTGTTTAGAAGTTCAGGTGAATTAACAAGATGTGGAGTTATATATTCATGGTTTATATTAAGTATTTTGAACTTTTTATGATTTAATTGTATTTTACTAATGAATTTCAGCTGCACTTTGCTTTTCAATTTGTGTCAAATGGTAGAAGTTTTTGAAGAGTAGAATAATACTGTAGTTGCTACGGTGATTTGCTAGTCAAGTGGTGTGAAGCTCATATTTTGGATGAGTGGACTTTACATGATCAAATGCTAGTCAAGTAGTGTGAAGCTCATTTTTTAATTGAGTGGACTTTACATGATCAAATGCAAGATAACACTTTTGCATATGGTGATATGAATATTAAAGATAGATGATTACAAGAATTTTCCATCTTGTCCCATATCTCGATGAGTGGTTAGCAAGTATGAAATTTCTATTATTATGTCATATTAAATTTGCTAAATATGTATTGGTATTTATAGTTTAGTTGCACAATGCCGCATTGTCGATGGATGTGTAATTTGAATTTGTAGGTTTGCTTTTTTAGGGAGTATAAAAAATAAGACGAAAAAAATTATCAATCGGTCTCGGGTTAACCTTGGAACCGGACCAAACCCATTGGGTTGGTCCGGTCCTTGGTCCTAGGCTCAATAGGGTCGGTCCTCGGTCTTAAAAATTGAGGACCGACACTGTACGGATTGGTCCTAGGGTTAAGGGGTGGCCCGGACCAACCAGGACCATGCTCACCCCTAGCTATGGGGTCGTGGACAGCAATATTGGGATCAAGTCCTATGTTGCCACAATTAGATTGATGCCCGTGAATGATGAGGATAATAAGATGGTTGGGTGCATGATTGAGTGGTCCTTTGTGGCTGATCTAGTTGAGCGATGGGGGCTCCAAGATATGAGGTCTTACTTTGATTTTTGCTGCCAATATGTGGCCAAGAAGATAGAAAGTGCAATTCAAGAAGCTAGTGGGTGAAGGCAGAAAGATGTGCTCCCTTTTTGATTGATTATGCATGCTTTAAATACTTTTAGTATGACTGTTTGATCACTAAGGTTCTGTTTTGCATGCCTGGAGCTTCAATCTCAGCATGAACTTGTGAAGTTTCTGTATACTGACTTTTTCTTCTTTGTGGCTTTCAAGAATCCATTGAATAGGTTACAAATATAGAGGACCACCCCCTCCCTAAACACTCTCTTTCCGCCCTTCTCTAAAAAACTTATGGCAACCTGATTATGCGATTTTGATCCATGTGCTCATTGCAAGAATTTACTTCCGAAGTCCTTATTAGCTAAGCTGGCCTTTTGCTCCTTCAGAAGACAGTTTGTTAGTATATGTAAATTAAATTAATTGTTCACCATCTCACGTTTCCATAATGACTTTGTTAAAAGTGTATAATTACTAAACATTATGAAATAATACGGAAAGTTAATAGATCTTGCAATTCAAACCTAATACGAAAAGAAGAATATATCAAAGAAATCAATAAAGAACAACAACAACATCGGAGATTAATGTGGTTTGGTTGGAGTTTCAACTAGTACTCCTCAAAGAGAGTCACCCAAAAAAGAAACCTACCATGAATCTAGAGAATTATAGAATTATAGGTGCTCAATCGCTCTCAAGTGTTTTCCAATCCCATATAACACTCAAAGCAAAATTACAAGTATGATTTTACCATCTCTCACAGAAAACTCACTAAAAATACTCATAGTGAAAAAACATAACACTATTCTTTTCTGTTCTGATGTGTACTAATCGAGAAAATTTTCATTTTTTTTATATTCTTATGTTACTTGACGTGGACTCCACTAAACCTTTTTTTCATCTCTTCCACTTCTTGAGGGAAGGGATTTGATCTAACTGTTCATTCGTTTCATAGAAAATATCATGTTTTTGAAAAACATTTTTTTAGAAGTCATTTTCTTGGAAAATGACTATTTTTCGATGTTCGACCGAAACCTAAATTTTGAATGGAAAATATTTTCCACTGTTCATTAGGTAATTTAATTGTTTGGGAAAAATTATCAAAATTTGAATTTGAATATTTTTAATTGACCAAAAAATTAGTTTTATATTTTATTTTTTTAAATGAATTTTTTTATTATTTATATTTTTAAAAATCGAAATTATTATTATTATTTATTTTTCTTTCTTTTTCTTTTTCTTTTTCCTTTTTCTTTTCCTTCCTCCTTCCTCCTCCTTCTTCCTCCTCCTTCCTCCGTCGCCTTCTTCCTTCTTCCTCCATCACCTTTGTCCTCCCCAGCCGATTCTCAATCCATGGCAGGCTCGCGGCGGTGGCGGCGACGAAGACTTCCTCACACCGATCGGCGGCGATTATCGCGCAAGTCGCTTTCGTTTTCCCCTAATCGCCATCTCCCTCCCTCCCTTTCTTCCTCCATCCCTCCGTCTGGCCTCGGGAGTTGACTTGGGGGGATCAGCAATTGGGTCCATCGGCAAGACGGGTGCTCGCTGACGAGGAGTCGGTTGGTTTCCGCGTTGCGATGGTTGATCTGCGGCTGCACCTACCCCCCATCTCTCTCTCTCTCTCTCTCTCTCTCTCTCTCCTCTCCGCATCGGAGCTCGCGGTCGGCGGGCTCACCTCGATTGGGAGCCCGAGCTCCACCACTAGATCCGGCGAACTCGTAGCTCGCCAGGTCGAGCTCGCGGCTCGCCAAAGCTCGGCAAACCTTTAGCGAACTCAGGCGAGGCCCGAGTGCCGCTTAGCTCGCTGGATTTGGCGAGGCCTGAGCTTCGCCCCAGATCGGCGAGAGCTCCACCTCGCCCGATTTGGCAAGGCTCGAGCTCGGTTTCGCTATATCGAGCTAGGCAGAGCCTCACTAGCTTGAGGCAAGGCTTGAGCTAGCTTGCGATCGGTCACCGGCCGCTGCCGTGGCTAACAATCGGCCAAGGCTAAAGAAGAAGACGAAAAGGAAAGAAAGAAAAGAAGAAAAAAAAAGAAAAGGAAAAAAATTAAAAACTCGATTTTGAAAAAGAAAAAGAAAGCATAAACATAAAACAAAAATGTATTAATGAAAAGATGCAAGATAGAAGAAGTTATGGAAAACATTTTCCTTAACTAGTTCATTTTCCATGAAACGAACACTGAAAAATTTGGAAAACGTTTTCTCGGAGGTCATTTTCTGCGAAACGAACATACCCTAAATCTCTTCCTCCCCTCCTAGTTCCTTTTCCTTTTATTTCCTTTTGTTTCTTTTCTATTTCTCTCGATCTAGTTTTAGATCTGGGAGTTTTGCTCTCTCAATCTTATATTTGGGAGCTTTTCTCTTCGATCTAATTCAAGATTTTGGAGTTTTAATGATGAAGTGCTTCATCTCCAGTTACATGGTATCCACAGCAGTTTCGACACTCTATATTTGTTCAACATATTTCCATTCAAAGTTTTGGCACTTTGCATTAGCTACAAGGCTCGCTCTCACAAGTGTCGATTTGAGATTTTTCGACATATTTATGTTTTCTCTGCATGGTGATGGTGTTCGGGACACTGGCCCTAGGCACACACCATTAAAAGGCAAAGTTGTAATGGCAAATGGAAATCTCGACATATGCTTATCACCAATGGTACTATGTGATTCAATGACTAGCCCGCCAATCTTTTCGCTTAGATCCAGTTATAAATCTGTTCTTGAAAGACAATCTTGTGATGATCTCTCTCAATCATGCTCTTATGAAACGTCTTGATTTTTGTTTTTTTGTTTTTGGAACTCTATGGGTTTGTTTTGTTATTGTGACTTTGAAATTCTTTTTATGTATCTGTTTGGTAATGAATGGAAATTTCTTTTTGACCAAAAAAAAAAAGGTGCTTCATTTCACTTAAGGAAAAGAAAAATGTATATAGATTTTGATGTGGATAATTATTAGATCTTTTATTTCGTTTGATTCGTTTTGAACTTTAATTCGTTTGCTGTTTTTATTTAGATTTGGATTGGACTGTGTTAAATCTTTATGACTTTATCCTGATGATTTTTTATGGATCTTTAGACTTGTGAATTTGCATTGCAGGATCATTATATTTATGAGGATAATTGTTATTGGACTAACACTATATGAGTATTCCTTGCAGGTTTTTAAATTCGCAAATCTGCTGAGGGTTTTGTCACTATCAAAAAGGGGGAGATTGTTGAAGAAAAATCCCTTGGAGTTTTGAAGTTGACAAAAACAGCCTCGAGAGTAAGGTCTAAAGAATCCAAGACTCAGTCGGTTAAGTCTGAAGATTTCAAATCACAAAGGTTTTCCGTCTGAAGACAGTCAAGACCCAAAGTTCGGTCTGAAGTTTTTCTGTCTGAAGACTGTCAAGACCCAGTTTCCGTCTGAAGACCTTTAAGACCTAAATCTAAGTCTGAAGACAGTTTGCGATTTTGACAGGCTGGCAACAGGTTATTCTTATGGTTAAGGAAAGTAAGATTTGGATATTATATTCCCTATCTTATCCATGGAACATCACTGGCTGTGATCGTGAGCTCGGAAGATTTATTCTTCGGATTTTTTATCCATTGAAGATCAAGTGAATTTTTGGAAGGATCTCATTTTGGGAACTCAAGATCCTGATTGTATGGGCGAACATGATTGACGAGCTATTGTCTACTTACATTTTCGGCGACGTGAAGATCACTTAAATTGATTCAGTCCAACGGGTTGATTGGATGAATTCTTGGAAAGTGTCAACGGGTATGGAGACATGAAGGCTACTTAAGGTTGATCCGTGTTGCTCAAAAAGGAGGAGAGACTTGATAGAAAAATCTCGATGTTAAAATCTCTGAAATCACATGTTCTCTAAAATCTCTCGTGTTCAATTTGTGTATCAAAAGAGAGTTACATTTAGTGCGATAACAGCAAAAACCTGTAGGAGAGACTGTCTATTGAAGAAGTCTAGTTCGTGATTTGTAACAGCTCTCATTTGCTACATAGTGACTACTGGCCAGGTTGGCCGGCGTGGAGAGTGGATGTAGGCTTGGAATAAGCCGAACCACTATAAACCTCGTGTCAATTCTTTCTTACCCTATCTCATTTATTTTATAATTGCATGATCTATATTTGTGATGCATTAGTTATATTAAATTGTTATTTAATTAAAGATTCCAAAAAAGATTTCCGCGATCACCTATTCACCCCCCTCTAGGTAGATTCACTAGCCAATATCATAAGGTAACCTGCAAATGCATAATAACCCAAGTTATAGTTTGTAAGAGTGAACAAGACTCAAATTATTGCATTGCAAGATTCAACCATCTAGTTTCAACACTGAAATGCAAGTCCTTACCTTTGTTTCATGGGTGGATGCGCACGGGAAACGATTATCCATTGTTTTATTTTCAACCCCGTCCGTATAAACTCTGATGGCTCGCTGTCATCATTTAACCGTTCTCGCTTATGTGGTACCTGATATGTGCGTATCACATGAAAGAGAAAGATATGGCTCAATCAGAGTACGAGCTCGAATGAGAAATTTCAGTAATGTCTATTACCTCATGAGTAACATCGATGTGCACGGGCCAAAGGTATGGATTTTCACGAACGATCCCGTGGAAGAGAGAAATGTACCTAGCATAGTTCGGATCTTCATCGAATTTCAGATGAAGCACAAATGTGGTGAACTGCTGGTAAGGCTTAGGACATAATGAACACAGGGCGTATGGAGGAGTGGCCATCTTTTGCATGCAAACAACGAAAGCTTTATCTCCTCCCTGGAAAAACTGTGGCGATGAAAAGACTGATACAGATGTATGGTTCAAGAAATCTTCACTGAATGTAGGGAATGCAACCTGATGACTTTGCCAGGGCAAATGACCGTGGATGAGATAAATGAGCATGTAAACCAGAGACTCTAGGTCATTTCTTCTGCTACTTGTTCTACCAAGTTGAGTGTGTACACTAGCAAATGGAATTGTTCCTCTGCTGCAAATTTTTGCAGTGCGTGGGACAGTAATTATACAAGTAGGCCGCGTGGTCTGTGCATATGAAGATGTTGACATTATTTTGACTTAACCTGAAATCATCTGGAGTTTGGTTGTACTTAATGTGCAAACCAGTGGAGGCGTCTTGCCATCTTGTAGCTGCAATGTCATGACTAAACCATGAGACATGTGCCTTTCTCCTTTTTCAATCACTAATATCTGGGCCATAAAAGAATTCATACAATTGGTAGGTACCTAATCCAAGGTCAGTCAGAAACAATGTTTTCTTTTCAGGAGTTCCTGGAGGACCAAGCAAAAAATTACCTGGTTTTATGTCACCATGGACGTACCTGCACAGGAGAGAGGCATACATGAAAAACATCGCAAAAAGTCAGACCTGGCATATATTTTTGATAGTCTGGCCTACCAAAACTTCAATTTGACCATTCGATAATGAAAATTCTAACAAACATGCGATTGGAAGCTAGTCAGCTATTACCTTCTAGAGTGCAGCTTCTCAAGTATAGAGATAGCTTCAACAGCAATACATGCAATTGCATCTGATGGAAGGCTGTAGTAGCAGGGAAAGAGCTAAAATCAGAAGCTGACAAAAGAATAAGAAATTGTTTAAGAAAACCTGAAGAGCAGACACTGTAAAATCTGTTGACTTTATGGGGAAATATACGTTGGCCTATCGTCGTCTGAAGTGGCTGGTAAACTAGGTCCAAGCAAATCCATGACCTGCGTATCCGAAGAAGATCATTGAAAACTTTGCATTCTAGTAGTACAAAATCCAAGTTGAAGGGAATGCACATACCGTGACATAATAGTCCCCTTGTTGCCCCTTGTAATGTAATCGTGGCAGTGGTATGCCGTGACTTTCACCCAGATCACTGTGCAATATGCAGAACACATGTGAAATTCAACACCCTAATTTAATTTTACATGCAAGAGCAAGATCTAGTGAAATCTAACATGCAATAACTCTAAGGACTCACTCATAAACTTTCCACTCATTAGGGGTGCCACCTTCACATCCTTCGCCGTCTTTATGCTTGAACTTTATGGCCACCTAGATAGCACTGCGTTAAATCATGTAAAGTAATGGCGCCAATGTAACGAATTATCTGAAAAAGATAAAATGAGAGCCATACTTCTGCTGCTTCCACACCAGTTTGATCATATGGAATTGAAGGACTGATGGCTCGACCAACATAAACTTGCCTGAAGCTTCCCTTTCCCAGTTTTCTTTCTATTCTGTACCCGGGAGAATCATCAATCTGAACCTGAGATTATCAAATTTTCAGTACATATTTGGAACTTGCATGGTGAATTACTGAACAAATTGCACCGTACCTAAAAGCTTTGCAACTGTCGGTAACATGTAATCTGATATTGTAAAGCATGAAGTTCTCAAATGGAGCAAAATTGTCGCTGACAGAACTTTCATGGGCATCTTAGTTATAAATCTGTAATAGATGGAAATTTCCACTTTTCTCTCTTCGGCCGATAAAATGGCCAAAAATGACCCACCAAATTCTTCGTCATTTAGCTCTGTTTAATTTTTGCTGAACCAACGCAAAAGCAAGAACGACACCGATTGTTCCTTGGAATTGAACTTCTCAAATCTAAAAGCAAGAACAGCCCAAGATTTGCGAACTATTGAACGTGGCGTTCAGCTTGCATTTTTGTACTTCCTCTACTAGACCACCCATTTCCAAGAACAACGCAAGTACCTGTTCTGGGATTTGAGGAGGGTCGCCTTGACAACTTCGACTTCTAGACCGATCCATATCTACCCTTTCCAGCTTTAATCCAATCTCGACTGGTTCTGAACCGCCTCGCCTCCACCAGTGTCGGCCTGAGTTGATATAGAGGAGATCTTCTTTTGAGGAGACGTGCACGATCAAGCAGAGTTTTAGTCCTCCCAGTTCTTGTTTCTTATTCTCTGGAAAAAGATGATTCGGGTTCTTGAAGAGAATGAGCGGGCAGTGCGAGAAGAGTTTTGTTAGTTTTTGGGGGGCCGAGAACGAACTTTTGAAAGCGGAGATAGGCAAAATGCCGTTATTTCGGTTGACCTCCCAATGCTTATGATAACCGAATGGGAATATACACGAGGGCGTCCTCGCTAAAATGTCCGGTCATGCAATTTAGCGCGAAAATTGGAACGAAGGGTAATTTAGCTTTTTTACTTGTAAGCCTTCCTCCAGAGATGTATGGAGCATCTACATATTTAAGCGGGAAATGGGTTTTGTCTCTGCTTTAGTGGCTTCCGAGGATACCCTCTAAATAATTTATGTTCCATCAAGTTTTGGCTGAAAATGTAGATCAATTGGGGAAGTGTTAAGTAAAGAAACTTCCAACTTTTGCTATATTGGAATAGACTAATGCGTTTCTTTCTGTGTATGTGCATGTGAATTTTTTTTTTTTTTTTTTTTTGATCAGATGTGCATGTGAATTGATTTGGGAGAAATTGTAATGCATGTTTTTTCATTTGATACCTTCGCAATCAAAGTGAAGCTAATAGTCTCCTCGGGGAATAACCGTACTCTGTCTCCTGTTTGAAATTTTATGCTGTTTGATCTCCAGGTGCTCTGCCCGCGATGCACTGCTGATTTCCTGGTCGTGACGACAAGCTTGCCGTTGCCTTGCACCAAGACGATGCCAGCCAACGTAACCTGCTCCTTGCTGCCTGCATCACAAACCGCGAGAGCTGCTGCTGCTGCTTGCTGATCCACCAGCGACATCCTACGTCATCGCCTTTTCCCCAACAATGCCGTAGCATTGTCTTCAGCCACGTGATGAAGCTGCCGCCCTCTCTCAAGATGTCCATTGTCACTGTTCTCGCGCGACAGAGAGCTCCCTGCCTGTTGGCACCCTCGTCCCCATACAGCCAGCTTCGCTTCAGTCGTCCCTGTTGCATCTTTGTACGGTCGTTGTCGTTGTCTCTGTTTTGCAGGGTTGATCCGCGACTATCCAGCTGAGCTGAATGCCACCTTGAGCAGTCCTTGGCCAACACACCAACACGGTTAGCCTTGCCGTGAGTAATCGCCATGATAAGCCCACTTCGCCGAGCACCACCGGCGGGCACATCGCAAGGCACCGCTGGCCACCACCACAAGTCCGCCGTAGGCACATCGTAGAAATAAATTATTATCCCACACTTGGCCTACACTTAGCCTTATTCACTTAACATGCAAGGAGTGATTAGAAACTATATGAAGTGTGGGAGAATACTTTACTTTTATTATCCCAAAAATTAAATGAATTCGAAGATTTTGTTATGTTAGATTATTCCAACATTCTTTCGATACTTTTTCTCTTTTATTTTAGAAAGAAAGGTTTGTTTGGTAACTTGGATTGATTTTAACCTTATTCACTAATATGCAAGGAGTGATTCCACGGGCGTGTAACCAATGAAATTAACACTTAATAATAAAAAAACAGTAAATAAATTGCTAGAGTAGAGAAGAAATTTACTTACCTCGAAGCAACAATGTTAATTGAAAATGAATATCTAGCCTAATCATTCTATTTAAATGTTTATGCAATCTTAACTAATCCTGTTTGGGGATTTCTTTTTATGAAAAATAATTATATAATATTCTAATCTAAGTGAACATAGATGATGGACTATAGACATGCGACTTGACCTAATTCTAACACGACATGCAATTCTAATTAAATGACAATCCTCAAATGACATGGCATTGATGACATGGAATATATGATATGGTATATATAGTAACACAGCAATGACGTGGAGTTTATAACATCCAATCCTATATGATCTGCCCATAATATTTTTGTTATTTTCTATTCATAATTAATAAATAACGAAAAATTAGACTATCTAAAGTGATATATTATTCAATTAAACATAGGAAATAATTTAGATTAAATCATATTCTTATCAAATAATTATCCCAACTAGATAGATATTATCTTAGCATGCAATCTAATTTAAAGAATAAAATCTATCTATGTGCAATGTTATATAAAAAAATCTATTCTAATCTAACAAGCAAATTTTCTTTTTTAATATTGTTAGATAAGGAAAACAAATAAAAAAAAGTAAACACTTAATCGTCAAAGATAAATTAAAAGATAGCAATAACTATCCACTCAATTTGAATATGGAAGCAAATAAAATCAATAACTTCATCTTAAGACTTGAAGATCAAATAATCAATTTCCGTGCAATCCATGATTCCATCTCAAATCTAAGAAGTTAAATTATCGACTTTGTGTGCATTGCAAACTAGGAAATAATCCTATTTGTGATATGCCTACCACTCAAAATATGTAAATTAGATATTGATAAGCACAAATTAGACAATAAAATATTCAAATCAAATTGGTATCATATAATTACTTTCCAGATATCGATTCCAAATCGGACCGTTTAGCTCTGGCTGGGCGGGGGGGTACTGCGGTGGTGGGTTTGCGGGGACCGAATTTGGGAGCCTTGGCCGTGCAACTTCAATGGCAAAGCTTACTGAGGTGTCACGGAGAGATGATAAGTAAAACCTCTTGGACCCTGGTGTTCAATGCGTTGGTGGGTGTTTACTTTGGTTGAGTTGTCTCCTCCCTCTCAGTTCAATAAGAAAGAATGGAACTTTATTAGAATTCTTCCAAATGGAAAGTGGCGAGCGACACGAGACGACGGAGCTACGTTAAGAACATTCGCTGGTATATCTGCTTGGGGACGTGAAGACCGAGTTCTCCGCTGGTGGTCGCGGTGATAAGGTGTTGGACTGTAGGAACGCCGATGATTCGTTGCTGGTCATAGACAAAGTCGCCCAGTAAATCAGTACTCACAAAGGTTCGGGGAGTGTCGGATAGCAACGTCGTCTAGGAATCTGCAAGCAAAAACTTACATTATAAAGGGCAGGATTCGGGGTGGGGGCCATAAGGAGCTCGCTGGAAATTCGCTGATATTCCGACGCCGCATATTGTTGGTACAGTAGTTGTAGCACCGTCGGGATCGACTGGAGGCGGCGCGAGGAGGGCGCAGGTCACTCCGGCGGACACGTTGAACTGGAGTAGCACAGCGACTAGGAACACTCGCCTCAGTTGCTGCGTGACTATCACCAGCGCTGGAGCGATGCAAGGCAGCAGCGACGAACCTATGCCTAATTTAGTTAGGGCGCACATGACAAGCACCTATTTCTGTTCCAGAAATAGTTTTTTTATTTCAGAAACAATTTTGGAATAGAAATCCATTTGGTAAAATTATTTTACTTTTCTATTTCTGAAATAGATTCTTGTTCTAGAAATATGTTTGGACTAGAAATCATAATAAAATTTTCTATTTTTCTATTTTTGAAATAGAAATGAGAAATAGAAAAAAAAATTTTCATCGTTCATCGCCGCTCGCCATCGGTCGCCTCGGTCGCCGGCCGTCACCGTCACCGTTGCCGTTGCCATCGATCGCGCGCCGCTGGTCATTGGCCACCGTTGCGGGGTCGCCGGCCACCGCTAGCCGCCGCCATCGCCGCTAGTCGCTGGTCGTTGGTTGCGCTGCCGGGACCGCACCGCGCCGCCACGCTGCCGCCGCCACAGCCACCACCACCGCCGTCGGTCGCCGCCGCCGCCGCCGTCCGAAAGAAAGAAATTATGTGTTGTTATCAAACGAATTTCTATTTTTAGAGTAGAAATTTTGTATCGTTATCAAACGGTTATTTTTACTTAAAAACTCATCCGTAACTAGAAATAGAAAAATTTATTTTTTCCTTAAACTATTTCGGAATAGAAATGATTTCATGCGCGCCCTTATCCGCTTGACTCTCATAATTCTTGTGGGCTTATTTTCAGCCACAATAAAAAATAATAGGCTTGACTTCAAGCTCAAAGCCTGTTATCGATTCTAACTTTAATGCAATCGTTTAGGGTCCATCCATATAATATTAATTAAGTTTATCCACCGCTGGTCCAATTAAAATTCAATTTATGAACTTATCTACTCAAAGGCTCCCAATCTACATTAAACTAATGAAAATTTAATTCTTTTAGGGGCTGGAGTCATTCCATAATTTTCTATGCAATTAGTTTCTAAATAGATTTGCCAAGATTTAGGTGTCAACAATGAAGCAATAGTGTTAGTTTCTCCTGTTTTCCTTTTCATCTTATATATATTGTCAAGCAAGCAAAGTTTTAACCTTCATTGCAAAGAAGAAGGGATAATTGCAATGGTAAAGTAGCAAGAGAAATGGTCTTGTGCAGGAATGAACCATTATAGCCTGCACAGCAAGTGGAAATTTATGGTGTATCTGGTCAAAGGCGAACTTCCCATAGCATGCACTGTCCATAGCAGAGGACGGTAACATGTTCATCCATCTTGTTATAGCTATAATAATTATGATCAAAATTAACGGTCACCGCAGCTGAATCTCGAGGTCTATATGTGCATGGCGGCATGATACGGCCCGAAAACAAAATTGTTCTCCCTTGCAGATTAGCTTACCAACGCTGTGTCTGGACCGCATCTTGCAACATTATTGCTTTGAACTAAGAGCAGCCCTAAACTGATAACTATTGTTTGTCGGAAGGTGACCATCTCGGGTCATCTCTCTCTATTTTTAACATATTTTTGCTGATTAAGCTTAAACAACTACTGTAGCAGACAAGCAGATGCAAAACCGAGCACTCAGATCCTATCTGTCTGCAATTTGCTTGGTATTCAGAGAAGGGGTCGTTCCTCTCTGTGTAAACCTCCATGATGACAGATCCATCCAACGCTAATGCTAAATCTCTTCTCCCTGATAGTTTAATGTATCACTTGAAATGATCACCAACACTGAGCCGGATGACTTTGTTTATTTTATTTATTTGTTTTTTTCACCCTTGTTGTGATCACCGTATTGGCTGAAAAATGATTTGGTTTGGCATGTCCTAGTCTGTACGGGTGGGAAAGATGATCATCTCTCATGGCTATTGAGAACGAATCAAATCAGATGTTTCTCGGGCCAGATGGAAATTGGCCCTCAAGTGCAAAGGCAGAAGAGAGCTAGACTGCATTTGGGGAAATTCAGGAATTTGTCTAGTTGCATTTATGCATATATAAAGGTCAACCCTAGGTCGACCTCTGGTACAAAGTTGATGTTTTCACTGAAGTTACGAATTCTGTCGTGGTTCCTTGGCTGGTCTGGTTTCTGAAGATCAAATTGTACATGGCCAACAATCAACAATATCAAGTCCTAATGGCTACCGAAAATTTTGTCAAGAAATGTTGCATCTCTTGGAGAAAAGTTGGTTATCACCTGGCAAAATTTACCAAGTGTTAAGCTTGAAAGTTTCAGAATTAATACAAAAATTTTCCTGCACAAAAGTGTAGTAAAGAAGTTACAATGAATTCCATTCGGTATTAGAGGAAGTGGTTACTATTCAACTTTGTACTGGATTGATCAGTGACTTGTTCAGCCTGCTTCCTAAGAATTGGCCAATAGATGGCAAAAGACGCATCCGGAGTGGTCATGTCACTCGCTGAGACATCCTTGATTGCACTTATACTTGGTAGCTGAAGCAATGGTTCAACCGCAGCAAAGAGAAGAAATATAGTAATTCCTTGCCCACTTCTCCTGCAGAAAATGAGAACAAGTGCTTTGGTGAAGCACAGGATATACAGCCGAATAGATGCTGGTAAAAGGGCCAAACTAGTCACCTTGATCTCACTATCATTAGGAAAATTGGAAGTCTGAAGCATCTCTTGCTCTACACTTACGGTTGCTGCTACTCCTCCAGGAATACTGAAGATAAAAGCAACCTCATCCAGATTGGCTGCGACCGAAGTGATATAATAGCCCTGCTTCAACCTTTCACGAATGCCTTCGGCTGGATACTGAAAGTCTAGCTCTATGGCCTTAAAAGTTTTGCGCAAGAAACTGAATCAGAGCAATCCTCTGGTTCCAGACACTTCAAAGGAAATTCTTGAAATGAGGAGTAATTGGGTAATAGTAGAAAAGGAGAAGAAAGAAGAACCTGGTCGGTAAATCTGGTTCCTTTGGTTGAAACTACTGCCCACTGGCTTCCGGAAGTGGCAATGGCAGTGACGTAAAGACCTTCTGCCCACTTCTTCTTGATCCATTTGAAGGGAAATATTCCAAAAACACAACAAGACTGCCGAATATTCCAGGTCCCTATGTGTTTATCAAGAAAACCGGTGAAACAGCCATTCATGGACTGACCCTTGGACATTACAACTAGAAATCTGTCGTCATCTGCTCCAGCCACTGCAGTGATGTAGAAGTTCTCCGACCATTGTTTCTCTATCCATTCCTTCAAACAAGGAAATAAGCAGTCAAGACAGTCCTAATTGAGAATCCTTCCATAAGAGGTTGATGTATCCATGTTCCTAATGGTTCTAATACAAAATTTCTTCCAGTTATGTATTATCAGAATTTTAACACGCAACTATTGGGATCTACTATATTTGAAAGTCCAAAGCAAATCCGCTCAAACAGAACCTTGTGAAGAGAGCCACATGAAAAAGCATAATTCTGAGCAGTGTAGCGGGCGCTATTATCCATTATTAAGGCCCATGACTTAGAGCGAAAACTGTAAGTCACACTGGTGATGTACATTCCCTCAGCATGTCCCTTCTCAATATGGAAGATCAGGTCGACATAATCCAAATTAGAGCAGTATCTGCAAGAAAGAGGAACGTCATCAATGAACTCAAGGTACCCCAGAAAAACTAAATAAATCTGAAATGCAAGTTCACACCTTTGCTTCATGGGTGGATGCACATCATAAACGCTTATCCACTGTGTTAGTTTCTGTATTTTCATTGATGGCTCGTCATCTTCATTTAACTGCACTTGCTTCCATGGTACCTGGTACGTGTGTATCACATGAAAGAGGAAGACATGGCTCAATTAGAGGAGAGCTCGAATGAGAAATTTCATTAACATCTATTGCTTTTTTACTAGAACAGGACACTACCTCCTGAGGGACATCGATGTGCACAGGCCAAACGTATGGATTTTGACCAATGATCCCATGGAAGAGAGAAATGTATCTAGCGTAGTTTGGTTCTTCATCAAATTTCAGGCTAAGCACAAATGTTGTGAACTGCAGGTAAGGCTCAGGACAAGTGTCGCACAGTGTGTCTGGAGGAGTGGCCATCTTTTGCTTGCAAACAGGGAAAGACGTATCCTCTCCCTGAGAGAACTGTGGTGATCAAAAGACCGATACAGGTTTATGGTTCAAGAAATCTTCTCCAGGTATAGGAATGAAACCTGATGTCCTTGCCAAGGCAAATGGCCGCGGATAAGATAAATGAGCAAGTAAACCAGAGACTCTAGGTCATTCCTTCTGCTACTTGTTCTGCCAAGTTGAGCGTGCACACTTGCAAATAGAATTGTTCCTCTGCCGTAAATTTTTTTTTTTTTTTTCCAGTGCACGGAACTGTGATTAAAAAGGTAGGGCATGTGGTATGTGCATGTGAAGATGTTTAACATCATTTTGACCGAACCTGAAATTTCCTGGAGTTTGGTTGTACTTAACGTGTGAACCAGTGGAGGGATCTTGCCATCTTGTAGCTGGAAGGTCATGAATAAATGATGAGACGTGTGCATTTCTCCTTTACAATCACTAATTTCTAGCATAAAAGTATTCATGCAATTGGCAGGTACCTAATCCAAGGTCAGTCAGAAACAATGTTTTCTCTTCACGGGTTCCTGGAGGACCAAGCAAAAAGTTACCTGGTTTTATGTCACCATGGATATACCTGCCCGGAGAAGAAGCATACATGAGAAACATTGCAAAAGGTTGGAACTGGCATATGTTTCCGATAGTCTGGCCTACCGAAAAACTGATTTGACCAACTGATAAAGAAAATGCTAACAAACATGCGACTGGAAGCTAGTAATCTATTACCCTCTAGAGTGCAGCTTTTCAAGTATAGATATAGCTTCAATGGCAATACATGCAATTGCTTCTAATGGAAGGCTGTGGTACCAAGGAAAAAGCTAACATCAGAAGCTGAAAAAGAATTAGAGATTGTTTAAGAGAGCCTCAAGAGCAGACACTTTAAAAGCTGTTAACCTTACAAGGAAACATACGTTGGGACGTTGTTGACCAAAGGGGCTTGTAAACTAGGTCCAAGCAAATCCATGACCTGCATATCCGAATAAGATCATTGAAAACTTTTCATTGTAATAGTACAAAATCCGAGTCAAAGGGAATGGACATACCATGACATAATAGTCTCCTTGTTGCCCCTTGTAATGTACTAGTGGCAGTGGTATCCCATGACTCTCACCCAGATCACTGTGCAATATGCAGAATGCAGATGTGAAATTCAACACCTTTAGCCAATTATACATGCAAGAGCAAGATATAGCCAAATCTAGCACGCAATAATTCTAAAGTACTCACTCATAAACTTTCCACTCATTAGGGATGCCACCTTCACATCCTTTGCTATCTTTATGCTCGAATTTTATGGCCACCTTGATAGTGCCGCATTAAATGATGTAAACTGCCGGTGCCAATGTAACAAATATCTGAAAATGATAAAACTAGAGCTCAGAGCCATGCCTCTGCTTTTTGTGCACGAGTTTGATCACTTGAAGTTGGACTGATGGCTTGACCGACGTAAACTTGCCCGAAACCTCCCTTTCCCAGTTTTCTTTCTATTCTGTAAACTGGGGAATCATCGATCTGAACCTGAGAAGATCAAATTTTCAGTACATATATCGAATTGCATGGTGAATGGATGAACTGTTTTCATTATGACTGCCAGTAATTTATGATCTGACACTCTGATGCACGGAGTTCTTGAATGGATCAAAATAGCCGATGACAGAACATTTATGGAACTTGCATGGGATCCTAGTTAGCAATCTAGATTAGATGAAATCTTCCTCTTTTCTCTGTGGCCAAAAGAATAGCCAAGGATGACCCACCAAAATCTTAGTCATGTTTTCCTTCTGCTCCGTTTAAGTTTGCTGAATCAACATCAAAACAAGAAAGACACTGATTGCTTCATGGGAATGAATTTCTCAAACCCAGAAGTCAAGGACGGCCAAAACTTTGCGAACTAATCAACATGGGATTCGACTTGCAATTTTTACTCTTTCTCCAATGCAAATACCTGTTCTGGGATTGGAGGAGCGTTGGTTTGGTTCTCATCTCGATGTCCCTCATCGCCTTTACGACTTCCGCTGCTAAACTGCTTCATATCTACCCTCCCAGCTTTAATCCAATCTTGATGGTTCTGAACCGCGTCGTCCCCACAAGTCTCAACTGAGCGTTGAAATTGAGGAGATCTTCTTTTGAAGAGAAAGGGAAGATCAAGCAGAATACTTACCTTCAATCTTGTTTCTTCTTTTTCTCTTTCTGTTTGAGAAAACGATCGGGGTTCTTGAAGAGAATGAGTGGGCGGTGCGAGGTTGAGGGTGTCAGTTTTGGCGCGAAGGAAGGCAAAATGCCGTTATTTCGGTTGACCTCTGATTGCTTATGATAATTTATTGGGTAAGTTACACAAAGTCATCCTCATTTCTTAAGCCAATATCCCTCTATTACGATTGCTCATGAATTCCTTTTTATTGCTTTTCTGACCAAAATTTGGACTTGCGACAACAAATAGTGGCTGCACTTCATATGTTTTTATTTCGTACTCGAATTTTGCTTCGGGTTCAAGCTCGAGACATATTTTAGCAAAGTCATATGATATAAAAAGTTAGAATGACAATTGTTATTTTTCATTTATTTATTTATTTTGAACCTGTGCAAAACAAAATTATCAAATAGTTAAATATCCATTTTCAAAGTTGTAACCTTCATTGCAAGGAAGATAGGTCAATTGCAAGAGTACAGTAAGAAGAGAGATGGTCTTGTCCAGGAATGTCTCCACAAAAGCTTGATCATTTGACAAATGACTACTCTTCGTATCTTACTCCACATCCTGAAGTTGGAGTCGAGCCATCACAGCAAGTGGACATCTATACTGTATCTGGTCAACACGAACTCCATGTGCGCAGTGCAATGATCACATGTTAGTCACTGCAGATGACGGCAACATGTGTTAGGAATCGCACACCGCTTTACTTGAAGATTCGTGTCCTGATTGGTTTCGTTTCGTCGCACTAAACTTCAGGGTTGTAGAGCTAGACTATTGTCCCTTTTGAAGGTATTCATGAGAGGTGAGAAGTGCAGCCAAAGTCATCGGACCTCATCCTGGTAGCGTTGCTCTGAATCAGGTAGCCTTTGTTTTTAGCATTCCTGGGGAATTACCGGCAAGAG
The DNA here is from genome assembly GCA_014182555.1 of Eucalyptus erythrocorys. Taxonomy (NCBI): domain Eukaryota; kingdom Viridiplantae; phylum Streptophyta; class Magnoliopsida; order Myrtales; family Myrtaceae; genus Eucalyptus; species Eucalyptus erythrocorys. Next base: position 40,601,905 of record CM024599.1, on the reverse strand, counting down.
GCCCCAACACAGGCGGGCCCAAACCCATCTTTTCCCGATACCTACGTAGTGGTGATTGTATTCAGCCATTTTACAAGCATCTAGCTTAGGTTGAACTCACTTTGATTCTTCAGGCTTCTGACTTCTCTCATCATTTTGCAGGAAGGGTGGGCTATGTATTACTGTATTTTTCTTCTTTTGTTGCTGCCGAACTATTTCGTGAGCTACCGAGCACTGCCGCCGCTGCACATTACCGGTGTTTTTAGGAGTTACTTGTCACATTTTACGTGCATCTTTTGCCATCTAATTTTCCCCAATTTTTTAGGATGAAGCCACTGATCAATCATGTGAGGCATTGAACAGTAACCAGATTTTTTTTTTTTTTTCCTTATATATGCTATGTGCAGGAGATCCCCAATATTCATGATGTTTTTGAAGCTTTTCCGATATAATAATACCCAGAGAGCCTGGCAACAGAATGACATTGTCCCCTACTAATGTTCTTCCTCACTAAGACCCTCGAGAACACGGTTATTAAAATCAAACCAGATCACAAATCAGATGTCTAAAACTTAACAAACTATCCCGATCTTGAATAGGATCACGAGAAACATTCGAAACTTGATTGCTGAAGATAGATTATCAATTAACTTTTATCGTCCTACTTTTACATGAATTGATTATCTTTTACCTATGATAGACTTGACATGTGGTACTTCTATATAAATTTGATTAAGTTTCAAATCTCACTGCTAAGAAGTTGAGTCCCCACAGTGGGCGGTCTTTCATTTGGTCCATGGTGACTTCATAGACGCTCTGCAATCTGTAGTGATCACCAATACTAAAATCCGGTTGGCTTATTTTTACTTCCTAGTTTTGATAAATAGCAAAAAAAATAATTAGAAGTTCAACTGGTCTTCTAGGAAATTTATGTACTTTTGTCCATTTGCACTTGTGCATTGATAGACGAGGGAAGACAAATCCAAGGCCAGCCTCTCTTATGAAATCGATGTCTTCACTAAAGTTATGAGTTATGTTATGGTCCTTTGGCTGGAGTGGTTTCTAAAACCGCAAATCAAATGAGATCAACCAGCCTGATTGAGTCCCGATGATTGTAGCAATCAACTCTTGATATCTCTCAAGATCTTGTTTAACCTCAGGATAGTTCCTTAAGTTTAGATCTTATCATGAAGTTTTAAGATCTGGTTGTTAGAAGGCAAAAGAGGCATGATCGCCTTGGAAGCTTGCGTGGAAATGAGATATTTATTTAAAGGAAAAAATTCAAATTTAATTCTTTTAAAATGGGGTATATGTTGACACCCAAAATTATCCCTAGAATCACGTGTCGACCATGAGGAAATAATTGTTAGAGAAAACTCCTTTATTATTTTGAAGTTGACAAAACGACTTCGTCAATCTAGTTTAAAGACTTCTAGACATAAGTGTTAAAGTCTGAAGACCTTCGACTCTATCGTCAAAGTCTGGAGACAAGTAGACTCAAAATTCAAAGTCTGCCTAAGTTGACAGTCACTAGACTGAAGGAAAAAGACTTATACAGATGGGAATTTATCTTTGAAGATTCTTTCCGTATGGTTTTTGGAAGATCTTATGGTTGGATATAGCTTCAAGATAATCGGTTATTCTTATTGGAATTCACTCCGATTTGAATATCTTCTGAAAAGCAAGCAAACTTGGAAGGTTCTACTTATGGAAACTCAAGATCCTGATTGTATGGGCGAACAGGATTGATGAGCTCTCATCTACATCTAATCAACAACTCAAGATCACTTTAATTGATTCATTCCAACGGGTAGATTGAAGAACTCCTTTGAAAAGTGCTAATGGCTATGAAGGCACAAGGAGTATATAAGGTGGGATTTTTCATTGTTTGATGTGTGGCTGAAAGTAAAATTCCAAAGTCTGAATTTCTGTAATTCCTTGTTTCCTCATTCTTCGAGCTAAAATTTTGTACAAAAGAGAGAAGCATACAATGAGAATTTGTGAAGAAAATAGCTAAGACTCTCCACTAAGGAAGTCTAGACAACGAGTCGTACCAATCTCTTTTGATTCATAGTGAAATCCAAGCCGAGTGTGGGCTGTCAGCGCGGGAGAATGGACTTAGGCTTGGATTAAGCCGAACTATTATAAACCTTTGTTTCAATTTCTCTTACCCTAATCTCCTTATTTTAATTGCTGCTTGATTTAATTGCTTCATAGATTTATTAATAAGTTGTTTTCATCCTGATTTATCGTTCAAGGCGACCGAATTTGGTAAAGTCTTTCAAAGAAATTTTATATACATTCACTCCCCTCTAGGTGTGTTTACTAGCCCTTTTTCAATTGGTATCAGAGCTTGTGTGCTGACTTGTTGAAGTGTTTATACTTCTTAAGCTAAAGATTTTTATGGCTAGTATTTTGGCTCCATGTTTGATTGAAAGACAAAGCAACACCAGACCGCCCTACTTTGAAAAGAAAGAATATAACGTATGCAAAAACAAGATAAAGACATTTCTAAGATCGAAAGATCCTCTAGAATGGGATGTGGTAGAAAAATGAATTGTTCCTAAAGTTACATCAACCGCAGGGAAAGAAATAGCGGATGCTAGAGAATTGTCACAAGCAGAAATAACCAAGAGATAAGCTCTCGATGCTAAAGCCATTTATTCATTATATTGTGCTTTATCTCCTACTGAGTATAACGGAATTTCATATTGTGAAACAACCAAAGAAGTCCGGGATAGGTTGCATGTCACTTATGAAGAAACTGATTGAGTTAAAGAAATAAAGATCAATATCCTACTCTGACAAAGATGAAGCTTTCAAGATGAAGCCAGGAGAATCCATTATCGATATGTTTAGTCGTTTTACAGAAATTGTAAATGGCCTAGCATATTAGGGACAGCCAATCTCAGGATCAATGAAGGTCAATAAGTTGTTGAGAGGATTCTTCAAAGATTGGAACCACGTAAAGACTTCTATAAGGGAAATACAAAGGATCACACCACTCTCTATAGACAAATTGGTCGGCACATTTCAATCATATGAAGTCAAGCAAATCAATGAGGAAATAGATTCAAAAGGTAAGAAGTCAATTGCCTTAAAATTTAACGATGATTATGATGATACAGACTCTGAAGATGATTTGGATGATGAAGAGCTAGCACTTTTGATAAGGAAGTTCAAGAAGTTGAACATGAAAGGGAAAAGGTTAAATTGGAAGAAACAGTGCAATCAAAGATTTCATAAGAAATCAAATGAAGAAGATGAAATCAACAAGGATACGGCCCGCTTTGAATGCAAGGAAAAGGGACACAAAGAGACCCAATTACCTCTCGCTAAAGAAAAAGAAAGGAAGAATAGAAAAATAAAGAAAGCTCTTAAAGCTGAGACATGGAGCGACACAGAATGCGAAGAAAGTGATGAAGATTATGTCAATATCTGTCTAATGGCAAAATCGACTTTATTCGGACTCGGACTAGACTCGAGGATCCAAACTTAGATAGTGAAGTCAAGGTTAGTAATTTGAAGATTCCTACTAAAGTTTCAAAGTATATAGATGAACTTTGTCTTAGCCTCAAAGTTTCTCTTAAGAGGATTTCGAAGCTTAAGAAAGAAAATTCCAAACCGAAACAATAGGAAATTTCTTGGATAGAAAAGGTTGAAAAACTAAACAAAAGTCTTGCTGATTCTAAAGAAAATGCAAATTCACTTTCAAAATAAAATACCTTTTTGAAAAAAGACATGTTGAATATCACTAAAAAGTTTTCAATGGGATCTGAAAAGTTTGATAAGATTCTTTCAATTCAAAGACCTTATTATAATAAGTCGAGTTTGGGAATGACATTAGAAACCATTCCTTTAATCAATTTTCCAAAGGTAGAAGAAAGAATAAAAAATAGACCCACAAAAACATTTTAAAAGAATCATTTTGAGAACATTTTGAGAAAGAATGTCCTAAGACTTGAAAAATTGTTAAGAGAGAATGGGCAAAGATAGTGTTCGATACTAACTTCGTTGGACCCAAGAAAGTGTGGGTACCAAAGAAAGCTTGAGTTTTTTATATAACTACAGTCGCTATCAAGAAGAAGATCAAATGGTACCTGGATAGTGGTTGCTCAAGACATATGACAAGAGATTCATCTTGCTTTATAAATCTCTTATAAGTGAAAGGAGGAAAAGTGTCTTTTGGTGGTAACAGCAAAGGAAAAATTATTGGATGTGGAACTGTGAAGATAGGAGGTCTCACAATCAACAATGTTTCCTTAGTTTAAGGTTTAAATTACAATCTTATGAGCATCAATCAGCTATGTGATTCGGGATTCAAAATCAATTTCTAAGAAGACATATGTTCTGGAACTAGCAAGGATCACTCACAATCCTTTCATCGGACGAAGACATGGAAATATCTGTCTCTTGGATATAAAATTTGAAAGTTCTCAATATCTCGATATTCATTCAAGATGAAGCAAATCTCGGCACAAAAGGCTTGGTCATATCAACATGAAACAAATTGCAAAAATATCCTCCAAGAAACTTGTTTGAGGACTACCCAACCTGAAATATAAAAAATCTGATTTATGCACATCTTGTGTATTGGGAAAACAGGTTAGAAGTTCTTTCAAACCAATAAATTAGGTCTCTACTAACCGTGTTTTGTAGCTTCTGCACATGGATCTCTTTGGACCAACTAAAACTCAAAGCATTGGTGGAAAGAGGTATTGTCTAGTGATAGTAGACGGCGACTCTCGTTTTTTACTTGGGTATTCCTCCTTTCAAGTAAGTCCGAAGTATTATCTTACTTCTCTAAATTTGCCAAGAAAATTCAAAATGAAAAAGATTACACTATCTCAAGTATTCGTACGTAGACCATGGAGGTGAGTTTGAAAACCAAGATTTTGCTAAATTTTGTGATGACTCGGGTTTTTAGCATGATTTTTCATCCTCATTTACTCCACAGCAAAATGGAGTTGTGGAAATAAAGAATAGATTTTTGCAGGAAATGGCAAGAACTCTTTTAATTAAAAATAATATCTCTCTTCATTTTTGGACTGAAGCTGTTTCAACTGCTTGTTATATTATTAACAAAGTAGTTTTAAGGCCTATTCTAGAGAAAACTCTTTACGACTTGTTCAAAGGAAAGAAGCCAATTGTTTCTTACTTTCATGTGTTTGGTTGTAAGTGTTTTATTTTAAAGAATACAAATGATCGAACTGGTAAGTTTGAAAAGAAGTTAGATGAAAGAATTTTCCTTGGTTACTCAATTTCAAGCAAAGCCTACAGTATTCAATAAGAAGACTTAATCAAGTAGAAGAATCCATGAATGTGAAGTTTCAAGATTCTATGCAAAATCAAACCGATCAAACTTGTCTTGAAGAATCGAACCAGCTCAAGTATTGCAAAATTTATATCCCCAAAGAGGTTCAAATTTCAGAAGTTCAACAGCAAACCAACCAAAAACTTCAATTGAAACGAGAGGATCAACACGCTTTCATACATCCCAAAGAATCGGAAGCATAAGTCTAGTCATCCCATGGACCTCATTATTGGCAACATTGATGAAGGGATTTGCACAAAATCCAAAAGGCGTGAAGAGTCTAGTGCTTTGGCACTTGTTTTAAATTGAACCTAAAACAATAGATGAAGTCTTAATTGATGAAAGTTGGATTGAAGCTATGCAAGAAGAGCTCGGACAATTCAGCATTAATGATGTTTGGGAACTTATTCCTAAACCTAGAGGTAAATTAATTATTGAACTAAATGGGTTTTCGGGAACAAGCTAGACGAATAGGGAAAAATGGTCGGGAACAAAGCAAGACTCGTGGCCAAAGGCTACACACAAGAAGAAGGGATTAATTACGATGAAACCTATGCACCAAAGTAATAAGGTTCGAAGCAATTAGATTATCATTTGCTTTTGCTTGCTTTAAAAATTTCAGGTTATTTCAAATGGATGTGAAGAGTGCATTTCTAAATAGATTTATCCAAGAAGAAGTATATGTGGAACAACCACTTGGATTTGAAGATTCAATAAAATCAAACTTTGTCTACAAGCTAAAAAGGCATTATATGGATTGAAGCAAGCACCTTGAGCGTGGTATAAAAGGTTAAGTAATTTTCTAATTCAAAATGGTTTTGTTAAAGGTAAAGTAGATACTACTTTGTTTATCAAAAGGGAAGGAAAAGATTTTATACTTGTTCAAATTTATGTTGATGATATCATAGTTGGCTCTTCTAATGAAAATCTTTGCAAGAAGTTCTCAAGACCCATGCAGGATGAATTTGAGATGAGCATGATGGGTGAGTTAAACTTCTTTCTGGGATTACAAATCAAACAATCCAAAGATGAAATTTTTATTCACCAAGAAAAGTATGCAAGGGATCTCATTAAGAAGTTTGGGTTGGAGAATTGCAAAAAGACAAAGACACCCATGTCGTGTTCTTCAAAAACGGACAAAGATGAAGAAGGAAAGAGTGTAGACTAGAAACTATACAGGAGTGTAATTGGTTTACTTCTTTATCTTATTGCATCTAGACCTGATATTTTGTTTAGTGTTTGTATTTGTGCTAGATTCCAATTAAATCCCAAAGAATCTCACTTAAATGCTGCTAAGCGCATTATCAAATATGTTGCAACAACTTTAAAGCTAGGTCTATGGTATTCCAAAGAAAGAGATTTCACTCTCCTTGGATATTCGGACGTAGACTTAGCGGGTTGTAAAGTGGACAAGAATAGTACTTCGTGTACATGTCAACTGCTTGGAAATAGGTTAGTATCTTGGTTTTGAGAAAACAAAGTACTGTAACTCTTCTTTACCCAAAAAAAAAGTACTTGTAACTCTTTCAATAGCCGAAGCAGAATATGTAGCACTTGGAAGTTCTTTGTTCTCAAATCTTGTGGATGCAACAACAACTAAGAGACTTTAGAGTTGAAGATTCTTGCACAGAGATCAAATGTGACAACACGTGCCATTAATCTTGCAAAGAATCCCATTCTTCACTCAAGAGCCAAGCATATTGAATTTAAACATTATTTTATTAGAGATCATGTTCAAAATGGAGAAGTGGTAGTTCAGTTCATTAACTCAAAAAATCAATTGGCGGATATATTTACAAAGCCATTGGAGAAAAGCCATTTTGAGTCTATTCGCACCAAACTAAACATCGTAAAGTCTGAAAGTGTTCAGACTCAAAGGTAAAGTCTGAAGGAGTTCAGACTCAGAGGTAAAGTCTGATTGGGGTTCCCACTCATAAATACGTCGTAAGTTTTTAAATACATAAAATTTTACTTTTGGATAGTATTTCATTTTGGTATATTTTTTTTTCAAATCATCACCTACCTTTTTATTTCGAATCGTCCCCAACATTTGAATTTATTGCAGTTTTTCATTTTCAAAAGGCAGTTTTTGCCTTTTCCTTTATGACGTTTCATTTACCTCTCCTCGCTACTATTTATACCCCTATTTCATCGTCTTCGTTTTTACCCCCTCACACTGTTCAAACCCTAGAATTGAAAAACTCCACTTGTTTTTACCTTTACTCTTGTTTATTTGAAAGATTCCTCATTTTTGTGAACAATTGTGACTTTCTCCCAAAAGCACTATGTCTTCAAGGAAGTCATTGAGGATCGTGAGCAAAGGACCACAAAGGAAGTATGAGGGTCCTACTCATTTTGATCTTATCAAGGAAGAAGATGTTCCTCAGCCGAATCAACCAAGTTAGCAACAACCTTCCCAATAGCGTCAATCTTCTCCAACGCCTCAAGAAGAAGATGTAGTAGAAGACATTGAACCTATGCGAATATGTTTTCATTTACTTTCAAGGATAAGGAATATGTGGTAGATGTGGACACTTTGGCAGATCTAATTGGGGTGGAAAGATCAAGTTTCCAACCAATTAAAGTGTCTATTGCTCACGCCACTTTGGAGTTGGTTTGAGAAAGAAGTGTAAAGGGAAAAATCTCCTACACCAGGATGAGCGCCTCTAATGTCTTACTTCATAAAGTGGTGATTAACTACATTAGACCGAAATTGACCTCAAAGACAGATGTCTCACATTCAGAAGCCAAATTGATGTTTGCCATCAACGCTGGAATAAGATTTTCTCTACCTCACACAATCCTGTTTCACATGTACAGGACTGTGGTAAAAGATAAGGGACAACTCCTTTACTTTGCTCTCGTTACTCGCCTATTTAGGCACTTCAAGATTCACATCCTTGCACCCATGTGTTTAACAAACTCTGCTCCTATGGTGATCGAACACAAAATGGTCATGGAGATGCGATTGAAGGAGCTTAACAAGGTCTTGGAAAGAATGAAGGAGAAATCTCCTACCAAAGCTGCCCAAGACTTTGCTGCCGTAAAGAGAAAAGGAAGAACCCCATGGTTGCTCTTGTGCGTAAGAAAAAGAAAAGTCATCTTACAAGATGAAGATGATGAGGATGAAGATGAGATAACTCTTGCAGCTTTGAGAAATTTGAAGAGCTTTGCCTTTCGAGAAAGGTGAGAAAAGCAAGAGAGGATAGAAGGAGGAGAAAAGAGATGAAGAAAGAAGGCGGGAGGAAGCGATGAGAATTGAAGAAGAAGGACAAGAAGAAGAAGAGGAAGGAGAAGAGGAAGGAGTAAGAGGAGAAGAAAGAGAGAAGGAGAAAGAAAGAAAGGCACAAGAGGAACGAGAGGATTCCCTTGAGCCAACTTTTGCTGTTCCTTTGTCCAATGAATCCAACAAAACTAGAAGTGGAAATGCTGGAGCCACTGGAAAACATCACTCTGCTGTTGATGAAGATGAACATGACGAAGAGTATACTACTCCTCCTTCGAGCACACAAATATAGGGAGTTGCTGAAATAAAAGGTACTTTGTCATTTTTATTCACAAGTGATGTTAGTCGATCCGCTATAGATTGAGGATGTCTATGCCTCTCATTTTCCAGAAGCTAAATTTGAGGCATCCTCTCCAAGTAATGGTGGACGGGCTGGAGAAGATCCATCAAGTTTCAAGACTCCAGAACTGAATTAGCTGGTCCTAGTGCTGCATAATCGGCGAGACTTTTCTAGATTGTTGGATATCTTATTGGATCTAAGGAAGTAGTTTTATGGAATGGAGTATGAGATGAGAGATCTCAAAGTTCAAACCAGCATGAAGGGTGCGGATTTTACAATCACTGAAGGAGTCCATTGCAAGCCTTGAAAAGATTGTGAACACTTTGGGAGATTTCCAACTTGTCCGCATTCCAAAACAGCCATGATTTCGACCCCCATTTTCTTCAACTCAACTTTTTATTCTTCACCTTTTGCCGTGGCAAAAGGGGGAGAAATTTGATTTGAACTTTTTATCTTTTGATCTTTTATGCTTTGGGCTTTGACTTGTTTGGCTTGTCTTATGTTTGACTGTGGATTGTTGTTTTTGTGGATTGCTGCATTTGGGACTTGGATGCTGTTTGAATGTTTTAACCTAACCTAATTTGGGACTTTTGGTACTTGCAGCTTAGGTCATGATATTAAGGATAATTATCTTTTGGGACTAACATGTTTTTGTGGTTGTAGAATTAACTATTCATGTCCTAATTTATTTACTCTTCATTATATACTATGCATGAGTATTTTTGTAGGTTAAAAAGTTTTTAAATCTAGGGAAGATTTGTCACCATCAAAAAGGGGAGAATGTTGGAGAAAACTCATGTATTATTTTGAAGTTGACAAAACGTCTCGGGTTCAGTCTAAAGACTTCTAGACTCAAGTGTTAAAGTTTGAAGACCTCCGAGACTCTATCGTCAAAGTCCGAAGGACAACTAGACTCGAGATTCAAATTCTGCCCAAGTTGATAGTCACCCAGACTAAAGGAAGAATACTTATATAGATGAGAATTTATCTTTGAAGATTCTTTCCATATGATTTTGGAAGATCTTATGGTTGGATATAGCTTCAAGATAATCAGTTATTCTTATTGGAATTCACTCTGATTTGAATATCTTTTGAAAAGTGAGCAAACTTGGAAGGTTCTACTTATGAAAACTCAAGATCCTGATTGTATGGGCGAACAAGATTGACGAGCTCTCATCTACATCTAGTCAACGACTCAAGATCACCTTAATTGATTCATTCCAACGGGTAGATTAGAAGAACTCTTTTGGAAAGTGCCAACGGCTATGAAGGCATGAGGGAGTATATAAGGCGGGATTTTTCGTTGTTTGATGTGTGGCTGAAAGTAAAATTCCAAAGTCTGAATCTCTGTAGTTCCTTGCTTCCACATTCTTCGAGCTAAAATTGTGTACAAAAGAGAGAAGCATACAATGAGAATTTGTGAAGAAGATAGCTAAGACTCTCCACTAAGGAAGTCTAGACTATGAGCTGTACCAATCTCTTTTAATCCATAGTGGAATTCAGCTGGTGGGCTGTCAACGCGGAGAGTGGATGTAGGCTCGGATTAAGCCGAATCACTATAAACCTTTGTGTTCAATTTCTCTTACCCTAATCTCCTTATTTTAATTGCTGCTTGATTTAATTGCTTCATAGATTTATTAATAAGTTGTTTTTATCCCGGTTCAAGGTGACTAAATTTGGTAAAGTTTTTCAAAGAAATTTTTATACACCTATTCATCCCCTCTAGGTGTGTTTACTAGCCATTTTCAATAATAAGCAAAATGCTCTATTTTAGTTCATAAAGTTAAGGGCAAATAGTTTTCATGGAGGCTACTTAAACTAAGCCTCGTGAATTCTAGAAGCAAATCCTAGATTCGATAGCTAGGTAATTGATTATCACATGTCAGGCTATGGGGATAGTGTACCAGATTTGAAAATTTAGAGAAATTAGCATTAGAACTCAAGTGAAAATAACTACTACGAGAAATGCGCATCGATGGGGAGCATTTATTTACTTGACAAGCAAGTTGCGTAAGTATTGTTAATGAGTCAGGAAGTAGTTGCTTATGAATAAGGGTGCCAAGAAGAGTTAAAAAAAATGTGGAGAATATCAAGAGTGGCACCCAAGGAAAAGAAATTGACTAATGGTTACTAGCCCGTCCTATAAACACCATAACTCGTTCAAATAAGAGAGCCCCCTCGGCGTAACAACACAGATATATCTTTATTTTATTTTTACTTAGCTATAACTTTCAAGCTTCCCATCGTTGATTAAATTCCGGCATACATCTCTATTTGGTCTAGTATCGTCAATTAAATTCCAAAGTTGTTCCACAAGCCCGGCATCACTTGATTAAATTTCAGCATTGTGTTTTCTATCCGGGGTATTGATGTTGATTATATTCTAACTTTACACCTAAAACAAGCTATGCCGTAAATTAAATTTCAGCATAGTTTGCATTCGAAGCATAGACTATTTGGCTACTAGTGTTTAGATTGCATCATTGATTAAATTCTAGTGTAATTTGTGTCCAAAACCTTCTAATCTTCGAGCCATCAAAGTATCAATTATCAGGGTTGTATATACAAGTTGATAGATAAAATATTCCATTGCATTTGACATTCTTTGTCCAAACTCAACATAAAACCAAAGTCTCCTATAATAAAATCAAACATAATGTTTGGTGAAAGATATTCATGGGGATCAAAACTAGTCAAACAATATTGTTAGATTTGGCTATCTTATGTTAGGGAAAATCTTCCACACGCAGAGAATGTACGAATTCATCCACAAGTGGGTCCACTTAACCACCCATTTATCCTCTTCTTGTTAATCACAGCAATTTTGAGCACCTTAATTAGAATGTCCTTAAAAAACCAATTGTTTCTAAAACAAAAGGTGGACCACAAGCCGTCGTTACTTGCTACACAAAAACATTCGGACTCTTCTTCTTAGCAATATGTGTCTATTGAAAGTTATATCTATCTTCTATGGACTTGATAGCACATTATTTAAAAACAGAATTATGCTTAGCTAATTGTACAGTTAGCCTAAAAATGGACGGTCGATTTTCAATCACACATTTTGGATGAGAGAGAGGGAGAAATGTGTCTTGCTTGAAACTTCCATAAGGACATTTTTGTGGACATTTTTTGATTGTCACATCTTTGTCAAACCGTGATGCTAGCACCACTCAAATTTTCTTAAATAGTAAACTATATCAAGATACATAACATACTAAAATATTCAAAAATGTAATAAACATAAATATATTTATATTCGTATATTGAATTTATTTTATAAAATAGAATTAAATTTGAATATATAAATAAGAATAAGATTAAATTAAAATAACTAAAATGTTATTTTTTGTTATTTTGAATTTCTTATATTTTAATTCAAATATTATTTATATTGAAATATAATTTCAATTTTGTTAATTTAAGAATATTGTCATTTGAGGAAAATAAATTTCCTATAATGAATGTTAGAAATCCTATCTACTCTTGTTCTACCTCCTCATGAGATAATTTTATCCAGCTTATATCCAATTATATATGATTTTATCTTATATTGAGAAGGCACCAAACACAAAATAGGATAAATTTTATCCCGTTTTTGAATTTTATTCTAACCGCTAAACGTAACCTAAGTGTAGGTCACCAAACTAAGATCTACAGGCCCCTGAGGTGTTGTTTCAAGTGCCTTGAGCTTCTTCATCACAAATGAACATTCTTGGATCCCGTAGCTTCCTATTGTTAGCAAGTGGAGACCATCGGTAGTAATTCAAGAGTAGGAATGCATAAATTGAACAATTTGAAAGGGGTTTTCTTTCTTTGTGGTGTCCAGTTGCACCAAACATGGGGAGTGATTTGAAACCCTTGGAAGTAAGAATTCAACTGAATAATGGTTATACTTGTTTGCCATTTTGCATTAATCAAGACTCTATTAAAAGGTACTTAACCGGTCTTTTCTTACATCGGTATTTTATCCAATCACTAAATGCTCCTAGTACATTGGTTGAGCTCGCCAAGGAATTAGAACCATGCTGGGTGAACTTAGCTAGTATACCTTTCTAACGATGTGATTCCTTCATGGAATCAGAGGATCAACGTTTTGGATGGAAACTGCGAGCAATTAAGGCATTTATGATTTCCTCTAAAAAATTATTTGCACACCAAAGTCCACCATGAACAAAGTGATCCTTTCTTATTAATAATCAAAAAGGGAAAAAGAATTAGCAAGGGTATTGGCATTGGCATAGCCAATGATTGGTAGTGTTGTCGCAATATCCTCGGCCATCAACTTGGCAGCACACCGATCGCTCAACACTTGGTTAGTACACGTGGTGTTGCACAAACCCTCACCCTCGTTGCACATCTTTGGTGACGGCGGGGGCTAGGGTGTTGAGGGGCAATTGTAATAGCAACGCAAAGCGGAGGGCTCATGGTCTAGTCGCACGATCCCCCGCGAGCCTCGGGACATGACTCGCATAGTACCCTTGCAAATACAAGGACAATTGCTTTATCCTCACCCCTTTGTCCCCTAGAAGTAGTCCCACCAAGTTGGTTGGCTTACTCAGCCATTTCTAGCCACCAAAGTTTGTCCTAGAAGCCTTGGAAATGGTTCAAAAGTTGAGGGGGCTGCGAATTTGCATAAATTTCCCCAAAACTACTTTAATTCCCTTGAATTAATTCAATTCGATTCCCATAAATTCCATCATCGAAGTCCTCGATCAAATTGACATTTTTCCTCGTCAATAGAACCTACTTGCATCCCAAAACGCGATAAAAAACGATCCTCTGAATTTTCCATACAAAAAACGGCCTCACTTGAAAATTTCGCTGAAAATCTCGGTTTGTAGAAAAATCCTCGAGGATGAGTCGACGATTCCTAAAATAACTTCGTGTGATACAGAACTTTCAATTTCAAATCGGATTCGAATTCACAATTAATTTCAATCGGCGCGACTTTAACGTGACTTAGTCTATCGGGTAGCTTTAGAAATTTTTCGTAATTGACCCGTGGTCGATTTTCTTCGAATCACAATATACCTCTTCGACACATTGGTGACTTCGATGGAAGTGAAATCTCGAGATTTCAACTCTGATACCATGGTACCAAATGGAGAAAAATGGAGTCAGGACCGATCGACAAGAATTTTGCAATTTGATGGAATCACCCAACCTTTAGCCACACATCTCGTTGAAACGGCTATCTCATTCTTCAATCAATTTTTAATTGTGCGTAATGATCTCTACATATGAGCACGGTCGAGTAATTGATTCCTGGTTGAATTGTCTAGTCTATTGCATTAAAGTCCTTTAATGACTTCCTAAATAGTTTAGTTATCTTATAAGTGATCGCGGAAGAATAGCATTATAGGCACGTTGATGAAAGACCCGATTCATTCAAATGAAACATGACTAAAATTTCGAGATGTCATAAGTAATAAATATAAATATATTTACATTCATATATTGAATTTATTTAATAAAATAGAATTAAATTTGATATAAAATAGAATAAGATTTAAATCGAAATAACTAATTTCTTTTGTTATTTTGAATTTCTTATATTTTTAATTTAAATATTATTTATATTGAAATATAATTCAATTTGTTAATTTAAGAATATTGTCATGTGAGGAAAATACTTTTCTTATTATGAATGTTAGAAATCCAATTTACCTTTTTCTACCTCGAGATAATTTTTGTCTAGTTTATATCCCCTTTATCTGATTTTATTCTGTTATTAAGTAGGCTGCAAAATGCAAAATAGGATAAATTTTATCCTGTTTTGAATTTTATTATGATTGCTAAACGTAACCTTGTGGTGGTCACTCTCAAATGAGATCTATTTAGGTTTTGAGGTGCCGTTTTCGAGACTTTTGACTTTTCCATCACTATGGACATTCTAAATACCTTAGCTTCCTATTATTAGCAAGTGGAGACCCATTGGCGTGAATTCAAGACTAGGAATGCATAAATTGAACAATTTGAAAGAGGTTTTCTTTTCTGTGGTGTCTAGTCGCACCAAACATGGATAGTGATTTGAAACCCTAGAAGTAAGAATGGAAGCGAATAATGGTTATACTTGTTATGCCATTTTGCATTAATCTGAAGACTCTATTAAAAAGTACTTAACCAGGTCTTTTCTTACATCGGTATTTTACCCAACCACTAAATGCTCCCAAGTACATTTGTTGAATCGCTAAGGAATTTGAACCATGCTTAGGTGAACTTAGCTAGTATACCTTTCTAACTATGTGA